>JAPDNY010000005.1:2088835-2688835 GCA_029375565.1 Gekko gecko
GAAGTTCTGGGTGATCCTAGCTGAGACAGGCAACTTGTTCTGCTGCTCCAGACCAACATGGCTGCCCCACCTGTTGCTCCTGTCAGATACCGTGGAGGGAAGTTGACTCCCCGTGCCCATGCCCATACCGGATCACCCCCTGCACTGTGCCGCTCCAAGGGGGAGATTCCAGGGGGATCATCGGATCCCTGGGCAGTTCTTCCAGGCCTTCCCCCCCCTCCCCAGAGTGAGAGGCCCACGGCTCCTGCCGTGTGGCGCACCGTCATGCTTGAATGGTGCCGCACGCCCACAGCCCCCAGGCACATGTTCCTCCTTTGATTCACAAAATCACCATCCAGTCCCTCCGCCAGGAAGCATATGGCGTGGTGCTGTCAGCCACGACTCCCAGGATGAAATACATTTGGAAGCCTTTTAGTTCCAATTAAATTGCAGATTTCCCCTCCTGCGTCTCCCCGACAACACCGTGTCTGTGCCAGGCACACGTGGGGGGCCCCGCGAGGAAGAGGCAGCTGGACCGGAAGCTGCGAAAGGAGTGGGAAGCACTGGGGGGGGGGTCTGTCACCGAGCTGGAGCGGGGGGGGCGCAGTGGAAGGAAGTGGTGCGCTGGTTGGGGTGGGGGCTCATGCAGAACCCTTGGAGGCCAGCAGCGGCCCACACAGGAAGGCCACCTTGAAAGGATTGGGGGACGCTTGGTCTCCAGGTAGCTGGCCAAGCCCGGCAGCCGGGACTCAGCTTGCTCCCAGCTGGTGGCAGCAACAGCAGCATAGGCTGTGCCTGGTAAGGCTTGCTGGAAGCCACCCACGGGGGCTGGATCCACGCAAAGCTCCTGCAGCACCAGTGGACCTTGGCTGAGCACCCACCTTCCATCTGGCTCAGGTGTGGCAAAACACTGGGAACCGGCCCAGGCGCCTCCTGTGGGAGCTCCCTGGCCCATTCCCCCATCCCTGCCAGAGGGGCAGTGGGTGACTCTATGGGACAGCAGGGGCTGGTGTGGGGCAGCACTAAGCGCGTGGAAGTCCAGGCCCAGAGAGACCCCCCCACGCCTCCTTCCATCTGATTACGCCAGCCCTTTCTGGAGGGGCACTTGGCACCATCCCCTTATGTCCTTCCCTTTATACTCCATCTTTCGCCCTAATGGGGGGCCAAAGGGCTGGCATTCTGCGCCTCTCCCCCATTGTATCCTCACAGTGACCCTGTGAGGTAGGGTGGGCTGAGACGAGATGATAGCCGCAAGGCCACCCAAAAAGCATCTGTGGAAGAAGTTTGCTGGAAGTCTTTGTTTTCTCCACTGATGAACATGAGAACATAAGAGCATAAGAGAAGCCAACTTTGGGTCAGGCCAGTGGCCCACCCAGCCCAACCCTCTGTGTCACACAGTGGCCAAAAATACCAGGTGCCATCAGGAGGTCCGGCAGTGGGGCCAGGACACTAGAAGCCCTCCCACTGTTGCCCCCCCCCCAAGCACCAAGAACACAGAGCATCACTTGCCCCAGACTGAGAGTTCCTATCTATACCTTGTGGCTCACAGCCACTGTTGGACTATTTAGTAGGACTCCGTTTAGCAGGAGATACCCTCAGAGCTGCTGGTGCCAGCAGGCACTGCCCAGTTTGCTTTTGGCCCCCCAGTGAGTGAGGGAAAGGGGTGGCATCATCAAGTGAACACTTGGGGTGGCTGGGGGTTTTCTGACATCCCAGAGGCCAACCCGGAGGAACCGGGAAGGCTTGTGAGTCCATTCTTTCACATGGGTGATGGCAATAAGACTTGTTCTTACTTTTTTTGTTTTGCTCTTAGCTGCTTTGTTGATTGATAGGCCTAAAGAATACAGTAGAATGCCGAAATGGAACAACCTGGAACCCACTAGGGGGAGAAGCAGCTGGGGGTGGTCTGGACTATAGAAAATGGCCAGTGGAGAAAGAGTTAAATGCCAGCCCTGCTCCTGCACTGGAAACAGTGGAAGCATGCTGGGCCCACAACCTGTTATATTCACTGGCATGTTGAGTTTTGGTGTAGTGTTTAAGTGCGCAGACTCTAATCTGGGAGAACCGGGTTTGATCCCCCCCACTCCTCCACTTGCACCTGGCTGGATGACCTTGAGCAAGCCATAGTTCTGACAAGAGCTGTTCTTGAAAAAAAGAGCAGTTTCTGTCAGTGCTCTCTCAGCCCCACCCACCTCATAGGGTATCTGTTGTGGGGAGGGGAAGGAAAAGGAGTTTGTAAGCCACTCTGAGACACCTTTGGGTAGTGAAGGGCAGGGTATAAATCCAATCTCCTCCTCCTCCTCCTCCTCCTCCTCCTCCTCCTCCTCCTCCTCCTCCTCCTCCTCCTCCTCTTCTTCTTCTTCTTCTTCTTCTTCTTCTTCTTCTTCTTCTTCTTCTTCTTCTTCTTCTTCTTCTTCTTCTTCTTCTTCTTCTTCTTCTTCTTCTTCTTCTTCTTCTTTTATTGAACTTCATTCTAGATAGGGCAGATGAGAGATAGGGATAGAATCTATTCTAATTACCTGGATGGATGCAAATGGAGGTTGCATCCATGGGGCAAAGATGGAGAGCAAATGAGCCTCCTTCTTTGTTTGTGTGTGAGAGAGAGACTGAGAAGGTCTGAATGGAAGGAAGGAAGCAATTTCCAGGAGAGTATCAGTCTACACATCAAAGGGACAGAGGCAGAAGAGTAAACAGGAAGGAAACTCACAGTTTGTCTGTCTATCTATCTGACTCTCTTGTAACCACTCCCCCCCTTGGAGGCTGAGGCTAAGAGACAATATCTGATCCTTCTCTTCCAACACCTGAGACCATTTTTAATTTCTTGAAAAAAGAGACAACTCTTCATCATGCCCATTTCCAAATAATGAAGAGCCAGTTTTGTGGTTAAGTGTGCAGACTTTAATCTGGGAAAACTGGGTTTGATTCCCCACTCCTCCACATGCAGCTGCTGGATAACCTTGGGCAAGACATCATTCTGACAAGAGCTGTCCTTGAAAAAGAGTAGTTTCTGTCAGAGCTCTCTCAGCCCCACCGACCTCACAGGGTGCCTGTTGTGGGGGAGGGGGAGGGGAAAGGAGTTTGTAAGCCGCTCTGAGACTCCCTTGGGTAGTGAAGGGTGGAGTATAAATCCAATCTCCTCCTCCTCCTCTTCTTCTAGATGGGTCACTCTGCGTTAGTCTGTCTTTAGCAGCAGAAAAGAGCCATTGTCCAGGAGCACTTTAAAGACTAACAGAAATTCGTGGCAGGGGGCGGAGCTTTCGTGAATCGTTGCCCACTTCCGATGTATCTGAAGAAGAGAGAATTTCCACATAACGCGGTGCAGCTTGTCCCCAAGAACATTTTATCTAAATCTGAAGCAACGTTTTGGGGGACAAAAGAAATTAGGAAGATTATTTGAACGTGTGTCTACTTGCCACAAGCAGGGCAAATGAGAGGGAATCATTCTTCATGCAATGCCTAACCAGCCAGTGGAACTCACGGGCCCTGGCCATGGGGTTTGATGACGGCCTCTAGTCGTAGCATCACAGACTCACAGAGTCGGAAGGGACCTCCGGGGCTTTTCTGATGGTCTCTTATGCTCTAATTTGTATTTTCCCACCTCGCCATTTTTAAAATTACACTTTCGATTCTGGATGTGCTGTTAAATGTTAGAGTTTTGGGGGGGGAATTAAACTTTCAATTTGAGCAAATAAGATAGGTAAGATCTAGGAGTTAGCTCGTTGTAGAGCATCTCCCTGGACATCAGATCATGGCATTTTAAACACATTTTGGATCTCGATTTCAAAATGCTGCCAAACTCTTACGAAGCAGCGTGAATGAACAGTGGATATCATGAATGAAGGGGATGGTGAATATTGTAATTCCGTTTCTTGTTCACACAGACTGATGACTGGCCTCACCCCAGTTCTGCCAAAGTGCAGGAGCGGAATTTTTCCTTCGTTCAGCACCTTGAACCTTTGCAGTGCAATCCTATGCATAAGAACATAAGAACATAAGAGAAGCCAATGTTGAATCAGGCCAATGGCCCATCCAGTCCAACACTCTGTCACACAGCGGCCAAAATATACCAGGTGCCATCAGGAGGTCCAGCAGTGGGGCAGGACACTAGAAGCCCTCCCACTGCTGCCCCCTCCAGCACCAAGAATAGAGTGCATCACCTGCCCCACCTTATATGCAAAGTTACACACTTCTAAACCCAGCGACTTCGATAGACTTACCCTGTTTAAGACTGCGCTATTAGATCACAAGGATGTTCACTTTGCCGAGAGGGAGTGGAGCCCAGAAGAGAGAGAGAGACAGAGACAGAGACAGACAGAGAGACGGGGGGGGGGGAGAGAAAGAGAGAGAGAGACTTGGCCAAGGCCACTGCTTGGGGGTGGGGGGGCCAAGCTCAGATCTCCCCAGTTGTCACCAGGCCGCTGCTTGTGCGCTTGGATCTTTGGCAAGCATCCCGTCTTCAAGCATGCAAACCACCTGGTGGAGAGTGGGAATTCTGTCAAGGAAAGACACTGTAGGCATCTCATTGCTACTGTTTGTATAGCTGATCTTGAATTTTAATGTGATGTTGTTATTTGCTTGTAACCTTTCCCAGGACCTTGGGAGGTGTTCGGCTATGCTGGTGAATTTTTTAAAAAATGAATGAGTATTCAATGGGCTTGCCGTAATCACTCACACAGTGGAGATCCTCCGGAGGTTAACTGAGAGCAGGGCAGAAGCCAGCCCGTGAAAGGAAGGGGAAGCTGCCATTTCAACGTTTCACAGCTTCAGACTCACCGTGCGAGTGTTGCCCTCTTTTGAGCAGACCTGGACAGGGCTGGATGGGCAGAGGCTGATATGAACTCTCTGTAGCTGCAAGATATCACATCTTCTGCATGGAACGTCAGAGGTCAAATGTTTCTGTCAAATACAGATGTGATATATTTGAGACTCCCTTGAGGGATCTGAGAATGCTCAGGACCTGGAGCTCAGAAAGAAGGCACACCAGCTATTATGAAGATAAAGGTAAAGGTAGAGGTTTCCCTTGCTCGAAAGCCAGTTGAATCCGACTCTAGGGGGCGGTGCTCTTCTCTGTTTCCAAGCCGAAGAGCCAGCACTGTCTGAAGACTTCTCTGTGGTCATGTGGCCGGCATGACTAAACGCCGAGGCACACGAAACGCTGTTACCTTCCCACTGAAGGTACCTATCTATCTACTTGCAAATTCTTGCTTTCAAACTGCTAGGCTGGCAGGAGCGGGGGCCAGAGATGGGAGCTCACTCCGGCATGCGGCACTCGGGTTTCGAACTGCTGAACTACAGACCTTCTGGTCTGCAGCTCAGCGTCTTAATCTCCAAGCCACCGCAGTTATGAAAGGGGCCATCAAATCCAAGGAGACACCAGCAGGGTTAATAAGGGAGCTGGACATCCGGAGAATGAACGGAAACTGCCATCAAAGATGGCATTCTTACAGCCTTCAGAGGGGCAAGTCCCGCTGAGGAAGTATCCGCTTGGCTTCTGGAAAGGGAAGTCCCGCCTCCCCAGCCTCACAAGCGGGATCCATGAGACATGGGGTGTGCCACAGAGGAACTTTCCTTTTCGTTTAGGTTGTTCTCCCCCCCAAATTTATATCCCGCCTTTCACAAGGGCCACCAAGACACCACCTAACAAATTAAAACATAAATAACAAAGTTACATTTTGAAATTACAATCAACCTCCCTCCCCCCAAAAACACACAGCATTACAACAATTAAAAACTGAGCTACAAAGACATTTAAAAAACGGCAATTAACCCCACAGGGGTCAGGAAGGAGGGGTCAGTGACGGAACCCCAAACGAACCCAAAAGGGGTTCGATCTTCATTTGACTGGTGCTAGTTGCCAGAGACTGGCTGCGCTTGTTGCTCCAGAGCCATAGCTACCTGGACTCTGGGAGGTGGCCAGTCAGGAGTTAATGGTTCAGTACTTATAGAATCATAGAATGTTAGAGTTGGAAGGGGCCTTGCAGGTCATCTAGTCCAACCCCCTGCACTCTGCAGGAACAGAGCCGAAAGAGAGCCCTGCAACAGACCTGAAAGATGGTCGTCCAACCTCTGCTTGAAAACATCCAGCGAAGGAGCATCCACCACCTCCCGAGGCAGTCTGTTCCACTGCTCAACCACTCTGACAGTCAGGAAGTTTCTCCTGATATCTAACCGGTAACAACTCCCTTGTAATTTCCACCCATTAGATCTAGTCTTGCAATCTGGAGCAAGAGAGAATAGATCTGCTCCATCTTCTACATGACAGCCCTTCAAATACTTGAAGACTGCAATCATGTCCCCTCTAAGGGTTCTCTTTCCCAGGCTAAACAGGCCCAACTCTTTCAACCCTCTCACCATCCTGGTCGCCCTCTTCAGGACACCCTCGAGCTTGTCAACATCCTTCTTAAAATGTGGTGCCCAAAACTGGACACAGGACTCCAGGTGAGACCTGACCATAGCAGAATAGAGCGGAACTACCACCTCCCGTGACCTGGACACAAGGCTTCTGTTAATGCCTCCTAAGACTGTATTAGCTTTCTTCGCAGTCACATCACACTGCAGGCTCATGTTGAGCTTGTGATTGACCAAAAAACCTACTTGAACCTATAGTTATGTGTGTTGGGAAAGGAGTGTGGGCTTTGTGTGCTTTTTAAACAGGGTAATTTTGTCTTGCTCCTGAAATCACTAAATAAAGCAGAGCTGTTTCACTCCAAAGGCTTCTTGCACCCAGTATTTTATAACTAGGGTCCCTGAATGGAGCCTGTGACAGCTATGGGTGAGGGGTGAGCAACGGCCTTCTGGACTGATGGATGCCCAGTCGGCCTCCGCCCCACCCCCGCCCGCACGAGGGCCTGCTCTGACAGGCAAATAAAAAGGAGGAGGCCAGCTTCAAAATGAAGATTGGCAGCGGGTAAGTGATGTGTTCCCGAGAGCTCTCTTAGCGGGAAACCTGCTAGACCCCGGCTATTTGCTCTGATTTGTGAGGTAAACAGAGATCATTCTTCCTTGGACATTTGACTCGACAGACGGAAAGGAGCAAAGATTTAGTTAACAGAAAATAAAGTATTTATTAGGGCAGCGACTTCACTATAGGAAGCAAAACTGACTCGCAGGTGCAGTGAACCCACCCGGAGGGGAGACCGGCTTCCCCCTTCCACTGGGGAGGTCCCCGCAGGAGCCTCACGGCTGTTCTTTCCTCTCCCCGAGCCCCTCTCCACAGAACCTGCTGCAGCCCCTCAGTAGGGGGAGGGCTCCTCACACTCCAAGGAGCCTTCTTCCCAAAGCCAGCCCCAGCCCCTAACCAGGAAGCCCCAGGGAAGCCCGGCCAAACTGATGCTCGAACCCAGAGCCATAAAAGTCCCTGTTCTGGGAGGAAGACATTGTTGTAAGAACAAAAGAGAGGCCATGTTGGGTCAGGCCAATGGCCCATCCAACCCAACGCTCTGTCACACAGTGGCCAAAAATACCAGGTGCCCTCAGGAGATCCAGCAGTGGGGCCAGGACACTAGAAGCCCTCCCACTGTGCCCCCTTCCCAAGCACCAAGGATACAGAGCATCACTGGCCCCATACCGAGAGTCCCTATCAATACCTTGTGGCTAATAGCCACGGATGGACCTCTGCTCCATATGTTGTTACAATTCATAGGAACGTAAGAGAAGCCAATGTTGGATCAGGCCAATGGCCCATCCAGTCGAACAATCTGTCACACCGTGGCCAAAAATACCAGGTGCCATCAGGAGGTCCAGCAGTGGGGCCAGAACATGAGAAGCCCTCCCACTGCTGCCCCCCCCCAGCACCAAGAATAGAGTGCATCACCTGCCCCAGACCGAGAGTTCCCATCTATACCCTGTGGCTAATAGCCACTGATGGACTTCTGCTCCATATGTTTATATAATTCCCTCTTGAAGCTGTCCATGCTTCTAGCTGCCACCACCTCCTGTGGCAGTGAATTCCACATGTGAATCACTCTTTGGATGAAGAAGGACTTCCTTTTATCTGTTCTAACCCGACCACTCAGCAATTTCACTGAGTGCCCACTTGAGTTCTTGTATTGTGAGAAAGGGAGAAAAGTACTTCTTTCTCTTTTTTTGGAAGTTAACCCTGTTTGACCAGGGGCTTTCATTAATATTAATTTAAAAATAAAAAATAAAAAGTACTTCTTTCTCTACCTGCTCTGTCCCATGCATAGTCCCTCACCCTTTCTAAATGGAGGCTGGCTCAGCCCCTCCCATCTGACAATCATTTGGATTTCCATGGGGTTTAAATGACAAGGACTGGTTCAGAGCCCTGGAGGAGAGGCGGGACTGTAGAGGAGGGTCACCTCAGAGCCATGATGTATGTTAAGCACATAAGAACATAAGAGAGAAGCCAATGCTGGCTCAGGCCAATGGCCCATCTAGTCCAACACTCTGTCTCACACAGCTGCCAAAATATACCAGGTGCCCTCAGGAGGTCCGCCAGTGGGGCCTGGACACTAAATGTTAAAGCTTTTGGAAAAGTCACTGACCCAAACGGAGCAGCCCCAGGACGAGAGAGGCCCTGGGTTAATCACGAAGGCAGAGGCCTATTCAGGTGGGGTTGCCATGCTGGTCTGAACCCAGCAGAACCAAGTTTGAGCCCAGTGGGGGCACCTTGAAGACGAACAACGTTTTATTTTGTGCATCAGTTTTCGCATGCAAGCACATTTCTGAAGAATTAAATTTTGTTGGACCTTTCTTTGTGGGGAGGCACCGTTTTAATTATCAAAGAAATCTAGACTTTCACAAAACTTTTTTACAGACTATCTCACATTCTTTTGTTAAGGCCATAAGCACTAGCTGTGCAAAAATTGCAGGAGAGGCATTTTTAAAAACAAAATATATCCAAAGTTGCACCCAATTGTGTTCCATAATCATCTTGTAGCATCCTGGCTGGTTGGTCTGGGGAATGCAAAGGGATGCCAAGATAGCAATACCCTGTTCATCAATGGTGGCTTCCAGAAGTTCAGCAACTGGATACTGAAATAGTTTTTAATTCCTCCCCCCTCATATATGGTGTAGTAGTTAATGCTGGCCTGGATGAATCACAAGCCGGAATTAAGATTGCTGGGGAAAAGATCAATAACCTCAGATATGCAGACGATACCACTCTAATGGCAGAAAATGAAGAGGACCTCAAGAGCCTCTTGCAAGAGGTGAGAGAGGAGAGCGCAAAGGTTGGCTTGAAACTCAACATCAAAAAAACTAAGATCATGGCATCTGGCCCCATCACTCCTTGGCAAATAGAAGGGGAAGTCATGGAAGCAGTGACAGACTTCATGTTCCTGGGATCCAAAATCACTGCAGACGGTGACTGCAGCCATGAAATTAAAAGATGCCTGCTCCCAGGGAGGAAAGCAATGGCAAATCTAGATAGCATAATAAAAAAGTAGAGACATCACCCTGCCAACAAAAGTCTGCATGGTCAAAACGATGGTATTCCCAGTAGTAATTTATGGCTGCGAGAGCTGGATCATAAGGAAGGCCAAGCACCGAATAATAGATTCTTTCGAATTATGGTGCTGGAGAAGACTCTTGAGAGTCCCTTGGACTGCAAGGAGATTGAATCAGTCAACCCTCAAAGAAATCAACCCTGACTGTTCCCTGGAAGGCCAGAGGCTGAAGCTGAAGCTCAAATACTTTGGCCACCCAATGAGAAGGGAGCCCTCATGGGAGAAGAAGACCCTGATGATGCTGGGAAAGACTGAAGGTCAAAGAAGAAGAAGGGGATGGCAAAGGAGGAGATGGTTGGACAGTGTCACGGATGCAACAAACATGAAACTGAGCAAACTCCGGAAGACGATGGAGGACAGGAGGGCCTGGCGTGAGGTGGTCCGTGGGGTCATGAAGAGTCAGACTCAACTGTGTGACTGAACAAGTTAAGAGCAGCGGACTCTAATCTGGAGAACCAGGTTCGATTCCCCACTCCTCCACATGAAGCCAGCTGGGTGACTCTGGGCCTATCACAGTTCTTTCAGAACTCTCAGCCCCTAAAAACAAGTCTAGCTTGCCAATAGCATAATGCTAAGAGCTAGAACTTGCAGCTGCCAGACAATCCTAGGATCTCCTGGCTATTCTACCATAAGATAATTAATTAATTAATTCCTCATATGTATTTTTACTTTAAAAAACAAAGTAATGGTATAAAGGGAATTCAGAAAGGAAAAGAGGAATTATATAACATAATTGTATGTATCATAAAATCACAGAGTTGGAAGGGGTCCTACAGAGGCCATCTAGTCCAACCCCCTGCTCAATGCAGGATCAGCCTGGAGCATCCCTGACAAGGGTTTGTCCAGATGCTGCATAAAGACTGCCAGAGAGGGGGAGCTCACCACCTCCCTAGGTGGCTGATTCCACTGTTGCACAACTCTTACTATAAATTTTTTCCCCCTAAGATCCAGCTGGTACCTTCCCACCCTTAATTTAAACCCATTCTTGCAATTCCTCTCCTCTGCTGCCAACCGGAACAGCTCCCTGCCTTCCTCTAAGTGACAGCCCTTCAAAGACTTCAAGAGAGCCATCCTGTCCCCCCCCTTAACCTCCTCTGTCCACCATTCCCGAGTCATCCTCTTCACTCTCCTCTGCACCTGCTCCATTCTGTCCACATCCCTTTTGAAGCGGGGCCTCCAGAACCACACACAAGACTCCAGGTGTGGCCTGACCAATGCAGTGCATAGTGGGACTGTGATATCTTGTGATCTGGATGTGATGCCTCTGTTGATACACCCCAGGATCGCATTAGCCTTTTTTGTCGCTGCGTCACACTGGCTGCTCATATTTAACTTATGGTCCACCCGTACTCCAAGATCTTTTTCACACGCACTGCTACCCAGAACTATATAACCCCCATACAGGATAAATATATATAACAGAGTGAATAAAAGTAAACTTTGTTGGTCTTAAAGGTGCCCCTGGACTTGAAGTTTGTTCTGTTGCTTCAGACCAACACAGCTGCCCAGTTGAATCTATATACATAGGTGACTGTAGCTCCATGGGAGAGGATCCGCTTGGTGAAAGGAAGTTCCCAGGTTCACCCTCTGGCATCGCCCATTCAAAGGCCCAGGGAGGAGGTGGTGAGAAAGACCTCTGCCTGAGACCCTGGAGAGCCACTGCAAGTCTGAGCAGACAAGACAGCACTCAATGGACCAAAGGTCTGATTCCAGAGAAGGCAGCTTCACGGGTGCTCCTATGAATCAAAGGTGCAGTAAACTGGCCAAATTGGGGGGTGGGGACAGATTGAGGCAGTAAAAGGCCCCTCCTTACAAGGGAGAGAGGGAAGCAGCGTGGTCCCCTGGGGCCTGGGAAAGGACTGGGGCGGTTTCATTTGTTCAAACCTGGCTTGGAACCAGGGGCTCAGGCATGTCTTTCACAGCTGGGTAAGTTTGCAGATGACAGCAGATTGTGCAGGTTCTCGACAAAGCGGGTGAACAGCCGCAGCTGTGCAAATGAGGCGTAAGGCAATAAAAGATAAAGGGTAAAAAGAAAAATCCTAATTTCCCATAGACATTGATGGGGTCTGAACTGCAGGAGACTGACCAGGAAAGAGACCTGGAGGCTGCGGAAAGTGGTGGCCCAGGGTGTGGTGGTGGTGAACAAGGCCAACGGAGAGACAGCGTGCTCCAGGGGTTAGAGCATCAGAGACAGGTTCGAATCCCCACTCTGCCACGGAAGCTTGCTGGGGGACCTTGGGCAAGCCACATGTGTGTGTGTCTGTGTGTGTCTGTGTGTGTCTGTGCATGAAGTACCATCAAGTCACTTCTGATGTACAGTGACCCTGAGAATTCGTGACATCCAAAATGTCCTCCCTAGTTGACAGCCTGGCTCAGATGCTGCAAACGGAGGGCCTTTGTGGTTTCCTGGGCGGAGTCCGTCCGTCTCAGGCTGGGTCGTCTCCCTCTGTTCCTGCTGCCTTGATCTTCTCCCAGCATCCTGGTCTTCTTACTTTATTTATTTACTTTTTATTCATTGATTTTATTTTTACCCCGCCCTCCCCACCAGGGCAGGTTCATGGCGGCTTGCAGAAGAAACAACAGATAAAACAATAATACAAATATCAAAATAAAATACGCAGAGATTATTAAAAACCCTCAATATGACGATGGCGGTATCGCTGCAGTAAAGTGCGTTCATCAGTACATCCATTATTGGTGGGCTCAGGCTGGGAATAGACTTGGCACCGGGCATAGATGGCCACACAGCTCCTTACCTAAATGCCAAGCGAAAGAGCTCCGTTTTCACGGCCCTGCAGAACTGCGAGAGGTCCCGCAGGGCCCTGATCTCATCAGGAAGCTTGTTCCAGGAAGTTGAAGCTGTCACAGAAAAGGCCCTGGTCCTGGTTGATACCAGCCTGGCGTCCTTAGGACTGGGGGGGGGGGCAGGGCAGATGATTTTGCGATCCTGACTTCAGTGCTCTCTGTGGCACATGCAGGGAAAGGTGGTCCCTCGGGTAGGCAGGCCCCTGGCCATTAAGGGCTTTAAAGGTCAAGACCAGCATGCTATCGGCAGCCAGTGCAGTGCCTTCAGCACAGGCTGGATGTGCTCTCGCATAGGGAGACCCATCAGCAGCCTGGCTGCCACATTTTGCACCAGCTGTAGCTTCCGGATTTGGGACAAGGGCAGCCCCATGTAGAGAGCATTGCAGTAGTCCAGCCTCGAGGTGACCATTGCGTGGATCACTGTGGATCCTCAGTGACTCTTGTCTTCTCATGTCACTGAAGGACGATGGCCTCATTTTAGGCCTTTTAGCTTCTAGGGAGAGTTCAGGCTTGATTTGATCTATGATCCACTGATTTGTCTTTTTGGCAGTCCGGGGTATCTGTCAAACTCTCCCCCTTCCCTGACAGCACATTTCGAAGGAGTCTGCCCTGGCTTTGCCCCCCGCCCCCTTTTGTTTACTGGCTTCTTCTCTGGTAGATGTAGACAGTCACAAGCCCTCCCCCAACAGATGTGTGAGGGCCAGATGTGGGGGAAATCAGGGAGGCATTCTGCACTGACCAGAGGCGCTCCCCGAGCAGAGATGAGGAGGAGGAGGGCTTCTTTGCCTGGAGCTGGGGGAAGGGGTTCTGCCGCAGAGCATCTTGAGAAATGCGCTCGGTGCATGTGGGGCGGGAGAGACTGCTCTGAAGCCAAAGACAGGAGGGGCGGCCGGGGAGTGGAGAGGAGCCGCCGGAGCTGGCTGGGCCGAGGCCGACTCATCGCTCACCCGTCTCCGTCTCCCGGAGGAGGCGGCCCCTGGCAGAGCCCCGGGTGATGGATGCCCCGGCAGGGCAGCAGGGACGCCTCCTGGCAGCTGCTGAGAGCCAGGCCAGATAAGAGCTGGGTCAGAAACGGGAGCGGTTATTTACTCCTGTTCCAAGTATCGATCCAGGGGAGAAGGGACCAGACACAACCCCCTCTCTGTGCTGCTGGAGGAGGGGGCGAGCCCACAGGCCAACCCCAGGCCTGACTCCCAGCAGAGGCCCCCTCCCCGCTCTTTTTAAGCCGGGATTCGAGAGAGCTTCTTCAAAGGGCAGGAGCCTCTGCCTCCTCCTCTTCAGGATGAACAACAGGTCTGGCTGGATGAAAGAGGGCAGAGTTCCTGCCCATTTTGGTGTGGTGGTTATGTGTGCGGACTCTAATCTGTGAGAACCAGGTTTGATTCCCCACTCCTCCACTTGCACCTGCTGGATGACCTTGGGCAAGCCGTAGTCCTGTCAGAGCTGTTCTCTCAAGGGCAGTTCTTGAAAAGAGCTGTCTCAGCCCTGCCGACCTCACAGGGTGACTGTTGTGGGGAGAGGAAGGGAAAGGAGTTTGTAAGCCGCTCTGAGACTCCGAGTGAAGGGCGGGGTATATATCCAGTCTCCTCCTCCTCCTCCTCCTCCTTAGAATCATAGAATGTTAGAGTTGGAAGGGACCTTGCAGGTCATCTAGTCCAACCCCCTGCAGTCTGCAGGAGCATAGACAAAAGATAGCCCTACATACCTACAACATACCCGAAAGATGGTCGTCCAGCCTCCGCTTGAAGACATCCAGCGAAGGAGCATCCATCACCTCCTGAGGCAGTCTGTTCCACTGCTCAACCACTCTTACAGAGTTAGGAAGTTTCTCCTGATATTTAGCTGGTAACAACTCCCTCATAATTCCCACCCATTAGATCTTGTCTTGCAATCTGGAGCAAGAGAGAATAGATCTGCTCCATCTTCTACATGACAGCCCTTCAAATACTTGAAGACTGCCATCATGTCCCCTCTAAGCCTTCTCTTTCCCAGGCTCAACAGACCCAACTCTTTCAGCCTTTCCTCGTAAGACTTGGATTCCAACCCTCTCACCATCCTGGCCACCCTCTTCTGGACACGCTCAAGCTTGTCAACATCCTTCCTAAAGTGTGGTGCCCAGAACTGGACACAGGACTCCAGGGGAGGCCTGACCTCCCAGCCCAGCCAGATCCAAGAGGAGAGGAGGGGGCCTGGTGGGATTCCTGCACAGGAGGGGGCCAAGAGGTCAGCCTGAAGAACCCCTTCCCCTCCAGCTGCTTGAGGGGTGACATTTTCCTGTGGGTCAGCTGGAGGGCCCTTTTAATGTCACAGGAGGGGAGGGAGGGGGGAGGGGCAGCAGCTGTCATTGGACAAGCCTCACATTGGAGGGGGCGGAGCTCCAGCGTGCCCCACTGTCGCTATGGGCCTGGGGAGAGGGGGCAGGGCTTTTCCCAGTGGTGGTGGGGGGCTGGTCTTGGAAGACCCTCCCTCTTGAGGCTTGTCTGTTGTCTCCCTGGTGCTCTTGAGGCTCCAGGCCAGGCCAGGTTTCTGGGCCCAGGGCCTTTCTTTAAACTGAAGGCTGACTCCACCCTCTGAGTTATTGTTCCTACAGGCCCCCCTTCTCAGCTCTCCGTGGACGATGTCCCTGTCCTCGTTGCAAAAGAAAAACCTTCTCTTCTATTCCTAGGAAAGAGGCCAGAGTCCAGGAGAACCTGGAGACAAACAACATTTACAGGGCAGGGGAGGCGCTTTCACGAGTCACGGCTGGCTTCTCGAAGGCCTGAACAGGGACTCACGGGAGCTCCTCCCCGGCCACAGATTGTGTGAGTGTCTCAGGTGCTCCTGGACTCTGGTCCTTTTCTGCTGCTACAGGCAGACTAACCTGGCCGTTGGATTCTCTGGACTTGGCACGGCCGCGGAAGAATAGCCGAGTGTCCCAAGGCTTTAGCGCGGCAGAGCTTGGGGCTGGGTGTGGCCACAGACTTACAGAGTGAGCAGTCAGTTCTAAAACTAATACGTAGCTTTTATTAAAGGAAATACATGTTTGAAGGTGCACTGCCACAGGAGGAGGTGGCAGCTACAAGCATGGACAGTTTCAAGAGGGAATTAGATAAGCATATGGAGCAGAAGTCCACCAGTGGCTATTAGCCACAGGGTATAGATGGGAACTCTCAGGCTGGGACAGGTGATGCACTCTGTTCTTGGTGCTGGGGGGGCAGCAGTGGGGGGGCTTCTCGTGTCCTGGCCCCACTGCTGGACCTCCTGAGGGCACCTGGTATATTTTGGCCGCTGTGACACAGAGTGTTAGACTAGATGGGCCGTTGGCCTGATCCAACATTGGCTTCTCTTAAGTTCTTATGTTTGGGGCAAGGGATACTCTGTCTTCTTGGTGCTTGGGGGTGGGGGAACAGAGGGAGGGGCTTCTAATGTCCTGGCCCCACTGCTGGACCTCCTGATGGCCCCTGGTATTTTTGGCCACTGTGTGACACAGAGCGTTGGACTGAACGGGCCATTGGCCTGATCCAGCATTGGCTTCTCTTCTGTTCTTCTGTTCATGGACATAGATAGGTATAGATATAGATTACCTATTCTAAGTAATGAGATAGTGTTGGATGCTAGAGGCATGTCCAGCCTCCATGGTGCAAGATGGAGAGATCAGGCACCTTCTCGTGTGTGTGTGTGTGTGTGTGTGTGTGTGTGTGTGTGTGTGTGTGAGAGAGAGAGAGAGAGAGAGAGAGAGAGAGAGAGAGAGAGAGAGAGAGAGAGAGAGTGTGAGCAGAGGCAGAGGAAATGGCCCCTAAGAGCAGCATCCCGCTTCAAAGGAAAGGACCCGGCAGCAGGAAGGGAAGGGTGCTCTGTGTGTCCGGAGACATCTCTCTCTCTGCCTAAACTCTTGGGTGCCATCTTCTCAAGTCTGAGGCAGGAGACAGCGCCAAGTCCCCCACTGCTGCCCCTGGCCACTCATCTTGATCGTTTCTTCCTGAAAGGGCAGGCATCAATCCGCCACACCCCAGCCTGTGCCCCAGGCCCCCCTCCCCTGGCTCTCCCCCTCAAGGGTCGCAGGGGCTGGCTGAGCTGGCCGGGGGAGGAGTCTCCTTCCACCCCGCCCCCGCCTGGGCACTCCCCGCTCCCTCCACCTCCTGGGCCGCCTGAACCGACCTGGATGGACAGTGCCTGTTGAGTGGCCTGGATCTTGCTGTGAAACGGGGAGCCGTCCTGGGGAGGAGCCCCCCCCCGGTGCGGTCTAGGGATTTTCCCGGGCGTCCTCCAGCTCTAGGACAGGACCCCGACGGGGGGGGGGGCTGCCTTTCCTTTCCTCCGACCGGCTCGCTCCATGCCCGCCCGCTGGGGAGCCGCCTCTGTCGCGCTCCTGCAGCGCCGCGCAGTGCCGGGTCCCGGGGGAGGGAGGGAGGGAGGGAGGGGCGGGCTCTCTCCGCTCTCCCGCCGCCGCCGGGGAAGGGAAGGGTTCGGGCGGCTCCGGCCAGGCCTCCCCTCTCCTCCGGGGGGACAGCAGCGAGAAGGGCGAGAGAAGCCAGGCAGAAGCGGCCCTCTCGCCCCGCCGGCACCGCCTCCTGAGGGCCAAGCGCCCCCTGCCGGCCCCCAGAGGAGGAGGAGACGCGCAGCGGCCCGGCCGGAGAGGGCGGCCGGGCCCCGGGGCGGGGGAGGGAGGGGGCTTCCCAGCCGACACCGCCTTTCCCGGGAAAAGCCGCCCCGCTGCAGCCTCGCGCCCCCGGTGGCCCAGCCCTCCCCCCCCAGGCGCGCCGGCCACGCGGATCGGGACCTCGGGGCGCTGGCAAGGGCGGAGTCCGCCTTCCCCCTTTCCGGATCCAAAGGGCTCCCCCCCGCCCGGCGGGCGGATGAGCGGCCTCTTCGCCGCGCGCGCCACCCCACCCCGGCAGGACCCCCCCCCCGCCGCCGCGCCCCAGCAGAGGCCCGGCCAGGACGGAGGGGGGGCTCTTCAGGCACGCGCGGGCTCCTGGGAAAGGAGCCCGCGGATTCCTCGAGGAGGCGACCCGGCTGCCCGGCTGTCTGTACGGGCAGAAAGAGGCGGGAGTCTCCGTGGCCCCTTCAAGAGGGAGGGGAGCTCGCTCAGGCCTGGACTGGAGGAGCCCCTCCCGGGGCGGAGGGTCGCTGGGGAGGAGGAGGAGATGGGATTCCTACCCTGCCCTTCACTCGGAGTCTCAGAGCAGCATACAAACTCCTTTCCCTCCCCCTCCCCACAACAAGACACCCTGTGAGGCGGGTGGGGCTGAGAGAGCTCTCTTGAGCACTGCCCTTGAGAGAACAGCTCTGAGAGAACTTGTGACTGGCCCAAGGTCACTCCAGCAGCTGCAAGTGGAGGAGGAGTGGGGAATCAAACCCGGTTCTCCCAAATTAGAGTCAGCGCATCTAACTGCTACACTACACCGGGCTGTCCTCCAGCTCAGAGATTCTCCCCCTCTTCCCCTTTGCCTGCACAAGATTTCCTTCCGGCTTCTCTAGTTACTTCATTGATCGCTGGCCTTTCTCACTGAGAGTCAAGTCTGATTGCAACATATACAATTATTCTTAGTAAAACTATGAATTGTCACAGTCAGATATTTGACTGGTCGATGGTGTTCTGCAGTTCGAGATCTAGCCAATTTCTTGAGAACTGCAGCTTTATTTCTGCAGGATTCTTGTTGTTCCAAACAAGGCTGTGTGGTTAAAGGCCCAGAATGCCCAAGTATTTCTTGAGACTTCTAGGCGCTGCTCCAAGGGCACCAATGACAACCGGCATAATGGTCACCTTCTTCTCCCAGAGGTGCTCTGACTCTGTTGGTAAAGGTAAAGGTAAAGGTTCCCTTGCTCGAAAGCCAGTCGAATCCGACTCTAGGGTTGCGGTGCTCATCTCCGTTTCAAAGCCGAAGAGCCAGCGCTGTCCGAAGACGTTTCCGTGGTCATGTGGCCGGCATGACTAAACACCAAGGCGCGCGGAACGCTGTTACCTTCCCACCGAAGTGGTACCTATTTATCTACTTGCAATTTCTTGCTTTCGAACTGCTAGGTTGGCAGGAGCTGGAACTAGAGACGGGAGCTCACTCCGTCTTGCGGCACCCGGGTCTCGAACTGCTGAACTACTGACCTTCCACAGCCTGCAGTTCAGTGTCTTAACCACTTGAACCACCGCAGACTCTGTTGGTAGGTCTTGGCATTTCTGGTCTTCACCTGTTCTTTCTTTTCTATTGCTGTCTCCTGGGATTGCAGTGTCAATGACCAAACTCTATCTCTCATTTTATCTGTAATGGTGATATCAGGAGTGTTATGAGCCAGGTGCTTATGTGTTTGTGATCAGAAGTCCCAGAGAATCTTCCTTTCCTCATTCTGCAAGATCTTGTCTGGTTTGTGCTCCCATGAACTTCTGGCTGATGGTAAGCCCTGCTTCTTGGAAAGATCCCAGTGCGGCAAAGCTGCGACTCTGTCCTGAAGTTCTTTATGGTCAGTTTGAGCCATTTTGCTGCAGACACTGGACGGTGTGGCCGACTGTTTCATCCTTTGCCTTGCAAGGTCGACGTTTGCCCTCATCATCATTGCTGGTCTCCTGAGTCCTGGCTTCCAGGCTTTTCATTTCCAGGGCACACTTTCCTTCCCTTTTCCTCAAGTGCCCATTCTGGAGCCACCTCCAGGCGTTGCCATTAGCGTGATTCTCTGTGTCTTTCAAATATCGAATTAATTCTTGGGAACATTTTAATACCGCCTCTCTCCAGCCAGACCGGGTCCTCGAGGCGGATGGCACAAGGCCTCCCACCCACAGCGCCACAAGGCTCGGGCTGCAGAGTCAGAAGAGCCCAGTAGAAACTGGCACCTCGTGTGTGTGTGTGTGTGTGTGTGTGTGTGTGTGTGAGAGAGAGAGAGAGAGAGAGAGAGAGAGAGAGAGAGAGAGAGAGAGAGAGAGAGAGAGAGAGAGAGAGAGAGAGAGAGAGAGAGACCAGCCGTTCCGAAAGCGAAAGGCGGGAGGCAGTGCCGTAAAAGCGGGGCGGGGATGGGGATCCATGCCGCCGCCGTCCTGCTTGCTTGCCAGAGCGGCCTCCCGTAGCCTGAAACCCTCGTCCCTCGAGCGAAACGCCCTCCCGCCTGTTGTGTCTGCGGCACCGACAATGGGCGCGCTCTCTCGCTCTCTCCCACCCGCTCGAGGGAAGCTCCGGCGCGGACCGGCCCGAAACTCGCCGGGGGGCCACTCAGCGCTACGTGACCGACTCTCCGGCGAAGGAGCCCCCCCCCCCCCCCGGGCCGCGCAGCAGCAGCAGCAGCCCGAGTCCGAAAGAGAGGGCGAGGCGAGGGCGAGGCAGGGCTGCCCGGGTGGCGGCGGCGGCGGCGGGGGGTGTCTCCAGGGCCCCTCGGAGCGCGCCTTGCCTTGTTGCAGCGGGCGGGCCGGGGAGGAAGTCGGCCCCCCCGCCCCCCCAGGAGCGGAGGGAAGAGACGTGGGTGCACGAGATCAACTGGCGTTACAAAGTAAATGGGAATAAATTACGTTAAATTGGCAACTTTCGGAACGGAATCGTTGCTCCTCGCCGCTCCAATTACGCGCAAAGACGGCGGCGTCTGGTACTTAACGTCTGTCATTAAGGGCACCGGATCGTTTGGCCGGCCGCCTGTCGCCGCCGCGGCTCCCCCCGTGTGACCCAGGAGGCCTGCCGGGTGGACCGGCCCCGCCCGCCCCGCAAGTGCCTCTCGCGGGACACCCCCAGGGCGCCCCCCCCACCAAGGCCCGTCCCCCTCCTCCTCCCACCGAGACCCTTGGCGAGGCGGACCGAGGACACCGTCGCCCGGGTGTCGGAGCCCCTCCAGCCAGGCCGGGCCTTCCGCGCGACAGCTCTGGGCCCCCGCCGGCGCCCCCCCCCCGCGTGTCCCAGCGGCGTCCAAAGGAGACCGAGTCCCGAGCGGCGCTTCGACGGCCTCTTCTGTGGGTGGGACTGGGAGGGGGGGAGGGAGGGGCTCCCGCTGCTGCTGCTGCACTGCCCGGGTCGGCCTTCTTCAGCGGGGCTTTCCTGGCCGGGAAGCGGGGAGGCTTCTGCTGAGGAAGGGGCGGGCGGGCGGGCGGGGAGGCTGGCTCTGCAGTTAGCAGCAGTGTTCCCTCGAAGTTGAGTGAGTGTGAGTTAGCTCTCCGTTTTTTTAGCCTCCGGCTCACGCATTTTCGCCTTCGCTCAGGAAGGAGGGCTCCAGAGCAAACGAATTCGCTCGCTCACAACTTTCATGCCAGAGGCTCACAAAGTAGAAATCTTGCTCACGAGACTCCACAGCTTAGAGGGAGCACTAGCAGGTCTGTGGGCTGCCCTGGTGGGCCGGAGGGGGGCAGCAAGCAAGCAAGCAAGGCCCCCGCCGGGTTGGCTCCAGGGCGCGGTGGGCTCGGCCCTCGGTCTCGTTTCGGTCAGTCGATCTGCTTGGCGGGGCGGGGGGAGGTGTGAGCCGCCTCTCCCTCGAGCAAACCCTGCGCGCTCTCGGTGACTTTTTTTTTGGGGGGGGGGCTTTGGGGAGAGGCTCTGGAGGCGTCGCCGCCACTGGGGGACGCCGGCTGGGATGAGGGGCCGAGGGGGGTGCAGTCGGAGCCTCCCTCTCAAGCAGAGCGGCATCAGGGAGGGGGAGGCCTGGAGGGGCCCGGCTCAGATCTCGAGGTCTTCGGGTCCCTGATTCCAGCAGGAGGGCGGCCCGGATGACTCGCCACCGTCCGCCAGCCGACCGCCCGCCCCGGCCTACGAGCTGCTCGGGCGACACCGCGGGGTGGGCTGGGGTGGGTGGGTGGAGGCCCCACGGGACCGCGCGGGGGAGGGAGAGCGGGTGCCCCAGGAGGGGGGTGGGGGGTGGGGGAAATGGGACCCCGGAGAAAGGCGGCGCAGCAGCAGGTGTCGCTCAGATGAAGCAATTAATGCCAGAACAATTAGCGACCGATTCAGCCTGTTTGCACACAACAAACACACCGGGAGATGAAAGGCAAGCCACCAACAATCGCGGCAATTAATATCCTCTTCCCCTCAACAGCTGTAGAATTAGAGGCGTGCGGAGAAGAAAGGCCGGCCGGCGCCGCCGCGGAGCGGGAACCAGCAGCCCTCCGTGCCCGGCGGCGGCGGCAGCAGCTCCCGCGGCTTCGGGCTGGAGAGAGGCCCCCCAATGTAGGGGAGAGAGGCCCCCACCCCCAGTCGGCCCCCCCCCGAGAGGAGCGTGCCACCTCCCGGGCTGGTCCGGAGGAGAGGGCACACCGGCGGGAACTGGCGCGCTCGTACACGTGCCCCTCGCCTGCCCCACAAACACTCAGCTGGGCCCCCATGGCTGAAGGCAGACCCACTTCTGCAAAGCAGCAGGCTGGAAACACCCCAGGCGCAGCAGCATGAGCAGGGAGCCAGATGGCCATTTGTCCCTTGGAGAGAAAAGGCCTTAGCCCTGACTTGGATAGCCCAGGCCAGATCACGTCAGATTCCGGGAGCTGAGCAGGGCCGACCCTGGGCGAGTACTTGGGAGGGAGACCTCCAAGGAATACCAGGGCCGGGAGGCAGAGGCAGGCAATATCAAGCCCCTTCTCTGAAAGACGTCCCAGCCCCACTAGAGTCCCCCTGGCTTCCAGGCCTGCAAGCACACACACACAAAAGAGAAAAGGTCTTGGTTATTCTCTTGAAACGGAAGGGAAAATGCCTAAGCAAGGAAGGCTCGAGTTCTAGTCAGGCTTTTCTGCATCTCTACCAATCAGGAGCTCCAGCCGAGTCTCCTCGGGGAACCACCATGCCTGAGGCTGAGGCCTCACTAGAGGAGAGACAGACGCGTGCCTTCCAGCAACCAGGCCGGGCCGGGCCCCCCGCAGGCTTCTGAGGACTGAGACCAGCCCCGGGGGATGCAATGCGCTGGAAACCATCAGCCTGCCAGGGCAGAACTATGCCACGGGCAGTGGCGGCCTTCTGGGGAACCGAGCTGCCTGCAGCTTGGACTGATGCCCATTTCCACACAGAGACCGTTTCAGGCGGGGCGGCTGTGCTGGCGTGTAGGAGGACCGGGAGTCCAAAGTCCGGGAGCGCCTCTGAGATTGACATGGTCTTCAGGCTGGAAGCATTCAAGAGTCAAAGCTGTTATGTACTGGGACTGAATCATCCCTGATTGAATCACCCCAGAGACGGGCTGAGCTTGGGGCACAAGAACAATAGCCGACCGGGACTCTGGAATAAACCAGTCAAGTAGTAATGTTATGTAAACAGCCTGTCACTGGGAGTGGGATGTGTTTGGGTGTGGCAAGGGCAGGCTATTTAACAGGAGCTGTGGCTCCGGAGTCTGGTCTTGTGTTTTTGCTGAAATCACGGAATAAACCTGAGCTGATCACTGCAATGCATCTAGAACCCAGGATTTAACAAAAGCCTTGGGGCGGAGTCCTCCCAGTACCTGACAAAGGGAGCATTGACTCCCCCCCCCAACCTTGTTGTTCTCAACATGCGCCTGCAGTGTGATGTGGCTGTGAAGAAAGCTAATGCAATCTTAGGGTGCATCAACAGAAGCATTGTGTCCAGATCATGGGAGGTGGTAGTACCACTCTATTCTGCTACGGTCAGGCCTCACCCGGAGTCCTGTGTTCAGTTTTGGGCACCACATTTTAGAAAGGATGTTGACAAGCTCGAGCGTGTCCAGAAGAGGGCAACCAGGATGGTGAGAGGGTTGGAATCCAAGTCTTATGAGGAAAGGCTGGAAGAGTTGGGTCTGTTTAGCCTGGGAAAGAGAAGGCTTAGAGGGGACATGATTGTGTCAGAAGCCCTAACTTAGTCAGCCAAACACCAGGTCTTGTTTATTCAAGCAAGAATAGCGTTTATTATAATGCTGCAATAGAAAGGTTACTGGAGCAGATACATTGTTCAGAATAACTTGGTTACACAAAGCAAGCAGTTATACCAGAAAGGGGGTGAATGGGGACCCCCCCTTTCCACCAATCAGGGACTAGTATGCGGATGGGAATCGAAAGTTACTACACTAATGAAGTTCCCACCGCCCCCATTGTTCTCAGCCAAGCTGTAGCTTTGAAAGCGATAGGAAGCTTGCAGCCTGTCTCCACCAAGGTCAAAGTGTTAAGTCTACCAGAGATAGAGCCTGCCGGACTCACATTCCATTCTAACACACCAGGTGCATAAATCTACATCCCCACGATCCCAACCTCCCGCCCTACACGCCACAATGGCGCCCACAGCCCGTCCTCCCCCCCGCTCCATCCATCATGGCAGGACTACCTGACATGCAGCCCTCTCGAAAATAAACCTACCCCTTTGGCTTGTGGGGGTACAGTTTGTGAAAAGCCCGGACCATCTGGGGGGCCAGAACATTTTCCGCCCGCACCCATTCCCTCTGTTCAGGCCCGAAATCAACCCATTCAACCAGATAAAATAAGCGATTGTGAGAAATCTTAGAGTCCAAAATCTGTGAAACTTCGTAGTGAGGTTCCCCCCACCAACAGCGGAGGCGGGGCGGGCTGTCTCGGTCTCCATTTGTTCTCCTCAGGCGCCCAGCGTAGAAGCCTTACATGAAAAATAGGATGAACAGATTTTAGAGACTTAGGCAAGGCAAGTTCCACAGTCACATTGTTAATTACTCTCACAATTTCAAAAGGTCCAACAAATTTCCAGCCGAGTTTGCGGCTCGGTTGAATACCCCGTAAATTCTGCGTGGACAAATAAGCAAACTCCCCACATTTAGGAACCCAGGACAGGTTACGTTTCTTATCAGCCTGGGTCTTATAGGCTTCCTTTGCATCCTCCAGGGTTTTGGCTAAGGACGCCCACGCCGATTGCAGTTGTTTACACCAGTCACCAGCATCTCCTGCCGGGAGGTCGGGAGAATTCAAAAATGGCAAAGGCGGGGCGTCATATCCATGGACCGCCTTAAAGGGAGACATGCCAGTAGAGGAGTGCTGAGTATTATTGTAACAGAACTCAGCCAAAGGCAAAAGGGAGTGCCAATTGTCCTGTTGAAAATTAGTAAAACACCTTAAGTACTGTTCAAGGGTTTGATTCACACGTTCAGTCTGCCCATCAGTTTCTGGGTGGTACGCACTGCTAACCGCCCGCTCCACCCCCAACAGTGACATCAGTTCACCCCAGAAATGAGAAACAAATTGCACCCCCCTATCCGAGATCACTTTAGCAGGTAACGTGTGGAGTCTCACTACGTGTTGTAAGAACGCCGAGGCCAGCTTCTTGGCTGAAGGGAGCGAGGCAAACGGAACGAAATGGGCTTGCTTAGTGAACAGATCCACAATCACCCATATGACTGTGTTCCCCCCACTG
Source organism: Gekko gecko (assembly GCA_029375565.1). Lineage (NCBI taxonomy): Eukaryota > Metazoa > Chordata > Lepidosauria > Squamata > Gekkonidae > Gekko > Gekko gecko. The sequence goes on from JAPDNY010000005.1 coordinate 2,113,329, forward strand.
GGGGGCAAGTCAGTAATAAAGTCCATAGAGATCACTTCCCATGGACGAGCCGGCGTGGGGAGGGGTTGTAGAGCTCCTGGGGGTTTACCGGGTCTGGGCTTGCTCATCAAGCACGTTTGGCAAGCCGAAGTGAATAACGAAATGTCCTTTCGTAGCCCAGGCCACCAGAATTGTCTCTGTAAGAGTTGGAGGGATTTTACAAACCCCGTGTGCCCCGCCAGTTTCGAGCCGTGCGCCCAGCCCATCACCTCCCCCGCAGAGAGCTGGGCACAAACAGTTTACCATTCTTCCTCCAGCAGCCATGCGCATCTTGAGTAACTCCCTCCTCCCCCTTTACCTCCTCCCCATCAGCGTCAGACATAGCGGTAGAGAATTTCACAGTCCAGTCATCAGGAGGGGGTTCGGGGGCGGAGAGGATTGTTTGGCTTGCTTCCGAGTGGTTACTGCTCCTCCCAACTGGGAGGGCGTGAAAACAGAGTCACGAATCTCCTCCCTTTTACTGTCATGTTGTGGGAGGCGTGACAGTGCATCAGCCAGCGAGTTAGATTTCCCCGGGAAATGGTGCAAAGTGAAATTAAACTTGGAGAAGAAATCAGCCCAGCGCAGCTGTTTGGCATTCATAACGAGGGGAGCGGAGGAGCTCGAGGTTTTTGTGATCAGTCCATACCTCGAAGGGAACCCGCGCCCCCTCCAGCCAATGTCGCCAGGTCGTCAACGCTAAGCGGATCAATCCCGCTTCTTTTTCCCACACCGACCAATTCCGTTCAGTATCGTTAAACTTTTTGGAAACATATGCAAGGAGGTGCAGTTTACCGTCATCCCCCTCTTGGAGGATCGCCCCTCCCATAGCAACGTCAGAAGCGTCTACTTGCACAATGAATTTCTTTTCATTGGGATGAGCTAACACAAGCTCCGACGTAAAAAGCTGTTTTAACCGGTCAAACGCATGTTGGCATTCCGGGGACCAGTCTAGCTTGGCTCCGGGTCAAGTGCAGTCTGGTGACTTCCCCTTTGTTTTAAGCAGATCAGTTAGGGGAGAGCCACTTGAGCAAAGTTCGAGAGAAATGATCTGTAAAAGTTCGCGAATCCGAGGAACCCCTGGAGTTGTCTCCAAGTTTTGGGTGGCTCCCACCCCACTACATCTTTTATTTTGTCGGGGTCCATTTCAATCCCCTTTTGCGATATGCGGTAGCCCAGGAAAGGGATCTCTGACTTGTGAAATTCACATTTAGACAGCTTAGCAAAGAGTTTATGCTTGTGCAACGTTTGTAAAACTTCTCGCACCAACTTCACGTGGGATTTCAGGTCAGGGGAATACAGAAGTATATCATCAAGGTAAACAAGGACCCCTTGAACAAGTATTTGTGGAGCACCTCATTGATTAAATTCATGAATACTCCTGGTGCTCCCTGAAGGCCGAACGGCATGACTAAGTATTCAAATTGCCCCAAGGGGGTGTTAAACGCTGTTTTGAATTCATCCCCCTCCCTTATTCGCACCCTGAAGTAGGCATCTCGGAGATCGAGTTTCGAGAAAACTTTTCCCCCAGCCACCGCAGCTAATAAGTCCTTAATTAGGGGCATGGGGTAAGCATTCGTGTTAGAAACTGCATTCAAGCCTCGATAGTCAGTGCATAAACGCAACCCCCATCCTTTTTTTTCCGGAACAGGACGGGGGCTGCGAACGGGGATGAGGCCGGTCTGATAAACCCCCTGCTCAAGTTCTTGTCAATAAATTTCCTTAGTTCTACCTTTTCCGAAGGGCTCATGGAATATAACTTCCCTTTAGGCAGTTTTTGGTTCGGCAAGATTTCAATCGCACAGTCAGAGTTTCTATGGGGGGTAGTTCATCGGCTTCCTCTTCCCCAAAGACGGAAGCTAAATCGCGGTACTCTGATGGAATCATCTCTAGTTCTGCTTCTGCCACCCCCGCCGTCACCAGGGACTCCCCCCCATCGGGGCACCCCACTCCTGCTTCCATAGGTGGGACTGGCATTTCTTGGCGATGAAATTCACTTTCCCTTCCCCCCATAAAATATGTGGGTCGTGATCGAAGAACCACGCGCTCCCGAGTACTAGGGGGAATCGGGCAGAAGGGGTAACAACGAAGGGCCTCTCCTCCCAGTGGTGCCCAATCCCCACCCGCAAGGGAACAGTCTCGTATTTGCAAGGCTCTTTCATTGTAGAGCCATCCATTTGCGTGAAAATCAGGGGGTCATTCAATTTAACTACTTTTGCCCCCAGTCCCGTCACCAGTGTGGGGTTGATGAGGTCTCTCCCACACCCAGAGTCAATGAGAGCTCGCACTCTCACATGGGTCAATAGACCCGGGTCCATTAAAGTCACTGTGAGAAAGAAAAGAGAGGGGGGTCTGCTCACCGGGATTTGCGCCTGGGAGTCCGGGACCTGCTGTTGAGCGCTATTTACAGCAGGTCCGTCTCGTTTCCCGGCTGCACGGTCTCACCATCCGATGAATCCGATGCCTCGCTGAGCGGCTTGGCTTGCAAAGCTTTCGCCCCTCTTGGCTTCGACACCGGCTTTGGTGTGGAAGTGTCAAACTTCTTCTTGACTCCCTTGGCGACCCCAGGTGATGCGGGAAGTGCCCCCCTTCTCCGCATTTAAGGCAGAGACCTTGCTTCATCCGGAGTTCTCTCGTGCCGTCTTTAGGCTCCGGGTTCGGCGTTGGATTCCTCCCGCGCCCAGCCGATGTAGGGCCCGATTGGCCCCCTTATTCATCGCTGCTGCGTCATCCAGTTTGATGGTTTTCAAGCAGTTTTCCATGGTGATGGCCGCTTGTATCCAGCCTATCAATGTGTCTGGGTCTTGGGTCATTGTGACCGACCGACGAATCTCCGCATTTAGCCCCAACTTGTAGTGCTCCGCAAGGGTCCCATCTTGCACCCCTCGGATCTTGGCCGCACACCTGCGAAATTCCGCTGTATAATCCCTCACTGATTTCGCGCCTTGCTTGATGGCTCGTATTGCCGCTTTGGCCGTCTTGTTGGCATTCACATCCTCGAATTGTTCTTTCATGGCCCACATGAAAGAGTCAATTTCCCTCAGCTCTCGCCCGTCAGCCTGGTGGAGTCCTACATACCAGTCAGCTGCCGCGTCTTTCAGGTGTGATGCTATGACATCTACAATGCGGTCTTCGCTTTGAAATAGGTGGTCCCAGGTTTCAATAAATCTTTCTGCCCTCACCAGGAAGAAAGGAAATTTTTTGGGGTCCCCATCAAAGTCCGCATCAAGGAGTTCCGCAGGCTTCGGTGGCAGGAACCCCCATTGGCGAGGGGGTGGCTGCCCCGGCGGTCCCTGCGGCCCCGGCCCCGCGGGCTGAGCGGGGGGTTGAGCTGGTACGTTCTGCTGGTCTGGACCTGGCGCCTGTCGTTGGTCTTGGGGAGGTTGACCGGGTGGTTCCTCTTGCCGTTGCCGCTCTCGCTCTTCCCGGATGCCCTCTGCGATCATCTGGGGGATGCGTGCGAGGGATTCATCTAAGATGCGCATCAGGCGGTCTTGGCTCGGCTCACCACTCCACCTCCGTCTCACCACGGCGCCTTCCAGGTCCTCGGAGTCTCGGCCGGTGTCGTCCAGTCCCTTGGCCGTGACCAGTTTGCGGACCGATCTCTCGGTGTGGCTCACCCGCACCGACGCTCTTGGGGTTCCAAACCATGTCTCATGGGTTTCTGCCAGGGGCTTCACCCAGTCTCGTCTGTGTTTGACTCGGGTGGTCACCCCACCATAGGCTGCCCCATACGGATCCCCATAGGGCCCTCCGAAGTCGTACTCCTGCCCCCGTGTCACCGGCACATAAGTGCCAGGGGCCTCCGTGGGTACGTTCTTCACAGGAGGTTTCTTATCCTCCTTCTTTTCATCTTCAATCAGGAGAGTGTCTTCTTCACCGCCACTCATTTTGGAGCCACGGGTTTCCGACCAGTCCCGAAAATTGAGGATTCTGAACAAACTGTCAGAAGCCCTAACTTAGTCAGCCAAACACCAGGTCTTGTTTATTCAAGCAAGAATAGCATTTATTATAATGCTGCAATAGAAAGGTTACTGGAGCAGATACATTGTTCAGAATAACTTGGTTACACAAAGCAAGCAGTTATACCAGAAAGGGGGTGAATGGGGACCCCCCCTTTCCACCAATCAGGGACTAGTATGCGGATGGGAATCGAAAGTTACTACACTAATGAAGTTCCCACCGCCCCCATTGTTCTCAGCCAAGCTGTAGCTTTGAAAGCGATAGGAAGCTCGCAGCCTGTCTCCACCAAGGTCAAAGTGTTAAGTCTACCAGAGATAGAGCCTGCCGGACTCACATTCCATTCTAACACACCAGGTGCATAAATCTACACCCCCACGATCCCAACCTCCCGCCCTACATGCCACAATGGCGCCCACAGCCCGTCCCTCCCCCCTGCTCCATCCATCATGGCAGGACTACCTGACAGATTGCAGTCTTCAAATATTTGAAGGGCTGTCATGTAGAAGATGGCGCAGATCTATCCTCTCTTGCTCCGGATTGCAAGACTAGATCTAATGGGTGGAAATGACAAGGGAGTCGATACCAGCTAGATATCAGGAGAAACTGCCTAACTCTGTAAGAGTGGTTGAGCAGTGGAACGGTCTGCCTCGGGAGGTGCTGGATGCTCCTTCGCTGGACATTTTCAAGTGGAGGCTGGGCGACCATCTTTTGGGTATGTTGTAGGTATGTAGGGCTACCTTTTGGCTCTGCTCCTGCAAAGTGCAGGGGGTTGGACTAGATGACCTGCAAGGTCCCTTCCAACTCTAACATTCTATGATTCTCTGAGGTGCTGCTGGGCTTGAACCTCCTTTCCAAACACTTTCCACAGGCGGCGGTGCAGAACGGAGAAAACCCACCAGGATCTTGCCTGCCTCTTCTCCTCCAGAAATGGGCAGCTGGGGAAGGTGATTCTGGTCACCTCTGGAAACACCCAGTAGCCCAGCTGGGCCCAGGAGGACCTTCTTCTACAGTGGAAGAGGCCGTCCCTTCAAAACACCCTGAAGATGGAGGAGGAGGTCCACCCTTCACTACCCCAGGGAGTCTCAGAGCGGCTAACAACTTCCTTTCCTTTCCCTTCCCCTCCCCACCACGGACACCCTGTGAGCAGTGTTCCCTCTAAGCTGAGTCAGTGTGAGCTAGCTCACAGTTTTTTTAGCCTCTGGCTCAGGCAGTGTTCCCTCTAAGCTGAGTCCAATGTGAGCTAGCTCACAGTTTTTTAGCCTCTGGCTCAGGCAGCCTCTTAGCTCAGGCAGGATGGCTCCAGAGCAAACTAATTTATGCAGCAGCCAAATCGCTCGCTCACAACTTTAATGCTGGTAGCCCACAAAGTAGAATTTTTGCTCACAAAACTCCACAGCTTAGAGGGAGCACTGCCCAAGAGGTATATGGGGCTGAGAGAGCTCTTTCGAGGACTGCCCTTGAGAGAACAGCTCTGAAAGAACTTATCACTGACCCAAGGTCACACCAGGTGGCTTCATGTGGAGGAGGAGTGGGGAATCAAACCTAGTTCTCCTGGATCAGAGTCCAGCGCTCTTAACTGGCTCTCCTGTGTGATGTGAGTGTCCCCCCCCCCAGCACCTCCGCCTTCTCCAGATTCCGTTTTGGTCTCTGAGTGTCACAGTTGGGGGCACCGAGGTCACCTGCTCAATCTGACCTGGATGGCCTAGGCCGACCCAGCAGGGCTGCCACAAATCCGCTGTGACCTGACTGGCAAAAAAGAGAGTCCCCACACTGAGCCATGGGGTCCCTCTGCCGGTCCGCCCTCTCGTGACGATGACGCTGTGCCAGGGCTGGAGAGAAGGCAGCGCCCTGCAGTGCAGTGTCCTCCGCGTGGGGCCAAGGGCTCGAGGAGAGGCTCGCTCGAGCAACGCAGGAGAAAAGAACAAATACCGAATCCAGCTGCCGATCCGAGAGCCAGGGGGTTGCAAAATAAAATAAATACTTGTTCTGAAGTAGTGCCCAGGAGCATACCAACTTTATAGACAGTGACTGTTGGGTCGTGACCACCAGCCTTAATGCTAGATGAACGCATTAGCGTGAAATAGAAATATGCAACAGACTATTGCCGAATACATTCATTTTTATTTCACTAGAGAAGACATTTATACTGTGATGGTTTTTCCCAGCGTTTCCCCCCTTTTTGCATTCTATACACTGAGGTTCCCCCTTTATCTTCCCCGAAAGTGCTGAAGCAGGAGAAAACATTCGGCATTTTTGTGAACGCATCTACTTGCAAGCAGCGAAGGGAGGTGAACTCTCCTCCCCGCTGAAAACTGGCTTCCCATTTCTAACCTGAATTTATCGCTGCTTCCGAAGTGTTCGTGACCCCAGAGCCACCTTACCTCTCTCCACTACTTTCCCCTTCCCACTCTTCTCAAAGGCGGCCCTTGAAGTCCCTGCCCTAGACCGACGCCTCCTGCCTGCCTTCCGCTCCTTTGAGAGCCAGTTGGGACTCTAATCTCGGAGAACCAGGTTTCATTCCCCACTCCTCCATGTGCAGCTGCTGGCATGACCTTGGGTCAGCCATAAGTTCTTTCAGAGCTGTTCTCTCAAGGGCAGTCCTTGAAAGAGCTCTCTCAGCCCCACCTACCTCACAGAGTGTCTGTTGTGGTGAGGGGGAGGGAAAGGAGCTTGTAAGTCGCTCTGACACTCCCAGTGAAGAGCGGGGTATAAATCCAGTCTCCTCTTCTTCTTCGATTCCCTCTTGCCTACTGATCCCAGCTCGGGCTGATCCTCCCAGGGATAGAGCAGGCCAAGAAAGAGGTACTTTTCTCCCTTTCTCACAATACAAGGACTCGTGGGCACTCCATGAAATTGCTGAGCAGTCGGGTTAGAAGGGATAAAAGGAAGTCCTTTTTCACCCAGAGAGTGATTAACACATGGAACTCACTGCCACAGGAGGGGGCTGTGGCTACAAGCATGGGCAACCTCAAGAGGGAATTAGATAAACATCTGGAGCAGTAGTCCATCAGTGGCCCCTATGAGCCACAAGGTATAGATAGGAACTCTCAGTCTGGGGCAAGGGATGCTCTGTATTCTTGGTGCTTGGGGGGGGGACAACAGTGGGAGGGCTTCTAGTGTCCTGGCCCCACTGCTGGATCTCCTGATGGCACCTGACATTTTTGGCACCTGACATTTTTGGCTACTGAGTGTTGGACTGGATGGGCCGTATGGTCCCTTATGCAGTCTCTTATGTTCTTATGACCTGGTTCTACCCCTTGGGAGTGCTGCTTGCAGTATCCCCTCCCCTCCCCACTGCGACCCTGCCCTGAGAGGACCCCTTCTGGAGAGTTTGCGGGGATGCAGCAGAGAGCTTTGCTTGTTCCTAAATGACAGGGGACAGACACACGCACACGCACATGCTTGTGCTGGGCCCAGATAAGGCCAGGCTGGGCCAGCCCTTCGGCTTCCTGCCCAGGCATTTACTCTCCCCCTCCCCTCTGAAGGTGTGGCAGATGGGCAAGAATGCAGGATCCCTGACTGACTCCATTTCCACAGCAGTCCCACTAGGTGGCAAAGACTAGTCAGAACTGGGGCAGTGGGTTTGGGGTTTTTTTTTTGAAAGATCCTCCATGGGACCTGTGACCTTTTGGCTTGGCAGCCCCCGAAACCCCCCACAGACACACACGCCCCTCCACCAGCTCTCTGAGATTTTCCAGGACTGAATCACAGCAGCAGCCTCTGTGTGAGGGTCTCCCAGCGGCACCTGCCCATTGAAACATTTTCTACAGTGGCCCTTCCCTCTCTCCTCCTCCCCACAGGCCAGCCTCCCTTTGACTTCCCCAGCTGGGGGCTCTTCCCCTGAGTGGTTCTGCAGTCTCCTGCCCATCACCCCCCCACTCACACTTTTAGCCATGTACACAGGGCTGCGTATAAGGGAATTGCGGTGGGTGGGTTACACACCCAAGAAGGGGACCCAGGGTATGAAATTCATCTCCAAAAAAATGCAATCGTCATTTTTTAATTTATTTTTAAAATACAATAACGTTTATTAGTTTTCATTAACAATACGAATCTCAAGTACCTGTATGAAAGATATTAAAAATTTGTAGTACAAATTGATAAAAATAACATGTAACAAAGAAGTTTGCAGTACAACGTTTGAGGCAACAAAGATTATGTTACTTGAATATACAGTGAAATTTGTTGAGCCTAGGTTTTCCTCTAGGGTTGCCAACAACAGAGAAAAATACAGGTGGGCTTTGTAGAACTTAAATCATCACTATCATAACCACAAGTCATCAATCACTTCAGGGATGTCCTGTTGTCTGCAGAGGTACTCTAAGATAGGGAACCATATTGATACGAATGTGGTGGAGGCGGGAGTCTTATCATGCCGCGTAAGATTATCCAAGAGTTTAGCCATAATGTACAAATCCCACATCTTTTTATGCCATTGTGAAAGCGTGGGTGCCGTCGTCGTTTTCCATTGTGTGGCAACGACTGTCGTAGCTGCAGGAAGCATTATGGAGACCCTTCCTATGATGGAGGATGAAGGACTGTGATCAGCCCATCCGTTCAAAAACAAATGATCAGGTTTAGGGAGAATGTCTATGTCAGTAATGGATTGGATTGGATTCAGAACCGCAGTCCAGAATGGAAGGATTTTCGAACAGAAAATCCAACAGTGTAGATAATCGCCCACATTTCCACAAATTTATTTATTTATTTTTAAAGAAAACATCTCCCCCAAAAGTAAAGATTCTGAACTCCTGGAACAAAGTTTGAGTCCAGTGTGGCACCTTTAAGACCAATGGAGTTTTATTCAAGGTACGCGCTTTCCCGTGCAGGCACCCTGTTGTCACGCTCCATCCGTCCCCTCTCAAGCATGGAGGTAACTAACAGCACCCTTTTCTTTCAGGTGGGGTGACGGGTTGTGCCGTGTTGTGTCTCCTCTGTCACCAGACCAGAGAAACTCATTCCAGTCTACCATTCCAAATTACATTACGTTCTACTATTCATTGCATTACATTCCAATCACTATTCCAATCTACTATTCCAAATAAGAAATACAATGAAAATGCAGTAAATTGAGAGGACATGGTTGGGAGAATGCGTTTACACGTCTCTATACGTGTGTGTGTGAACCACCACCACCACCACCCCTTGCTCGTATGCGCCAGGTGATGCCGCCTCACCAGAGGCTAACAGTGTGTGTGAGAGAAATGCCCAGCCCTGGCAAAGGCACTCTTTACAGGGTTACTTAAAATGAAACTTCCTTTATTATTGTTAATCACAGTTAAAAAACAACAGGCATGAGCCAGCAAGTCGCTGGACACTCAGCCAAATATGCAAACACTTACTTCCTAAAAGGGTTAGCAATTGGTTAGTGAAGACAACAGAGTTTCTCCTCTGGGCTGCCTCGATGTAATCCCTACGGACAGTTGTCCTGACTGAGTTTCCAAAGAGACAGCGAAGAAGTAAGGAAAACGCCCCAAATTTATGCAGATCGATCAGAGGATTTCACAAGAATAATGACAAAGTTAATTACATCAATTGACATATGAAGGTGTGGCAGTTTACAGGAGTTCACTCTTCTTATTACAGAGGTTGCAGCTTTGTTTACAGAACACAGGCAGATAACACTTTGCATTCTGACTGACAACCTAAAATGTTTAAATTATAAAGTTCTTGGATGTTCCCAGCAAAGGAGATAAAAACATACGTGACGTTATCGCAAAGATGCAAGGGGGGTTGTGGGGCTTGGCTCAGTGAAGCTAAGCGAGAATAAACTGTCAGTTTACAGAAACACAGATAAAGGCTATGATTTTATACTATTAGATATTGGTTTTTCTCACCCAAAGTTTCTATATTAAAATTTCTCACAACAGACATACGGCCCTTCTTGGCAAGAATACAGATGTAAGGACGGAATGAGATTAGCATACGTAGTGAGATAAGAAACCAATATCCCTGATAAATTCGTGTGTGTGTGTGTTTTCCTGCATGTTGTAACACGCTTGAGAGGAGACGGGTGGAGCGTAACAACTGGGTTTCAGTTAATGACACTTGGAGGGTGAGAAAGGCTAGAGAATGTATCTTCCTGGAGGTTTCAGGAATGGATTCAGGAATGGATCCTCAAGAGGGTGGGTCCCAAGCATAGATAATGAAATCCCTTGGCATGGAGGGAGAGGGGCCAGATTTGATCGTCCTTTTTGCAGGGTCCCTTCACTCAAAAGCTTTTGCACCTGAGTGCCATCTTGGACTGTGGCCACTGTGACATGGAGCAGACAAAAGGCTGCCTGCCTGGACAAAGACTCCAAGGTAACGGGGAGGTTTTAGGATGCTGTGACTTCTAAGCTGAAAGAGCCTGCCTTAGAATAAGACAAGCTGAGGCATGCACAGATCGAGGGATAAAGGAATTGCTTGTTTATATCTTTCTTTGGGTTTCCTTGCTCAGTCTGTTGCTGTGCTGAGAGTGGGCATGTGGACATTTTATTTTTAATAAATGCTTCATAATTTTGAATGCTGGTTCTCTGTACCCCATAGGCCTCCACTGTCTGAATATGCGATTGAAAAAGGCCTCCTGGGAGGAAGGAGGGAGGCAGGCAGTTGGCAAGCCATGAATTTCCTGGGGAGTATGTGGCTATGGCAAGCTAGCCTGCTGCCAGGGTTTTTTTCCAGGAGGCATTTAAATTTTTAAGGGGGCAGTTAACTTACAGTTAATTAAATTAATCTGAATGCCTGTCTTTAAATGGGGAGGCTCTGGACTTGTTTCTAGCCCTTCTTTTCAAGGAACAGGGCAGCAAGCATGTCACTTCCCAGGAAAAAACAACTCAGAGGGCATTTAATTGCCTTCAGAAGGCATTTAAATGCCTTTTGAGTTCCCTTCCACAGGGCAAGAAAGCTTAGAAAGGCACTGAAGAGTGGTGCCTTCAGTATATCTCCAACAATCCTCCTTTCTGCTAGCCCACTCCTGCTGTATACCACCAAGGTCATGATGAGACTTTTAAAAGCATTCCCTAGAGACTTTAGGAAGCATGCAAAAACAGCAACAGGCAGCAGGGGTCTTTCCTCAAAAACAAGGTTTCTGGCATCGCTATTTTGATTAAGGGGGCTGGGTCCCAAAATGCCCCAGCGTAGCCACAGGCTTGGTGGCAAGCCATCAAGAAGAAGAAGAGGAGGAGATTGGATTTATACTCCGCCCTTCACCTGGAGTCTCAGCGGAGCTTACGAACTCCTTTCCCTTCCCCTCCCCACAACAGACACCCTGTGAGGTAGGTGGGTCTGAGAGAGCTCTTGACAGAAACTGCTCTTTTTCAAGGACAGCTGTGCCAGAACTATGGCTTGCCCAAGGTCATCCAGCAGCTGCAAGTGGAGGAGTGGGGAATCAAACCCGGTTCTCCCAGATTAGAGTCTGCGTGCTTAACCACTACACCTAATTATGGTAGCCAATCCCTGGGTAGTGAGAGACGCAGGTGCTAGGCAGAGCCATAACAACATGGCTTGATGGGAAGGGGAGCAATAGAGGGACATGTCACTGAGGGTCCGTCTGTCCATCTGAATGTGACATCCACCGGAGGATACTTGGGCAGCAGCAGCTGTCTGGGCACCTCAGAGGGCCCAACAGAGAATCTAAATCATTATTTCGACAAAACAAACAGTTCTAATTCTCTCTCACCCAAGCACACAAAGAGAATGAAAAAGTGGGCCAAAGGCTTCCATCAAAAGCCCAAGTTTGCAAGAGATCTGTCTCTATTAATTGGAACCCTGGCAGGTAATTAGAGGAGAAAAAACGCCGCAAAACTAGACACCCATTCTGATTCCCCCCCCTCCCAGTTCCTCTAAAGACTTATTTTCCCGCAATTTCTCCCTGTCATTTCTGTTAATGAGCACTAATTAAAGTTACTGCTGTGTGGTTGTAGACTGTATGTAGATGATTGTATTCATAGCTCTTTGCTTGAGAGGCCTCGTTCTTGAGGCTGAATGGAGGGCTGGTCGGTCTCGTGGGTCTTGCCGTAGACAATCGCAGGCCAAACCACAGACCCGGAACCGTTAAGATCCTGACCGTAGCCAGGCTGAAAGGCAGACTCATCCCGAGTGCCTTTAACTACTCACTGTGACTCACAGAGATCAGAGGCAGGAAAGGGTCTCCTTGCTGGGACCTGCTGCCGGAAATGATGCTGCTGTGCCGGCAGCTTCGTGGGAGGGCCAGTCCTGGCATGGGCACTGTGGCAGGAAAGCCCTGCCACCAGGGGCTCATCCTGCCACAGCAGACGAGGGCACAGAAGGACACAAGAGTCCGGTCTGCCGTCTTCTCTCTGCTCAGGCCCAGGACGGCTCTGGCCGCTTGTGCTGTTGGGCAGCTGTTTGCAAGGAGCTGTTGCAGATGCTGCATGTTCTGAGCTGGGTCTGGGCTTTGCATGTTAGCCTGTGTTGGCTGTGGGTTTGTGTCCCTGGAGACCCGCTGGCCCCTGGCGAGTGACCCAGAAGGACCCCCCCGGAGCAGGGAGGGAAGGGGGCTTGTCACGTGCCCTGCCTTTCTTCGGTGTGCCAGTAGGGAAGGGGAGGCCCTGCCGTCTGACACCCTGTCTAGGCCTGGTCCTTGTTTCAGAAGACATGGGTTTCCAGGACTGTTTGCAGACACCCTCCTCCCAGTCCAATCAAAATTAAAGCTCCAGCAGGTCGCCCGTTTACAGGCCAGCTGCAGCTCTTCTGCCTGTCTGGACCAAGCACCCCCCCAGCCCCTGCCCCACTTTCCCCTACAGACCACAAAATGCCCTGGGCTGCCAGTCACTGCTCGGAAAGTGCAGGATCGCTCAGGGGCACAGTTGACACTGTGGGGGTCCAGGTGGTCTTTTGACAGTGACCGTGTGCAGAGAATGTCTTCCCCTGAGCTTAGCACATCATAGCACGTTTCATGGTTCCTTGAGAACGAGTTCAGGTCTTTTATCACACACCAGGATCTCATCGACCGTGTCCCCAAAATTGGGAGAGGGGCAGTTCGAACATAGCCTTAACACGTCTCTCCTCAGACATCCCCGTCTTCTCCTGCATGGCTCCGCAGGGGCTGGTCTCTACAGATCAGAATTGCAGCTCAGCAGTGTGACAGTCGTCGTTGTGGCATGGGGAGTGGAGTGTGCCCTTCACGCAACACAAATGTACAGGGTGAAGGAGATAAAGCCATGGTAGCAGCCCCACCTGGGGTTATGCCCACAACCAGTGTTCCCTCTAAGCTGAGTTAGTGTGAGCTAGCTCACAGTTTCTTAGCCTCCGGCTCACACACTTTTGTCTTGGCTCAGGAAGGAGGGCTCCAGAGCAAGTTAATTGAGGCAGCAGCCAGATCGCTCACTCACAGCTTTAATGCCAGTAACTTACAAAGTAGAATTTCTGCTCACAAGACTCCACACTTTAGAGGGAACATTGCCCACAACTAGGAGGGTTTGCCAGGTGAACACCTGCCTGCAGGCCTTCTCTTGCCTCAACAGGGCAGGGCACAAGGCCAGCTGGCAAGTCCTCCATTTCTCAGGCTGGCGAATGTTATTGGGCAAACCAGTGAATCCAGACTTGCAGGGCATGGTCTGGTGCTCGAGCCCTTTGGCGGCAGCAGGCCTTCACACCTGTCCGGGGCTGCAGAGAGTCCATTGCTTCTGGCTCCATGGATATGTCACAACGCCCTCCCGTTTCATTGGGCAACGACAGAAGGACCTTACGCCACACCGTGCCATGGGAGTTTTGTGCTTCCCAGAGGCGCCCCCCCCACACCTCTTTTCTGCTTGCGACCAAAGCAGGCCGGGAGAAGCAGCCTGTGTAGTATCCAACGCTCCCTCTCAGCCGTGGAGTCTCGTGAGCAAGAATTCTACTTTGTGGGCTACTGGCATTAAAGTTGTGAGCAAGCGATTTGGCTGCTGCATAAATCAGTTTGCTCTGGAGCCATCCTTCCTGAGCTAAGACATAAGAACATAAGAACATAAGAGAAGCCAATGTTGAATCAGGCCAATGGCCCATCTAGTCCAACACTGTCTCACACAGTGGCCAAAATATACCAGGTGCCATCAGGAGGTCCAGCAGTGGGGCCAGGACACCAGAAGCCCTCCCACTGCTGCCCCCTCCAGCACCAAGAATAGAGTGCATCACCTGCCCCAGACTGAGAATTCCCATCAAAGACAAAAATGTGTGAGCTGGAGGCTAATAAACGGTGAGCTAGCTCACACTAACTCAGCTTAGAGGGAACACTGGTAGTATCCACCCCCTATTGCCATATTGCTCTTGGAAACCCGTGAGGTAGCCATGGATTGTAATCTTGTACTGTGAAGAGTTAGCACCGGGGTCAGACAAGTCAGCATTTATCGTAGAGTTACAGAATGTTAGAGCTGGAAGGGACCTTGCAGGTCATATAGTCCAACCCCCTGCACTCTGCAGGAGCAGAGACGAAAGACAGCCCTACATACCTACAACATACCTGAAAGATGGTTGTCCAGCCTCCGCTTGAAAACGTCCAGCAAAGGACATCCGCCACCTCCCGAGAGGTGTTTAGAGAGGAGGTGTTAGAATGTATGGAGAATTTCTGTTGGGGGCAGGATTTTCCCTCTTGGGCTGGGAGCTTCTCACCAGCAATAAACTCTCACAAGTTCACAAGTTCAATCGTATGTTTGCATATCAATCTACATGTTCTCCCTGTGGTCCTGGGGCCTGTGTGAGGTTCCACTGCTGGTCTGGCAAATTACCAAAAATTCAGGGCTGCCCCTCCAGCAGGGACGGTTCATTAGCACGGCTGAAGTAACAGCTGATCTATTGTTCTTTGATTGCAACCAGTTCTATTTTTATCCTCAGATAGCCTGGCTTTGAGGATTTAATGAGAGTTATCAGGACCTATCCGAGTTCACCTGGCACCAGCCATTTGCATAATCCATAGAGGGACCCATGGTCTTACTGAGAGGACAACGGCGGTTAAGGTTAGAGAGACTTATTTCTGTCCCTAACCGGCACCCTCTCTGTCAAAAGGTGCCAGATGAGGCTTTCTGTTTGGGTCTTCTGGTCAGAGGAGGCCTTCCGCTGGGTGACCGTCTCTCCTGAGCTGGGCTTCCCAATCATCCCAAGGGTCCTGCCCGTCAGCTTAAAACCTGATTTGCCTTAATCTTGGAGGATGGGTATGCATTTAGCGAAGTTGAAGAAATGTTATACGAGAGCGGGACTTGGAGGATTAATCCGCACCTGTTTATATTTGTCAAGTTCTTGCCTGATAAAAAGAGATATGCTTTATTTTAAACAAATCCTTAGCTCAAAGAAGTTCCCTGTTTGTTCTGCTGGCAAAAGATCTGATCGTATTCCATTGTGGTGCAGGAACTAAATCTCTCTCTCGGGCGGCCTGCTTAGGAGGCCTCGTTGGGGTTTCTGCAGCTGCGTCCGGCTAATGAGGCTTTACCTCTTTGAGAGCTGAGCTCCACGTAGATCTCCAGGTTGGGCGTGGATTAAATAATTCATCATGGAACCACCCAACGAAGACCAAACCCTTAAACAGGCCCACGTGACAACTTTGTCCCCGTATAACCTCGGGTAAAAACTGTTATGGGACCTAAAAACATCAGCTGCACCATCCTGGGCTCATCCACTTGCCCATCATCCAGTTTAGTAGATGCCATCCTGTGACAATAAGGGTTACACGGAGCTGCCTTCTACTGAATCAGAACCTTCCTGGGTCCATCAAGGGCAGTACTGCCTACTCAAACTGGTGGCAGCAGCTCTCCAGGGTCTCAGGCGGAGGTCTTTCCCATCACCTACCACCTGGTCCTTTTAAACTGGAGATGCTGCCAGGGATTGAACCTGGGAACTTCTGTATGCTGAGCAGATCCTCTGCCACTGAGCCACAGCCCCTCTTTCCCATCACCTCCTGCCTGGTCCTTTTCAACTGGAGATACTGCCAGGGACTGAACCTGGGACCTTCTGCATGCCAAGCAGAGGCTCTGCCACTGAGCCACGGCCCCTCTTTACAGCTCCCCAGGGTCTCAGGCGGAGGTCTTTCCCATCACGTAGTACCTGGTCCTTTTCTAACTGGACATGCCAGGGGTTGAACCTGGGACCTGGTCCTTTTTAACTGGAGATGCCGGGGATTGAATCTGGGACTTTCTGCATGCCAAGCAGAGGCTCTGCCATTGAGCCACAGCCCCTCTTTACAGCTCTCCAGGGTCTCAGGTGGAGGTCTTTCCCATCACCCACTGCCTGATCCTTTTAAACTGGAGATGTGCCAGGGACTGAACCTGGGACCTTCTGCATGCCAAGCAGAGGCTCTGCCGCTGAGCCACACCCCTCCCTTACAGCATAAGACATGAACACATGAATCAGACCGTTGGTCCATCATGGTCAGTATTGTCTACTCAGACTGGCAGAAGCTCTCCAGGGTTTCAGGCAGAAAAGGGTCTTTCGCATCATCTAATGCACATCACATGGGGAGAGGCGGTCCCGAAGGTATGCTGGCCCCTGGCCGTATAGGGCTTTAAAGGTAAGCACCAACACCTTGAAACGAATCTGGAATTCAATGCTGTTTTTCTAGCGGAGGGGCTGCCCAGGCCTCATCTCCAAGCCACGAAATTACTGCTTGGAGTTCAGGGAAGGCGTGTGGCCAGCAGCCGCCCCCCTCCCTCCCCTCCTGCAAGATTTAAAGGGCCCTCCAGCCGGCTAGCAGGCCACGTGCTCCCACCAATCAGCCGGAGGGCCCTTTTAATGCCACAGGAGGGGAGGGGGGGCAGCACCTGTTGTGGGGCGTGCCTATCGTTTGAGGGGGGCGGAGCCCTGAAATACCGCACCATGGCCATGGGCCTGGCCAAGGGCTGCTGGCTTGGAGGTGGGTGGCCCTTCTTCCTCATGCCCATCCCCAAGAGCTAGTTGCCTTCCTCTGTTGTGGTAGAGACCAACAGCATTCGTCTTTTAAAAAAAAATTGTGGCAGAAATAAACAGTCTTCCTGCCCCCAACAGAGAGACCACTTCTGACAGCCGGAACTGGTGTCCGCGCAGGTGTGTGAGTTTTGCTAAGCTGGTAAATCCTGTTGATGCCTGAGGCCCCTCCGGTCTGTGTTCCGCTCTCAAGACGGAGGATCCGACTTCTTTCTGGATTTGGCCTCATCAGTTTCCCCACTGGAGTCTCCAGCTCCAAATGAAGTTTAAAAAATGCTGGGAGCTTTGCCTGAAGAAGACCGGGCAAAGACTGCGGGTCCTTGTGTGGCTCCGAGAGCAGAGATGCTCCGGGCTTTTCCTGATGGTCTGCTCGGGTGTTGGTAGTGTGGAGGTGACCTCCCCTTTTCACGGACAGGCCCAAATGGTTTATGGTGTGATAATGAAATTTCAAAGCTTATGTTTGACTCTAATCTGGGAGAACCGGGTCTGATTCCCCACTCCTCCACTTGCAACTGCTGGATGACCTTGGGCAAGTCACAGCTCTGTCAGAGCTGTTCTCTCAAGGGCAGTCCTTGAAAGAGCTCTCTCAGCCCTGCCTCCCTCACAGGGTGTCTGTTGTGGGGAGGGGAAGGGAAAGGAGTTTGTAAGCCGCTCTGAGATTCTGAGTGAAGGGCGGGGTTAAAATCCAATCTCCTCCTCTTCTTCTTCTTCCTCTTCTTCTTCTTCCTCTTCATTTAACTATGGCAGAAAAAAATGTTAACAAACACCCACTCCTCAAACAAAGCCACCATATCTCAGCACACACACCAGTTTATGCTAAGTTGTTTCACTACCAGGAAGTCCAACCGCCCTTCAAAATGCCTGGTAAAGGAATTGGCTCTTCAGGGGACCCCAGTGTTCCCTTCATTTGCTACTAGAACTAAGTTTTCATCCAAGGGGAAGTGAATTTTACTTAGCACGTCTTTTGCCAAAGCCAATGGAAAACAAGGAGCTGGGTGCTGCCTTGCATAAATTGTCCTCAATAACTGCCAGTGTATTCTTCTGGGGGATGCTTGTGTGGAGAGCATTAACATCTAAATTAACTAGAATATAATCTTCATCAATCTGTTTTATGTCCTCTAGCATGTTGATAAAATCTGGAGAATCCCTAATGACCACTTCGAAAGCAGAAGCAACAAGCCCGTGAAGATCAGCTCCACCCCCCTCCTGCGTGAGCCCGTCTCGCTCCGCCTGACCCCTGGGGCCTTTCGGGGGGCCCAGCAGCTCCGTTGTGGAATTCGGGCAAGACGTCAGAAATGGGCACTTTGTGCTTCTCTTTCAATGCAGAATTGTATTTCTGAGATGTAATAGAACATATAAACAATTCTTCTTCCCCCAAACAATGCTAATTGCATTTCATGGAAGTCACAGGATTGTAAACACAAGAAAGAAAGAAAGAAAGAAAAAAGTTCTGCCTTGAATTTGTCTTACCACCACTTCTTAATAAGGAAGGAACATAAGAACATAAAGGAAGCCATGTTGGATATGGCCAACGGCCCATCTAGTCCATCACTCTCTGTGTCACACAGTGGCCAAAAATACCAGGTGCCATCAGGAGGTCCAGCAGTGGGGCCAGGACACTAGAAGCCCTCCCACTGCTGCCCCCCCCAACACTAAGAATAGAGTGCATCACCTGCCCCAGACTGAGAGTTCCTATCTATACCTTGTGGCTAAAGCCACTGATGGACTTCTGCTCCAGATGTTTATCCCTCTTGAAACTGTCCATGCTTGCAGCTGCCACCACCTCCTGTGGCAGTGAATTCCATGTGTTAATCACTCTTTGGGTGAAGAAGGACTTCCTTTAATCTGTTCTAAGCCTACTGCTCATTGATTTCATTGAGTGCCCACGAGTTTTCGTGTTGTGAGGAAGGAGGGAAATTACTTCTTTCTCTTCCTTTATCCCATGCATAATTTTGTAAACCTCTGTCATGTCACCCCTCAATCATAGTTTCTCCACCGTGTGAGGCAGGATGCTGGACGAGATGGACTTCATTGGTCTGATCCGGCAGGGCTCCTCCTAGGTTCTTGTGTATGATCTCCCCAGATTCTATAAAAAGCACCTCTTGCTCCTGTTCACCTGTCCCAACAAAAACCTGGAGACAGAGACTTTCTAAATGCAGCCATCCCTACCCAAGAAGTCACTGCAATAATTGCAAACCTTAGAACAGCTAAATCGTCAGGACCTGACGGGTTCCCCGCTGAATGCTGCAGTTCCTTTTGTTCCTCTCCTGAGAGTCGGCCTCACCTCCTTGTTGAAAGAGGCATTAGAAAAGGGCCTCCTCCTCCTCCTCCCACCACCCTGGAGGAAGGCACCAAGGCCCTATAAACTGTAACTGATACCAGCCCACTGCACTTACTGGTCAAGACCATAAAATATTTACGACCATTCTTGCACATTGTTTAAATCCTATTATCGGTAATTACATCGACAGGGGCCAGACAGGTTTTATGCCTCAGCAGATGATGTCAGACGACGCAATCAATATCACCTACAAAATATAAACTGACCAAAGAACATGCAGCTCTCCTTGCATGAGATAAAACAGCTCTTCCGTACATAATAGATCTGCAGCTATAGCAATGTATCAGGTTATAATATCAATTTTCAGAAACCCTAATAAGAACGTAAGAGAAGCCAATGTTGGATCAGGCCAGTGGTCCAGTCCAACGCTCTGTACAAACAGTGAAGTTTTATTCAGAGTGTAAGCTTCATGTGCAAAACACACTTCTTCAGACAAAACTAGAATAAAATCTCAAAAGCTAGTTACAGGAAAAAAGAGGGTCAGGGTAAGCCGTTAGGAGAGGCTGCTCAGAGCTGAGATTTTATTCCAGTTTTGCCCAAAGAAGTATGTTTTACATATGAAAGCTGACACTTGGAATACAACTTTGTTGTTCTCAAAGGTGCCTGAGAAGACTCAAATTTTGTTCTGCTGCTTCGGACCAACATAGTTAGCCACCTGAATCTGCTGACATCCTAACGTGACAGGGCCTTCTTCATAGACACAAGCATCTCTGCGTGAAATAGACCTTTTCCGGGGTCTAGATGAGCCACAAAAACGCTTGGGTGCCTTGATTTCCCTTAGACAGTGTACACTTTTACTCAGCTAAAAGCTGCTGTATACAAAATGCCAAACAGACCTGAAAAGGTGGAACAGCAACAGCTTTCACCGGTCAACAGAACTGCTGCAGTTTTAATGATCTCGCTTCCACATAGTCGATCTGTATTTCAGTCACTGCCAGCAGACTGGACTCCAGCGTCTCTGGCAAAAACACATTCACAATTGTAACGGGCAAGGGAAGCATAAGGCCATGCTCCCTCTAAGCTGTGGACTCTTGTGAGCAAAAATTCTGCTTTGTGAGCTCCTGGCATTAAAGTTGTGAGTCAGCGATTTGGCTGCTGCATAAATCAGTTTGCTCTGGAGCCATCCCTTCCTGAGCCAAGACAAAAATGTGCAAGGCGGAGGCTAAAGAACTGCGAGCTAGCTCACACTAACTCAGCTTAGAGGGAACACTGGCCACAATAATGCTCCCTCTCAACTGTGGAGTCTTGTGAGCAAGCTTAGAGGGAACACTGAAGCCCCCCCCCTTCGATGGCCCCAGACTCAAGGGGGTCAAGCAGTTTCCAGCCAGCATCTCTGTTCTCCAGCTGCCCAGCCCCATCAGTCTTTTGACCAGATCAACAAGCCAGGCAGTAAAACCTGGTTGTCTTTGGAGCAAAGTGGCGGAGGGGGGGGATACGTTGGTGTATCTTTTACAAGCTTCCCCTGATAGGAAAATGCCTTTATTTGAGAGCCAGTTTGGTGTAGTGGTTAAGCGCGTGGACTCTGATCTGGGACTGGGAGAACCGGGTTTGATTCTAAAGAAAGCTAATGCAGTCTTAGGATGCATCAACAGAAGCCTTGTGTCCAGATCACGGGAGGTGGTAGTTCTGCTCTATTCTGCTATGGTCAGGCCTCACCTGGAGTCCTGTGTCCAGTTTGGGACACCACACTTTAGGAAGGATGTTGACAAGCTCGAGCGTGTCCAGAAGAGGGCGACCAGGATGGTGGGAGGGTTGGAATCCAAGTCTTAGGAGGAAGGGCTGAAAGAGTTGGGTCTGTTTAGCCTGGGAAAGAGAAGGCTTAGAGGGGACATGATTGCAGTCTTCAAGTATTTGAAGGGCTGTCATGTAAAAGATGGAGCGGATCTATTCTCTCTTGCTCCAGATTGCAAGACTAGATCTAATAGGTGGAAATTACAAGGGAGTCATTACCAGCTAGATATCGGGAGAAACTTCCTAACTGTGAGAATGGTTGAGCAGTGGAACAGTCTGCCTCGGGAGGTGGTGGATGCTCTTTTGCTGGGCGTTTTCAAGTGGAGGCTGGGTGACCATCTTTTGGGTATGTTGTAGGTACGTAGGGCTATCTTTTGGCTCTGCTCCTGCAGAGTGCAGGGGATTGGACTAGATGACCTGCAAGGTCCCTTCCAACTCTAACATTCTATGATTCTATGATTCCCCACTCCTCCACTTGCCCCTGCTGGATGACTTTGAGCAAGCCGTAGTTCTGGCACAGCTGTTCTGGAAAAAGAGCAGTTTCTGTCGGAGCTCTCTCAGCCCCACCTACCTCCCAGGGTGTCTGTTGTGGGGAGGGGAAGGGAAAGGGAGTTTGTAAGCTGCTCTGAGACTCCCTTGGGTAGTGAAGGGCAGGGTATAAATCCAATCACCACCATCTGTATATACTAGCACCTTATATAACTGTTTTATTATAAATTTTATTGTATTTATTGTATTTTAACTTTTGTAAGCCGCCTTGAGCCAGCTTGTACCAGCAATGGTGGGATATAAATTGGAAGTAAATAGATAAATAAATAAATAACTCTCCTCTTCTTCTTCTTCTTCTTCTTCTTCTTCTTCTTCTTCTTCTTCTTCTTCTTCTTCTTCTTCTTCTTCTTCTTCTTCTTCTTCTTCTTCTTCCTCTTCTTCCT
This sequence comes from Gekko gecko, assembly GCA_029375565.1. NCBI lineage: Eukaryota > Metazoa > Chordata > Lepidosauria > Squamata > Gekkonidae > Gekko > Gekko gecko. The sequence goes on from JAPDNY010000005.1 coordinate 2,135,184, forward strand.
CTTCTTCTTCTTCCCTGAAAGGGCAGCCTGTTTAGGCTGTGGCCATGAAAGAAGCCATCCTGTAACATCTTTGTGACTGTCTCATTGGTTGTGGGACCAACGTACCTTCTGGGACCACCTCTCTCGGTATGTCCCGCAGACAGCATTATGCTCAGCAATGCCTGCTGGAGGTCCCTGGCCCAAAGGGCATCCAGCTGCCCTCAACCAGAGCCAGGGCTTGTTCCAACTTGGAGGAACTCTCTGCTGGGTGACGTCTGAGCCCTGTGGGTTTCCGTTGAGTTCCGCTGCAGGGCTTGCGAGGCAGAGATGTTCCACCAAGCATATGGCTGCGGACAGCAACGGTGCGGTGCCGTTAGTCTCGCTCTCTTCTCTTCCTTCCCCCTGTTGACGGAGTAAGGATAAAATTCTGTATTATGGCGCCATCTATGATTTGTGGTTAGACAGACTGTATTGGTTTTTAGCATTTTAGCAATTTTAAATCTTACTACGGCATTGTGTTGCTAATCTGTTGCACGCAGCTCTGAGCCCGTTCGGTGGGGAGGGCAGTATAGATGCCAAATACGTAGATAGCAGCTTACTTTGATGGGTTTTTTTTTTTTTTAAACCACATTTATTTCTATTTATATTCTGTCTCTCCCTGGTGGAAATCCAAGGCACTGTACAATACCAAAAGGGTGTGTATGTATCTTGCCTGGGCAAGTCCACGCCACAGCACATTCTTTAGGGACCTTCAGGCACACCAGGACTTTGAGGAGTTAGTGGCACTGAACATGACGCTAATCTTACCCGTAACAGTTATTTACTGTCGATTCATCTGTCTCTGCATTTGGATGTTCATAGGATCTGCAGTATTTCAAGATGTATGGGGAAAATGCCAATTGTCTCAGGATGTGACGTTTTTGGGAAGACTTCCTGACCTGCTCTCTTACAGCAGTTTCAGTCCTTTGCATCCAAATCCTCTGTATCAATAGGCAAGTTCAAACCCACGATTATTGCAAGAAGTCACAGATGCCTGTGGCCACTTTGGAGACTGACAGCCCTGCGGCCGCCCAGAGGCCTCTCACTGCGCCAGGCCTCAGGAAGAATCCAAGGCACCCACTGGGGCTGTGGTGAAGATGTGCCCATGAGCCAAACTGTCAAGTCTGTTGCAGCCGTGAACTGGCTGACCTGAAGGAGGACAGTCCTTTCCCAAGCTCTCCCGCCTGGAATTAAGGTCGCAAGGAGTGGCCCTATGTACTGCCCCATCAATCAGAGAAGACCATTGGGGGGGATACGTAAGAGAGGGGGCCTTTTTTGGTGGCAGCCCCACAGCTGTGGAACAAGCCCCACCCCCCCAGGGAGGTGCGCCCCTGGACCCTTCCTTTTCTGATCCTCAGGAGGCCGTTGGAGACGACTTTATTCAGGGATGCATTTAGTAGCAGTCCTGAGCAGTGAGTTTAAATTTTGGTTTTATGTTTCTAATGTATTTTATTCCATGTTTGTGAGCTGCCTTGAGCTCCGTTAAGGAAGAAAGGTGGCCAATAAATGTTAGGGAAGGAAGGAAGGAAGGAAGGAAGGAAGGAAGGAAGGAAGGAAGGAAGGAAGGAAGGAAGGAAGGAAGGAATTCTTGTAGCATGGAAGAGGATGGAAGGGAGGGAGGGAAGGAGGAACTCTTGTAGCATGGAAGGGGAAGGGAGGGAGGAATTCTTGTAGCATGGAAGGCTGTGGAAAGAAGGAAGGGAGAGAGAGAGGAGGGAAGGAAGGAAGGGAGAGAGGAAGGAAGGGAGAGAGGAGGGAAGGGAGGGAGAGAGGAAGGAAGGAAAGGAGAGAGGAGGGAAGGAAGGGAGAGAGGAGGGGGGAGGGAGGGAGAGAGGAAGGAAGGAAGAGAGAGAGGAGGGAAGGAAGGAAGGAATTCTTGTAGCATGGAAGGGGAAGGGAGGGAGGAATTCTTGTAGCATGGAAGGCTGAGGAAGGAAGGAAGGAAGGAAGGAAGGAAGGAAGGAAGGAATGGAGAGAGGAGGGAAGGGAGGGAGAGAGGAGGGAAGGAAGGGAGAGAGGAGGGAAGGGAGGGAGAGAGGAAGGGAGAGAGAGAGGAGGGAGGGAAAGAAGGAATTCTTGTAGCATGGAAGGGGAAGGAAAGGAGGGAGGAAGGAAGGAAGGAAGGAAGGAAGGAAGGAAGGAAGGAAGGAAGGAAGGAAGGAAGGACATTAAAATGCTGCCAGAGAAGAAAGTCCTGCCCTTTGGACACAGGCTTAATATGTTGACATAGACTCTACCCCAATTACTCCAGTGGTCTCCAGTGTGGGTGCTGGCCATTCAAACAGCCTTGGCTTTCTGCCCTCTGGTGCCATTTCTGCGGCAGCCAGTGGCTTGCGCGGCTAGAGAGAGCACCTCCCCCTCTCCACTGTGCACCAATGAAAGGGGTGGAAGGAGAGGAGGTGCTGCTGCAGGTCCCCTGCCCAGGCAGCTGGCTGGTAGACAGACAAGGAGGCGGCTCCCACCCAGGGCCCTCTCTCCGTGCCCCAGTCCTCCTTCCTTGCTGGCAGGGAGAGAGGCGCCCTTGTTGTGCACTGGAGAAAGTGGGACCGGTAGGTCTGCCTCCCAAGATGGCCCCGGCCTCCTGCAGACTCCCGCTGACTGCCTGGACTGGCTTCCCCCCAAACCCCGCCCTGTCTCAAAAAACAGCCGTTTTCCCGACCGGGGAACAACTGGCTCTCCCTCCCGCAGCAGTCTGGGGCAGGCCTCCTCAGTTGCCCCCGGACTATGGGTTGAGGAGGAGACCAGGCCCAAACCTACCAAAAGTTTGATGGTCTCCTCCTATCCAGCCCACACCAACTTAAAACATATGCACAAAATGGCGTTTCTCCACATCCTGTTTCACACGGAAGCCGACCAGATGTCCTGGAAGGACCCCAGTTGGGGCACAGGCACCAAAGTTTCCAGCTGCCACTGGCCTTCAAAGCCCCACAGTGCCTCTGAGCGTAGACTCCCCATTCAGGCACCGTGGCTGAAAGACCCTGGTGGACCTTCTGCTCCAAGTTCTGCTCCGATCACCTTTTAAAGCTATCTGAACTCATAGTGATCACCAGAGCCCACGCCAGTGAGTTCCACAAGTGACTGTTTAAAGAACAGCTCCCCTGTCCCTAATTTTCTGCACATCAACTTTACTGGGTGTCCCTGAGCTGGTACGAGGGGAGGGAGGGAGGGAGGGAGGGAGAGAGAGAGAGAGAGAGGGAGAGAGAGAGACCTCTCTTCCCATTTTCTCCACCCCAGGCCCAATTTTACAAACCTCTGAGTCCAGTGGCACCTTGAAGACCAACAGAATTTTATTCCGGGTATACACTTTCGTGTGCATGCGTGTGCCCAGAATAAAACTTTGTTGGTCTTAAAGGTGCCACTGGACTCAAACAGGGTGACGCATCAGAATTTGTAAACCTCTGTAATGTGACGCCCCCCCCCGATCCTTTTCCCCTCCAAACAGAAAAGCCCCCCAGGCTCCTTAGCGTTTCCTCATGAGGAGGGTGGCTCCATCCCCTCAGTCGTGTCGATGGCCCTTTCCCGACTGGCTGTAAAACATTTTTTTTTTTTTGGGGGGGGAGCAGAACTCTGCACAGCATTTTGAGGGTGGCCATCCCAGCACTCCAGGGGTCAGGGCCTCACACTCACTCTTGGCCATTTCCTTTTCCGTCATTTCCCTCATAAGCCCCAGGGTGGTGTTTGCCTTTCTGGCTGCCCCAGTTTAGTGTAGTGGTTAAGTGCGTGGACTCTAATCTGGGAGAACTGGGGTTGATCCCCCACTTGCACCTGACTGGATGACCTTGGGCAAGCCATAGTTCTGATAAGAGCTGTTCTTGAAAAAGAGCTGGTTCTGTCAGAGCTCTCTCAGCCCCACCTACCTCACAGGGTGTCTGTTGTGGGGAGGAGAAGGGAAAGGAGTTTGTAACCCGCTCTGAGACTCCCTTGGGTAGTGAAGGGCAGGGGGTATAAATCTGATCTATTCTTTTTCTTCTGCACACTGATGTGTTTTGAAAACTTACCCACTGCCTCCCCAGGGGGCTCTCAAGTTAAAAAGAAATTCACCAAGAAAATCCTCAAGACAACAAAGCATAACAATTATAAACCTGGCAACAAAGCATTCAAAGGGACATAAAAACGGCACAAAAACAATATTTAGCGGAATCTAGCAGGAAAACTCATGTTCAAACAACCTGATCCGACCCTTTTAAGTCCCCCTTTCAATTTCCCTTTTGCTAATCCTCCAGCCTTTGAGAAACTTCCTCTTCTAAAATGAAACGCTGGGCTTTCAATGAAACTTTTCATTGACAAAGGAGTCTTGTGGCGCCTTAAAGAGCAACAATTTATGATCATGGCATACCTAAGAGTTCATGAGCCGAAGACCGCTTCGTCAGAGGCACGGTGCTTCAGATGGTGAGCTCTGGCTCGTGAAAGTTTATGCCACAATAAACGTTTTTGGTCTTTACGGTGCCTCGGCATGCTTTTATTATTTTAGCTGAAGCAGAGTAATAGTGCCATCTTCAACCGAGTTAACACCTTTCTGAGTCCACTGGGTTTAGAAAAATATAACTCTGCTTATGACTGCATTGTAGCGCAGCTGTCTTTATGGAAGTTCTCCGTTTCCAGACACTGAACTTAGTAGCATTGTGGTCTTGGTTTCCAAATGCCTCAGCAACATTTATACCTTGGTCCTGAGCCACTCTCCAGACCAAGTGCAGGGATTCCCCCCCCCCGCGCCATTAAGTCGCAGATGACTTATGGCGACCCCGGATGGGGGGTGGAGTTCCTAAGGCAAGAGACACTCAGAGGGTTGTTCCAATTGCCTGCCTCCAAGTTACGACCCTGGAACCCCTTGGAGGTCTCCCATCCCACTTAGCTTCCAAGTTCTAGTAGTAGTAGTAGTAGTAGTAGTAGTAGTAGTAGTAGTAGTAGAAGAAGAAGAAGAAGAAGAAGAAGAAGAAGAAGAAGAAGAAGAAGAAGAAGAAGAAGAAGAAGAAGAAGAAGAGATTGGATTTATACCCTGCCCTTCAACTGGGAGTCTCAGAGCAGTTTACAAACTCCTTTCCCTTCCCCTCCCCACAACAGACACCCTGTGAGGTAGGTGAGGCTCAGAGAGCTTTAACACAAACTGCTCTTTCAGGAACAGCTGTGCCAGAGCTTGTGACTGACCCAAGGTCACATCAGCAGGTACAAGTAGAGGAGTGGGGAATCAAACCCAGTTCTCCCAGATTAGAGTCTGCACACTTAACCACTACACCAAACTGGCTTTCAATGAGAGTGGGCTAGCCTGGGCTATCCAGGTCAGGACTGGCTCCCTTTTATGCAGCTCTATGACCAGGGCCGGAGCTTCCATAAGGCAGGGTTAGGCAACTGCCTGGGGGCATCAACTTACAATGGCACCACCATGGCCTGCTGCCCTGCCCCCTCGCCACCCCTTGCCAAAAGCCCTGGCCTGGTGCCTCCTGCCCGGCCCAGGGGGCAGAGGGGGGAGGGGAGGGGCAGGCCCTGCCCCTGCACTCCCTTGCCAGCTCAGCTGCGGCTTTTCCTCCCTCTGCCTGTCCAGCTGCCATCTGCTGGGAGTGAAGGTAAACAGGTGGCGGGGAACGGGCGAGCCCCCTGGGGGCCACGTCACTATGACCAAATGCTACAAGGCAGGCATAATTCACAGAAATTCTAAAAAAGTGTCCTCTCATCAGAACTGGAACATGCATTAACCCAGAGGATGTGAAAGGGAGTTCAAGTCACCATTACTCCAGCATTTTCCAGTTCGGTCACCTCTCCTATTTCTTTGTCCAGGCCTTCTTAAGTTTTTTTTTTTAGATGTTAGCTCTTCATCAGTGGACAATGAGGAAAATAACCTGCATGTGAAGTAACTTGGTGCCTTTCTTGCTCCAAAGAGAACTTAATATGCATTGGAAGAGCATCCCTGGAAGTTCTGGTCAGGTGAGCACGTGCAATAGGATATCCCCAGGTTTAAGGTCTATTTGGGACCTGGCATTTCTATCCATGGCTGTTTCGTAGGTCAGTTTATGCCTCTTATATTGACTCTGTGACCTGGTTGGGCAGGCAGAGTGGCAGCACCCATAACGTCCCTTGTCTTCTCGTTGGCGTTTAATCCAGGGGATGATAGCAGTGCACATGGAAGTCACTGCCATTGGGGGGGTGGCTACAAGCATGGATGGCTTCAAGAGGGAATTAGATAAACATACGGAGTTGAGGTCCATTGGTGGCCCCTATGAGCCACAAGGTGTAGATAGGAGCTCTGGGGCAAGGGATGCTCTGTATTCTTGGTGGCTAGGGGGGGCAACGGTGTGAGGGCTTCTAGTGTCCTGACCCCACTGAGGGACCTCCTGAGGGCACCTGGTATTTTTGGCCGCTGTATGACAAAGAGTGTTGGATTGGATGGGCCACTGGCCTGATCCAACATGGGCTTATCTTATGTTCTTATGTTATGTTCTTATGTTCATTGATTTTCCCCACCCCTCCAGGTGTGTGTGTGTGTGTGTGTGTGTGTGTGTGTGTGTGAAAGAGAGAGTGCAAGAGAGAGAGAGAGAGAATACACACACACGCACACACAGAGAGACTGGCACAATTTGGTACCAAACCCTCTAGCTCCCCCATCTGGGCTTTGCATCTGGACCCCTGCACCCTCCCCCTCCCCGGTGCCTTTGGTGTTCCTATTTCCTTCAGTCTCCTTCAATGATTGTCGATTCCTGGCATGCTGTCACTGTCAAGGCCTCACTCATCCCCACCTAGAGAGATTCGGGTGGGTGGCCATTGTTGGTCTGAAGTAGCAGAACAAAGTCTGAGTCCAGTGAGGGGAGGGGGCACCTTGAAGGCCAACAAAGTTTAATTCTGGGCCAGAAGCTTCCACGCACAAGCACACTTCCTCAGATGCACATGAAAGCTCATGCCTAGAATTAAACTTGGTCGCTCTTAAAGGTGCCCCTGGACTCAAACTTCATCCTCATCTAGATTATCTTGACCAGTTAATCCATCATCCCTTAGCTACATCATCCAGAACTGGGTGCTCTCCAGCTTCTGTTGGGTTTTCCCCAGGAGCTGGTTTGAAATCTCTTCTAAGACCTTCCTGGTATGAAGTGCCAGCAGCCTGGTTCCATCTCAGTTCCAACCGAGCCCACCTCTTCTGTGCAGGGCTGGCTTGCTGCCCCTCGAAACACAACTTGGTGCCCATCAAACCCAGACCCTCCCAAGGCCACCACCCCACTCATGCTTCAAGACCTCTTCAGCTCCACCTGTCTAGCTAGCTCTGCGGAGGGAACAAGGAGCATTTCTGAAAAGGAAGAAGAAGAAGAAGAAGAAGAAGAAGAAGAAGAAGAAGAAGAAGGAGAAGAAGAAGAAGAGGAGGAGGAAGAGGAGGAGGAGGAGGAGGAGGAGACTGGATTTATACCCCGCCCTTCACTTTTGAGTCTCAGAGCGGCTTACAAACTCCTTCCCCTTCCCCTTCCCACGACAGATGCCCTGTGAGGTAGGTGGGGCTGAGAGAGCTCTCTCGAGAACTGCTCTTTTTCAATGACAGCTGTGCCTGAGCTTGTGACTGACCCAAGGCCACATCAGCAGGTGCAAGTGGAGGAGTGGGGGAATCAAACCCGGTTCTCCCAGATTAGAGTCCGCGCACTTAACCACTACACCAAACTATTCTCCCTTTCCAAAGCAGGCTATCGGTTCCTTTTGAGGCTCCCTTTGGTTTGGAAAGTGATTGGCCATCTGTATAGGTAGCAGAGTCCATTTATGGTGGAGGGTCTTAAGGAGGCCATGGCTATACTACTCTTGAGAATACCACCTCTGGATCCTTCTGATCCTGCCAAGTACCGCCCAGTTTCAAATTGATTGCTTCTGGGTAAAGTAATTGAGAGAGAGTGGTGGTTGAGCAGCTCCAGGGTTTTCTGGATGACACATCGGCCATTGGATCCATTCCTGTTTGGCTTTCAGCCCGGCCACAGGGCGGAGATGGTGTTGGTCACCCTGATGGACAATCTCCGCAGACAGCTGGGCTGAGGCAGGTTGGACCTGCCGTTGTTGCCTGACCTCACAGCAGCATTCAGCACAGTCAACTACGATCTCTTGACCCACCGCCTCGCCAACATGGGACTCCATGGGGTGGCCCTTCAATGGCTTTCCTCTGTGGTCGGGGACAGAAGATGGCGCTAGGAGAGAGAGTGTCCTCTGGGCACCCCTTAGCTCTCCCCAATGTTATTTAACATCTATATGTGCCCTCTTACCCAGCTGGTGCGGAGTTTCAGGCTTGGGTGTCATCAGTATGCTGATACAAAACCAATATAAAGCCAACAGTCATGAGAGTCTGACCCACAATTCAAACAGTCATTGTTGGAAAGGATGCCAACAAGTGGGAGATTATGCCCATTGTTGGTGGCGTTGCGAGAAGATCAGAGATTTCTGGTCAGAAGTGCTTAGCATAATTCAGTCTGTTACCTCTGTGGAAATCCCATTCAAGCCTGAAACCATATTTTTAAATGGTTGGCCTGATGACTTGAAATCCCGTCCACACAGAGCCACAATAGAAGTCATGTTGGATGCTGCTAAAACAGCGATTGCATCTTATTGGAAAGATTCTAGGGCACCGAATGTAGGCGTGTGGTTCCGCAAACTTTGGAATCATTACCTCATGGATGCTGTTACAAATAAACTGAATCTTAAATCTCAATACCCCAAGCATGACGCTTTTACAGGAAAATGGTTCCCAATTCTAGATTACTTAACACAACAACAATTTCTCTCCTCGGAATGGTCTCAGTATCACAAATGGATTTGAACTTTTGTACTGATCGTTACTTAACTTATCTTCTCTCATTAGCTTTTAATTCCTCAGGTTAATCACACGGTTCACGTTGTTTATTTTCCTCCTTCACCAAATGTTATGTCACATGGTTATCATAGCAGTCTGATGTATTTCGCCACCTATGTCTGTTTTATCATAGGTCGAGTAATCCTTTGTTCCTTTGCTGAAAAACTCCATTGTTGTATCTTTGATGTATACTTTTACACAGTTATGTTACTTGTTTGTACTTGTATCAATTTCATTCAATAAAATAAAAAAATTTAAATAAATAAAAAAGACTTGCAAAGAAAATACTGTGTATTCTAATCTGAAGCACTACACCTTCATAAATATAAGAAAATCCATGAACAAAGGTACATAATCAGTGTCGTCTCCAGATTACATAACAACGTTTCAATGATGCATCTTCTTCAGGAGATATTCAGTAGTGTACAAAAATACAGTTCTTAAGAATATATACTATACAAACAACAAGAGACAATATATAATCCTAGTGCAATCTTACTTACATACAGGTGCAAAAGCTCTCTGTTTCACGAGTACTAGACATCAATACAGATGACACTCAGCTGTATCTGTTATTGGATGCGAGTCTGGAGACCGTGGTTAAAAAAGAGAGACCGTGGTTAAAAAAGAGCATGCCGAGACTGAATCCAGCAAAGATGGAGGTCCTGTGGCGGGGGGGGGGCTTCAGGGTTGGGGCATAGGCTTCCTGCTCTTGATGGGGCACCATTGATACTGGCACAGTCCGTCCAGAGTTTAGTTGTGATTTTGGATGCCTCCTTGACTATAGAGGCCCAAGTCATGCACATGGCCAGGTTGGCATTTCTCCATCTGCGCCAGGCTCAGCAATTGGTCACTTCCTTGTGCCCTGATCTAGCCACAGTAATCCATGCAACGGTCACCTCCAGGTTAGACTGCTGTAACTTGCTATACACTGGGCTGCCCCTGAGACTGACCCAGAAGCTCCAACTGATCCAGAATGTAGTGGCACAAGTCCTGATGGAAATGTCACAGATGCTACACATAAAACCTGTGCTGCACCAGCTACACTGGCTCCCAGTGGAATACCGAGTCAGGTTCAAGGTTTTGGTGTTGACTTTTAGGCCTTGAGTGATCTGGGATCCACGTATCCATGGGACTGCCGCCTCTGGCATGTTCCTGGAAAATCATTACACTCGGTGGATAACAAGCTGCTAGTGATCCATGTCCCCATAGATGTCCAGCTGTCCTGGGTCAAGTTTGGTGTAGTGGTTAAGTGCGCAGACTCTAATCTGGGAGAACCGGGTTTGATTCCCCCACTCCTCCACTTGCAGCTGCTGATGCGACCTTGGGCAAGCCATAGTTCTGGCCAGGGCTCTTTTGGGGCAGGAACGCACAGGAACGGAGTTCCAGCTGGCTCCCGAGTTGGCCACGCCCAGCAGGAACTCATTAGCATAACAGGCCACACCCAACAGTGGAAACTCATTAGGACTGGCTACATTCAGGTGTATGGCCTAACATGCAAAGGAGTCCCTGCTCCAAAAAGAGCCCTGGGTTTTGACAACAAACAAGGTAAATAGAATAAGAAGCAAAAGGTGGGTGTGGCTGGATGACCACACTTCTGGTGACATGGGGGGTGTGCCCTAATATGCTAATGAGCTGTGCTGTCAGGGCTGTGGTCTAATATGCTAATGAGTTCCTGCTGTTGGGTATCACCTGTCATGCTGGTTCTGGCACAGCTGTTACTGAAAAGGGGCAGTTTCTGCCAGAAGTTCTCTCAGCCCCACCTCCCTCACAGAGTGTCTGTTGTGGGGAGGGGAAGGGAAGGGAGTTTGTAAGCCGCTCTGAGACTCCTCTGGGTAGTGAAGGGTGAGGGGCATAAATCTAGTCTCTTCTCTCTTTGTCTTCTCAGTCTTGGCCCCGACCTGGTGGTACTCTCTGCCAAATACCACCAGGGCCCCTGTGGGACCTCATGCAGTTCTGCAGGGCTTGCAAGGCAGAGATGTTCCGCCAGGCCTGCGGTTGAGGGCAGCGACGGTTTCCATCATGGCTCGCACCCTCTCCTTTTCCTCCAGTCCTGTTTTTGTGTTCCTCCTCTTCTCCTGCCCAGAATAGGAAGGAATGATATAGTCACACCAACTTGGATCCTTTTAAGTATATTTGTAATTTACTGTTGTGCATATTTTAATTCTACTGTTCTTATGTTATCTATGTTGTTGTACATCGCCTAGAGCCCTACCCGAGTAGAGATTGGGCGATTCAGAAATCAAAACAACAACAACAAGTCAGGTATTTGGGTGCCCAGCTATAGACCAGCTGGAACGTGTGTCCAGAGGAGGGCCACGAAGATGGGGAGGGGTCTGGAGACCAAGTCCTGTGAGGAAGGGTTGAAGGAGCTGGGCATGTTTAGCCTGGAGAGGAGATGACTGAGAGGGGATATGATAACCCTCTTCAAGTACCTGAAAGACTGTCATCTAGAGGATGGTGCGGAGTTGTTTTCTGCTGGCCCAGAAGATCGGACCAGAACCAACAGGTTGAAATTAAATCAGAAGAGTTTTCAGCCAAACATTAGAAAGAACTTCCTGACAGAGCAGTTCCTCAGTGGAACAGGCTTCCTCGGGAGGTGGTGGGCTCTCCTTCCTTGGAGGTTTTCAAACAGAGGCTAGGTGGCCCCATCTGACAGCCATGCTGATCCTGTGAACTGAGGCAGATCAGGAAAGGGAAGGCAGGAAGGGTTGCATCAATGCTTAGTTGGGGTCAGGAACAAAGTTCCCTCTAAGCTGTGGAGTCTTGTGAGCAGAAATTCCACTTTGTGAGCTACTGGCATTAAAGTTGTGAGCAAGTAATTTGGCTACTGCATAAATTAATTTGCTCTGGAGCCATCCTTCCTGAGCCAAGATAAAAATACGTGAGCCAGAGGCTAAAAAACTGTGAGCTAGCTCACACTAACTCAGCTTAGAGGGAACACTGGTCAGGAAGCTATTTTTCTCCAGGTTAATTTGGCTGGAGACCCCAGAGGTTTTTTGTCACCTTCTGGGCATGGGACAGCGGTCACTGGGGGTATGTGGGAGGGAGGTATTTGTGAATTTCCTGCCTTGTGCATGAGATTGGACTAGATGACCGTGGAGGTCTCTTCCAACTGGTGAGAGCCAGTTTGGTGTAGTGGTTAAGTGCACGGACTCTTATCTGGGAGAACCAGGTTTGATTCCCCACTCTTCCACTTGCATCTGCTGATGTGACCTTGGGTCAGTCACAAGCTCTGGCACAGCTGTTCTCTCAAGGACAGTTTCTGTCAGAAGTTCTCTCAGCCCCGCCTCCCTCACAGGGTGTCTGTTGTGGGGAGGGGAAGGGAAAGGAGTTTGTAAGCCGCTCTGAGACGCCTTTGGGCAGTGAAGGGCGGGGTATAAATCCAAACTCTTCTTCTTCTCTTCTTCCAACTCTATGATTCTATGATTCTGTTCTATGACCCCCCACTCTGTTTTGCTTTCTCCACCTCCAGAGGCCTCTGGGAAGCCCAAATGCCTGACTACCAGACGTTACATTAAAGTATCATCTTTGTTTCCTGTACTTACCCATGGAGGGAATTGCTGCAGCTCGAATCCTGCTAGAAAAGACTGCTTGGAATCCTGTTCTGGTGGAGCCTGTATTAATTAGCTTTCTATTCCTTTGCCCCGAGCAGTAAACATCACCCTATTGATGTAGCATTTCTCCACTCCAAGAAGGAACTACAGAAATAGACGTCTTGAAAAGTTGCTTCTGATATTCTCAGAGCCTTTCAGGCAGAGGCCTGGCTGGTTTGCTTTGTGTTGAAGGGAGGACCCCCCCCCCTTCCCCATCCATGCCGGCGTCTGATCTTGCTTCCTCTGTTTAGCAGAGTTTGACAGCTGCAGTGTGTTGGGATTCTTATTTAGGGTCGATGGATGCATTCCAAACAAAAGAGCCACACTTTGTAAAAGAAAATATCTTTACTAGATAAACAAAACAAACATGGGAATGGCACTTTGGATAAAAAGAAAATAAAAGGTTACATACTTGCAGCTACTCTAATACTTGCTAACGGCTACATCTTTCTCTCTGTTCCTTCTGGTGAGTGTTTCCTCTTTGCTCCACACAAAGGGCCATAAACTTGTGAATACGTGAATGCTAGATCAAAGCATTTCTACAAACAAGATGCTAGTTGACCACTACAAAGGTTGCAGGTCACTTCATTAGGATAGACAACTCCCACAGACTTTCCCGCCATTGAATGCATCACACAACGTAACAGCCTGTTTGGCTAATAAACACCATTGATCTCTATAATGGCTGAAATGTGAGCAACTTGAATTCCAACACCCCTTCTCAAGTTGTAACATTTCATTCATGCTTCAGGTCAAGTAAGCCAATTAGTTCAATGTGGTGGGGAAGTCCGGGGACTGTAATCTGGGAGAACTGGGTTTGGTTCCCCACTCCTCCCCTTGCAGCTGCTGGGTGACCCTGGGCAAGCCATAATTCTGGCACAGCTGTTCTTGAAAAAGAGCAGTTTCTGTCAGAGGTCTCTCAGCCCCACCTACCTCACAGGGTGTCTGTTGTGGGGAGGGGGGGAAGGGAGTTTGTAAGCCACTCTGAGACTCCTTTGGGTAGTGAAGGGGCAGGGGGTATAAATCCAATCTCCTCCTCCTCCTCCTCCAAGGGAGAAGAAGGAGGCAGAGGAGGAGGAGGAGGAGGAGAGGAGGGGGAGGAGATTGGATTTATACCCCGCCCTTCATTCAGAGTCTCAGAGGGGCTTACAAACTCCCATCCCTTCCCCTCCCCACAACAGACACCCTGTGAGATGGGTGGGCTGAGAGAGCTATTTCCAGGACTGCCCTTGAGAGAACAGCTCTGAGAGAACTTGTGACTGACCCAAGGTCACACCAGCAGCTGCATGTGGAGGCAGAGTGGGGGCTCAAACTCGGTTCTCCCGGATTAGGGTCTGCGCTCCTCACCACTACACCAAACTGGCTCTCAGCATGTGGAGCTGACTTTGACGTCTGCTGCTGGTCATCTGTCCAGCCCCAGCACCCCCTAGCCCTGAAGGACTGCCTTGGCAAGAAGGACCCCGGGCAGTGGCGGAGGGTCCCCACCTGGTCTCTCCCAGGCCCTTTGCAGGAGGCCTCTCTGCCCACCCCCACCTCCGGGGGCACCCTGGACAGAAGAACCCGGTGGCGGCGGGGGTGGGGGGCTGACTTATGCTGGCCTGGGCTCAGTCCTCCTTCTCCGGGCTGCCGGCTCCGGGACCGCTTTGGCCAGGCGGTGGCGGATCATGGGCCCTCGCCTCGGCTGGAGGGAGAGGCCGCTGCCAAAGGTGGGCCGCCAGAGTCCTTCCTCCTCCTCCTCCTCCTCCTCGGGTACTCCCGCAGCAAGGCAGGACGGCCAGCGCAAAGCGCCCCCTCCAGGAATGCCGCCCCCCGCCCCGTCCGTCCCGGTCTGGGCGCGGCCGGCAGCAAGAAGCCCCCCTGGGGACCCCCGCGCCGCCTCCCAAGCACCCGGGGAAAGTGCCGCAGAGTCGCGCCTCCACCTCGCCCGGCGCCAGGCTCTCCCCCTGCGCAGTTCCCGCTTCTCCCGCCCCTGCCGGTAGCCTGGCGCGAGGAGTGAGCGACCCTCCAGGCCGGGGTCTCCGGGGGGGGGGGAGAAGGCTTCCTCTCGCACACCCGCTGCTGCCCGGTGAGGCCACGGAGTCACCACGGCCTTCCTCGAACGGAGACCGGAGGAGAAGGCCCCCGGCGGGTGCCTGGCTCGCCTGCCAGGCGCAGGGCTGCTCCCTCGGAGCCCGTCGGGGAAGGGGGGGCCCTGTGGGTTCCGCGGAGCTGGAAGCAAGGGGGGAGGCGTCCTCCGGTGAGCCTGCGCCAGCAGCAGCCAGGGGTCTCCCTCCCTCGCCCGGTCCCGGGGAGTCCCTTCCCTGGGGGGGTCTCTAGGCGGAGGGTGCGGGAGAGCGCCGTCCCGGTCCCGTCCGCGCTTCCTCGGGAGCAGCGGCAGCGAGAGGCGCCTCTCCTGTCTGTGTGTGTCCCCCGCCCCCCCCCCGGTGTCCAGTCCGGCGCGCCGGCGCAGCCCCTCCTGCCTCTCCCTCGACGTGGCCGGGCGGCGGGCGCCTCGCCTGGCCTGGCCTCGCCTCTCGCGCGGGGTCTCTCCCGGGCGGCTCTCCGGGACGGCGGGATTAGCGGGCGGCTATTTTTAGCAACTCCGTGTTTCCAGGGGAAACCTAATGACGCAATGACGTCAATGCAGGTCAGTAGCCGACTGGATGGAGGCGCCGAGCCGCTTCCCTCCGCCCGCCCGCCCGCCCGCCCGCCCGCCCAGGGCTCCGGGGGCTCCTTCGCAGACGGAGGAGTCGGGGGAGGGCGGGAGGGCGGGCGGGAGCAGCCAGGCGGAGGGGGCACCCCCCTGCCCAAAGTGGAAAGGGGCGCCGGGGGAGGGGGTGCGCTCAGTCCGGATGCAGGACCCTCGGGGGGGGGGACACTGGGCGGGAGGAGAGGACCCTCGTCGGCAGAGCGCCTCGGCACCCGCGGGAGGACCCCGGCCGGCCAGAAGGTAGGTCTCCCGACCCCAGTGGCGGCTGGCCACCCCCTCGGCTTTGGAGGGACCCGTTGGTGGGCAGGGGGGGCGGGATCCTCCTCCCCACCCCCGTCAGACTTCTCTGCCCGGGATCGAATCCGGAGGGAGCGGGCTGGGGCCGGGGTGGGGCCGGGGCCGTCGCGAGGTCAAACAGGACTCGGCTGGGTCGGGGGGGGGCTTCCACTTCTGCGGGCGGGGGGGACGGCGACCCGTTCCTCCCCCTCCCTCCAGCCCCGGGGAAGAAGGCACCTCCGCCGCGCGCCCGTCTGTCTGCCCAACTGATGCGTCAGCCGAGCCGGCGGAGTCGCAGCAGCAGCAGCAGCTCCCAGACATGCGCTCCTCCGGGCAGTTTCGCGTTCTGCCCGAGGCACACCAGGAAGGCCACGAGCAGGCACCCCACGAGCAGGCACCTTTGGCGATCGGTCTGTGTGTGGGCAGTGGAGGTGGGGTCTCGCAAGCCAGCCTCCGAGGGGTTCGCCTCCTTGCGCGGCTCCCTTCAGCACCGCGGCCAGCTCTCCGAGTCGCGCGGGGAGGGCCCTGGGAACGTGCAAGCCTCTCCGCAGACCCTTTCCCTGGGTTTTGGGGTGTGTGTGTGGGGGGGGTGCACCCAAAGCAACACGCCCTTTGGACTCTTTTTAGACCTCCCCCCCCTCCACACACACACTGGCTCTGTCCCTGCTCGCCCTCTCGGAAGTCTAGCGAGATGGATCCTCTTTCTCCTCCGGAAAGGCTGTCTTGCGTCAGGATGCCCGGGAGTTCCCAGAGACCCGGCCAGATGCGCCAGAGCAGAGATTTCCCGGCCCGGCCCGGCCCCTGATTGCTTCTCGCTGGGGAAACTGGGCAGCAACAACAGGGGGAAGAGCCGCGGCGCGGGCCCTCGGGCCAACCTCTCCTTTAGGGTGTCGCTGCCCTTCGGCTCCTTCTCTGCCGCCAGGCCTTTCCCGTCGTCGCAGGTGACCTGCCGTGGGAGAACGGAGCCGGCGGTGCCTGTCCCGGCCAGAGCGGCGCCAGAAAGCGCCGAGAAGGGACCGCGTCAGCACCACAGGCGGCGGACAGCTCCCCCCGCGCCCTGAAGCCGGGCCGGGCCGGGAGCTTCCTCGCCGTTTGTGCCACAGCACCGCGTGCCCGGCTCCGCAGTGCTGGTCTGTCGGTGGCCAGACCTCGAGACCCAGGGAGCGGTCGGTAGCAGTGTTCCCTCTCAGCCGAGTTAGTGTGAGCTAGCTCACCGTTTTATAACCTCTGGCTCACTCATTTGTGTCTTAGCTCGGGAAGGGATGGCTCCAGAGCAACCTAATTAATGCAGGAGCCAAATCGCTGGCTCACCACTTTGATGCCGGTAGGATTTTTGCTCACAAGACTCCACAGCTTAGAGGGAGCATTGGTGCCGTCCCTGTCCAGGGTGGCAAAACTGGGGTGGGTGGGAGAGCCATTCGAAAACATCCCACCTTTGATCCTTTGGCTGATGGATGAATATGTTCCCCCAGAGAGGAGGGCGAGGAGGAAGCGCATTGCCCGACTGCCAGTGCTGGATGGCTGGACGGGCATTGAGCCATGTCAGTTCAGGTTAATGTCGCCTTCCGAGGAATTTCAAGGTTGTGCTTCATCTGTCCACCCTCCTCCATGGCGAAGTCAGGGCAGGGTGGCCCCGGCCAGGGCAACTCCACGGGCCTCTTCAGTGGGTTTGGGGTCGTTCTGGTGGCCGCATGTAAGGTCTGCAAAATGCGGTTGTCTAAAGGCCTCGAAGGGCCTTTGCTTCCTTCGGTGTGTCTTTCTGGCTGTACAATTAAGGAACAGTGAAAGGATGTCTTGGTGGTGTTGTGTGATCCACGAAGAAGGCTCGCGAGGCTGCAGGACTCAGAGACGGCTCCCGGTCTGATGGGTACCAGTAGCATCCGTTCGAGCCATTATCTCCAAGCCGAGAGGGCCAGGCTGGGTATGTCACAGCCGCTTTGCATACAAAAGGCCCGCTCTCCACCCACTGCTCCTGCCAGGTAGCATTTGACTCAGCAGGGACCAGCGAGGCTGCTACAGGCCCCCAGAAGAAGAGTGAGCCGCAGAACGTAGCCTCCGGGAGGACAGGACCACTTTAGGAAGAGAGAGAGAGGAGGCACAATCCTCCCACCTCCAGCCCTATCAAAGTGACAGGATGTCAGAGGGGGTTTGCGTTTCCTTCGGCTCACCCGGGTTTGGACAGTGCCAAATCGTGCCCTGGGAAACCGTCGCGACCATGCCTAGCCAGTCATTCCTGAGCCATTGCCAGCCTGCACCGCAGCATGGCTCGTGTGGAGCTGCAGCCGGCAAAAACTGGCCGCTGCCATGTCGGAGGAATCCTGCAGACTCATGCGATGGTGGGGTGGCCCGACGGACCGCAAGGCGAAGGCTTGTTTTTCTGTCCAGGCAGAGGGCATCTCAGCCATGCCTCGACACAGGTGTGCTCTTCTCAGGGCATCCGAATGTGCTGCAGGTGGAAACAGAGAGGGCTTCCCTGTCGCCAGCCCCCACCGGGGTCTGGTCCTGGGCAACGAGAACCTTCCCGTGGGCCTCTCAGACAGGGCATCCCAAGGCAAACAGGACCCCGTGTGGGGGGGAATCAAAAAACATTGCAAGCCCAACCTGTGCTCAGGCCCATAGCTACAGGGGGCATCTTGGGGCCCAGCCCCCTGACTTACTACCAAGGGCCCCCCACTTCCATTTTTTTATTTTATTTGTGGTGCTCCCTTGGAGGGGTGTCTGTGACTTATTTAAAGCCCCCCAAATTTTAAAATCCTGGGTACAGGCCTGCCTGCACTGCACATTGGTTCTCACCTGCCGCATGCGTCACTGCCCCTAATCAGCGCATTAAATGCATGTGGAGTGAGCAGCAATAGAGTGCTATGCCAGCGAAGAGAATCTCACTCCTAATTCCCCTTGCAGTCTGGCTCCTGCACTTAGTTGAAGTTTGGCCTCTGACTGATGCTTTACTGTCGCCGGACAACCTCCCTGAAGCTCAAACGGTTCTGCTGACTCACAGCCAAGAGCTTGTCCGAGACACAACCATTCTCTGCCACGTAAAGGCACATCCTCTATCCTGTGCTGCTACCGCTTTGCCTCTGGTTTGGTTCTGTGAGCCAGGCTCCCCACTTCCCGGAGCAGCAGGAAGTTCTGGGGGCCTCAGCTCGGCCCCAGAGCCTTTGTGCAGAGGGGGAACCAGAGACTTGTGGCTTGTGGGACAGTGCGGATGGCTGCTTATTGGCAACGACACCTGATTGGCACGAGAGAGCAGGCAGGCCGCCAGACGGCATCCCTCCCTTCTTCCGGTTCCTTGCACACCACAGATTTGTCGATCTCTCACGAGCTCCGGTGCAGCTCCCGGGTACTTCTCTAGCCTGCACCTGAGCAGGTGGCATCCTGTGCCCTCCCTTGGAAGCCACCACGGCCAACGCTCTCTGAAGGGACACCTCTGATGCATTCCAGCCCAGCGACTGCCCCTCCGGCTGGTTTCACGTTCGCTGAGCAACGGTGCCCCCAATCAAGCTGCGTGATGTTAACACAAGGTGGCAATTTCTTCCCTGAGCATGCTGGGTAGCAGTTCCCATGCCGCCACGCTTTAGTGTTTGAAGTCCTTGTGACATTTACTGCCTCCTCCACACGCAACACAAAATTGGCCCGTGCACTGAGGGCCGGCCGAGAGCAAATTCTGATGTTTGCATTGTTGCCGTCTCCTTGGGGGGGGGGCGTCTGGGAGACCACTGGGGCAATGCTGACAAAGCGGGGGGACAGACAGGATGAGGCAGCTGCCAGAGGGGCAAATCTGGGGTGCCTTTAAAGAGGGAGAGTGCTGCCTTGACCACTGTGCTTTTGTTGCACTGCATTTCGATTCAAGTCAGGTCCCAAAGGGACCGAGGCCGGACTGTGATCCTGACGAGGCAGACGCACTCTCCCCTGGACCGAGGGCTAGTCTGGCTTCACCTCTCAGCCAGGCTGCTCTCCCTGCAAAGGAGCTACGCAGCAGGCCTCATCCCAGCCCTCTCGGGTGGCGGGGGGGGCAGAACTGGTTTAGTCCAGGACAATGCTCCCTCTAAGCTGTGGAGTCTTGTGAGCAAAAATTCTGCTTTTGGAGTTACTGGCATTAAAGCTGTGAGGGAGTGATTTGGCCGCTGCATAAATTAGTTTGCTCTGGAGCCATCCCTTCCTGAGCTGAGACAAAAATGTGTGAGCTGGAGGCTAAAGAACTGTGAGCTAGCTCACACTGACTCAGCTTAGAGGGAACACTGGTCTGGGAGCAGCCCAGCTTGTTTGTTTCATTTTTTAAAAAAAAGTCTTTGTATGCTTGCCTTTCTCTCCCGAGCAACTCAGGGCCCATGATAGGCTACAGCCGTATAAAATAGAACAAACCTGTCTACAGCCACAAGAACAATCTCAGTTAAACACTGAAGCAATAATAATTAAGTGCCAAATTGCAGCCAGCTTATGGCAACTCCTAAGAACATAAGAAGCCAAGAGAAGCCCATGTTGGATCAGGCCAATGGCCCATCCAGTCCAACGCTCTGAGTCACTCAGTGGCCAAAAATACCAAGGACCATCAGTGGGGCCAGGGCACCAGAAGCCCTCCCACTGTTGCCCCCCCCATGGGGTTTCCAAGGGACTCCTCATGGGGTTCCCAAGGCACGGAGACATTCAGAAGAGGTTTGCCATGTTCTGCTCTGTGTAGCAACCCCGGACTTCCCCAGCAGTCTCCCATCTGGGTTCTCACCACCGCTGACCCTGCTTAGCTTCCAAGTTCTAACAAGTGTCGGGCTGGTCCAGGATGCTGAGGCTGCTGTTAAGGATTAAAATGAAACAAACAATAAACACATTAATTTTTATTTTATTTTTTTGGATTTGTATCCCATTAATGGGCTCAGGGCAGGTTCTCACAATATAAATATAGTGCCACGATATCAATACAATACAATTAAAACCGTGTTAAAACATATGAAACATACAACCCTTACAAAAAGCCAAGTGCCTCTGTGGTTGAAAATACTGGGAATAAATTTCTCAGAGATCTGCACAGTTTAGGATCTCCCACCCAAGCTATGAAACAGGGGCCGACCCAAGCTGCAAATGAGGCCAACCCAAGGAAGGAGGGGTTCGCCTGTGGCCTCAACTACACCACCACACCTAAACCTAGTTATAGACATGGCCCTAGATCACTCCTCACCAAAAAGGCTTGGTAAAATCAAGACAGTCAATAAATCAAATCTGGGAGGAGGCGGAAACCCCTGTATTACCACAATAATTAAAACACACCTTATGCCAGGCGAGTGAGACACTCCCTCTTGGCCCTGACGCCCACTGGCCCCAGAGCTCTCTGGAATGTTTCTGTTTCACAGCCTGGTGCGAAGCCAGGAGGGTAGGAGAGCCCCCCCCACTCCTTCTGAGAGGCCGTTCCAGAAGGACAAGGCAGGGCCTGGAGTGGTGCTGAAGGTACCTCGGACAAGGGAGGAGACGCTGCTGCCCAGGAGGCCGAGGCCTTCCTCTGATCAGAACCTCAGAAGAGCCCTGCTGGATCAGACCAGTGAGGGTCCATCTAGTCCAGTATCCTTTCTCACACAGTGGCCAGCCAGTTCCTCTGGAAGGCCAACAACAGGGCAGAGAGGCCGAGGCCTTCTCCTGAGAAGAATGTCAGAAGAGCCCTGCTGGATCAGATCAGGGAGGGTCCATCTAGTCCAGCATCCCATCTCACATAGTGGCCAACCAGTTCCTCTGGAGGGTCAACAACAGGGCAGAGAGGCTGAGGCCTTCCCCTGATAAGAACCTCAGGCGAGCCCTGCTGGATCACACCAGTGGACAATGTAGTCCAGCCTCCCGTCTCACACTCAGGGGCCAGCCAGTTCCTCTGGAGGGCCAGCAACAGGATAGAGAGGCTGAGGCCTTCCCCTGATAAGAACATCAGAGGAGCCCTGCTGGGTCAGACCAGTGAGGGTCCATCCAGTCCAGCCTCCCGTCTCACACAGCGGCCAACCGGTTCCTCTGGAGGGCCAGCGACAGGGCAGAGAGGCCGAGGCCTTCCCCTGAAGAGAACATCAGCAGAGTCCAGCTAGATCAGACTGGTGATCCAGCATCCTGTCTCACGCAGTGGCCAACCAGTTCCTCTGGAGGGCCAACAACAGGGCATAGAGGACGAGGCCTTCCCCCGATGTTGCCTCCTGGCACTGAGATTCAAAGGTTGACTGCCTCTGAATGTGGAGGTTTCCTTTTGCCATCATGGCTAGTAGCCGTGGATAGACCTCTCCTCCATGAATCTTCCAATAGTAAGAAGGATATTCCCATTTGAAACAGCCTCCCCTTCCTGCACAATTGTCTTTGATGTGCTGCCCCTCAGCCACTGGACCATCACATCAAGATGGTGTCCAGGCCGACACGTTTGCCTTGCACAATGGCCCAAAACCGTGTTCAGGCTTTTGAGTCCTCCAGAATTCTACACCAAGCTTAAGATCATGACCTAAGACCGACGAAGAGCTCTGAAGAACTCAAAAGCCTGCGCACTGTCTTCTGCTGTTTTGCAAGGCGGACCTGTTGGCCTGGCCACCATCTTGACAGAACCCAGAAAAGCCTCAGAGCTTTGTCTTGGCTGATTATCCAGTTTTCAAAAGCACATTAAGCAAAGCTCAACAAGTCTGTGTAAATGGCTGTCCTGTTACATCTTAAAAATAGTAAGAAGGAATGAAACGCAAAAAAAAAATCCACAATGAAATACCTATTTGTATTTTTACATTGCTTGTTTCAAATGCCAAGGAATGGAGAAGTTCATTCTAGAGGTCTCATTTCTCTCTCTCTCTCTTAAGGGGGGAGGAGGGTGGTGGCACAGGAGTTACAGTCTCCTGGGGGGCTCTAAACCCCCTTGGGCCCGCCCTGCTGGGTAGCAGCAGCAGCTTTCAGGGGCGCCCTGCCCTGTCCTTACCCTCCTGAATGAGGACACGCTACAGGAAAACCAAGACATCTCTCGGCTCAGAAGGATCTGGCCTTCCAGGGTGGCAATTCCCACTTGTTCCGCTGAGCCACTGTTCCCCGGCTGCCTTTTCCAGTGGTGAGACCCTCATGCACGCAGGCCCCACTTCAGAGTATTTCCTGTGCATTCCCTCCGGCAGGGCTTCCTCCCTGCCTCATAAGAACATAAGAACATAAGAGAAGCCAATGTTGAATCAGGCCAATGGGCCATCTAGTCCAACACTCCGTCACACAGCGGCCAAAATATACCAGGTGCCATCAGGAGGTCCAGCAGTGGGGCCAGGACACCAGAAGCCCTCCCACTGCTGCCCCCTCCAGCACCAAGAATAGAGTGCATCACCTGCCCCAGACTGAGAATTCCCATCTATATCCTGTGGCTAATAGCCACTGGTGGACTTCTGCTCCATATGTTTATCTAATTTCCTCTTGAAACTGTCCATGCTTGCAGCTGCCACGACCTCCTGTGGCAGTGAATTCCATATGTTAATCACTCTTTGGGTGAAGAAGTATTTCCTTTTATCTGTTCTAACCCGACTGCTCAGCAATTTCATAGAGTGCCCACGAGTTCTTGTACTGTGAGAAAGGGAGAAAAGTACTTCTTTCTCAACCTGCTCAATCCCATT
Organism: Gekko gecko; assembly: GCA_029375565.1. Classification (NCBI taxonomy): domain Eukaryota; kingdom Metazoa; phylum Chordata; class Lepidosauria; order Squamata; family Gekkonidae; genus Gekko; species Gekko gecko. Next base: position 2,158,149 of record JAPDNY010000005.1, read on the forward strand.
CATAATCTTATAAACCTCGATCATGTCACCTCTCAGCCGTTGTTTCTCCAAGCTAAAGAGCCCCAAGCATTTTAACCTTTCTTCATAGGGAAGGTGTTCCAACCCTTTTATCATTCTAGTTGCCCTTCTCTGCACTTTTTCCAATGCTATAATATCCTTTTTGAGATGTGGTGACCAGAACTGTACACAGTATTCCAAATGAGGTCGCACCAATGATTTATACAGGGGCATGATGATACTGGCTGATTTGTTATCAATTCCCTTCCTAATAATCCCCAGCATAGCGTTGGCCTTCTTTATTGCAGCTACACATTGTGTAGACATTTTCAGCGAGTTATCCACTACGACTCCAAGATCTCTCTCTTGGTCCGTCTCTGCCAGATCAGACCCCATCAACGTGTATTTATATTTAGGATTTTTGGCTCCAATGTGCATCACTTTGCACTTGGCCACATTGAACCCCATTTGCCACGTTGATGCCCACTCACCCATCCTCAACAGATCCCTTTGGAGTGCCTCACAATCCTCCCTGGTTTTCACCACCCTGAACAACTTTGTGTCATCTGCAAAAGGAAGCTGACAGCGGCTCTAACAAAGCTTGAGAAGTGTCAAGAACTTGTTTGCAGTACCAGTTTCCAGGGTTTTAAAATAATCGAAGGATCTGCAAGATGAAGGGAAGGGAAGCCGTAACGTTCCCAAGATCAGCTCCAGGTTAGAGGCTCCTTGGCTGAGTTCAGACTGGCAATTTGCCCCGCTATAGCCACGTTTCAGGCACATTTCCCAAGTGGATTAAAGGGGGTGTTCACACAGGAACATCTGCCTGGCGTTCCCCACCCGTAGGCAACCCGTGCTGTTCCGCTTCGCTCCTGGGATTAAAAGATACCTGTTGAAAGTGGTAGCAAATCCCGGAGAGTGCCTTTATCCCGCTGCATCTGCTTCCCGGAAGTGTGAACGCTCAGCTGAAAAGCCGGGAGCAGCCCGTGTTGAGCATAAGGCAGCAGCGATATGATTGGCTGTGCTCCACTCTACTGCCCAACACGGTGCTGGTGCAACACGATCCAAATTGGCTATGTGTGCATGTGTGTATGAGCACATGAGAGCTCATGCACTCATGCGCTCATACACACATGCACACATAGCTGATTTGCCAGGAAAAAGCCGTTTACAGTCATGCCTCTGGGCCAGCAGTCTGAACGCTCCAGCGTGCCTCCTCCTGGTATGCCCCCGCATCAGTCAGCACAGTGTGACCGGGAAAACCCGGAATACTTTGTTCCGGGGCTTTTTTGCCACGACTGGCTCCCGCTTCAAACTGCCAGTCTGCACTCAGCCCTTGTGTTCACCCTCAGTGTCTGGGGCATACAAATATGCGGCCTATGTCATTGTCATGGCTTTCGCCCAGGAACAGAGTGGGTGCTCTTGGTTCCGAGGTCTGAAGCCCTGAGCAGGCATCCAGCGGCCAGTTCTTTTTGGCACCTTTGTGACGTGGGCAACGGCCCCACTTGGATGCTGCACCACTAACATTTGAAATGAGGTGATCATTTGAAATCTGGTTAATTGTTGTGGCCCCGTGGCCAGGAAAATGGGACGAGGTCTCTGCTCCCTTCCCATGGTCTTCCCGCAAGGTCTGATACACGCCTGACACCAGCAAGGCAAGAGCACGGGGCTCTGCACACGCTCACGCTCACACACGCTGATAGACGATCATCCTCAGACTGATAGATGACGCGTCTTTAGTGTTGTTCCTCACTAATGTAAGCCGCTCTGAGCCTGCTTGCGGAGAGAGGGGGGTATAAATTGAAATAATAAAATAAATATGGTGGCAGCCTTTGATACAGCAGTGGAATGTAAGGGGGGGTCTGGGTGGGGCAGGGCTGAGCTCCATCTGGCCTTTTCCATCAGCCTGCTCACAAAGGCTGCAGTGGGAGAGGCTGAATTCAACCACTGGTTTGACCCGGCGGGCTCTGCTGAGTTTCTTATCAGGGGACATCCTTCATCTCTCTGCCCTGTTGCTGGCCCTCCAGAGGAACTGGTTGGCCACTGAGTGTGAGACGGGAGGCTGGACTAGGTGGACCCTCCCTGGTCTGACCCAGCAGGGCTCTTCTGACATACTTATCAGGGGAAGGCCTCAGCCTCTCTGTCCTGTTGCTGGCCCTCCAGAGGGACTGGCTGGCCCCTGCGTGAGACAGGATGGTGGACTAGATGGACCCTCCCTGGTCTGATCCAGCAGGGCTCTTCTGGTGTTCTTATCAGGGGAAGGCCTCGTCCTCTACGCCCTGCTGCCTCTATGCCCTCCAGAGGAACTGGCTGGCCCCTGTGTGGGACAGGATGCTGGACTAGACAGACCTCCCTGGTCTGATCCAGTGGGGCTCTTCTGATGTTCTTATCAGGGGAAGGCCTTGGTCTTTGGACCAGTCAAAACTACTAGGAATGGATGGATTAAAATATTTGGTTCCTGTTTTATCCTGTCATCTCCTTGTAAAATTCCCCTCCCCCCCGTTTCTGTGACTTGCAGCTTGAAATACGAACATAGCTGCTATAGATGGAATTCACTGCCACAGGAGGTGGTGGCAGGTACAGGCATGGATGGCTACAAGAGGGAATTGGATAAACATCTGGAGCAGAAGTCCATCAGTGGCTATTAGCCACAAGGTATAGATGGGAACTCTTGGTCTGGGGCAAGGGGTGCTCTGTCTACTTGGTGCTGGGGGGAGAGCAACAGTGGGAGGGCTTCTAGTGTCCTGGCCCCACTGCTGGACCTCCTGATGGCACCTGGTTTTTTTGGGCACTGTGTGACACATAGTGTTGGACTGGATGGGCCACTGGCCTGGTTCAACATGGGCTTCTCTTTTATGTTCTTATGTTCTTAGATGGATACTTCATGCATCTGATGAAGGGTGCACTAACTCACAGATGCTTGCATTGGAATTAATTGTGTTTGTCTCTATGGGGGCCTCTGGATCCCCGTGTTATTCTGCCGCTGCAGAGTTCCTACCCCAGCTTGCTCCCCAGTGGGAACCCGGAGTGGCTTCCATCATCCCCATTTTACCCTCACCACAAACCAGTGAGGTAGGTTAGGCTGAGAATGTGTAACAGAACACATATGAAGCTGCTTATACTGGATCAAACCATCGGTCCATCAGTGTCAGCGCTGTCTACTTCAGGTTGGCAGTGGCTCTCTGGGGTCTCAGGTGGAGGTCTTTCACTGCAGATGCCAGGGACTGAACCTGGGACCTTCTGCATGCCAAGCAGGTGCTCTACCACTGAGCCACAGCCCCTCTTTACAGCTCTCCAGGGTCTCAGGTGGAGGTATTTCCCATCACCTCCTCCCTGTTCCTTTTTGGCTGGTGGTACCAGGATTGAACCTGGGACCTTCTGCATACCAAGCAGAGGCTCTGCTGCTGAGCCACAGCCCCTCTTTACAGCTCTCCAAAGTCTCAGGTGGGAGTCTTTCCCATCACCTCCTGCCTGGTCCTTTTTAACTGGAGATGCCAGGGATTGAACCTGGGACCTTCTGCATGCCAAGCAGATGCTCTGCCACTGAGCCACAGCCCCTCTTTACAGCTCTCCAGTTTCTCAGGTGGAGGTCTTTCCCATCACCTACTGCCTGGTCCTTTTTGGCTGGAGATACCAGGGATTGAACCTGGGACCTTCTGCATGCCAAGCAGAGGCTCTGCCACTGAGCCACGGCCCCTCTTCACAGCTCACCAGGGTCTCAGGTGGAGATCTTTCCCATCACCTCCTGCCCGGTCCTTTTTAACTGGAGATGCTGCTGGGGATTGAACCTGGGACCTTCTGCATGCCAAGCAGAGGCTCTGCCACTGAGCCACGGGGCCCTTCCTTAACTGGCCCATCGTCACCCAGTGAGCTTTCCTGGCATGAGTGAGGATGCAAACCTGCGTCCCCCTGGGTCTCTTTAACCACAACACCACACTGACTAGCATGGCGACCATGTGGGAATGATTAACAAGGGGATCTTTCATATGCAGGCTGCTTAGTTCAAGTGTCCTGATTCAAATCCTCTCTTGTCATGAAAGTCGCTGGTTGATCTTGGGCCAGTCAGAACTGAACAGAAAGTTGGGAGTAAAAAGGGCGGGGGGGGGGAGTGGAGAACTCTGCCTGCTGTCCTGAACTCCTTAGAAGGAGGAGGGGACAAAATCGGATTTAAGAAAATGAACGGCCAGGAACAAGGAGGGAATGAAGGGCAGCAAAACTGCCAGGGAGGCTCTGCGGAGCCTTTGAGGGCCACAGAAGGGAGCCTGGGGGGGGGGGCTGCTGGCAGAGCAAGCCCCTCGGTGGTAGGCAAGCGGATGACTGTGCTGGAAGACAAAATCCTTCCTTTGTGCTGGGGGAATGTTTGGGCCAGAATTAAAATCCAGAACTCTGACTACAAATCCACATTCTCAGCAGTCGCTTTTCCTCTAATTCCTGGAACATCCAAGGGAATGCATGTAAGGTCAGGAGGAAATATGTGCTGCTGATATGAGCAATTTGAACAGAAGAACATAAGAGAAGCCAATGCTGGATCTGGCCAACGGCCCATCCAGTCCAACACTCTCTGTCTCACAGTGGCCAAAAATACCAGGTGCTCTCAGGAGGTCCAGCAGTGGGGCCAGGACACTAGAAGCCCTCCCATTGTTGCCCCCCCCCAAGCACCAAGAATACAGACCATCCCTGGCCCCAGACATAAGAACATAAGAGAAGCCAATGTTGGATCAGGCCAATGGCCTATCCAGTCCAACACTGTGTTACACAGTGGCCAAAAATACCACGGGCCATCAGGAGGTCCAGCAGTGGGGCCAAGACATTAGAAGCCCTCCCACTGTTGCCGCCCCCCAAGCACCAAGAATACAGACCATCCCTGGCCCCAGACATAAGAACATAAGAGAAGCCAATGTTGGATTAGGCCAGTGGCCCATCCAGTTCGATACCCTGTGTCACACAGTGGCCAAAAATACCAGGTGCCCTCAGGAGGTCCAGCAGTGGGGCCAGGACATTAGAAGCCCTCCCACTGTTGCCTCCCCCCCGAAAGCACCAAGAATACAGACCATCCCTGGCCCCAGACATAAGAACATAAGAGAAGCCAATGTTGGATTTGGCCAGTGGCCCATCCAGTTCGATACCCTGTGTCACACAGTGGCCAAAAATACCAGGTGCCCTCAGGAGGACCCCCAGAGGTGCCAGGACTCTAGAAGCCCTCCCACTATTCAACCCCACCCCCCAAGCACCAAGAATACAGAGCATCACTTGCCCCAGACTGAGAGTTTCTATCGATACCTTGTGGCTAATAGCCACTGATGGACTTCTGCTCCATATAAGAACATAAGAGAAGCCTGTGTTGGATCAGGCCAATGGCCCATCCAGTCCAACACTCTCTGTCACACAGTGGCCAAAAATACCAGGGGCCCTCAGGAGGTCCAGCAGTGGGGCCCGGACACTAGAAACCCTCCCAGTGTTGCCCCCCCCCAAGCACCAAGAAGACAGAGCATCCCTTGCCCCAGACCAAGAGTTCCTATCTGTACCTAGTGTCTAATAGCCACTGATGGACCTCTGCTCAATATGTTTATCCAGTTTATAAGAACATAAGAGAAGCCAGTGTTGGAACAGGCCAATGGCCCATCCAGTCCAACACTCTGTCACATAATGGCCAAAACTACCAGGGGCCACCAGGAGGTCCAGCAGTGGGGCCAGGACACCAGAAGCCCTCCCACTTTTGAAGCCCCCCCCAGCACCAAGGATAGAGTGCATCACCTGCCCCAGACCGAGAATCCCTATCTATACCTTGTGGCTAATAGCCACCGATGGACCTCTGCTCCATATGCTTAATCAATCCCCTCTTGAGGCCGTCCATGCTTGTGCCTGCCACCACCTCCTGTGGCAGTGAATTCCATGTGTTCATCACTCTCTGATCTGGAACAGCAGTTTTATCCAGTTAATCCTGGACCAGGCCTGTAACCCACCCTTTGCTGGCGGTGGTATCCCATTTTGACCAACAGACATGATACCTCGCACACCTCTGTGTTCTTTGCCTAGAATGCAGGCAATATCTGTGCAAGACAAACAACGTGTGTAGGAAATCTTAGGCAAAGGGATGAATACAAATCTGGGGAAATATTTTTTAAAATGCAAGATGTACAAATATAGCTTTTCCTCTGATCATTTGCAGTAGCATTTTCAGGGAGTCCAGGATTTGCAGTACTCCCCACCCCAGTCAGAGCCTTTGCGTGTTCTCGCCAGTAGTAAAGAAGTGTGTGGGGCCGTGTCTGGCCATCGTCACCTGTTCACAGCCGCAGCCGGCAGTGACAGTAACACCCCCCCCAGCACCTGTCCGTTCGGTGTTAAGCTGCCTGTGAACATGGAGCTTCTGGTTAGCATCCTGACGCGTAGCCTTCAAAGGGCGCTGTCCTCCCTGCCTTTGTCTGGTTTTTCTAAAAAGCAATCTAAGCCGGGGTTGGCCATTGCAGTGTTTTCTTGTGGCAGTGAATCCCACGGGCCATGGGACCAAGGCACTGAGTAGCCCGGTCTCTTGTAGCTTGCCTGATAAAAGCCTGAGGAGGAGAATTTGGATGGGAACTAAGAGGCGAGGAATTCTTCACCTTGGTTCTTGGCAGTGGCCGGATCAAGCAGGGTTTTGTCGGAGTGGGTGCTTTCACTTCTGTGGATTTCAAAAATTTCTGTTCTCTGTTCCGTCATCTGTAAAGGGAACACTTCGGGAACAAGAGTTACCCAAACTGACACCCATGTCAGGCTCATCACAGGCAAAGCAGCCTCTCTATGTGGAGGGTGGGGCCGTGTCACCAGGGTAGTTGTTTTGGGGGGGTGAAAGGTCGGGTGCATGCCCAGGTTCCGATCTGGCCCAGCACGCCAACTGGAGACACAGAGAGAGGGAGAGCATCTGAAAAAGAAGTAATCTTTGTTCTCCTAACAAGACACATGGCTAGAAAGATGAAATGCAATGAAACGCAAAACCCTGAAGTAACGTTGCAATAGCATAAGGCGGCCGTAGCAACGCTGCCCTTGGTTGTTGGCTGACTGGGGTGGATGGGGAATCTGAGAGGAAATGAAGGGTGAAAGGAAGAACATGCATTGCCTTGTGCTGGAGCAAAGAGTCCATTGGACTGTGATCGAAGGCAGAAGAGGGGAGGGGCTGTGGCTCAGTGGCAGAGCCTCTGCTTGGTATGCAGAAGGTCCCAGGTTCAGTCCCTCACCACCTCCAGTTAAAAGGGCCAGGCAGGACGTGATGAGAAACTCACTGAAAATGTCAAGACAGTGTGCAACTGCAATAAATAAGCCCAACGCTATGCTGGGGATTATTAGGAAGAGAATTGAAAACAAATCAGTCAGTATCATAATGCCCCTGTATAAATTGATGCTGCGGCCTCATTTGGAATACTGTGTGCAATTCCATTCACCACACCTCAGAAAGGATATTATAGCACTGGAAAAAGTGCAGTAAGAGGGCAACTAGAATGATAAAAAGGTTGGAACACTTTCCTCATGAAGAAAGGTTAAAGCACTTGGGGCTCTTCAGCTTGGAGAAATGACAACTGAGAGGTGACATGAAAGAGGTTTAAAAGATTATGCAAGGGATAGAGCAGGTAGAGAAAGTGGTACTTTTCTCCCTTTCTCACAGTACAAGAATTCATGGGCACTCCATGAAATTGCTGAGCAGTTGGGTTAGAATGTATAAAAGGAAGTCCTTCTTTACCTAGAGAGTGATTAACACATGGAATTCACTGCCACAGGAGGTGGTGGCAGCTACAAGCATGGACGGCTTCAAGAGGAAATTAGATAAACATATGGAGCAGAGGTCCATCGGTGGCTATTAGCCACAAGGTATAGATAGGAACTCTCAGACTGGGGCAAGTGATGCTCTGTATTCTTGGTGCTTGGGAGGGCAACAGTGGGAGGGCAACACTGGGAGGGCTTCTAGTGTCCTGGTGCCCCTGGTGGAACTCCTTATGGCACCTGGTATTTTTGGCCACTGTGTGACAGAGTGTTGGACTGGATGGGCCATTGGCCTGATCCAGCATTGGAATCTCTTGTGTTCTTAAGTCCACTGCCTGAGACCCTGGAGAGCCTCTGCCAGCCTGAGTAGACAATACTGACCTCAATGGATCAGTGGTCTGTGTACTCTTGTGTGGCATGTGAGAAGGGAACAGGAAAAGTCCAACCTGAAATCAGCTAAGAAGTTGGAGATCCAAATTTCAGATTCAGAAATTCAGTGACAGACAGAAGGCAGAGGAGGAGGAGGAGGAGGAGGAGGAGGAGACTGGATTTATATCCACCCTTCACTACCCAAAGGAGTCTCAGAGCAGCTTACGATTCCTTTCCCTTCCCCTCTCCACAATAGACACCTTGTGAGATAGGTGTGTAGGACAGGAGGTGTGTGTTGGGGATGGTGTTGCTTTGTGTATCAAAAAGACTGTAGAGCCAAATAAGCTGGAAAGCATTAGAGGGAAGAAACTTCCCCATGGAATCGCTATGGGAGGAGTTACCAGGCACTAAAAGGTGTACTATCCCCCCTCCCAATCAAAACCACGAGGCTGATCTTGAGAGGGAAATAAGGAAGGTGATTAAAGTGGAAAATATTCTAATACTGGGTGACTTCAACTACCCTCCCACTTAATGGGCAAATCTGTGCTTGAGTTCCGCCACAGAAACAAATTTTGTAGACATCATAAATGACAGTGCATTGAAGCAGCTGGTCAGAGCCAAACAGAGGTGTAGTAACTCTGGACTTTTTTCTGAGCCAAGCTTCAGGCCGGGTACAACGTGTAATTGCCGTTGCACCATCTGGGAAGTGTGACTACAAAGCTATTACGTTCAGGATTCATGTCAATGGAATGTTGCCCCCCAAAGTCCAAAACAATCACTTTTCAAAAGAGGGAACTGTGCTAAAATGAGGGGACTAGTCAGAAGGAAGTTAAAAGGTAGAATTAAGAGAATTAAATTCCTTCAGGATGCCTGGGAAATACTTAAACTACACGAATTGAATACAAACTTCACATCAGGAAAGGTACCACCAAGTCTAAAACAATGTCTGCATGGGTTAACACCTCAAGGCAAGGAAGCTGTTGAGGGCAGAGAGGAGCAGAAGCCCTGGTAAGCCACTGTTTGGGGGCAGGCTGTCTGGAGGACTGGAGGTGATGAGAGACGAAGTTCTAGCCAAACGAGAAACTAATAAATCTGCAGGTCCAGATGGCGTACACACTTAAGGAACTCAAATATGAAATTATTGACTTACTAACGAATACATGTAACTGGTCATTAAAATTGGCATCTGTATCAAATGACTGGAAAGTGGCAACTGTTGCACCAATTTTTAAAAAGATGTCTGGGGGATCCGGGAAATTACAGGCCAGTTAGCCTAACATCTGTCCTAAGTAAATTAGTAGAATGTTATTAAAGACAGCATTATTAAGCAAATAGAGGAACAAAGTATGCTGAGGGAAAAGGAGAGCGATGAGGACGATCGGGGGCCTGGAGACCAGGAAGCCCTGCGAGGAAAGGCGGAGGGACTTCTTGGGAAGGTTCAGTCTGGAGGAGAGGAGGTGGAGGGGGGACAGGATGGCTCCCTTGAAGTATCTGAAGGGCTGTGTCACTCGGAGGAGGGCAGGGAGCTGTTCCTGTGGGCAGCAGAGGAGAGGACTTGCAAGAATGGGTTTAAATTAAGGGCGGGAAGGTGCCGGCTGGATCTTAGGGAAAACTTATTGACAGTCAGAGTCCTGCTGCAGTGGAATCAGCTGCCTGGGGAGGTGGTGAGCTCCCCTCCCTGGCAGCCTTGAAGCAGCGGCTGGACAAACCCTTGTCAGGGATGCTGCTCTGGGCTGATCCTGCATTGAGCAGGGGGGTTGGACTAGATGGCCTACAGGACCCATTCCAACTCTGTGATTCTGTGATTCTAAAATCAGGATAGCTGATGGTTCAAATAGCTCTTCTTCCCCCCACCCCCCCAATGGGTTGACCTTCCTGTCCTTTCCTGTCCCCAAGGAAGAGTTTTCCTCCTCTCACTTTCCTCTTCCCAGCTTTATGGTTCTGGGTGTGACTTACTGGCTGGGTGTGAGCGAGTCGGCCGTGGTCCGGCTTTGCCCATTGCCGGCCTCGGCATGACTAAGAGCTGGAGGGCTCTGTGCTGGGAGCCCGATGGCTCCTTTCTTGAATCTCCTCATTTTTGCTGGCTAGCATCCTGCAGACGGGCTGCCATACATGAACAGACATCAGCCACGATAACTGAAATATTGGGGTGAATTCTTGGGCAAGGGCATTTCTCCATAGGCAGGTTCACGAAGGAGAGGTGGCGGCGAGCCACGGTGACTGTAGAGAGACAGCCAGCGTCTGAATCCCAGGGCCAGGAGGCAGGACCAAAGAGGGCCTCGGCCACTACGCCAAGCTTGTTTGGTCCTCCAGGGCAACTTGTGGGCCACAGTGTGAAACAGGGTGCATTGCTGGATTAGATGGACCACCGCTCTGATCCAGCAGGGCTCTACTTATGTTCTTATGTTCAAAACTAGCCCTAGTTCTGGACAGAGCTAGAGGGGGCTTTTAACTTACCAGGAAAGTTCTAGGTGGGCTGACATCCCAAGAGCAAGCCATGCTAAGTTCCAGCAGTGCTGGTGGTACTGCTGAGACCACTTGGCCAGGGGTGATGGTCACTGGAATTCTCCTCATGCCACTCCCAGCATGACTCAGACCTGACTGTCAGCAGCCTAAAATGAGGAGACAAGTAAGTCTCCAGCCATCAACATCATTGTGGTAGCCTTGACACCTGAACTGGATAGGTCAGGAGCCTCAGTGTTCCCTCTAAGCTGAGTTAGTGTGAGCTAGCTCACAGTTCTTTAGCCTCTGGCTCACAGATTTTTGTCTCAGCTCAGGCAGGATGGCTCCAGAGCAACCTGATTTATGCAGTACCCAAATCGCTTGCTCACAACTTTAATGCCAGGAGCTTGCAAAGTAGAATTTTTGCTCACAGGACTCCACAGCTTAGAGGGAGAGCATTGACCCAGGCTGGCCCAGTCTCAGGACATCTTGGAAGCTAAGCAGGGTCGGCCGCGGTCAGTACTTGGATGGGAGACCACCGAGGAAGTCCTGGGTCCCTGGGCAGAAGCAGGCGATGGCAAGCCAGCTCTGAACTTGAATACCATACAGGGTCGCCATATGATGGCTATGAGTGGAGGGCACTATCTGCCACCACCAGGCATGTGCCAAGCAGATGCGCCACTCATCTGGAACATTAGAACTCCCGATGTTACCCCTGTCTGCCTGGGTTACCCATCTCCTTCCCTCCTTCCCCTTCCTGTACCTGGATTCTCAGCTCTTCAGACAACAATCTATGCAGCCGCTTTGACTTCTGTAGACGTCTCCCACTTTGTCACCTGAATTGTTTGTGACGGTGCCTTCAGCAACTCCTTTTTCAGGAACTCCCACCCACCTCAGATGCCTTTCTGTGCCTGATTGCCTATGCATAGAATCCTGCCTGCCATTTCGCTATTAAAATCAGATTCCCTGAAGTTCGAGGTACTCGTTTGAGCTTTCCATGTGTTCAAGAATCCCAACCCTATATGGTGTCAGGTTCCCCGTCAAACCACTCTCCCCACACCCTTTCAGTGAAAGGTTTTATTAGAAGATATGAGATGTTCAGGGATCGAACTCTTTGTCAGAACTGGGGTGCCAAGGCGGGAAAGGTGCGGATAGCTACAATCCTACATTCCATTCATACATGTCCGCTTTACTACAAAGACCATGAGAGATATACGGTCTACAACTAGCCAAACACAGACTCTTCTCCGAGGACACGTTCCCGTGTGAAAAGTGCCTCTTGGGGCAGCTTGGAAGATTAATGGAAGCGAGCCTCCCTGCTCCTACAGACACTCACTCCCCCCCTTAGGAATGCAATGGCAGGCGAGGGCAAGCGATAAGGACACTATAACAGCCCAAGGAGGAGAGAGGGACGGGGGGAAGGGAAAAGGCTACAGCAATCAATAGGGTAGGAATACAACAGGTACAGTTGGTCAAATGCCCGAGCCTGACATATAGTCTCTTTTCCTCAAAGTTCCCATTACTTTCACCTCAGTGTCCAAGTCATCTGTATTGATTAGGAACAAGTCAAGGGTAGCGGATTGCTCATTCCTTCCTCCCCCTTCTGAAAGAGGAAATTGTCAGCCAGGCACTGTAGCGTGAGAGTCCCTCCCACATCCAATCAGAGAACCCAAACTGACACTTTTAATGGCTTTGCCGCCGTAGAAGATGTTCGGCAACAGTGTCCCCCTGAACTTATCTTATTAAAGGCTGATTAGCAGCCTTTAATTCTGATGATACAAAAGAATGAAGGGTTGAGTTTGGTCTTTGAATGTAATCAGCAAACCAGACAGAAATAACTACAGAAACTTTTATCTTTTATTGAGAAAAGAAGTTAGTTTGTTTAGTGAACTGGACGGAATGAAATGCGAGCATGAAAAAGTTCAACCCAACAATTACTGTGAAAACAAATGGAAATATTATCTCAGTGCCTAGCATTGCTTTCTAGCCAGTAATAGATTTCAAAACAAATCAGTTTTTAGCTGTGTGTCTCACTGATTTTAGGTATAAACAAATAAGTCCAAATTACCCACAAAAAATTCTCACCTGTTCTCCTTCTGAGGCTTCCATCCAGAGAAACCTGATTTGCTTGTCACCGGAGTACATATTTATAGTAAAAGTTTGGTGTAGCAGTTAAGTGCACAGACTCTAATCTGGGAGAACCGGGTTTGATTCCCCCACTCCTCCACTTGCACCAGCTGGATGACCTTGGGCAAGCCGTAGTTCTGTCAGAGCTGTTCTTGAAAAAGAGCAGTTTCTGTCAGAGCTCTCTCAGCCCCGCCTTCCTCACAGGGTGTCTGCTGTGGGGAGGGGAAGGGAAAGGAGTTTGTGAGCCGCTCTGAGACTCCTTTGGGTAGTGAAAGGTAGGGTATAAATCCAATCTCTTCTTCTTTTTCTACCTCACAGGGTGTCTGTTGTGGGGAGGGGAAGGGAAAGGAGTTTGTAAGCTGCTCTGCAACTCCTTCGGGTAGTGAAAGGTGGGGTATAAATCCAATCTCCTCCTCCTCCTCCTCCTCCTCCTCCTCCTCCTCCTCCTCCTCCTCCTCCTCCTCCTCCTCTTCTTCTTCTTCTTCTTCTTCTTCTTCTTCTTCTTCTTCTTCTTCTTCTTCTTCTTCTTCTTCTTCTTCTTCTTCTTCTTCTTCTTCTTCTTCTTCCAAATTACCCACAAAAAATTCTCACCTGTTCTCCTTCTGAGGCTTCCATCCAGAGGAAACTGATTTGCTTGTCACCGGAGTACATAGTTAAAGTAAAATATCAGTTCTTATCTGTAAACTGTTTCTATTATAATTGTGTGATATTATTTAAAAAAGTGATTGGTTCTTAACCAATAACAGACAGCGATATGAGTGCTGCTTAGTTAGCATACTCATGTGATACTATCTAGATAGCTGATTGGTTCTTAACTAGACAAGCAACCCACGAGCTAATCTGCAGGTGCGCATGAGATATGTCTGGCAAAGCAAGATAAGAAGGCCAAGCTCAACCTTTAGCCCACTTTTTTCCCCCTGTAAGTAGTCCAACTAGCTGCCTCAGATGAAAATACTTGAAGCAGACAAAATTCACGGACAGTTAGAAGTGCTTGAACTCTTGACTAATTTGCAAAACTCAGCAAGAAAAACTGCAGCACCTCAGGAATCTGTTTAACATTCCAGGCTTAGCGGAGATCAGAAGAATGCTGATTTCGATGCCTCCTATTGTCACCGATGCTTGCTTCCTCGAGAAATCTGTAATTTGGTTCAGGGAAGCGGCCTCTCCTTGGTTTGGCTGTCTGTGCAGCCTCCACCCACAGTACGGCTTTCATTCCTCCATCCATTTATTTTTAGCCCAGATTCTCTCCCCAAGGCTAGCGTGTTCAGTCTCTCGGTATTCGTACTTTTGACATAGAGTGCTATTCCCCCTCTGTTTCTGCTTCATCCATTATTTTTAAACAAGTTATATCCTTCAGTGGTTCCATTCAAATCATGGGACCATCCCTCCCAGTCTCTTGTCTTCTCTACTTACCCATACTGGGAGTTCAAGGTCACCTTTTTAATTTTTCCTTACTTTGAGCTTTAGTATACGAACATCAAAAGCCAGTGTTTCTCCGGTTAACATTGTGGAGTTTCACAGGCACTCACATGACCCACCCAGTTTCTCTGTAATGTCCAGACCCCTCTCTTTAAGGCTTATCTCTGCCTAGCACATGATTTAAAGCCCTTTTGATCAGAGTTGTGAGGAGTGAACATCGTTCAAGGTTTGATCCCAGAAACTGAACCTCTCTTGATGACTCCATCTTCAGAGCGAGTTGCTCACCTGACATCTTCTTTCTCTTTGTAGTCCTCTACCTTTGCAGGAAGGATAGATAAGAACAGCACCTGAGCCAGGGTCTTGCCCCGTCCTTCCCAGAGCCCCTTTGAGGAAGCTAACAAGCCCGTGCATATGGGTGAGCCAGTAAACTTTATGTTCTTGGGCTTTCAAAAAGCTTTTGGTGAAGTCCCTCTCCAAAGGCTTCTGAGGAAACTTAGCACTCATGGGATAAGAGGGTGGGTCCTCTTTTGGATCCTTAGCTGGCTAAATGAAAGGGAGCTCAGGGGAAGAGTCAATTGACACTTGACCGTTCTCACAATGCAAAGAAACCAGGACTGGGCCCCTGCAAGGGAGGACATTGGCTCCTTGGCTGTTCCGTTTCATTCATAAATGACCTAGAACAAGGTGCGTGCAGTAATGCTGCCAATCCTGCAGGTGACACCAAATTATTTAGGATGGTGAAACCCCAAATGCACTCTGCAGAATGCCAAGAGGAGATGCTTTCCTGAAGTCTCATTTCCCTTGCTTGGAAGTTCCTGTTTCTTTGGGGGAGGGGGGTTTCTGTTCTGCTTGTGTTTTGCTCCCTCAAGTGGTAGATGTGATACCACTGCCGTTTATGGCCGGCATAAAAACCTGCAGTTTAAATCTGCCGGAAGGTATGTTGGACATAAACCTGTATAATCCTGAATCGACCACTAGAGGGAGCAGAACACGTGCAGAACAGCGCCCCCCCCCCGGAAACAGGAACTTACATGGAATGAAAAATGAGAAGACAGAAGAGCCCTGTTGCTCCTTGCTGGACGAGTGGGCAACAAAAGGATGGATGAAGTTCAAAATGAAAAGTGCAAAAAATCTTATCTTTAAATATACATTGATGGGGTCTGAGCGGGCAGTCACTGACCAGGAAGGAGATCTTTGGTTTGTGATGGACAGTTCAGTGAACATAAGAACACAAGAGAAGCCCATGTTGGATCAGGCCAATGGCCCATCCAGTCCAACACTCAGTCACACAGTGGCCAAAAATACCAGGTGCCATCAGGAGGTCCAGCAGTGGGGCCAGGACTCTAGAAGCCCTCCCACTGTTGGCCCCCTCAAACACCAAGAAGACAGAGCCTCACTTGCGCCAGACTGAGAGTTCCCATCTATACCTTGTGGCTAATAGCCACTGATGGAGCTCTGCTCTATATGTTTATCTAATTCCCTCTTATAAGAACATAAGAGAAGCCAGTGTAGGATCAGGCCAGTGGCCCATCCAGTCCAACACTCAGTAGTCACACAGTGGCCAAAAAATACCAGAGGGCATCAGGAGGTCCACCAGCGGGGCCAGGACACTAGAAGGCCTCCCACTGTTGCCCCCCCCCAAGCACCAAGAATACAGAGCCTCACTTGCCCCAGACCGAGAGTCCCTATCTATACCTTGTGGCTAACAGGGGCCACCGATGGACCTCTGCTCCAGCTGCTTATCCAATTCCCTCTTGAAGCCATCCATGCTTGAAGCCGCCACTCCCTCCGTGAGTGGCACTCAGTGAACAAACTACATGCTAGAGAAGATAATGATGATGATGATTTTGCAAAAATATATTTGCAACGTCAACAAATATTTCAGAGTATTGGTTTTATAATCACAGGCTTTACCAATAGATCCCTTAATTCTTTTGCGCAGTGTATGTGTGTGCAGTGCCTTCAAGTCCCAGCTGGCTCCTGGCCACCCCAGCCAGGGGCTTTCGAGGCAAGTGAGAGGCAGGGGCGGCTGGCCATGGCCTTCCTTTGCACAGTCTTCCTTGGTGGCCTCCCTTCCAAGTACCCATCTTGCACAGCTTCCAAGATCCGATGAGATTGGGCCTGACCAGGCCGCACTCCCTCCCTCTTTGCCCAATACCAGACAATAAAAGGGAAAGGGAAAGTAGAAAGAGAAAAAAAAGAGAGAAAGTAGAAGGGGGTGGTGGAAAGAAAGGGGAGAATGGAAAAGAAAGCATTAAAAAGCCAAGAAGGGATTGCAAATGTAGAGGACTTTGCAGTAAAAGAAGGAAGGTGATACGTACAGTAAATATTGGGATAGACTACGGTTCTGTCCCTTGCAGAAGCAACCTTAAGTTAACTTGACCTTAACCCAGTAACCGACTGGTAACCAATGGAGTGTCTGCAGAGTGGAAGGGGTCTCGGGCAGATGATTTATCCAGGAAGACCCATAGCTGCTCTGCAAGAACTTTTTCTATTATCTTGTCTAGGTGGGACAAATTAGTTACTGGGTGATAACTGGCCACATCATTCCTCTCTAGCATTTCTTTCAAATTAGCAGGCAGATCTGCCTGTTTTAGAGCTCATGGAAAGGTGCTCTGAGGTCGCGGTCACACAGGCCAGAAAAAACGGGATGGGGGGAAGGGAGGCTATTTCTCCTGGAGGAATTTGACCCGCAGTTGCATGATCACACCTCCCTTTGAAGCTGTGGGCGCTGTCCGTCAGTGTGTGATCAGACGCAATTGCAGGTGAGTCAGGGGTGTGTGCCGTTTCCCTCCCCTGCGCTTCGCCAAGGGATTGATGAATTACACTTCCACACTGAGGGCTCCCTATGGAGTTTGCGATGATATGCATACACTGCGAAGGGGGGGGGAAACAATGGCACGAAGTCGGGGTGCCCTGATTAGACCATCCCGATGCCATGAGAGCGCACTGGAGCAGTCAGACACAGGAAAGTTGCCATCTGTCCGTGGCCCGTCGCAACCTGTTAACTACCGGGTTTTCCCAGGTGTCTTTTAACTCCGCTTCTGCGGTGGAGCAGAACGGGCTGCCGATCGCTGCGGGGCGCTTCCCAAATGTTGTTGTCTGATCGCTCCCTTTAAATCCGCCCAGCATTCGCACCTATGTCGGGGCTAATTGTGTGTATGATCGCAGCCTGCGGCAGTGTTTGATTTATAATGGGCATGAGGGACTCACTGGCGTGACCCTCACATACTTTCAGTAGCCAGGAAGGGCAAGGGCCTGAAGAATGGGGGGGGGGCAGCACAGATCCCAGGATCCCATCAACATACGTCGAGGTAACCTGTCCTTTCTAAACCCCCTGCTTTGGATGAAGCCCAGTTCTACAGTGTCGGGAGAGAAAGAAAGAAAAAATTCTGCCTTTCAAAGCTTCTGAATACCCCCCCCAAATCTGTAATCCTCTGAGCCTGTGAACATTGCCAGATGAAGAGAAAGCACCTGGTGGGTCAGCTCACCCCATGGGCTGCTCATCACCATCCTTGGAGCCAAATGTTCTATGGGATTCTGAAGAGCTCAGACATGTATTTCAGAAACGTGACATCTCTACTGCCTGGAACGATATGGATAAAAGAGGCCAGCAAGAGGCCTCAGAGCAGCTAAAGAAGAGGGAACCCGTCAGTAAAAAGACGCAACACTCACCTAGCTCAGGTGGAGTCCAAGCTGCCAAGAACCACCGTGGGCCTCTGGGCAAAGCTTCCACCTGGGCCCCCTGATATGACTCTGATCCAAACCAAATATCACAACACATCGCTTGGCTTGCTGCTGCCACGAGTCTCGAGTAATCAGAGAACCAGCAGGCCCATCTGTCTCTGCCCATTTACGGCTGGCATAACTCAGCAGAAAATAAAGCGAGGGATCTCAAAACTGGCTCTCAGCTTCAGGATGATCATGGGAGTTCTATGGCCAAAAACGGAAAGGAATTGGAATATTCTATCCCAGGTTATTTCCAGACACCCCCCCCCAAGGCCATCTCCAGGGGGAGGGGAGGATTCGTGGCAGGAACAACGCAAGAGAAAATAATGCAGCATGTTTGAAATCTGGCTGCAAAGCTCAGGAGGAAGACGGGAGTGAAGGGAATTGGCACATCCTGGACCAGGTTACCTTCACAACAGGGAACAGGCTATAAGAGATATGTTGTCGAAGGCTTTCACAGCTGGAGTTCATTAGTTGCTGTAAGTTTTCCGGGCTGTCTGGCTGTGGTCTTGGCACTGTTGGACCTGACGTTTTGCCAGTAGCTGTGACTGGCATCCTCAGAGGCAGAACACAGAAAGATGGAGGACTCTCTGTGACCTTTACACAAAGAGTACTCCATCTTTCTGTGTTATACCTCTGAGGATGCCAGTCACAGCTACTGGCAAAACATCAGGTCCTACAATGCCAAGACCACGGACACACAACTCGGGAAATCTACAACAGCTAAGGCTGTAAGAGAGCTTTTAAGAAGAAGAAGAAGAGAGAAGAAGAGATTGGATTTATACCCCGCCCTTCACTTGGAGTCTCAGAGCGGCTTACAAACTCCTTTCCCTTCCCCTCCCTACAACAGATACCCTGTGAGGTAGGTGGGGCTGAGAGAGCTCTAACATAAACTGCTCTTTCAGGAACAGCTGTGCCAGAGCTTGTGACTGACCCAAGGTCACATCAGCAGGTGCAAGTGGAGGAGTGGGGAATCAAACCTGGTTCTCCCAGATTAGAGTCCGCGTACTTAACTACTACACCAAACTGGCTCTCCTGCGAGGTGTCTCTAACTAACACTCGGCACCCCAATCAGCGATGGAAGGCTGCTGTGTGACCTTGGGCTGATTGGGGTGCCGAGTGTTAGTTAGGGCGAGACATACCTTGCAGGGCTGTTGTGAGGATAAAATGGAGGAGGCTGCTTTGGATCCCCATCAGGAAGAGAGGTGGGGTACGGCATGTGTTAGAAGCCTGATTTTGCCTACAGTTCACCAAGAAAAGGATATTCGCTTTGCTGTTGCTTCATCAGGTATCGCTGCAGCTTTTCTGGCAAGAGGAAGAACGGCTCACTCCGTATTCAGACTATTGTTAAATATTCTGATGGGCAGACCCCTCGTATCTCTAGAACCCATCGTAATTGTGCAAAAGGAGTCGGAGCAGTTCCCCTCCCTCTTCCCAGACAAGCCGTGCATGCCACAAATGCACTCCACATCTACTCTGTTTGCGTAGCCTGCGCCTCTCAATAGTGCCCTCTGTAGCCATGTTTCTGATTTTGTAATTTCATATTTGCATGCACACATATATAGTGGGCTCTAGTTCACAAAAACTCTGCGTCACAATAAAACTTTAGAAAGTAAATCAGTAAGAAATCTGTTTTAAGTTTACCCTAGTACCTTTTCGGTTACCTAGCACAAAAACAAGGGCAAATGGGGTTGTGTGGTGGTACTAGACGGGAAGTATTGAAATAATTGGGATTGATTTTGCTGACATTTGCTAAAACGATTGACTCATTTGTCATATAACATGAACTATATTGCCTTCAGTAGTAAAGTAGCATTTTTGTTGTTGTTCAGTCGCACAGTCAAGTCCGACTCTTTGAGACCCCATGGACCACATCATGCCAGGCCCTCCTGTCTTCCATTGTCTCCGGAGTTTGCTCAGTTTCATGTTCGTTGCATCGATAACACTGTCTAACCATCTCATCCTTTGCCGTCCCCTTCTTCTTTGACCATCAGTCTTTCTCAGCATCAGGGTCTTCTCCAGTGAGTGCTCCTTTCTCACTTGGTGGCCAAAGTATTTGAGCTTCAGCTTCAGTATCTGGCCTTCCAAGGAACAGTCAGGGTTGATTTCTTGATTTGATCTTCTTGCAGTCCAAGGGATTCTCAAGAGTCTCCTCCAGCACCATAGAATCATAGAATCATAGGATGTTAGAGTTGGAAGGGACCTTGCAGGCCATCTAGTCCAATCCCCTGCACTCTGCAGGAGCACAGCTGAAAGATAGCCCAACAACATACCCGAAAGATGGTTGTCCTGCCTCCACTTGTAAATGTCCAGCAAAGGAGCATCCGCCATCTCCCGAGGCAGACTGTTCCACTGCTCAACCACTCTTACAGTTAGGAAGTTTCTCCAGATATTTAGCTGGTATTGACTTCCTTGTAATTTCCATCCATTAGATCTGGTCTTGCAATCTGGAGCAAGAGAGAATAGATCTGTTCCATCTTCTACATTACAGTCCTTCAGATACTTGAAGATTGCAATCATGTCTCCTCTAAGACTTCTCTTTCCCATGCTAAACAGACCCAACTCTTTTAGCCCTTCCTCATAAGACTTGTTGGATTCCAACCCTCTCCCCATCCTGGTTGCCCTCTTCTGGACATGCTGGAGCTTGTCAACATCTTTCCTCAAATGTGGTGCCCAAAACTGGACACAGGACTCCAGGTGAGGCCTGACCATAGCAGAATAATAACAACAACCCACTTCCTGAACAGTGCTTAAAATGTAATTGAATCTAATTAAGTGGAGTGGAGAAAGAGTTGCAACTTCTATTCCATGTGTATAACCTAACCTCTAAAACTGATGAACATCCTGTTACCATGCGTGTGAAGGGCTGTAGGGGGGGGGGAGCACCATTTTGTACTTCGAAATGGGGAAATATTAAATCTCCCACTCTTCTGTTCATAACATTAACAAAGGTTTGTAGCTATAATTACTATACTGCGTTTTAAGTTGCCAACCAGATAGGGATGAGAATGAGCTGAGACCAAGAAATGGGGGTTGGAAAGACTAGAATGGGGGAAATGAAGGCAGATCATGAAAGGAAGAGAGCAAAACGGGGGGAGGAGAAAAGTGTGGAAAAGAGGAAGACAAATTAAGAAGAGAAGGAAAGGTTGTTTTGTTTTGCTACACAGAGCACTAATAGAGCGACCCTTTTGCAAGGCCTGGCTGGGCAGACAAAGGCAGCTGGGTGGAACGAGAGGAAGAGGGAAAGAACAGACTGTCAAAGGCAGCGGCCTTGTTAGCCGGCTGCATCCGGGCAATGACTGTAGGAGCCATGAGCTATGCTGGCTGGCCTTGCCTTGCTCCAGTGCGGGTTTGGTAGGTGGGCGGAGCAGGGTCTGTAGGCAAGGGTTTTGCTCAGCCTCCTTGCAGAAAGGCCGTCTAAGCAGAAAAGTAGAGTGACAGTTGTTTACTGGGCCCTGCCTTCCATGCGCCCCTAGTGGCTGCAGTTCAGAACTGCATCGGAAGTAAAATAAATGGAAATATGTTTAAGAACATAAGAGCATAAGAGAAGCCAATGCTAGATCAGACCAATGGCCCATCCAGTCCAACACTCTGTCACACAGTGGCCAAAAACACCAGGAGCCATCAGGACGTCCAGCAGTGGGGCCAGGATACTAGAAGCCCTCCCACTGTTGATCCCCCCCCAAGCACCAAGAATACAGAGCGTCACTTGCCCCAGAGTCCCTATCTATACCTTGTGGCTCATAGCCCCTGATGGACCTCTGCTCCATATAAGAACATAAGAGAAGCCAATGTTGGATCAGGCCAGTGGCCCCTCCAGTCCAACACTCTGTGTCATTCAGTGCCCAAAAATACCAGGTGCCATCAGGAGGTCCACCAGTGGGGCCAGGACACTAGAAGCCCTCCCACTGTTGCCCCCCCAAGCACCAAGAATACAGAGCATCCCTTGCCCCAGACCGAGAGTTCCTCTCTAAACCTTGTGGCTAACAGCCATTGATTGACCTCTGCTCCATATGTTTAGCTAATCCCATCTTGAAGCTGTCCATGCTTGTAGCTGCCACCCCCTCCTGAGGCAGTGAATTCCATGTGCTAAATGCAGCATGACTAGGGCTTTCGGGGCCCTCCAGCCAACTTGGGCCCCGGGGCTCTTACCCCCCCCCCCCAGCAGCCGTGAGTGTGACCATGGCACAGCCACAGCACTTCCCAGCTTGGAGTTTGGGTCAAGCGGTGAATGGTCAGGGTGAGGCAAACCAATCTGAGGCTCAACATACGAGTAGGACATGGTGGTCGAGCAAAGTATGCTTGCCTGGCAAGCATGTTCTCGGAACTCCTCGCTGGGACTCTCACGCAGAGCTCTAAAACGCGGCTTTGTTTGGCGCTGCCTGCCTCGTCCTTCCATCTGCCCTCACTGTAGACAAGTCCCAAATGAGCACTGCAAAGCTCAGTTTTATGTAATTCTGTTCTGTTCAATGAAGGAAGGAACTTTGATTACTTCCTTACAAACATCACTAATTACAGCTTCATTAAGTAGGAGAATCAATAGCAAAATACCAATCTAAAAAAACCTAGTGAAGTAACAACAAAGTAAAGGAGGGAAAAAAATCAAACAACTAGAGCAATCAATCCATACATTAATTAGTGTTTTGAAAATGACAGGCAAACATCTGAGCAGACCCAGCTCATCTCCATTGGATTTCATTTATGAAAGCCACCGATCAGGACTGGGTTTCTTAACGTAAACGGGCAGTTGCAAATTGGAGAAGAGGGCTGCTTATTAAGTTCCCTTCTCATCCTAATTAATAGTTCAGTGGAGCTCGAAATGAAATGAGGTTTGGTTTGGGGGAGGAAATGCAGGCATTTGTGCTCTGGAACAAACACCTGGCGTTAAAGAGGCCACGGCGTTTCCCCAGGTGCCTTTATGCGCCATGCCTCTCCATCCGCCGTCAGCAAGGGAGCAAGCGGGGCAGAGGCTGGGTATCTTCAGATGCTACTGCTCAACCAAAGAGAAGGAACCAAGCAAAGGGCAACAAAGCCACAGTCATAAGAACATAAGAACATAAGAGAAGCCAATGCTGGATCAGGCCAAAGGCCCACCTAGTCCAACTCTGTGTCACACAGTGGCCAAGAATACCAGGGGCCATCAGGAGGTCCAGCAGTGGGGCCAGGACACTATTAACCCTCCCACTGTTCCCCTACCAAACACCTAGAATACAGAGCATCACTTGCTCCAGTCTGAGAGTCCCTGTTTATACCTTGTGGCTAATAGCCACTGATGGACTTCTGCTCCATTTGTTGTTGTTGTTCAGTCTCACAGTCAAGTCCAACTCTTTGTGACCCCATGGACCAGTTTATGCCAGGCCCTCCTGTCTTCCGCTGTCTGCTGAAGTTTGCTCAATTTCATGTTTGTTGCATCGATGACACTGTCTAACCATCTCATCCTTTGCCGTCCCCTTCTTCTTTGACCTTCAATCTTTCCCAGCATCAGGGTCTTCTCCAGTGAATGCTCCCTTCTCATTTGGTGGCCAAAGTATTTGAGCTTCAGCTTCAGGATCTGGCCTTCCAGGGAGCAATCAGGGTTGATTTCTTTTAGGATTGACTGATTTGATCTCCTGGCAGTCCAAGGGACTCTCAAGTCCCTCTGCTCCAGATGCTTATCCAATTCCCTCTTGAAGCCCTCCGTGCTTGTGGCTGCCACCACCTCCTGTGCCAGTGAATTCCACGTGTTAATCACTCTCTGGTTGAAGAAGCTCTTCCTTTTATCCGCTCTAACCCAACTGCTCAGCAACTTCATTGAGTTCCCACGACTTCTTGTATTGTGAGAAAGGGAGAAAAGGACCCCTTTCTCAACCTGTTCTGTCCCTTTCATAATCTTATAAACCTCGATCGTGTCACCCCTCAGCTGTCATTTTTCAAGCGAAAGAGCCCCAAGCGCTTTCACCTTTCTTCATAGGGAAAGTGTCCCAACCCTTTTATCCGGGGAGGGGGGGAGGAACCAAAGAGAGCCTCGCAGCACTTGGGAACAAAGAGCTTCGCTGTGTCACCTGCTCTGGTGATCCACGAAAGCTGACACCATTCACACATCTGGAACCCCCTCCCAAAATGCAATATTGCCCCCCACCACAGATTCTGAAGGTGCATATCAAAGAGGAAAGCATTGTTGGAAGTCCTTGTTCAGATGGGCTTGTGGGACATCAGTGTGTTGTAGCACAAATGATCCTTTTGAAAATGCAAATGAGTTCTCTAGACTGGCTGTCTCTCTCCAATCAGGTTCTTGATAGTGGAGAACAAATTTGGGATTGATGGCCGGTGGTATAGTGGCTAAGTGTGCGGACTCTAATCTGGGAGAACCTGGTTCAATTCCCCACTCCTCCACTTGCACGTGCTGGATGACCTTGGGCAAGCCATAGTTCTCTCAGAGCTGTCCTTGAAAAGAGCAGTATCTGTCAGAGCTCTCTCAGCCACACCGACCTCACAGGGTGTCTGTTGTGGGGAGGGGAAGGGAAAGGAGTTTGTAAGCTGCTCTAAGGCTCCTCTGGGTAGTGAAGGGTTAGGGTATAAATCCAATATCTTCTCTTCTTCTTCTCTTCTTCTCCAAGCCTCTGGAATTTGCCCCTTACCCTACTTGCTTGGACAGGACCACCTGCACCATTTTGAATTTGACCCACAGAAAAGGGGAGAGACCCAGCTGCGAGGTATGCACTAGCAGAGACCGCAAAGGGGTTTCTGGCTGGAGGGAGCCACTGCTGGAACCCTGGCTGCCACTCTGGGGCCCGTTCTGGATGCTTGCTTGCCACCTGCTCAACCTGCATAGGTAGGAAAGGAAACCTCCATCTTCTCGATGACCAGGGCTCCTTGATCTCAAGTGAAGAGGGCTCATGACTTGATGAATTTGCCTTCTTGGTGCTGTCTCAGGACATTCAAGACCAATGCTCCCTCTAAGCTGCGGAGTCTTGTGAGCAAAAATTCTACTTTGTGAGCTACTGGCCTTAAAGTTGTGAACGAGCGATCTGGCTACTGCATGAATCAGTTTGCTCTGGAGCCCTCCTTCCTGAGCTAAGACAAAAATCTGTGAACCGGAGGCCAAAAAACTGTGAGCTGGCTCACACTAACTCAGCTTAGAGGGAACACTGTTCAAGACACTTTCTGACACACGTGCCAAGTGGGTGGGCCTCGGGGCAGGCAGTCCTGGAACCCTCGTTGCAATAGGGCCCCAGCCCCCCTCTCATTTGGGAGCCAGGCAGATGCCCCTTTGGGGGTTCTAATGGTGACCCCACACAAGCTCTGTGTTGCTTGAATGCAGCAGCTCAGCCGGGGGGTGGGGGGGCTCATTCTTTCCCCAGTGGGTAGAAATCCCTACACTCTGAGCTCCGACTCTCTTTTGCCCGTGATCTTCAGGAAGCAGAGTCAGAGCAGGCGTTCTGTTCAGGGGTCTCCATGACCTGCACTCCAGCAGCCCCCCAGCCACCCCACCCATCACCACTCCAGTCTGGGAAAGGGCTCCCCCCGGTGGACACTGGCCGGAAAGGGAGCCCTGCCGGTGGCTGTTCCGCATGGGCTGCTGGGGGGTTTTGTGGAGAGCCTAGAAGGAAGGTGGCACAAGGCAGAGGGCCGGGGATGAGGGCCTCTCTTGTGTGTCCTGCAACTGCACCGGGCCCAAGGCGGGGGGGGCACCATCCAGGCCTCTCGGAGAAGACTAAGGCTGGAGCGCTGGTGGGAATGGTCGGGAGCTGACATCCAGCTTGGCGGAACAGGGCAGGGCCAGCTGACTGGCAGGCGGCTCCTCACAGCCACGTAGAGGCACTTTCCTGGTAGATGTGTGTGTCCCACACAGGGGTGCCACCCTCCAGGGGGTGACTGGAGACCGCCCACCGTTAGAGCTGACCTCCAGGCGACAGGAATCAATTCGCTTGGAGAAGATTGCTGCTTGGACAGTCCCTCCCTTCCCCGAACACCACCCTCCTCGGGCTCCACTCCCAAAAATCTCCAGGTATTTCCCCAACCCGGAGCTGGCTATCCTACGCCCACGTTCCATTGCTCAAAGCTGGCGACTTCAGTGGCAAGGAACGAACGAGCCATGCAAAGCACACGGGAAGGAAATCATTTATTTAGAAAATGTCTGTGCTGCCTCCCCGGGGCACGGCATGAGGAGGTTCAGAGCACAAACGAATACCACAGCCCTCACAGCGACAGCGCAAGGGGTTAAAAGTGAACAAGCACAGAACCCAGCCGGGGGGGGGTCAGAACAGCCCCAGACACCAGGGAGCCCCTGGAACAGTCTCCACACGGCAGTCCGTAGGCCAGAAGCAGGCCAGGCACACAGACAGAGGAGGGAGCCCCTCAGTTGAAATCCAGTGTACAACCCAAGGTCGCCAGGTCCCCCCTGACCTCTGGCGAGGGGGGGGGTCGAGTTGCCATCTCCAGGCTGGGGAGGACAGGGACCTCAGTGGGGTACAATGCCATGGAGTCCAGCTGCCAAAGCAGCCATTTTCTCCAGAGGAACTGATCTCTGAAGTCTGGAGATGAGCTGTAATTCCAGGGGATCCCCAGGCCCTACCTGGAGGCTGGCAACCCTAAGTTACCTGTGTGACATCCTAGCTTATTGGGGAGATGGTTTTACCTCTAAAACACAGTGTGTGTACATGAACTTGGTAGATTCCTGCTGCCAGAAATCTACTGCCAGATTTCTGCTGCCAGAAATTCTAAATCTCCCTCTTTTGGTAGAATGACCTGGCGTCTGGGCACTTCAGAGGACTATGTGGACTATTCTGATTGCTGGGATAAATTTAAACAAATAATGCTTTATTTATTAAAGAACAAAATAGGTTTCTGGGTATTTTTGAACCATTGCTGAAGAAAGGAACTTGTAAATATAACTGGCAAAGCTTGGCATCACCAACAGTCTTTCAAACTCCCAAAACTCCACTCTGACAGGCTTAGACACAGTCTAATCTCTCTCTTTCATATATATATATAGCCACACAGGCTAAACTCTTTGTCTTATTCACACAGAATAGACTCAAACTCCCATGGTCACACAGACTATGCTCTCTTTTCAAACTTCACACACAGAATCACCTCATAGACACCCCTCCTTCCACTCTCTGTCATCAGCCAATCACATCACACTTGTCTCCCTCTTTCACTCTCCTTACATTACTGCAGTCAAACTAAACATTTAAAGAAACACACACACCAAAACAAGAAATCATTACAGCCCGCTCCAACATTTTGGCCTGGTGCCTCAAAGAGAGCCACGTAGACACCAGGTGAGACTCATGGTGGGGGGGAGGGCATTCTACAGGTCGGGAGCCACTGCAGAAAAAGCAGTGGAAGGTGGGGGCACCTAGAGCAGCTTTATAAGGAAGGGCTCAGATGATGGGCACAGGGTTGCCAGTTCCAGGTTGGGAAATTCCTGGAGATTTTCAGGGTGGAGCCTCGGGGGGGGGGCCTCAGCAGGGTCTAATGCCACAGAGCCCACCCTCCAAAGCAGCTGTTTCCTCCAGGGTGTTAGCCAAATTGCCTTATTTCTTTAATAAGATGGGGGGATTTGAATATTAAATGGAAATGGCTTTAATTAAGGGAACAATAACTTGTGTATACTGGAGTCCAGCTTATCCAGATCCACCAGAAATAGACACAGAGGCTGGATCTTAAATATGGTTTCTTTACTAACAATTCTCACACACATACAATATAAAATAAAACAATCATACACTCGAACGATACAGAACTAAGAAATTAGATAGAAAAATACAGTGACAGTTGCATTAGCAGGAAGATTTCGTCAATGGGGTGATAATTTACCTTTATGACGTGACGAGGCGATCCTGCAGTGAAAATAGGGGAAAACACTAGGGAAGGGGTTATGTGTTGACCAGCAATGCACATGGGAGACTCCAAACAGCGCTAGAAATGGAGCCAGCAAGAAGAGGAGAGAAGAGAAGAGATTGGATTTATACCCTGCCCTTCACTCGGGGTCTCAGAGCAGCTTATGATCTCCTTTCCCTTCCCCTCCCCACAACAGACACCCTGTGAGGTGGGTGGGGCTAAGAGAGCTCTGAGAGAAACTGCTGTTTTTCAAGGACAGCTCTTATCAGAACTATGGCTTGCCCAAGGTCATCCAGCAGGTGCAAGTGGAGAAGTGGGGGAATCAAACTCAGTTCTCCCAGATTAGAATCAGCACACTTAACCACAACATCAAACTAGCAAGGTAGGTTGGGGTCAGGCAGGAAGTGAGAGAGTGAGCAATGGGGAGAGGTTCTCTTTATATACCCTAAAGTGACTGGGAATTCTAGAAAAATCCAGTTACTAATGGTCAGGAGATGACCGGGAGAATAGGACTAATGGTTGGGCAGCTGCAAAGACATTCAACTAATGGTGACACCTTTAGAAAGACAAAGGAAAAGGAAGAGCAATAATGTTCTCGCTCCGTGGAGGGTTGTCAGTCGTAATGGCTCAATGATGGGCATTGACGGAATGGGCAGTGGGTGGACGTGTCAGCTGCCTAATCCTCTCATGGCATAAGTCATAGAATCATAAAATCATAGAACATTAGAGTTGGAAGGGACCCTGCAGGTCATCTAGTCCAACCGCCTCCACTCTGCAGGAGCAGAGCCGGAAGAGAGCCCTACGTACCTACAACATTCCCAAAAGATGGTCATCCAGCCTCCGCTTGAAAACGTCCTTTTGTTTCACAATGGAGAGTGCGTGCAGCACCTGGCAAAGACATGTGTGTGGGGGTGGAGGGCAGTGCCGGCGTGCTGGAGAAGGCGTCTTTCTATGGAGTCTTTGCAGGAACGTTCCGGTTCCCTTCGCAGAGCACGGCTCCTTCATGGAGAACTGCTTCCGGCTGCTGTGTGCTTGTGGTGTGGAGGGAGGTTGGTTTGTCTCCTCCAGGGGCGCAGGGGTGAGGGGCATCGGGTGTTCCGTGGGTCCAGGGCCTGGCTTGGCAAGGCTTCCCTCAGCTGGGCATGTGCCTACAGTCCAGGAGGTCGGCACCACCTTCGGGCTACCACACAGTCCAGTTCCCTAGCACATTTATTGTACAGTCCAGCTTACAGTTCTAGTCCACAGCCTTATAGACGCTGTGCAAGGCTCTTCCAGGGCAACAAGGGGAACCCATCTCTGTAGCCTGGAGGCCTGTCGTAATTCCGGGCAATCTGGCCGCTTTCTCCGGCACTCTCCTTCCCCGTCAATGGCATGGAGGGCATCGCTTGTAGTTGCTGAGCGATGAGCAAAAGGCACTCTGTGCATGCTCTGATGCACTACTTCATATCCAACCATTCATTGACAATTAAAACATTTCTGTTTTCCATGCGGAGGTGAATCAGGAGAGGTGGCACAAGAATCGTTGCCACCTCCCAAAGAAATGGAAGCTGGGGGAGGCCCCCCCCCCCAGAACAGCCTGTCTGCTCCCGTCGAGCGCCTCGTCTGGGAGGGGAGCCCTGGAGGACAAGGCGGCCCCGCCCGCTGCTGATTCTGCTTCTGCCCACCTGCCCGTTGCCCCGCCCACCCCAGTGGGGTGAGATTGGAGGGTCCTGCGAGGGGGGGGGTCCTCAGCAGCCCGGACCCTCACCCTGAGCATGAGGAAGGGGAGCCTGGAGATCTGACTCATGGATCTCGCCCTGCAGCAGCGTGCCAAGCCAGGCAGAACAAGGGAGCCATTCATCGTGATCCCTTTTGCTGCTGCCCTTCTCAGGTCTGCCGTGAAGAAAACCCCCGGCTCCTCTCCCCCAAGGGCACCCATCGGACCAGCTGTGCTGCAGCAGGGCCTGCAAAGGCCAGTGAAGCTAATTTGGGGGGGGGGATTTACTCCCAGGGCTTTCGAGGCTGAACTAGCAGCAGGGCTGGTAACGGCCAAGGTGTTTCCAATCCCGTGACAGACACCAAGAACCAGGCCCAACTGTCTTAGAAACGCCACAGGGATGTAAGAGATAGGGCTCCTTTTAAGTCTCTTTCAGTTCTCTGACTCTTTAGTGGGATCGCATTTTCTCTGCCACCATGAAGGTTAGAAAACGGCTTTTTAAAAAAGGAGAGCTGGAACACAACAACGCTGCTAACGCCGGACGACTCACGAAGCATCACAGCTGGCAATTCTGCAGCGAGAGATAAGGGGGAACGGATGCCAAGCGCCGCGCGGTCCCTTCCGGGGTGAGGAATGAGCTGTGAAATGCAGGCAGGAAAGTGCTCTTGCCAGCGGGGAACCAGCTTGCTCAGCGCCAGCTCAAGGACTCGAGGTGTGGGCAGCGCTTCCGAACTTCCTAGCAAAACAAGGGAGACGGCTGGCAGCAGAGGCTGCTGCAGAGCCCCCACCGTCAGCGGGGGAAGGGGCTTCTCGTTTTGCCCCCCACCAAGTGCCCGCGCTGGCCAGCCTGAAAGGTTCCCGCAGGAACTAGATGGCTGCCAGTGTGGGGGGGGGAACACCTCTCGAGGAATCCCAGTTATTATGGCATAAGGCAGGGCAGCCTGGCGTGTTTGTGTCGGGTTCCCCTTCACTGTGATCCGGGGGGAGCAGCTGGATTTTATTTATTTATTTGTTTACTTCTTCAACTTTATACCTCACCCTCCCCACCTAAGGGGGCTCAGGGCGGCTTACACGATAAAACAGAATAACAATCAAATATCATAAAACTTTTAAAACAATTCATTAAAACCACAATGTAATGTTTTTATTATAACTGAACTGCAGGCTGGAAGGTTGGTAGTTCAGCAATTCGAGACCCGAGTGCCACGAGATGGAGTGAGCTCCCGTCTCTGGCCCCAGCTCCTGCCAACCTAGCAGTTCGAAAGCAAGAAATTGCAATTAGATAAATAGGTACCACTTCGGTGGGAAGGTAACAGTGTTCCATGCGCCTTGGTGTTTAGTCATGCCGGCCATATGACCATGGAAACGTCTTCGAACAGCGCTGGCTCTTTGGCTTGGAAACGGGGACGAGCACCACAACCCTAGAGTCAGATTCGACTGGCTTTTGAGTAAGGGAACCTTTACCTTTTTAGACACTGTATAGATTGTCTGAGTATTCAGCTTGTTGATTTTCTCATATCTAATGGCGGGCACAGGCTGTCAGCAATAAGCCAGGCACCTGGCTCTACAATCAGTGTTTGTGATGGTGGCGGCGGCTCCTAATTAAAGGCCTGGTGGAAGAGCTCCGTCTTGCAGGCCCTGCGGAACCATAGGTCCTGCAGGGCCCTGATCTCTTCCGGGAGCTCATTCCGCCAGTGTGGAGCCACCACCAAGAAAGCCCTGGCCCTGGTTACTGCCAGCCTGGCGTCCTTGGGACCTGGGAGGGCCAAACGGTTCTGTGACCCTGACTGAAGTGCTCTCTGGGGTATATGTGGGCAAAGGTGGTCCCTCAGATATTCTGGAGGGCCGGCGTGCCGGCCGGGAGTGGAACAGCCAGGCCCACGCCCAGGAGGAGCACCTCAGAGATCAGCCAGGGTTTCGAGGGATGAGCTGGCGAGAGTCAAAGCTCCCTTTCATTTCTTTATTTATTTGATTCGATTTATACCCCCCTCCCCCCATTCCTCCCTTGGACACAGAGGTGAAGTCTGCTGCTGCCCCTAGCTTCTCTGGACCGTGATTTTTTTCATTTCAGAGTGTAGCCCTGGTGGCCTGCAGTGGAAGGGCTGGGTTCGAGTCCTTCAGCTTTCAGGTAGATGCAGGTGGCCACCCGTGTTGGGTCTGAAGCAGCAGAACAACGTTTGAGCCCAGTGTGGGGGGGGCACCTTGTTTTATGCAAGGCAGAAGCTTTCGTGGGCAGGCTGCTGGACTCCGACTCTCTTTCCAGGTTTCCAGGTATAAACTTTCAAGAGTCACAGCTCCTCCCTTGGTCATGCATAACTAGATGGGACTCTGAGACACTAAGAGGGTTAACTTAAGAACACTTTCCTGGGGGTAAATCCTACAGAACAAACTTGAGTAGAATTCAGAGCAGACCTGCTTTGGGCTTCTCTTGGGTTGCAGCCCCTCCCTCTAAGCTGTGGAGTCTTGTGAGCAAGAATTTTCCTTTGTGAGCTCCGGGCATTAGAGTTGTGAGCAAGCGATTTGGCTACTGCATGAATTAGTTTGCCCTGGAGCCATCCTTCCTGAGCTAAGAAAAAAATGCGTGAGCTGGAGGCTAAAAAAACTGTGAGGTAGCTCACACTCACTCAGCTTAGCGGGAACACTGACTGCCCCACCCCTCCAGTATCCCCCGGGCCACTGAGCCCCCCTCCCTCTGCCTAATGGCAATGAAAGAGAATGCACGTGTATACAAACAGCAGATTCCAATGAATTCAACAATAATTCATCCATTTACAGAATTACTAATCCGATAAAAGCATCCACAATGTTATGAATTATCAGTACTTATAAGATTATATAACTGGGGGAAAACACATAAGGGGACTATAGTATCACCAAATTTATCACTTCAAGAGGCCACAAATAATATCCATTTTAATAGCCACTTTACTCTCCAGTCAGCCTGGGAAACCATTCGATTTTTTGAAATAAGTTAGTTTGGATAGAAAGTAATTGGTCACCCGAGCCTTCTACCTCCGGTCAGGGAGCAACCGGGAATTTACCTGTCCCCGACATGACGAGGCTGTGCAGCTACTCAAGGGGCTACCTGGAGTCCTCCCAGAACTGCAACTGCTCTCGAGTATCTCATGTTGGAGGACAAGTATAAAGAAAACAGTCATGAGAGTCTGACCCACAAATCAAGCAGTCAACAAGACTTGCAAAGAAAATGCTTTCTGTGTTTTACAATCTGAAGCCCTACAACACAATAAATAAATTCCTACAAATCATAAGAAAATCCTAGTGCAAAGGTACATTCATCAACGTCGTCTCCTGATTATATAACGACATTTCAAAATTGGCTCTTCCTCAGGAAATATTAGAGTAGTACAAAAGTTCTCTTGTTCATAAAGAGATTGGATTTCTACCCCACCCTTCACTACCTGAAGGCGTCTCAGAGCAGCTTACAAGCTCCTTTCCCTTCCCCTCCCCACAACAGACACCCTGTGAGGTCGGTGGGGCTGAGAGAGCTCTTTCAAGAACTGCCCTTGAGAGAACAGCTCTGAGAGAACTTGTGACTGTCCCAAGGTCACACCAGCTGGCTGCATGTGAAGGAGTGGGGAATCAAACCCAGTTCTCCCAGATTAGAGTCCACCCACTTAACCCCTACACCAAACTGGAGATACTGATAGTTGCCTGTAAAGATGATAAGGGCCAGAGGCAAGTCGTTGTTTCTTTGTTTACAGGATTTATAGTCCGCCTTTCTCTCAGGGACTCCAGGTGGATTACATGTAGTGATTCAGCACAATCGAGAAAAGAGGACACTCAACAATGTTGTCGGGATAAAGAGAAGGAGAGAAGGATGTCGGCCACTCTGGGTCCCTGCTGGGGAGGCAGGCGGGTATACGTCGGACACTGAGAGGAACCCGAGGACGATCCTGAGGGCGGTTTGGGGCCATGGGGAACATCGGGCTGGAGAGCCCTGCAGCCAGTGAGACCCGGGCAAACGTTTAGGGCCAAAGGGGTTAGGGTGACATCCAGAGCACAGGAATGCAGAAGCCTGTGAGGGGAAGTGAGGTGGGAGGGAAAGACAGGCGGGAGAGACAGACAGACAGACAGACAGACAGACAGACAACCGTTATTGGCATATTAGAGATAAAAGTACATTAAAAATTAGGAATACATCAAAAAACGTGGCTGTCATACAAACAAACAAACAGCAAGGGGGAAAAGAAATTTATCAGTTTATAGTTTCCCTGAACTGAATTGCAGGTTGAAGAAAACAGGCAACGTCAAAACAATGCCCCTGCAGTCAGGGTGCCATCGAATCCGTTTCCCACATTCTTTTAAATTGTCCGTTTTATACGAAGACCCAGGATAAATTTCTGGGCCCCCTTCTTTTTACATGGCGTGGTCTCCCTGAGAGTGTCACGGTCCAGTTGCTACTCTTGGGGCAAAACTCTTCCGTAACTTTTGACGTTGCCTACCTCACAGTGTGCCTATTGTGGGGTGGGGAAGGGAAAAGAATTTGTAAGCCACTCTGAGATGCCTTTAGACAGTGAAGGGCGGGGTATAAATCCAATCTCCTGCTCCTCCTGCTCCTCCTTCTCCTCCTCCTTCTCTTCTTCTTCTTCCATTGATGGACTTCCTCTTTCCCAGCCCAGAGAAAAAAAGCATGCTTAAAACAGCAAGCTGAGGCTCTCTGCTTGTCAACCTCCCAGGAGAATATGCATTTCTTCACACGCGCCCATTGAAGAAGAAGAAGAAGGATACTCCTTTCCCTTCTCCTCCCCACAACAGACGCCCTGGGAGGCAGGTGGGGCTGAGAGAGCAGGTTTTCAAGAACAGTTGTGCCAGAACTATGGCTTGCCCAAAGTCATCCAGCAGCTGCAAGTGGAGGAGTGGGGAATCAAACCCGGTTCTCCCAGACTAGAGTCCACGCACTTAACCACTACGCCAAACTGAATTCCCCAGTCAATCAATCTTAAAGAAACCCTCGGCGACACCTGAATGTGTGAAGAGGCACAGGGGATACCAAGGCCAGTGGCTTGAACCCAGCCTTCCTGGCATGCCAGCTTTCCACACGCCTGGAGAGTCTGGTTGGCACTGAGCTGCATTCCCTTTACTTGTCCCTTCCCCAAGCACCCCGAGGCGGGTCTGGCCCTTCCCTGGCCTCCAAAGGTCAGATCTGTTTATGGGTGTGATGCTGGCCATTGGTCTGGACGTGTGTGCATGCGTGCATGATCGCTTGCGGATATTCCTTCCCGCTGCCCAGATTCGCTGGCTGCATCTCAATGCAGGAGAATCATACGAGAAAACAATTAGAGCCCCAAATGAAGGTTAATGACCAGGAAATGTGCAAAGTTAACATTTTGAAAGCCATTTGCGAATTGATGCATTTTGGATTCAGAGATGAATAATATCTGTTTGTCATCCCTCATTAGTGCCCTTGACAGAACATAATGTGCTCCTGCAATTTAGGACAGATCAATGGTAGTGGAGAGTTCCGTTGAGCAAAATCAGATTAAATAAGGGAATTTCCTTCCAATGTTGCCGCCGCCTGGGGAGACGCAGCCTGTGTCCTGGTGGGCATTCCAAATCGGTCTTTGATACTCGGTAATCATGACTTGACAGGATTTCACATTCCTGCATCTAAATCCTGACATTCTCTTTCTTCAACACGAGTTTTCTCTTGTGGCTGGACTTATTTACATGTATTTAAAATGTGTTGTATAAATACAGGACAAATGCAACACGATCCCAACTGAAACTTGTGGCAAATGTCTCCTTTTGCCTGCTCCTGGTGCTTGTGGGAGAAAGTGAGTTCCTTTCTTTAGGGACTCCGCTCATGCCTATGGGAACTTTAATTCACCTACACCGGGCCGGGCCTACATAACAGGAAGGTAGGGGAAGAGTTGTTTGCATGTCGGGGTGTTGTTGTGAACAGTTTCTGTAAGGAAAGGTTCTTCATTTATTCCCTTCATTTCTAGTTAGCTTTTTCTTACTGAGACCTAAGGTGGGAAATGAAGGGGGGGAACAGAAGTGTTTGCTGTGTGGCAAGGGGGACAGCAGGTATTTCTCTCTAGTTGTAGTGTGCAGGCATGGTCTAGCCCTGTCTTGGAAGCTCTCGGAAGCTAAGCAGGGTGGGCACTTGGGTGGGAGGCCACCAAGGAAGGCTCTGCAGGGGGTGGTGTCATCAGGAAAGGTTTGGAGTTCTAGACCACGGCTTACACTTACGAGACGGAGCACTTCTATCAGGATTCACTGCCACAGGAGGTGGTGGCAGCTACAAGCATGGACAGTTTCAAGAGGGAATTAGATAAACATCTGGAGCAGAAGTCCATCAGTGGCTGTTAGCCACAGGGTATAGATGGGAACTCTCAGTCTGGGGCAGGTGATGCACTCTATTCTTGGTGCTGGAGGGGGCAGCAGTGGGAGGGCTTCTGGTGTCCTGGCCCCACTGCTGGACCTCCTGATGGCACCTGGTATATTTTGGCCACTGTGTGACAGAGTGTTGGACTAGATGGGCCATTGGCCTGATTCAACACTGGCTTCTCTTATGTTCTTATGAGATGGTTTGCACCTCATGAGGGTATGGAAAAATGTGTTTGGTAAGAGCCTTGGAAACCTAATAAGGAGAGCTTTACATCATATGGGAGAGCAAAACAAAAATTCAAAGCCCAGTATGATGCCAATAAGTGGAGATAAGAACATTAAAGTTTTGTGGGGAGTGGCACACATGCTAGGTAATATTCACTTGCAGGTTATGTACAGAAGCAAAAACCTCAGGGTGCATAAAACATGGATTCCAATGTCTCTGCACTAAGAAGAAGAAGAAGAGAAGAAGAGATTGGATTTATACCCCACCCTTCACTATCTGAAGGAGTCTCAGAGCAGCTTACAAACTCCTTTCCCTTCCCCTCCCCACAACAGGTAGGCGGGGCGGAGAGAGCTCTTTCAATAACTACTCTTTCAAGGACAGCTCTGACAGAACTATGGCTTGCCCAAGGCCATCCAGCACCTGCGAGTGGAGGAGTGGGGAATCAAACCTGGTTCTCCCAGATTAGAGCCCACACACTTAACCACTACACCAAACTGCACTAAGGCACAGAGTATAGGAAACAAGGAGGAGGAACTGGAAGTCCTAATACAGGAAGGAGAGTATGACCAGATAGGCATTACTGAAACTTGGTGGGATATTAGAACTGAGGGGCACAACTTATTTAAAAGGGATAGACAAATTAGGAAGGGCGGAGGAGTCACATGTAAAGGAGGTACATACTTATGAGGAGATACATGAATCTGAGCATGGAAGTTCCATTGTGAGTCTCTGGGAGTAAGAAAGAAAAGGAGTAAGAAATAACAGTGATATCATGGTGGTGGGGGGGGCTGCTATAGACCACCAAGCCAGGTAGAGGACTTGGGAT
Organism: Gekko gecko; assembly: GCA_029375565.1. Classification (NCBI taxonomy): domain Eukaryota; kingdom Metazoa; phylum Chordata; class Lepidosauria; order Squamata; family Gekkonidae; genus Gekko; species Gekko gecko. The sequence goes on from JAPDNY010000005.1 coordinate 2,194,887, forward strand.
GAGACACTCATAGAACAGATTACAAATTTCTCAAAGAGATGTGACATGGTGGTCATGGAAGATCTCTGTTACCCAGATATCTGTTGGAAGTCCAACTCTGCTAAAAATGAAAGGTGTGGAGTTGTTTTCTGTTGCCCCAGAAGGTCGGACCAGAACCAACGGGTTGAAATTAAATCAGAAGAGTTTCTGGCTAAACATTAGGAAGAACTTCCTGACTGTCAGAGTGGTTCCTCAGTGGAACTGGCTTTCTGGGGAGGTGGTGGGCTCTCCTTCTTGGGAGGTTTTCAAACAGAGGCTAGATGGCCCCATCTGACAGCAGTGCTGATTGTGTGAACTTAGGCAGATCGTGAGAGGGAGGGCAGGAAGGGCTTAGTTCTTGTGGCCCTTTCTTACACACCCAGGGAAATGCTGATGGCCACTTTGGGCTCAGGCAGCCATTTTTCTCCAGGCCAGTTTGGCCCTGAGGATCCTGGAGGGTTTTTGTCATCTTCTGGTCACAGAACAGTGGTCACTGGGTGTGTGTGTGTGTGGGGGGGGGAGGTATTTGTGAATTTCCTGCATTGTGCAGGGGGTTGGACTAGATGACCCTGGAGGTCCCTTCCAACGCTGTGATTCTATGAGTCAGGCCCTTGATTGGCCCCTGGGGGTCAGTCTTGGCTCTTGGCCTGGCAGGGGTTCTCCGGGGTCTCCCCGTCACATGGCCCCTTTACCTGGAGGTGCTGAGGCCCAGAAGGCCTGCAAGGGGGGGGGCAGAGGTCACCTGTGATTTCCCCCCAGCATTGCTCCTCAAAGGTACACTGCCTCAGGAGAGGGAGGATCTGTTTATCAGTCAGGGCTAACGGCCATTTATAGATCTGCCCTTCTTGAATTTAATCCTCTTTTAAAGCCACCGCCACTTCGCGTTCAGTCAGTGAAGTCCACGAGCTAATTATGCATTCTATTGTTTTGTTAATTAATTTACTAATTTGTCAGTTAATTGCTTAATTGCATCGCTATTGTTAATTAATTGTTATGGTTAGCTAACTAATATCCCGCTTTTCTCCCTCACTGGGGATTCAAAGGGGCTTTTCACGTCAGTCTCTCCCCCCCCCCCCGCGGCCACCTTCTGCTTAACCCTTGCGAGGCCTTGTGAGCGAGGCCTTGTGAGCGAGGCGAGGCTGAGAGGCTGGGATGGGCCCCAGCTCGCCTGGCACAGGCTTCCACAGTCCAGCCATGGATTCGAACCCCATCTTCCCAGCGTCCAGCCCCTACACCCCACCAACCCTCTCCACTGTATGAAGCAGTTTTATTTGTCTGTCTTGAATCTACTGCCCATCATCTTCACTGGGGATACCCAAGCTCCAGTATCCCTCTATCCTCTCTCTATCCTCTTCCTTCAACACCCCCCCCCAAGACTGATTGCATAAAGCTCTGTCATGTCTCCCCTCAGTCGTCTCTTCTCTCAGCTGGAAAGTCCCCGCCTCTCCGGCCTTTCCTCACAGGAAAGGGGCTCCGCCCCTCATCGTAATGCGTTGCCCCCCTCCTGAACTTTCCCCAGCTCCATGATGTCTTTTTTGAGACACGGCGACCGGAACTGCACCCAAATGAGGCCACACTGTAGATCCATAGTGGGGAATTTATTTTCCATCCCTTTCCTAATTACCTCTAGCACAGAATTTGCCTTTTGCGCTCTGGTCACACACACACACAAACTGCCGCTCCCTCTCGCATCGGAGGGCCGTATGGATTTAATTCGCAGCCTGGATGAATCCCATTAACCTGAACCTTCTGTGTCACTGAGTTTCTAAAGCCGCTTAGTATTGTGTCTAAGCCACAGAACTGGTATTTAGATCGCTGTTCAGAATGAATTTCCTACTCCCCCGCCGTCCCCCCCCCAGCTGAGGAATCCAGGCTCCCGGCCAAGGGCTCGCTCGGAGGGAGGCTCTGAATTCGTACCCAGGGCCCTCTCGGCTTCCCTGAAGCACAGCCCAGTTGGCAGGCCACACGCTCGCCGGCTGGGCATTGGCTTCAGACCAGCCGAGGCTGGGAAATGGGGGCCCTGGTCCAAGCTAGGCCTCCCCTCCCCTCGGAAATAGGTGCTTCATGGCGCTTTGGTATGGGGAAGGCCTTCCTCGTTGTCCAGTTCTCCTCAAGTTGCCAGGTGGGCAAATGTCCCCAGGAAATGGGGCAGGGCTGGCAAGGGCTGGCACGAGAGGGAGCTGGGCGGAGCAGCAGATCTGGGCAGTCTGGCCGGCTCTGCCATCCCCGGTTTGGTGCTGCACCCTCCTCTCTGGGAGAAACGCGGGGGAGGCTTCGGCACTTGGTGGCCTGTTTTGCACTCTGTCGAGGTCTGAGTGCTTAAACTACCCTGGCCATCCTTGCCCTGATTAATACCAAAGGAGACCTGAAAGGAAAGAGAGGCTTGCTTCTGGCGGGCCTCACCCTCCTGGCCCGTCTTCTCACCCGGCACAGAGCCCCTCTTCTTCACGAGGGACAGCAGCCTCTCGGCCGGCCTTCTGACTGGCCTGCTGTGATGTCAGAGAACCAAACTTAGTCTGATGCTGAGATGCCCCTCTGGGGGTCTGCAGCGCCTGAGCTGGAGTTGCATTCAGCATTGCATAGTGGTTAAAGTGTATATGGGGGGCTAGGATTGGGGAGACCCAGCTTGGAACCCCCACTTCTGCCAGGGAACCTGGCTGGGTGGCCTTGGGCCAGTCACGCACTCTCAGCCTCATCTACCTCACAGGGTTGTTGCAAGGATGAAATGGAGGCAAGATCGAGGCAGGCTGCTTTGGAGAAAGGCTGACAGAGTTGGGTCAGTTTAGCCTGGGAAAGAGAAGGCTCAGAGGGGACATGATTGCAGTCTTCCGATATCTGAAGGGCTGCCATGTAGAAGATGGAGCAGATCTGTTCTCTCTTGCTCCAGACTGCAAGACTAGATCTAATGGGTGGAAATGACAAGGGAGTTGTTACCAGCTGAATATCAGGAGAAACTTCCTAACTGTCAGAGTGGTTGAGCAGTGGGACAGACTGCCTCGGGAGGGGGTGGATGCTCCTTTGCTTGGGCGTTTTCAAGTGGAGGCTGGACGACCATCTTTTGGGTATGTTGTAGGGCTATCTTTTGGCTATGCTCCTGCAGAGTGCAGGGGGTTGGACTAGATGTCCTGCACTGTCCCTTCCAACTCTAACATTCTATGATTCTTTTGCAACCAGTTTTTCAGCCCCGAGATTTCCGCTTCTGTCCTGATGCAAATGTGGCCAGAGGAGGAAAGAGAAAGCTTTGGGCGCTTCTCTGGCACGTCCAAAACTGGATTTTCACTTAGATGGTTGTGGTCAGTGGGAGGGTGAAGGGGACTGGCAAATCATTGCGCCAGCGCTGGTACTCTCGTAACCAATGCTCCCTCTAAGCAGTGCGGACTTGTGAGCAAAAATTCTACTTTGTGAGCTACTGGCATTAGAGTTGTGAGTGAGTGATTTGGCCGCTGCATAAACTAGTTTGCTCTGGAGCCATCCCTTCCTGAGCTAAGACAAAAATGTGTGAGCTGGAGGCTAAAAAACTGTGAGCTAGCTCACACTAACTCAGCTTAGAGGGAACACTGCTTGTAACACGTTAATTTATCACTGCGCTCTGCAGAGCTTCAAACCCACATAGCCTGGGGAACCTCTGGGGACCCAATGAAGGGACCCTCTAGAAGTATTTGTTGACTCCTCTACTGTCTCCAAGAGGGGGGGGCAATTTAAAAAATGAGCCCAGCTGCCTGCTGAGCTTCTGGTCAAGGCAAGAGGAGGAACGCCAGCCCCCCCCCCCCAAGACTGTCAATAGCAGCTCAGCCAGGGGGAGGCATCCTTCGTTAGCCAGTTTTGAAAGCCAGTTTGGTGTCGTGGTTAAGAGCAGTGAACTCTGATCTGGAGAACCGAGTTTAATCCACCACTCTTCCTCCACCTGCAGCCAGCTGGGCGACCTTGGGTAAGTCACAGCTCTCTCAGAGCTCTCTCAGCCCCACCTACCTCACGGGGTGTCTGCTGTGGGGAGGGGAAGAGAAGGAGATTATAAGCCTTTCTGAGACTCCCCGTGAAGGACAGGGTATAAATCCAATCTCTTCCTCTTCTTTTCCCCAAACTGCAACATCTACCTGCCCACATGTTCTTGTGCCAACAAAGGGCTGCGGGGTGGTGGTGGGAAGGAGGGCTGTGCTTGGCCGGACAGAAGGCCCGTGTTGTCTGTGGAGCTTATTGGTTCACTTGAGAACATAAGAACATAAGAGAGGCCAATGTTGAATCAGGCCAATGGCCCATCTAGTCCAACACTCAGTCACACAGTGGCCAAAAATACCAGGTGCCATCAGGAGGTCCAGCAGTGGGGCCAGGACACTAGAAGCCCTCCCACTGCTGCCCCCCCAGCACTGAGAGTTTCTATCTATACCTTGTGGCTAATAGCCACTGATGGATCTCTGCTCCAGATGTTTATCCAGTTCCCTCTTCAAGCCATCCATGCTTGTAGCTGCCACCACCTCCTGTGGCAGTAAATGCCATGTGTTAATCCCTCTTTGGGTGAAGAAGGACTTCCTTTTATCTGTTCTAAGGGGAGGGGAAGGGACTGAAATCAGACCTCTTGACATGAGAGATGCACACAGGAAGCGCCTTAGGGCTGCTTTCGTGGTTTGGAATTAGGAGAAGAGTTGCAAGAGAGGAAAGTGAGGCGTGTGTCCTGCCTGGCCCTAAAACCTGCCTTGTGAGTGGGGCCAGGATGGTACCAGGCAGAGAGTTTACACTCAGGCATTCACTCCACAGGATCCTGCTGGCTTCCGGCCAAACCTTTCAGCCTGCCAGCCCTGGCCTGAGTCTGCCCCACTTCCAGGGAGTGGCTCCGCCTTCTGGAGCAGCCATTTTTTCCAGGTTATCTCTGTTGCCTGGAGATCAGTTGTGATCCCAGGAGATCCCCAGCCACCACCTGGAAGCTGACAACTTCAAGGGGAGGTTCATATCTCCTAACAAGCGGAGGCTAGGCGGCCATCTTTCAGGTGTGTTGTAGGGCTCTCTTTTGGCTCTGCTCCTGCAGAGTGCAGGGGTTGGACTAGATGACCTGCAAGATCCCTTCCAACTCTTAACTTTCTATGATTCTATGAACACAGGTAGATTCTGGAATGGGCGCCCCCTGTGTCCAGATGCCCCTTTGACTGTCACAGTCTCCAAAATTCTGTTCCTGGAGCCTTTGTTATCCTTACCTGGATTACCTTGTCCTGTCCCTCACTGGTCCCCTCTCCTGAGGAGATGGACTTTCTTCTTCTTTGCATTACTCCTTTGGGGCCCTGCCAGCTCGGGCCTGCCACCAATAAGACTGGTGGTGGGGTCCCTCTCTCCTACCCAGTCCAGAGGATGTGCCAGTTGTCCTTCTGTGGGGAGCACATGCCCCTTCCAGGCAAGGTCCTCTTTTCGTGTAGCAGAGGTCAAAAGGGCAGGAGGCAGGCGATGGAACTGCTGAGAAGGCCACAGGCCCTCCACTTCTCCATTGGGCAGCAGGCCAGCAAAGCCTGAAAGCCTCTCTCTCCCCAGAGTCCTGAAAGCTGGAAAAGGTAGGCCTTGCTGCAAAAGAGAGAATGAGTAGAAAAGAGATTGGATTTATACCCCACCTTTCACTACCCAAACGAGTCTCAGAGTAGCTTACAATCTCCTTTCCCTTCCCCTCCCCACAACAGACACCCTGGGAGGTAGCCAGTCTGAGGTGTTTGAGGTAGCCGGCCTGAGGTGCTTGAGGTAGCCGGCCTGAGGGGCTTGAGGTAGCCGGCATGAGGTGTTTGAGGTAGCCAGCCTGAGGTGCTTGAGGTAGCCAGCCTGAGGAGTTTGAGGTAGCCAGCCTGAGGTACTTGAGGTAGCCGGCCTGAGGTACTTGAGGTAACTGGCCTGAGGTGTTTGAGGTAGTCAGTGTGAGGTGTTTGAGGTAGCCGGCCTGAGGTGCTTGAGGTAGCCGGTCTGAGGAGCTTGAGGTAGCCGGCCTGAGGTGTTTGAGGTAGCTGGCCTGAGGTGCTTGAGGTAGCTGGTCTGAGGTGCTTGAGGTAGCCGGTCTGAGGAGCTTGAGGTAGCCGGCCTGAGGTGTTTGAGGTAGCTGGCCTGAGGTGTTTGAGGTAGCTGGCCTGAGGTGCTTGAGGTAGCTGGTCTGAGGTGCTTGAGGTAGCCAGTCTGAGGTGCTTGAGGTAGCCAGTCTGAGGTGTTTGGCTGCCTCAAGGAAGGGATACTCCTCCTCACACAACTGGCCAGGTCCCCTCCCAGCCACTGAGATGTGACCGGGGCAGCAGGGTTTCTTGGAGAGAACGTTGCTGTGTCCTCCTGCCCCATTAAAGGCCGGGAGTGACACAGGCTCTGGACGTCCGTTGGCGCCACCATCACTGTGCCACCCCAAGCGAATGCTGGGCCACCATCCCTGCCAATGCCCTCCTGAACATGGGATCACATTTCTCTCTCACTTTCTCTCTCCCTCTGTCTTTCCAGGTTATGTGTCCACCATTGAATCTTCACTATCTTGCGGGTCTGGAGAGGATCCTGCTGCCGTCACTCACGGCCCGTTTCTCTCTCGGATCTTTTTGCGGTCTGGGCTTGCTGTTCCTCCAATCAGTAGTCAGGAAGCCCTTACCCCAAAAAGTATTTGCGAGGGATCAACTCGGCACGAGAGAGGAGGAGGCTCGGGAGGCTGCCAGGTAGGTGATCCACCGGTCGGCTGACTCCTGTCCGGAGAAGGGAGCTCCCGCAAGCTTCTACCCTGGAAATCTGCTCGGGCTCCAAGGTGCTCCTGGGCTGCCCTCCTGAGTCCAGCTTCACAGGCAGCCGTGAACAATCTGCAGCAGGGAGACCCTTTCCTCCGGCCCCAAGCAAAGAGCCGCCGGTTTGCCAGAAAACAGACCCTCCGGCCTTTGGGCCTGCGCCCCCAACCAGCCCACATAGTCTAGGGCCCAGCAAGCAGAAAGTTGTCCTGGTTTAGAAAAGGGGCTTGCACAGCAATGAGCAAAACTGGGCAAATGAGCCAAGCTGCAGAATGACCCCATGTGCTCAGCCAAGGGCCTGATGATGGCAGGGCTGCCCACCTCCAAATATTGCCACGCGGAACTCAAGGGAGCTCTGCCCACCGATGGCTTAGCCGCCTGCACTGCGCCCTGGGAAGGCTCTTCAGTCTACAAAATTCCTTCTCCTGAAGTGGTTCGTTCCCGGTACCTTCAACTAGGAGGTTGGACGACCATCTTTTGGGTATGTTGTAGGTCTGTAGGGCTCTCGTTTGGCTCTGCTCCTGCAGAGTGCAGGAGGTTGGACTAGATGACCTGTAAGGTCCCTTCCCACTCTAACGTTCTATGATTCTAAGTCCATGGCTGCCTTTCATGCCCATCGCTTGGCTCCCCCTCCTGGCCAGTTTGGCGTAGTGGCTAAGTGTGCAGACACTTAATCTGGGAGAACTGGGTTTGATTCCCCACTCCTCCCCTTGCACCTGGCTGGATGACCTTGGGCAAGCCATAGTTCTGTCAGAGCTGTTCTTGAAAAAAAGAGCAGTTTCTGTCAGAGCTCTCTCAGCAGCCCCACCTACCTCCACAGGGTGTCTATTGTGGGGAGGGGGAGGGAAAGGAAGTTTGTCAGCTGCTCTGAGAGGCTGCAGTCACACACACACTAAACAACCCACTTTCCAACTGGGTGAACTGGCAAAATCCAGTTGGAAAGTGCATTGGAGGTGGGATGAAAGTGGACCACAGCCAGAGACTCCAAGTGAAGGGTGGGGAATAAATCCAGTCTCCTCCTTCTCATTGGCTGGATCTACCCGTACCCTCTTGGACCCCCGTTTGGGTTACAGCCCCCCCCCCGCCCTCCAAGGTCACTGTCCAAAGGCTTAGCAGGGCCCCCCCCCGCAACATGCAGACACACCAACCAGCTCGGTCCACAGGTCCCCTTCCCGGGCAGGCTCTTGCCTCCGGCCAGCGGAGAGTAATTGGATCCGGCGTTTTGGAGAGGAGTGCGACGGAGGCCAGGGAGAGGGCTCCTCACCCTTCAAAACAAGCGCTGGCAGTCTTTGTGCAGGAGGTAATGCCTGACAAATGGCTTGGCCTAGAAACTTCACATGTGGTTTACCCAGACGTCCTCTGTGGGCACAAGTGCCTTTGACGGGGCCTCTGGAAGGCCAGCTGCTGAGCGCCGTGGTGGTGGCGCCTCCCTGGCAGTCAGACGCTGCCCATGCTCAGCTCAGAAGGATCCCACAACAAACCGGGGGAGCAGGGCACAGTCTCCTCTGCCTGGCCGGGACTGGCCGGTGGGCCTGTTGCGCAGGAAGGGGGAACCAAGGCCCAGAGAGGGGCAGGGGGGCTCTGGCAGAGGGCTGTGGCCAGGAAAGAGAGTTTGGGGGCTGAGGGCCAGGAAGCCCACACAGGGCCGCTCAGCTCCTGTCGAGAGAGGGGGAGAGAGACTGCCACCCCAACTGGATGCCTTGCCCCCTGGGCAATCCAGCCATCCTGGAGGTTATTTGAACCCATTTCCTTGGCAGTTGTCCAGGGCTTCCCACATGCACTGGGAGGGGGGTAACTTCAGCGGTGATGACAGGGGGAGGTGGGTGAAGCATTGCTCTGCAGAGAAGGGGAGACGGTCTTGGGGCCAGTGTTCCCTCTAAGCTGAGTTAGTGTGAGCTAGCTCACAGTTTTTTAGCCCCCAGCTCATAGATTCTCATCTTAGCTCAGGAAGGATGGCTCCAGAGCAAAATAATTTATTGGACAGCCAAATCGCTCACTCATAATTTTAATGCCAGTAGCTCGCAAAGTAGAATTTTTGCTCACAAGACTCCGCAGCTTAGAGAGAACATTGCTTGGGACTGCTACGTTGTTCCACAGACTTTGCCGTTCCAGCCCAGGCACCGGCGTGGCCTTTAAGAAAGGCTGGCCAGGAGGAGGTGACCACTGGAAAAAACACAGGGGGATGCAATAAAATGCCAGCTGCTTTGGGTTGGTTCCCCCTGGGGAGAGCGGCATCAAACAAATGAAGCCAGTCGACAAACAAACACGCGGATGCCAGGAAAGGAACCGTGCCTTGGCCATACACGGGTGTGTTCCTCCGGGATCCACTGCCCTTTGAGAGAAGCCTCAAGCCTCAGCGGGGAATGCCAATGGCAGTCAGGAGTTGTGTGAAATAGCAGAGGAGCTCTGGTTAGCTGAGCTGGACCCCTGGGGAGCTGTTGCCAGGGGACCGACAGAGCCCGCAGCCAGGCAAGGCCTTTAGCTGTCGTCCCCCCACACACACACTTGTTTTTCCTATTAATGTTCAAAAGTGGCACAAACTGGGAGCAGGCACTCACGGCAGCTCCATGTTTAGCCCTGTAGCCTCCACGGCCGCTTGAGTTTCTCCTACAAAACCAAAACATCCGTTGGCCAGTGGGCTCTGGCACAACAGAGTGCGCAAACATCCTGTGCCGGCAGGTCCGGAAGGTTCCGATCCAGAGGAAAAGTAGGGCAATTGGTAGATAATAGGTTTGGCTTTAGGAAACTGAATCAATCAGGATTTAAGTGAAAAGAATCCCCCAGGTGCTAAAGCCAGAAAGTCACAGAGAATGCAAAAGGCAGAGCTGGTGTTTTTTGAACATCCCCTTGGGAAGCTCAGTCCTGGATAACTACTCGGAACAAAGCGCTCGACATGCTGAATCATTGATTATTCTGGAGAGGAATATTGATGGGCATTTCAGGGCAATTGGGCAGCTCTAAACTGATCCTGATGGATGGGAGGGAGGGAGGGAGGGAGGGAGGGAGGGAGAGACTTTTATCCCCTGGTGACGGACAGAGAAGCACATCCCGGGACGGAGGCCGCTGGCCTGCTGGCAGCTTCCCAAAACAGCCAGTTGCCCTTGTGAGACGGAAACTGCTCCCGTCCAGCCCTCGCTCGTGATGGACACCTGTGGGAGGGCAGTGGAGGGGCCTGGCTGCCGGGGCAGGAGGAGTCTCAGGAGTCCCTGGCAGGGTTCCCTCTCAGCTGAGTTCGTGTGAGCGAGCTCACAGTTTTTTAGCCTCCAGCTCACATATTTTTGTCTTCGCTCAGGAGGGAGGGCTCCAGAGCAAACTAATGTATGCAGCAGCCAAATCCCTCGGTCACAACTTGAATGCTAGGAGCTCAAAAAGTAGAGTTTTGGTCACATGACTCCACAGCTTAGAGGGAGAGCTTTGGTCCCAGAGAGGTGAGATGGGAAGGTCCCGGTACTGAACCTCTCTCTTTCCCTTTTCTACAGGCTCCTTCTCTGGACTGCCGGGGCACTGCCTGGATCACCTTTGGCCTGTCCAAAGAGGACCATCCAACCTGCACCCGAAGGAAGCTCCGACAAGCCACAGGCAGGTGGCTCCCTGCTGCTGGGTGAAGACCCTTCTCACATGGCAGGACTAGACCCTACGGGACGGGAGGCTGATGGAGCCAGCACAAAGCCTGCGGTCCCTGGCCTCAGAGCAGGGCTGGGGAGGCATCAACATTGCGCAGCCTTCCCTCCTCCGGCAGGGCCAGTGTGGCTCTTCAGCTTCTGGGCAAGCACCTCCCCCAACACCCCACCAAAACCTCTCCCTGACGTGCTTGGGGATTTGCAAAACAAGCGTCACTTATTTCCAAAGCTTCGGTTGGGTTCTCGAATACTGTGATTAAAGCAGATTGTATGGGAAATCAATCCCACAGTCTTTTCCACGGCTTTAAATAGGAAACGTATTTTCCATCTATAGGCCACCCACAGACACACACATACAGGCACTGGGATCAGTGTTCCCTCTAAGCAGAGTTAGTGTGACCTAGCTCAGTTTTTTTAGCCTCCGGCTCACACATTTTTGTCTCAGCTCAGGAAGGAGGGCTCCAGAGCAAATGAATTTATGCAGTAGCCAAACTGCTCGCTCACAACTTTAATGCCAGTGGCTCACAAAGTAGAATTCTTCCTCACAGGACTCCACAGCTTAGCGGGAGCATTGACTGGGATGATGTTCTTGGTGGCTGAACCCCTCCCCCTCTGAACCCTCCAAGAACCACTAAGTGCCCCATCTGGTGCCATATTTTGCCCCTCTTTGGCACCCCAAACCTCTTTCTCCCTGCCCTGGTCCAAGACCAACTCAGCCAGGCTGTGGGCGGGGGGGGGATGCTGGAAGCATTGGCAGGGGTCATTTCCTGCTGGAGCATCCCAGAGCACCGCTCCGGCAGTACCAAGCCCAGCCCCCCCCCCAAGGAGGAAGAATTAAATGCCTGGCTTCCCAGTCTGATCTTCAGGTGCCCCGTAGCTGCAGGGCACCTGGAGAAGATCGGACAGGGAAGCCAGCCATGTCTGCTCACCTCCCCTTCCCACCTCCAGCCAACTCCAGCCCGTCTCCAGGTTGGCTGGAGACGGGAAGGAGAGGCGGGCAGACATGCCCTCCTTAAAGGACTTCTTTCTCCCTGAAGAAGAGAGAAAGGGTTTAAAGTTTAAACCCCTTCTCTCTAGAGTCATGCCCCAGGGCTGCACAATCTTTCCATTGTATTCTATGGGGCCATAGAATAAATGGAAAGATTGTGTTACCGCTGTGGTGCAACTGTAGAGAGAAGGGATTTAAACTTTAAACCCCTTTTCTCTTCGCTTCCCTCCCCCAAGCCCGCCTTGCCAGGCCGGCTGGGGAAGGGGAGGGGGAGGCTTTTGAAGACGCCTCCCCCCCTTTTCTGCTTCCCCTTCTAACACACTTCCAGTGATGCCAGGGGGCGTGGCATATGCTAATGAGTTGTGCTAATAGCAGGTAGGCTAATGAGCTCCTGTACCTCTTTTTTTAAAATGAAATGACCCCTGAGCATCAGAATTGGACACGATCTGACAGGCAGCAGAAGGAAGCCATCGAATCCTGAGGGGGAAGCGTGGGCTGCATCTCTTCAAATGGCAGGGTCTGTGTGTCACCGTCCCCAGGGTCCACACGCATTTTTAAAAAATGAACTGTCTGTCAGCGAAAAACTGTAGACACAAGGAAGAAAGATCCCAATCCAGCAACTCCCTACTCCGATCCTTTCTGCTTGCCGGCAGTTTCCTCTCTAGAGAAAGAATTCAGAAAGTGCCCCCACCCCCGTCCACAGTCTGAAATGGAGCAGTTCGATCTGCCCCCTCAGACCTGGACACGCACACCCCCTTCCCCTCCTCATCCTGTTGCAGGGCACGTGGGCAGCGGATGAGAACGTAAGAACATAAGCAGAGCACCAGTGGATCCGACCCCAGGCCCTTTGGCACAGTGGTTAAGTGCGCGGACTCTAATCTGGGAGAACCGAGTTTGATTCCCCCACTCCTCCACTTGCACCTGCTGATGTGACCTTGGGTCAGTCACAAGCTCTGGCACAACTGTTCTTGAAAAAGAGCAGTTTCTGTCAGAAGTTCTCTCAGCCCCACCTGTCTCACCGGGTGTCTGTCGTGGGGAAGGGATGGGAAGGGAGTTTGTAAGCTACTCTGAGACTCTGAGTGAAGAGCGGGGTATAAATCCAATCTCCTCCTCCTCCTCCTCCTCCTCCTCCTCCTCCTCCTCCTCCTCCTCCTCCTCCTCCTCCTCCTCCTCCTCCTCCTCCTCCTCCTCCTCTTCTTCTTCTTCTTCTTCTTCTTCTTCTTCTTCTTCTTCTTCTTCTTCTTCTTCTTCCAGTCCCACATCCTGTCCGTGCACGGGGACTTCTAGGAAGCCCTCCAAGCAGGGCTGAAGGACACAGGGCTGAGGCAGGGTTTCGCCCCCCACCCTCCCCAGGGTGGCTTGCAAATGGAGTCTCGTCTTTCATTTGGCATTTTTTGTTATTTTTATTTAAATAATTTTAATGCTACCTTGCCATCCAACTTAGGACCCCAAGTTGGCCAACAATCAAACACATTAAAATAAGCTTTAAACATAGGAATGTTAATACATACGTACATAAAGGTTTCCCTTACTCGAAAGCCAGTCGACCCGAACTCTAGGGGGCGGTGCTCATCTCTGTTTCCAAGCCGAAGAGCCAGTGCGGTCCAAAGACATTTCCATGGTCATGTGGCTGGCATGACTAAATGCCAAGGTGCACGGAACTCTGTTACCTTCCCACCAAAGCGGTACCTATTTTTCTACTTGCAATTTCTTGCTTTCAAACTGCTAGGTTGGCAGGAGCTGGGGCCAGAGATGGGAGCTCACTCCATCACGCGGCACTTGGGTCTTGAACTGCTGAACTACGGACCTTCCAGTCTGCCACTCAGTGTCTTAACCTCTGAGCCTCCACAGCCCCTTATAGGAATAAAGGTAAAGGTAAAGGTTCCCTTGCTCGAAAGCCAGTTGAATCTGACTGTAGGGGTGTAGTGCTCATCTCCGTTTCCAAGCTGAAGAGCCAGCGCTGTCCAAAGACATTTCTGTGGTCATGTGGCCAGCATGACTAGATTCCAAGGTGCATGGAATGCTGTTACCTTCCCACCAAAGTGGTACCTATTTTTCTACTAGAACAGGTGGGATGTCCATGCTGAGGGGGCAAGCCCTGGACCTGGACCTTTACACACACACATACATCACTGCAGCCCCACCCACCTGTCTGCAAAGCATTCCTTCACTCCCTCCACCGGTAGAGCTTTCAGGCCGACTACTTACCGACCATGGGGGAGGGCATTGTAACCTCCCTTCCTGTATCCACCATAAGTTATATATAAGCAGCCAGTGTGACGCGGCAACAAAAAGGGCTAATGCGATCTTGGGCTGTATCAACAGAGGCGTAACATCCAAATCCCGCTGTACACTGCATTGGTCAGGCTGCACCTGGAGTCTTGTGTGCAGTTCTGGAGGCCTCCCTTCAAAAAGGATGTGGACAGAATGGAGCGGGGGCAGAGGAGAGTGACGAGGAGGATCGGGGTGGGGGTGGGGGCTGGAGACCAAGAAGCCCTGCGAGGAAAGGCTCTGAGGAGCTTGGGAATGTTCGGTATGGAGAAGAGAAAGTTGAGAGGGGACATGATGGCCCTCTTGAAGTCTTTGAAGGGCTGTGTCACTCGGAGGAGGGCAGGGAGCTGTTCCTGTGGGCAGCAGAGGAGAGGACTGGCAAGAATGGATTTAACATGCAGGTGGAAAGGTATCAGATAGATATTAGGGAAAACCTTTTGGCAATCAGAGTTGGGCCACAGTGGAATCAGCTGCTTAGGGAGGTGGTGAGCCCCTCCTCCCTGGCAGTCCTCAAGCAGCGTCTCAACAAACACTTGCCAGGGATGCTGCTCTAGGCTGATCCTGCATTGTGCAGGGGGGTTTGGGCTAGAAGGCCTCTAGGGCCCCTTCCAATGCTGCGTGATTCTATGATTCTATCCCCCTCCCCCACCGGCCCTGTCTGCCAGCCTGTCCAGCCGCTGCCCACGGGGTGTCCTGACCGGGCAAGAGCTGGTGGGGGAACCAGCGGTGGTCAGGACCACGGCTAGCGCCCACGGAAGCCGGCACGCGAGCTCTCTGGTGAGCAGGAAACCTACCGCTGGGGCCAGGCTCATCTGCAGCGTGTCCGTCTGTCGCCTGCGCTTCCGGTCCCGTTTCCTTGGAGGAGACTGCTGGGGACGGAAGAGGCCGAGCTCAGGAGAGAAAGCAAGCTCCTCTGCAGGGCTAGGATGCTTCCCGCTGCCCTGGGACTCGGCATGGAGGTGCGGGAGGACTCTCCAGGGCTGCAGGTGGCTCTGGGACGCCACACAGGAGTCCAGGAAAGAGGCCGCGGCTACTTTCTCAGGAGGCGTTTGGAAGAAGCAAGTCCCCAACTCATGTTGGTCTGCAACAGAACAGCCATATTTGAGGCCAGAAGCCCCTTAGAGACCCTGGCCTGCATGGCCCAGGTGAGCAGATCTCGGAAGCTAAGCAGGGTCGACTCTGCTTAATATTTGGGTGGGAGACCACTAAGGAGCTCCACAGCCGATACTCAGAGGTAGGCTGTCAGGGCCTGCCCTGGCTCGGTCGTGACTTGGGGGGAGGGCCTGCTCCAGCTTGGCTTGATCACGGCCACCAGTCAGGGACCCTGGACCCTCACTCTCATTGTCCAGGTAGAGAACAGGAGACACAGCCTTGGGTGACACCACAGCCCAGCTAATGTGCTTTTGCAGGACCAGAAAGGCCTTCCAAAGGCAGTGGAGACAGGGCAATAACTGGGAAGAAGAGGGGGGAAAACCTAACCCAGGAAACTTGACCGGGACAATCCCTGTGGGCAGGAATAGGAGATACCTGCTCTGATTGGACAATGTCCTTATCAGAGACGTTATCTGATAAGCCTCTTTCTTTCTCCTTGCTGGCAACCAGGCAACAAAGGGCTGGAACATCTGTCGACCCGCACATTCCCTGCCCACTCCTGAATGTCAGAAATTATTTGAATTGCTTACTGCATTTCCAGACCATGATTAGTAAAGCTCTGCCTGCACATCCCCACTGGGCTTGACTGGGTTTGTTTTGTTGTTGTTGTTCAATCGCACAGTCGAGTCCGACTCTTCGCGACCCCATGGACCATGTCACGCCAGGCCCTCCTGTCTTCCGTCGTCCTCCGGAGTTTGCTCGATTTCATGTCCGTTGCCTCAATGACACTGTCTCGCCATCTCATCTGTTGCCGCCCCCTTATTCTTCTTTTACCTTCAGTCTTTCCCAGCATCATCATGGTCTTCTCCAGGGAGGGCTCCCTTCTCATTTGGTGGCCAAAATATTTGAACTTTAGCGTCAGTCTCCGGCCTTCCCCAGAACAGTCAGGGTTGATTTCCTTTAGGACTGACTGATTTGATCTCCTTGCAGTCCAAGGGACTCTCAAGTGTCTTCTCCAGCACCATAATTCGAAAGCCAGAACCATTAGACTGATTTATTTATAGGAAATGTTTCTGTCAGAGCGCATACGGGTGATTTCTGCAGAGTGGCCGAGTGCCGCATCAGGACCCCTGCTGGAAAGCGACATGACAGCCCAAGCAGAGGCCAGAAGAGCCAGAGCAGATGGTGGCCGCGGTGCTGCCACAAACTGCGTGACGCCCCCCTCAGCCCTACTTCTTCTGCCGCAAGGGAAGCGGACGGGCCTGCCCAGTGCTGGCCACTCCAAGTGTGCAGGTCCTCCTGTGCCGGACCCCCAGGGCCAAGCCCCCGGCCCCCTTCCCGCAGGCCCCTTCCCACCTGCCCAGGGGAGGCCTTCTGAGGCCCGCTCTGGGGTTGCCAGACTCCTTCCTCGTGAGCAGGGCGGAGCAGACTCCCCAAGTGGCACTTTGCAGCCATGGCAAAAACAACCAAACAGTTACCCACTGGCCACAGGGTGGGGGAGAGTGGGAGTTCGGGTTTGCTGCTATTTTTATTCTGGTTTCAACTGGGTTTTTTTTTTAAGAGAAATCTATTCTTGCAAGCTGCCTTGAGCCAGGAGGAAAGGTGGGGAAGAAATGCTTAAATAAATAAACAGGATGGTTCAGCCAAGAGTGTCGGGCTAGGATCCGGGAGATGCAGCTTTGAATCCCTGTTCTGCCCTGCAAGTTCACTGGGTGACTTTGGGCCGGTCACACACTCTCATGGCCTGACCTCCCTCACAGGGCTGTTGTGAGGATGACACGGAGGAAGGGAGAACATGGGAAGCGGCTTTGGGTCCCCACTGGAGGGGAAGTGAATAAATAACGGCTGCATCCTGTTTGCAATCTTAGGCCTTTTGGAGAATGCCAGGCTGGGGACGGGGAGTCAAAGGAAGGAAGCAAAGGAGGAGGAGGAGGTGCTGAGAGGGCTCTGGGGGGTGGTGGAGGGAGGCTTCCACATGAGTGGAGAGAGTGAGGATCAGGCCTGAGGTTGCCGCCTGCCCCCAGCCAGGGCAGTGTGACCTCGGAGAGGGGAGAGTGTGAGAGGAGGAACTCCTGCCAGATGCCTGCAAGGGGAGGTGGAACTCCATGGCTCACTCCCTGGACAGTGAGCTCAGCTAGTGACACCAGCCAAAGGGATGCCCCCGGGAGATCCCAGCCCCCCTTCCCTTCATACAGTTTTCCACAGAATGATGCTGGGGGGAGGGGAATTCCTTAGGTGGGGGGAGGAAGTGCGGTGTGTGTGTGTGAGCGCTCTATCTTAGACAGCAGAACTTTTTTCCTGAAGATGCACCTCTCCACGGTTCACATGGAGACGTCCTTGAAGCTTTCAGTGCCAGCTTGGGTAGTAGATAAAGGAATAGCATATCCCCATGAGAGGGGAGGGTAGAGTTGTGGGAGCCCGGCTGTGTGGCATGACATACGTATGAGCCTTAGGAGGGGTTACAGTTTGAAGTTTCTATCTCTATGCCTGTACCTGCCAAAATGCTTTAGAAGAGAAGAGATTGGATTTATACCCCGCCCTTCACTACCCAAGGGAGTCTCAGAGTGGCTTACGAACTCCTTTCCCTCCCCACAACAGACACCCCCTGTGAAGTAGGCGGGGCTGAGAGAGCTCTTGCAAGGACTGCTCCTGAGAGAACAGCTCTGACAGAACTATGGCTTGCCCATGGTCATCCAGCAGGTGCAAGCAGAGGAGTGGGGAATCAAACCCAGTTCTCCCAGATTAGAGCGCGTGCTTAACCACTACACAAAACTGGCTTATGAGGTTTCCAGAGGCAGCTGAGGGGTTTGGAAGGCATCCTTATTTCCTCTTGGCACTCCGTTTTCTGTCCTGGAGAAGGAACCTGCCAGATATTCTTCAGCGGATGCCAGGCTGTGGGAACAAAGAGCAGAAGGCAGAGGAGCCAAGGGGAGGGCCTGGCAAAGACACGGAGCCCGGAGACGTCAGACCCAGTCGAGTCCCACCCCAGGCAGGAGCAGACAGTCCATGGCTCTTCCTGGGCAGCCCCCCGGATCCTGCCCTCCACGGCCCAGGCCGCTCTTGCCCCCCCCCCCCCGAGCGGAGTCCCAGAAGAGCGGCGGGAGCCGAGCTGGAGCATCAATTCTACCTGCAGAGCTAACAGAGAATATTTGAGGAATAAACCGAGGAGCAATTATTGGTCTCCGAGATTTGATTACCCCATTAGAGACCCATTCTCCACGTCCGACTGCCTCGATCAATCTCGCCACAGTGGCATTTAGGGAAATGAAATCCCACACGCCACCTCCAGGAAGAGGCGCCGCCAGGAGAGGAGAAGGAGTGCCAAGCCATCGCCACGCCAAGGGCCTTCCCTCCTCCCTGCGTTTTGGGCCAGACGGCCAGAGATCCAGAACTCGCATTCGCACCTCGCCCTCTGAAGCCCCGTGTCCCCAAGAGGAGGCTCTGCCTTGACCTTCGACGCGGAGAGTCTGCCCCTCACTGCGCCAGGGGCCGAGAATCCTCCTCACGGTCAGCGCCTGGGGTGACTGGAGAATCACGGGAGCGGCCAGCTCTGAACCCCCCTTCCAACCCCCCCACCTGGAGTCTCTCAGGGGCTTCAGCAGGCCAACCCCCCCCCCACATTCGCAAATCACTCTCGGCACTTTCCCAGATGCTAGCCTTCCTGGGGCGTCCTCCCTCCTCATCCGGACGGTTCCTTTCTCTTTTGCTTCAGTCACAAGCAGTGTTCCCTCTAAGCTGAGTTAGTGTGAGCTAGCTCACACTTTTTTGCCTCCGGCTCACACGTTTTTGTCTTAGCCTGGGAAGGGCAGCTTCAGAGCACACTAATCTATGCAGCAGCCAAATCGATCGCTCACAGCTTTAATGCCAGGAGCTCCCCAAGTAGAATTTTTGCTCACAAGACTCCACAGCTTAGAGGGAGCACTGCTTGCAAGATCACGTTTTTCTGCACACACAAACACACACATGCGCGGCTTCTCTGTTGGCGGCCTCGTTCTGCAGCCACAGGTTTAAGTTGATTGTGGGAAGGTCCCAGGTGGATCTTCGGGAAAACTTTTTTTACAGTCAGGGTTGTGCAGCAGGGGAAGGGGCTGCCGGGGGAGGTGGTGAGCTCCCCCTCCCTGGCCGTCTTTGAGCAGCGGCTGAGCAGACAGACACTTGCCAGGGATGCTCCAGGCTGATCCTGCTCTGAGCAGGGGGTGGACTAGATGGCCTCTAGGGCCCCCTTCTGTAATGTCCTGAGCCCAGGCCATACTTCAGCCCAAGCCCAATTCGGACAGAGCTTCAGGATCCATAACAATAGTTGACTAGGGTCCTAGAATGGACCAGTAGGGAGGCAGGGATCCGAGACTAAACCAATGGAACAACAATGTGGTGTAAACAGCCAGTCGTGGGAGTGGGCCTGTGTTTGGGGGTGTAACCTTTTGCATGCATAAATACTTGGCTTCCGTCAGGGATTCTCCGTCTTCTTTTCTACTTGCTGAAATCACAAATAAAGGATGGGCTGATCACTCTAGGCGTCTGCACTCCCCGTATATCTCACCTTCCAACTCTGCGATGCTGTGTTTTGTCTCCCTGCTGGGATCAGGCAGAGCACTATTAGATACAGCGCCTGAGACCTGTAAGGTGCTTCCTCTGGTAACGTCCCTCCGGAGGCCTTCCCAGCAAGCCCCCCACCCAATAAACTGGTGAGGCATCTCTGAAGGGAGGAGAGCCGCTGTTCCCCAGTGCAATGGAAAAGGGGGGCAGGGAAGGAGAGTCGCCTTCGGCTCCGGCCTCCCCACGGCCAGTGGGGTTAATCAAAGAATCATAGAATGTTAGAGTTGGAAGGGACCTTGCAGGCCATCCAGTCCAACCCCCTGCACTCTGCAGGAGCACAGCCGAAACCCCCACATACCTACAACATACCCAAAAGATGGTTGTCCAGTCTCCTCTTGAAAATGTCCACCTCCCGAGGCAGTCTGTTCCACTGCTCAACCACTCTTACAGTCAGGAAGTTTCTCCTGATATTAAGCCGGTATCGACTCCCTTGTAATTTCCACCCATTAGATCTAGTCTTGCAATCCAGAGCAAGAGAGAATAGATCCACTCCATCTTCTACATGACAGCCCTTCAAATACTTGAAGACTGCAATCATGTCCCCTCTAAACCTTCTCTTTCCCAGGCTAAACATACCCAACTCCCTCAGCCTTTCCTCATAAGACTTTGACTCCAACCCTCTCACCATCCTGGTCGCCCTCCTCTGGACCCGCTCGAGTTTGTCAACATCCTTCCTAAAGTGTGGTGCCCAAAACTGGACACAGTACTCCAGGTGGGGCCTGACCATAGCAGAATACAGCGGAACTACCACCCCCTGTGATCTGGACACAATGCTTCTGCTAATGCATCCAAAGATTGCATTAGCTTTCTTCACAGCCGCATCACACCGCAAGCTCGTGTTTAGCTTGTGATCAACCATAATTGTCAGGGTACAGGGCCAGGCCCTCGGGGGAAGGTCAGCGTGGCCCGCCCGCCCGCCCTCAGGGACAGAGAGTCTCCGGGTGAGGCCTCTCCGGTCCCCCGCGGGCCTTGGGGTTGCGGACTGGACGCCCGCCAGCCGGGGACTGGCCCGGGGCCCAGGCCTTCTGCCCGCAGAGCAGGTGCCCCCAGCCGCCGCGCCGCGCCGCCCCCCCCCCCGGTCCCACCGCTGCGGGAGGCCCCTCCCGAATGTGCGCCAACAACGAGGGCGCAGACCGCAGACTCCACCATCGCGCCTTCTTCGGCGGCAGAGGCTTCGACACCTCCGCGGGGCGGGGCGGGGCGGGGCGGGGCGTGGGGGGGAGAGCCGGCCTCCCGAGAGAGAGACTCCGCCCCAGGCCGGACGCCTCCCCCCCCCTCCGCCATCCTTGCGGGTCGACGGGCAGCAGCGGCCGCGAGATGTGTGTGGGGGGGTGGCCTTGCGAGGGAGGGAGCCGGACCCGGACCGGAGCGAGGCTGGTTTGCGGGCGGGCGGCGCCCTTCCCGCGGGAATCGTGGTGGGAGGAGGCGGCGTTCTCCCGGCAGGGCAGGGTCGCCCCACCGCTCGCAGTCGCCTCCCGCGGCCAAAGCCCACCCACCCCCCGTCCTCGGCCTGCCCCCAGAGCCCGTCAGTTTCCCCGAAAGGCAGCCCGGTCGCTCCCGACCCCAGCCCAGGGGCCGTCCCGGGCGCCAAGCCTTCCCCGTCCCCTTCCCCGGCCAGGCGCTCCAGAACCGGCGCAAGAGTGACACCGCGTGGCCAGAGGGGGGAATTGCCTGCAGGGAAGGGCGAGCCGCCGCCTTAGACGTCTCCCGCCTGCCCGGGACACGCGTCGGCTTGGCTCATGTCCCGGGGCTTCTCTGGAGCCGGGGCCGCGACCAGCCTGCCTCCAACACCGGGCTCCGCGTGGACGCCGAGCCAGGTGCCTGCCGGAGGCGCTTTTCCACGACGTGGCGCCGCGTCCGGCTCCCGTCTGGCCTGGCACCTCCGCAGGGGCCCTGCAGCTCCGGCCCAGCCAGCCGAGGCGGCGGCTCCTCCTCCCCGGGTCAGACCCGCGCCCTCCTTGGGGGCCTCTGCGAGCCGAAACCCCGAGGGAGCCCGGCCTGGAAGGAACAGCTGCAGGAGGCCAGACTGGCGCCCTGGGAGGAGATGCAGAAGGTGGCAGATTCAAGCCCCAGAGAGGCATCACCAGTTTAAAGGATCAGGGCCTGGGCGGTGTTTGAGACCACAGCGGCTGGAGAGAAGGAGAGCCCCTTCCCTGCTGGGTGGCTGGACACGGCCAGGCCAACCCGGATAGGCCCAGTGGCCCAGGAGGAGGCGGTTTCGGGTGTTCCTGTGGCCAGGGCCCCTGATGGTGCGGGGGGGGGGGCATGGACAGGTCCTCTCTGTGGGGAGCTTTAAATCCTCCCCTGACGCAGCCCCATCTACATACGTTTATTTATTGACTTCATTTACATCTCTCCTTTCTCCCCAGCGGAGATCACAAGCAGCATACATCAGTCCGTTCTCCGTTTTGTCCTCGCCACAGCCCTGTGAGGGAAGCTAGACTGAGAGTGCGTGACTGGTCTGGGCCAGGTCACCCTGCAAGACTCCATGGCAGAGTGCGGATTTGAACCTGAGTCTCCCAGATCTTCATCTGACATGCTTAACTGCTGCAGTACGTGGCCTGGCAGCAGAGGAGCAGGTTGCTCTTTCACAGAATGCACCTCCCTCCTCCTCTTCTTTCTCTGGCCCTCCTGTCATAGAATGATAGAACCAGAGAGTGGGAAGGGGCCTCCAGGGCCATCTAGTCCAACCCCCTGCACAAGGCAGGGAATTCACAAACACCTCCCCCTCCACACACTCCCAGAGGAAGACAAAAAACCTCCAGGTTCTCCAGCCAAACTGGCCTGGAGAAAAATTGCTTCCTGACCCCAAAGTGGCCATCAGCATTTCCCTGGGCATGTAAGAAAGGGCCACAAGAACTAAGCTCTGAGGCAACCCTTCCTGCCCTCCCTCTCACGACCTGCCTAAGTTCACAGGATCAGCCTTGCTGTCAGATGGCCACCTAGCCTCTGTTTGAAAGCCTTCAGAGGAAGTCTGTTCCACTGAGCCTGTTCCACTCTAGCTGTCAGGAAGTTCTAGCTGAAAACTCTTCTGATTTGATTTCAACCCATTTGGTTCTGATCTGACCTTCTGGGGCAACAGAAAACAACTCTGCCCCATCCTCAGTATGACAGCCCTCCGAGTACTTGAAGATGGCGATCCTGTCCCCTCTCAGTCGTCTCCTCTCCAGGCTAAACAGACCCAGCTCCTTCAACCTTTCCTCTGTCTCTCCTCTTCTACCTCAGTTCCTTTTGCCTGGCAAAACATAAGCTCTTGTCTTTTCTGTCTTCAGAAGCTCTTCTTCTGACCTGGAATGAAGA
The DNA here is from genome assembly GCA_029375565.1 of Gekko gecko. Taxonomy (NCBI): domain Eukaryota; kingdom Metazoa; phylum Chordata; class Lepidosauria; order Squamata; family Gekkonidae; genus Gekko; species Gekko gecko. The sequence continues at coordinate 2,217,488 of JAPDNY010000005.1, forward strand.
TCTCCCAGGAGGGGCCCTCCTAATTGTCCCACCCATCAAGGACACTTGTTTCGTGGGGACACGAGAGACGGGGCCTTCTTCAGTGGCGGCCCCACAAGCATGGAACGGCCTGCCCAGGGAGGCCCCCTCACTTTTGATCTTTAGGGGGCAGCTGAAAATGGTTTTATTTAGGACTGTACTTGGTTAACGTTACTAGCAGTCCTGAATTGTGATTTTAAAGTTAGGTTTTAAAGTGTTTTATTCAGAAGGTAGCCATTTTTGTCTACGGTACAGCAGCCAGATTAGAATCCAGTAGCACCTTGGAGACCAACAAGGGTTTGAGGACATGAGCTTTTGAGACCCTGACGAAAGGAGTTTTGACTTGTGAAAGCTCCTATCCCCAAAAATCTCGTTGGCCTCTAAGGTGCGACAGGACTCCGATCTAGCTGTTTTGTGCATAAGCCACCTTGAGGTCCGTAAGGAAGAAAGGCGGTGTGACGGACAGGCTGGGTTCAGCCTCTCCCTAAGACCAGCCAATGACCGTGGACGGAATGTTGAGAGAGGAAGAAAATGACCATAAGGAGTTAGTAGCAGAGGAGTTGGCAGCTTAGGGGCTGAGGAGAAAAACAAGGAGGACGTCTGACAGAGCAGAACTGTGCTTAGAGCAGGCTGAAAATAGTTTGTAGCTAAAAGATCTGCCAGCCTAGCAGTTTGAAAGCAAGAAATTGCAAGTAGATAAATAGGTACCACTTCTGTGGGAAGGTAACAGCGTTCCGTGCGCCTTGGTGTTTAGTCATGCCAGCCACATGACCACGGAAACGTCTTCGGACAGCGCTGGCTCTTCGGCTTTGAAACGGAGATGAGCACCACAACCCTAGAGTCGGATTCGACTGGCTTTCGAGCAAGGGAACCTTCACCTTTACTTAAAAGATCCTGGCTGTAGGAATAGGACCTCAGTTCAAAAGTTCAATGGAAGTGAAATGTTGCTGCTCATACTTTACTTTCCTCAGTGTTTTGTTCATACTGGAAATAATGGTTTTCTCATTTTGATTAACCCTGTGAGCTGCGTGTCTGAGGGAAAGAATCTCTCTCTCACACACACACAATTTTAATGTCTCGGTCTGTACCCGTCTATTCTAGGATATGAACGAACAGAGGCAGCGAGGGACTGGGCCAGGGTCTGAGCTCCAACCCCAACAGCTCGGTGTGCGGGGGGGCTGACTATTGCAGGGGGCTGGGCTACCCTCTCTGCGGACGTCCCTCTGGGAGTGAGCATGGGAGGGCCTGAGGTGCGAGAGATGGTCATGACTCTCTGTGGATTTCCCAAGAGACAAGGAGGGTGGGTGAGGGCGGCATCCTGCCCTCCTTCTCTCCCAGAGCCTGAGGAAGAGGTTTAAGAGCCTGGTACGCAGGCCCTCTGTGTGAGGCAGCGAATACACGTTTTCAATAAATAGATAAATGCCTTCTCCTCTTCCCCTTGCCATTGCCCTGGTTCCTCTCCTCTTGGGGGCTCCTCTAGGCCCTGAAGGGCTGCCCCCTTCCTTCTGCTGCAACTCCCTTTCTGGAGCCTTCCTTATTCTGGTTTTCTGGAAACATCCCACCCCCACCCCCATTTGTCAGGCTTTGTCTCTTCTCCAACAGCTAGAAAGTGAGAGACCACGTTCTGTTTGTGCCCAGAAGGGTGCTAGGTGTTCTGCTTGTGTCATGTGGCTTCAAGAGGGAATTGGATAAGCATATGGAGCAGAGGTCCATCAGTGGCTATTAGCCACAAAATAGAGATAGGAACTCTCCATCTGGGGCCAGGGATGCTCTGTATTCTTGATGTTTGGGAGGGGGGCAGCAGTGGGAGGGCTTCTAGCGTCCTGGCCCCACTGCTGGACCTCCTGAGGGCCCCTGGTCTTTTTGGCCACTGTGTGACACAGAGTGTTGGACTGGATGGGCCATTGGCCTGATCCAACATTGGCTTCTCTTAGGTTCTTATAAGAGGGAATTAGATAAGCCTCTGGAACAGAGGTCCATCAGTGGCTCTTAGCCACAAGGCAGAGATAGGAACTCTCAGTCTGGGGCAAGGGATGCTCTGTATTCTTGGTGCTGAAGGAGGGGCAACAGTCGGAGGGCTTCTCGTGTCCTGGCCCCACTGCTGGACCTCTTGATGGCCCCTGGTGTTTTTGGCCACCGTGTGACACAGAGCATTGGACTGGATGGGCCTGATCCAGCATCGGCTTCTCTCATGTTCTTATGTTCTTAAGATCCTGCAGAAAAGCTCCAGTGTGACGTTGTTGTTGTCATCTTCTTTTTCACAGGCCCTGTCGCTAGAGGTCAGCACTGCACTCCAGAGCCCTGTCCCGTGAAGTGTGACTCCTCTGCAGCTAAAAACTGAGAGCTCCAGGCGCAGTGTGTGGCTGGCGCTCTTTGTCCGGAATCTGCCGTGTTTGTGAATCTCCTGCCAGCATCCCCCGGCGGGAATTAAAAGAAGGTGACATTCCCGCAGAGAAGGATCCCGTTCCATGTGTCCTCAGTCCAGCCTAGGCTGCAATCCTGCTCTTGCTTGGGAATAGACCCTGTCAAAGACAGTGGGACTCGCTTCTTGGTCACCGTGCATGGGATCAGGTGGCACAACAGCCCTGCAGGCAGGGCTAGCCAGGGTATTGATTTGGATGGGCATCTGAGTGGTGCATTCCTCGAAGAACTTTTAACCATTTGGGGAGGGCATAGATTCAGTGCAGGTGAACGGCTAAAGAGGTCCTCCTAAATGTAGACATAATGGAGTAAATATAAGAATCTGTAGTGAAGATACAGTGAAGACCACAGTCACAGATGGCTTTACAAGGGGATTAGACAGACTCATAGAATCATAGGGTTGGAAGGGACCCCCAAGGTCATCTAGTCCAGCTCATTTAGGAGATGTGTTAGGATTTTGTTTTCAGTCGATGGATGCATTCCAAACACAAGTGCCACACCATGCTTAAGTTTCAAAAGAAACATATCTTTACTAGAGCGGGGGGAAAACAGCAAAGGAATGGTACTTTGGATAAAAGAAATTAAAGATTACATACTTGCAGACTTAACTACATTCTAGCACATCCTATTAGCTACGTTGGGAAGATGGTTCTCTCTCTGAGTCTTTCTCCGTGTTTCTTCTTGCTTCAGACAAAGAGTCACAAAGAAGAAGAAGAAGAGGAGACTGGATTTTTACCCCGCCCTTCACTGCCCAAAGGCGTCTCAGAGCAGTTTACAAACTCCTTTCCCTTCGCCGCCCCACAACAGACACCCTGGAAGGTCGGTGGGGCTGAGAGAGCTCTGACAGAAACTTCTCTTTCTCAAGAACAGCTCTGACAGAACTATGGCTTGCCCAAGGTCATCCAGCAGGTGCAAGTGGAGGAGTGGGGAATCAAACCCAGTTCTCTCAGATTAGAGTCTGCGCACTTAACCACTGCGCCAAACTTGTGAATACATGCATACAAGAGCAAAGCATTCCTTCAAACAAGATGCTAGCTGACCAATACAAAGGTCACAGATGACTTCATTAGAGTAAACAACTCCCACAAACTTTCCCGTGTTGATTACATTAGACAGCGTAACATCCCGTTAAACTAACAACAGTTAGCTCTATAATGACTGGAATGTAAGCAACTTGTATTTCCAACACCCCTTCTCAAGTTGCAACATTTTAGTCAGTTAGGTTCATCTTCTTGCATAGATGTTCAAACTTGAATTTGTTGAGTGGCTTGGTCATGATATCCGCAACCATTTCTTCAGTTGGACAATACTGAACTTCAATCAGTCCCTTTTCCTGCATATCTTTCACTAGAAGACATTTGATGGCGATGTGTCTGTTGCTTGACTTGGCACTTTCACCTTTGCATATGCTTACACAGGCCGGATTATCTTCAAACAAGAGTATTGGTATAAGTTCCTCTATTGGTCTAGGTTCCTTTAGAGCAGGGGTGTCAAACATGCGGCCCGGGGGGCCAGATTGGGCCCCCGGAGGGTTTTTTATCAGGCCCACAGTGGAACTGGCTGCCTTCTGCTTCTTCTTCCAGTTCTGCTGCTGCTGTCATCGTAGGTTTGCAGCTTACAGATACACACCTGAACAGCATACTCGAGATTGCAACAGCACAGACATTTTGATGCAATAATTCAGAGCAAGAGGTGTCCGTGATCAGACACTGTTAAATAAAGAAAATATTGCATGAGTGCTAATGTCTTAGGCATGTTTTTAAGTAAAAAAAAACACCCTTTGTGCTTGTGGCCTTTATAAAGTTTATATCTCCACTACCTGGCATTGCATTTTATGGCGCACATGTGGCCCAGCCCAGCAAGGTCTCATTTATGTCAGATCTGGCCCTCATAGGAAATGAGTTCGACACCCCTGCTTTGGAGTCTTGGTACAGATTCCTTTAGCAAATAAATGGTCCATTCTAGCGCATTGCAGGCACTCTGAGCAGATGCACATTCTGCTTCCACGGCAGACTGAGCAACAATGGTCTGCTTTCAACTAGTCCAGTTGATCACCCTGTTTCCGTAGAAGAATACGTGGCCACTAGTTGATTTTTCCATCTTCTTCATCTTTACCCCAGTTGGTGTCCATGTATCCAACTAATCTTCGTCACAGGCTGAAATCAGTAATTTACGATCAGCTGTTTTCATGAGGTATCTAGCCAGTCTCTTTACAGCATTACGGTCATGACGATCTGGTGAATTTGTCTTTTGGTACATGAAAAAGAAGAGGAGGAGGAGGAGGAGGAGACTGGATTTATACCCCGCCCTTCACTCGGAGTCTCAGAGCAGCATACAAACTCCTTCCCCTTCCCCTCCCCACAACAGACACCCGGTGGGGCTGAGAGAGCTCTTTTGAGAACTGCTCCTGAGAGAAGAGCTCTGAAGAAACTTACGACTGACCCAAGGTCACACCAGCAGCTGCAAGTGGAAGAGTGGGGAATCAAACCCAGTTCTCCCAGATTAAAGTCCATGCTCTTAAGCACTGCACCAAACTGGTTTTCATTATTTAGCGAATATCGTTGAAAATGCTGATGATGTTAAAAATGCTGACGATGTACAGGATGTTATGGAGGATGCTGATGATGTTAATGAGCAAATCGGTAATGCCACGCAACCTGTGTAGGAACATGCTAATGATTAACATCATTAGCCTGTTCTTACACAGCTTAACGTCATTAGCATGTTCATACACAGCTTGCATGGCATTACATATTTGCTCATCAACATCATCCGCATCCTCCATAACATCCTGTCCATCGTCAGCATTTTCGACAGGATGTCTGCCAGTGGCTTCTGGCTCCAGTGACTAAAGGGCGCCTCCACATTCACTGAGCAGGATCGGCCCTGGCTAGTATTTGGTGCTGGGTTCTCTGGACTCGGCACTGCCAGGGAACCAGGAGCAAAGGAGCAGAGGGCCCCGAGGCTTAAACGCAGCAGGGCTGGGGCGGGGTGTGGCCACGGACTTACAAAGGTACACGGAGGAATCAGCGATTGGTTCCAAAACTAATAAGCAACTTTTATTAAAGGGAATACATGCTGGAGAGGGCAGGTAAGACACAGGGACCGATTACCTACTCTAACTAACCAGATGGTGTTGGATGCTGGAAGTATGTCCAGCCTCCATGGTGCACGATGGAGCGATCACACACCTTGTCTTGTGTGTGTGCATGAGAGGGGGAGAGAGAGAGAGAGAGGGAGAGAGAGAGAGAGAGAAGAAGAAGAAGAAGAAGCAGAGGAAATTGCCCCTAAGAGTCGCATTCTACTTCAAAGGGAAATATCAGACAGCAGGAAGGAAAGGAGGCTCTGTGTGTCCTGAACTCTCTGTCTGTCTAAACTCTTCAGTGCCATCTCTCAAGTCTGAGACAGGAGACAGCGCAAAGTCCTCCAGCTCCAACATTTGGATGGGAGACCTCCAAGGAATACCAGGGTTGCGACTGTGTGGCAGGCAATGGCAAGCCACCTCTGTCGGTCTCTTGCCTTGAAAACACCCACCAGGGGTTGCCAAAAGCCAGCTGTGACTTGAGGGCAGTCTCCACCACCACCACCACGTTCAGGAGGCAACACCAGGGGAAGGCCTTGGCCTCCATATCCTGTCGTTGGCCCTTGTTGGGATTCTTGGTGAAAATATATTTAAGCAGAGTAAAAATCATTAGCCTCAGCAGAGTAAAGATTGAGAGACTGAACATAACATAAGAACAGAAGAGAAGCCAGTGTTGAATCAGGCCAACGGCCCATCCAGTCCAACACTCTGTGTCACACAGCGGCCAAAAATACCAGGGGCCATCAGGAGGTCCAGCAGTGGGGCCAGGGGACACTAGAAGCCCTCCCAGACTGAGTCCATGTGTATGCAAAATATAAAAGTTTACTATACAACTAACGTGGGGGAAAGGTACACGGGATGCAAAATAACAAAAGAGCTAGATTGTTACGTCCTTACAGCTGGGGAGATAAAATGGGAACGGTGTCTCCTTCTCCAGCAAGACAAAAGAGCTGGAAGGAGAACCCCAATATGCTAAATACCTGATACATTGATTTCCAGTCAGAGAGCTCAGGTTCCTACAAAATCCCCGGCTTTCTACTAAGTAAATAGATTGGATACAAACAAACATGTGACTTCCTGTTGACTATTGTAAACAACATTAACCCTGTAAATACTGAAGTGTCTCAAAATTGTTGGACCGAACAGCCCTCCAGACTAACTGGTTGGTGACTGGGTGAGACAGAGTGCTGGGCGAGATCCAGCAGGTCTGTTCTTATGTAGAATCTCTGTTTTGGGAAGGTTTTAGGACAGAGGCTGAATGGTCGTCTTTCAGGCACAGGCAAGGATGTCCCGATTCAGACCCCAGACTTCTGGAAAAGGCTCAGGTGGAACTTCTTCACTGCAAAGGGGAGAAGCTGTCAAGGCAGGCAAAGAAACTGACATCCTTGGAAACAATCACCAAAAAGAACATAAGAACATAAGAACATAAGAGAAGCCAATGTTGAAACAGGCCAACGGCCCATCTAGTCCAACACTCTGTGTCACACAGCGGCCAAAATATACCAGGTGCCATCAGGAGGTCCAGCAGTGGGGCCGGGACACTAGAAGCCCTCCCACTGCTGCCCCCCCCCCCAGCACCAAGAATAGAGTGCATCACCTGCCCCAGACTGAGAGCTCCCATCTATACCCTGTGGCTAATAGCCACTGGTGGACTTCTGCTCCATATCTTATATTCTAATTCCCTCTTGAAACTGTCCGTGCTTGTAGCTGCCACCACCTCCTGTGGCAGTGAGTTCCATGTGTTAATCACTCTTTGGGTGAAGAAGTACTTCCTTTTATCTGTTCTAACTCGACTGCTCAGCAATTTCATGGAGTGCCCACGAGTTCTTGTATTGTGAGAAAGGGAGAAAAGTACTTCTTTCTCAACCTGCTCAATCCCATTCATAATCTTATAAACCTCGATCCTGTCACCCCTCAGCCGTCGTTTCTCCAAGCTGAAGAGCCCCAAGCGTTTTAACCTTTCTTCATAGGGAAGGTGTTCCAACCCTTTTATCATTCCAGTTGCCCTTCTCTGCACTTTTCCCAAGGCTATGATATCCTTTTTGAGATGTGGTGGCTTGCTGGGCCTTGGCTGAATGGTGAGGCATCCTGTGTGTGTGTGTGGGGGAGGAGAGGTTAGAACATCTTCACCCCTTCTGGGTTAACTCTGGCTAATCCTGGATTCTATGGTTCATCAATGCAGGGGAGAGCCTCCAGCCAGACTGCAGCATCGCCCAGGAATGACAGCCGCAAAGGACCCCAATTGAATGCCGGGGGGGTGGGGGTGGGTGTTGTCTGGGTCACATCACCAGCCTGCCAGTTTGGTCCTGCGCTCCTGAAGAGGGGCAGCTCTCTGCTGTGTTGGCTGGCACCGGGAAAGGCCCCTTGACAAAGTTTCTCAGGATATCCTTGAGGATAAGCTGGTTAAGTGTGGGCTGGATGGTGCAACCGTTGGATGGATTCATGGTTGGTTGAAAAATCGTACCCAATGTGTGCTTGTAAATGGCTCTGCGTCTACGTGGAGGGAAGTCTCGAGTGGAGTGCCGCAGGGCTCGGTCCTGGGCCTGGTGTTGTTCAATGTTTTTATAAATGACCTGGAGGAAGACATAGAGGGGATGCTTATCAGATTTGCAGATGACACAAAACTGGGTGGGATTGCTAATTCTGAAGAAGACAGAGTCAGGTTTCAAAATGATCTAGATAGGCTGCAACAGTGGGCTGAGGCAAATAAAATGAACTTCAGTAGAGATAAGTGCAATTCCGACACTTAGGTACAAAAAATCAAAGGCACAGGTATAGAATGGGAGGGACTTGTCTTGACAGCAGCACATGTGAAAAGGGATCTGGGGGTTCTAGTTGATCACAAACTAAACATGAGCCTGCAGTGCGATGTGGCTGTGAAGAAAGTGAATGCAATCTTAGGATGCATTAACAGAAGTATCATGTCCAGATCACGGGAGGTGGTAGTTCCACTCTATTCTGTTATGGTCAGGCCTCACCTGGAGTCCTGTGTCCAGTTTTGGGTACCACATTTTAGAAAGGAGGTTGACAAGCTCGAGTGTGTCCAGAAGAGGACGACCAGGATGGGGAGAGGGTTGGAATCCAAGTCTTACGAGGAAAGGCTGAAAGAGTTGGGTATGTTTAGCCTGGGAAAGAGAAGGCTTAGAGGGGACATGATTGCAGTCTTCAAATATTTAAAGGGCTGTCATGTAGAAGATGGAACAAATCTATTCTCTCTTGCTCCGGATTGCAAGACTACATCTAATGGGTGAATATTACAAGGGAGTCGTTACTGGCTAACTATCAGGAGAAACTTCCTAACTGTCAGAGTGGTTGAGCAGGGGAACAGTCTGCCTCGGGAGGTGGTGGATGCTCCTTCACTGGACGTTTTCAAGCGGAGGCTGGGCGACTATCTTTTGGGTATGTTGTAGGTATGTCAGGCTCTCTTTTGGCTCTGCTCCTGCAGAGTGCAGGGGGTTGGACTAGATGACCTGCAAGGTCCCTTCCAACTCTAACATTCTATGATCCATTTGGCCCTTTGACTGCTCTCAGGCACTGTGGCTGGGAGAAGAAAGAATGGCTGGTGGCAAACATTCTGAATCAGTGGAAGAAGAAGAAGAGGAGGAGGAGGAGGAGGAGATTGGATTTACACCCCACCCTTCACTCAGAGTCTCAGAGCGGCTTACAAACTCCTTTTCCCTTCCCCTCTCCACAACTGACACCCTGTGAGGTAGGCCGGGCTGAGAGAGCTCTTTCAAGGACTGCTCCTGAGAGAACAGCTCTTGTCAGAACTATGGCTTGCCCAAGGTCATCCAGCAGCTGCAAGTGGAGGAGCGGGGAATCAAACCCAGTTCTCCCAGATTCAAGTCCGCACACTTAACCACTGCACCAAACTGGCTCTCTTTGAACACACACACATGCACACACCTGCACCTGCCTGCCTGGGCCCATCAGCCCTACAGCCACGTCCAGCCATGAGTACTTCTTGGCGGGGGGAGGGAGGAGGCAGGCAGGGCACACATGTGCCAGGGTGGGGGCGCTCTGTTACCACAGGCCAGGCGGGCTTTGACTCAGCAATTCATCTGCCTGCCTGAGTATCTCACAAAAGTGAGCTGATTGCTCGTGAGGGTGCAGGCATTCCAGGCCGCTGGCTCAGAGGGATCGTGGCAGACGTGTTCCCGGCAGCCATGAAACGATCCCTTCCCTGGGAAAAGCACCACCCAGCTGGAGGCATCAGTGAGAGCCAGCGTGGCGTGGTGGTTAAGAGCGGCGGACTCATATTTGGAGACCCAGGTTTGATCCCCTCTCCTTCTCCACATGAAGCCTGCTGGGTGACCTTGGTCCAGTCCCAGTTCTCTCCGAACTCTCTCAGCCCCACCCCACCTGCCTCGCAAGGGGCCTGTTGTGAGGAGAGGAAGGAAAGGCGATTGGGAGGAGAAGAGGAGGAGGAGGAGGAGAGTTGGTTTTATACCCTGCTCTTCGCTACCCAAAGGAGATTTGGAGCAGTGTCCAATCACCTTCCTCTTCCCACAACAGACACCCTCTGTGAGGTAGGTGGGGCTGAGAGAGCTCAGAGAGAACTTGTGACTGATCCAAGGTTACCCAGCTGGCTGCATATGGAGGAGGAGTGGGGAACCAAACCCGGTTCTCCAGATAAGAGTCCGCCACCCTTAACCACTACACCAAACTCCTCAGGGTAGAGAAAACTGGGGTATAAAAACCACCGTGTGTGTGTGTGTGTGTGTAAGAGAAAGAGAAAGAGAAAGAAATTCCCGTACTGGTGGCTGAATCTACACTCGGGACGCAAAGGCAGCCAAAAACAGGCCCAGCATATTGAATGCAACATGTTGCCTCTCCCAAAGCACTGGGGGATGTGCACACTCTGAGATGAAGCGAGGCCATTCTGGGTTTCTTTTCGGGCCTGAGCGTCAGGGCCGCTTGCGTGGCTGGAGGCCTTCCGGGTTCCTGCTTAGCTTCACAGAGGGCTTGGATCTGGCACCTAAGCCTGGCTGGGGTCTCTTGGGACCAAGGGGGTCAGATGCTGGGGGCCAAACTCTGGATCGCCTGCAATTGGCCCTGGGGCCCTTTCCTTCCAGCAGCCTCGCACCAGGGGCCGGGCAGAGGGTGATGCCGGAGCACCGGCTGTCGTAGGTGCAGCGTTCAGTTTCCTCAGACTCACGGCTGTTCAAACCAGGTTCCAGACCTCCCGGCTGCAGAAGCCAGAGGTGCGATGTGGCAAATTTCTTAGTTCTTGGGACGGGGCTTCCATGTCTTTCCCACCAGGAGCAACATTGCCCAGAATTATACACTGATTCCTGAAATCAACTTCTTTTTTGTGTGTGTGTGTGCAAAACTCGGGACACGTAATTATGACCTCATTCATGCCGAGGGCTGGACGTGCAGCCCTGACGAGTCTCCTTTCCCAGCACTGGAGAGCTCCGCCTTCACCTGCCAGGCACACCAAAACTGCACTTCAGGGACCCCTGAGGCCCCGGCAATTTATCCTGATCAGACCTCTCTTGAGAGGGATAGCTCATCACATGTTTCCAAGTGACAAGAGGAGGGGGAATTTCCTCTAATGATGAAAGGGGAGAACCAATGGTCTGAGACCATTCCTTTCACTGTTTCTTCAAGAGCAGGGACTTCCAGTACTTGCTGCCTATAACTCTATCAGTACTCAATATCCAGGGATCCAGCAATCCAGGGGGCAAGGGCGCCGCTGCCCAAGAACCGAACATCAACCCAGAAGTCACGGAGGAGCATGCCAACCCAGTCTCTAAGGATGAAGACCTCGTTTCTAGTGACCACCACCTCAGCCAGGAGGATTTCGGAGTTAGGTGCCTCCTCGACCCAATCAGAACCCTGTGTCTTTCGCAAGGATAAAGCGGTGCTGCAAACGGATCCCAACTTCTGTCCGAAGGTTAATACCGCATTTCACAGGTCACCAGAGATTTGCCTTCCAACCTTTGCACCTGATCCTACTCATCCGAAGGAGAGGCACTGGCATACCTTAGATGTCAGAAGAGCGCTTAAGTGCCACATTCTCGGAATGGAATCCTTCCGATGCACAGAGGCTACGTTTGTCAGTCTCCCTCCTCCTCCCACAGGAAGGAAGAAGTCTACTTCTGCATAAGTAGCACCATCAGATCCTGCGGGGTGTGTGTGTGTGTGTGTGTGTGTGTGTGTGTGTGTGAGCAGGGCCCTCGCCAGCCACGTAGGGGGAGGGAGGGAGGGAGGGACGTGGGCTGCACCTGCTTTCCTCCGGAGTAGCCAGGAAGGGAGCTGCCTGCTCTTGAGGCCCTGTGCTGGAAGGAAGCCGGCTGGCAGGAGTCTGCTATGCATTGGTGGTGGCTGAAGACGGGCTAACCTGATCCAGAACCAGAAATGGGCTAAACAGGATCACTGCAGAAGGCCCTGCAGAAGAATCGGGGGGCGGGGGGCTGGGGAGACCCAGGAGAAGCCAAGCCAGCCGGCCCCGGTTATACTCAGCTGACTCGGGAAGGTCATGACACTCAAGAAGCAACACTAACACTGCCTACTCCGAAGGAAGTCCCATTTTATTCAGCGGGGTCTTACTCCCAGGAAAGCATTCTGAGGATTGCGGTCAAGGTCAGCAGTGCCAGATGTCTCTCCTGCAAGTTCTTTCACAAAGAGAGCAGCATTTAGTCAATTAGTCGATTCCTCCCCCCCCCCGTCAGGGTCCCACAGCAATCAGTTCCCAACAACTGGCCTCCAAAAGGTTCAAGTTTATTGAGTACAGTAAAGGCAGGTCATCTGTGCATACGTTCTGTGTCAGAACTGATTCCAAGCGTGCACAAAGGAGAGTTATACAAAATCCAAAGGGGTCCCCCTGATGGGTCTGAACCAATCAGGGAATAAGCTAAAGCCCGCCTAAGCTAACGGGTTTGCGTTCCCAGGGAAAGCAGCAGCAGCAGCAAGATACCAACGTCACCGGCCTAGGCTAGTAGATAAGACGAGACAGGAAGAAACGAAAGTTAAGATTCCATTACAGCCACAGACTACCCATCAGGTTCCCCCCTTCCACCAACTATGACAGTGGCCTAGCTGAAACACAGACACACACACACACCCCGATTTTCTGTTCTACCTTAAATACTTTTCATTATCTAAGAATCCCCAGACAGTGCCGGGAAGATCTCATAACCTGCCCACCATCTGGGTCAAAAGTCACTAGAGTACAGCTTCAGTTTGATTCATTTGTTTTATGATTTATGACTTCATTTATGGACTCCCTTTCTCCCAGGACCCCATGCTCCAGGGTAGAACAGAGACAGACAGACAGACAGACAGCATTCCCAGCTCCTAAAAGTGATGGTGGTGCCTTAGAATGAGGAGGAGGACGAGGAGATTGGATTTATACCCCACCCTTCACTACCCAACGGAGCGGCTTACAAACTCCTTTCCCTCCCCCTCCCCACAACAGACACCCTGGGAGGTAGGTGGGGCTGAGAGAGCTCTGACAGAAACTGCTCTTTTTCAAGGACAGCTGTGCCAGAACTGTGGCTTGCCCAAGGTCATCCAGCAGGTGCAAGTGGAGGAGTGGGGAATCAAACCCGGTTCTCCCAGATTAGAGTCTGTGCACTTAACCACTACACCAAACTGGCTACGTATGGCACTACACTACACCAACTGGCCATGTATGGCCACCTGGGTCATATCTGGCACACTGGCATCATTGAAGGAGGAGCTGGAAGCAGTAGCTGCGGGGACATTAAACACCAAATATACATAATGGGGAATTTGCCCTGGACGTCTGACATAATTGCATTTAATTTCAAAAGAGGGAAAGTATTTTAAAAAGAGAAAGGCGTGAGCTTTTTAAAAGGGAGTTGAAAGGGAGACTCGGGAACAGCAGGGCTCTCCGGAGTCTTTGGAAGTCATTGAAAACCACAAGAATAGGAGTGCGGCTGGAACTCATGGCAGAGTTTAGGGAAGGTATAACAAAGCACAAGAGGTGGATGCCCCTGCGGCTAAAGAGCAGAGTCCAGGAGGCTGGAAGAGGCACGAGGACTCCCTGAAGTAGCCGGAGTCTGGTCCAAATGGGAAAAAGAACTTCTCGACATGTAATAGAAAAGTGGCCAGGGCTCCTTTTGCAGCAGGAACTCCTTTGCATATCAGGCCACACACCCCTAATGCAGCCAATCCTCCAAGGGCTTACAGAGCTCTTCTTACAGGGGCTACTGTAAACTCTTGGAGGATTGGCTACATTAGAGGTGTGTTACCTAATATGCAGAGGAGTTCCTGCTACAAAAAGAGCCCTGGAAAAGCCCCATGTCCAAACGAACGTACAGTTCCTGTTCCCTCTAAGCTGTGGAGTCTTGTGAGCAAAAAGTCTACTTTGTGAGCGACTGGCATTAAGGTTGTGAGCGAGCGATTTGGCTGCTGCATAGATTAGTTTGCTCTGGAGCCATCCCTTCCTGAGCGGAGACAAAAATGTGTGAGCTGGAGGCTAGAAAACAGTGAGCTAGCTCACACTCAGCTTGGAGGGGACACTGGACTTCCTACAATGCGCACGCTGGGTTGGAAACAGAACAAAATCAGAGTCCAGTGGGGACACCTTTAAGACCAACAAAATTTTATTCTGGGGATCAGCTTTTGTGCACACGCAGACTTCCTCAAATACATTGAAACAGAAATCACCAGTCATTACATATAGGTGGAGGGAGTTTCCAGGAAGGGCTAATTAGAGTCCCGATGCATAAGTAACTGAGCAACACAACATAGCTAAGATTGAATTAAAGCAGTTGGTAAGACCTGTGAACAGCAGCAAATCAGCATACAGCATAATAAAAGAGTTTACAAATAGATGCGAGAACTGAATGACATCTGTACTGGGATAAGAAACCAATCTCTCTCTTAAGCCCTGGGGGTTCCATTGTCCTGAGTGTTGTAATAACATGTAACTCAGCAATCTCCTGTTCTAGTCTGTTTCTGAAATTCCTTTGCAATAAAACGGCTACTTTGAGGTCCCCCAATGAATGTTCTGGAAGCTTGGAAGTGTTTCCCTGCAGGTTTCTCAGTCTTGTGATTCCTGCCTGCCCATCAGTTGTGGCAGTGAGGTGGCAGGCCTTGGGATGGGCCTCTGGATCTGAAGGGACCAGAGCCAGTGTTCCCTCTAAGCTGAGTTAGTGTGAGCCAGCTCACAGTTTTTTAGCCTCCAGCTCACACATTTTCGACTTAGCTCAGGAAGGATGGCCCCAGAGCAAACTAACTTATGCAGGAGCCAAATCACTCACTCACAACTTGAATGCCAGTGGCTCACAAAGTAGAATCTTTGCTCACAAGACTCCACAGCTTAGAGGGAGCATTGCCGCAGAGTGACGGGAGGAACGTGCATAGTGAATGAGGTGTGCCATTCCTTGGGAGAGTGCCGTCCATTTGGAGCAGCATTCAAAGTGATGGATTTCCCAGTGACCCTCTTCTATGATCTCTGACTCCATGAGTGGTTTCCTCTCTGGTCAAATTTCTTCATCCTGAACTGGGACTAGAAGCGCATCATGTACATCCTTTTCAAGAATTGTCAGGGTTGGATGAAAGGCTGAAGGGTGTGTGAACACTACCAGGCACCTTTCAGCCAAAACGGATAAGGTTCCTTTCAGAGAAATTATGATCCACTGAATATTCTCCTAATAGCCTTCGGTTATTCCAAAGCCATGCAGCCATGAAATTAAAAGACGCCTGCTCCTTGGGAGGAAAGCGATGGTAGGCCTAGACAGCATAATAAAAAGTAGAGGCATCACCCTGCCAGCCAAAGTCCACATGGTCAAAGCAATGGTGTTCCCAGTAGTAATGTATGGCTGTGAGAGCTGGACCGTAAGGAAGGCTGAGCATGGAAGAATAGATGCTTTCAAATTATGGTGCTGGAGAAGATTCTTGACAGTCCCTTGGACTGCAAGAAGATAAAATCAGTTAGTCCTAAAAGAAATCAACCCTGACTGTTCCCTGGAAGGCCAGAGATTGAAGCTCAAATTCTTTGGCCACCCAATGAGAAGGGAGCCCTCACTGGAGAAGACCCTGATGATGCTGGGAAAGACTGAAGGTTAAAGAAGAAGAAGGGGACGGCAAAGGATGAGATGGTCAGACAATGTTATCGAGGCAACAAACATGAAATTAAGCAAACTTTGGAGGACAACCAATGACAGGAGGGCCTGGCGTGATGTGGTCCATGGGGTTGCGAAGAGTCGGACTCAACTGTGCAACTGAACAACAAAAATTACAAAGCAAAATCTGAAATTAAGCAAAGGGTTTGGGACATTGAACTTCAACACCATTTAAGTTCTGCGGCAAAATACCATCACTTCAGGAACAAAAAAAATGGTGTTGTCAAACTATTTAGCTAATTTGCTGATTCCCAAACACAGGCTGCGGTGTCTCAGAGGTTAAAACGCTGAGCTGCAGACTGGAAAGTCTGTAGTTCAGCAGTTTGAGACCCTAGTGCCACGTGACTGAGTGAGCTCCCATCTCTGGCCCCAGCTCCTGCCAACCTAGCAGTTCAAAAGCAAGAAATTGCAAGTAGATAAATATGTACCACTTTGGTAGGAAGGTAACATGAGTCTTAGTGTTTAGTCATGACCACGGAAATGTCTTCGGACAGTGCTGGCTCTTTGGCTTGGAAACAGAGATGAGCACCGCCCCCTAGAGTTGGATTTGACTAGCTTTCGAGCAAGGGAAACCTTTACCTTTAAACACAGGATAGCTTTCACCCTGGCCTCTCCCAATGTTCTTCCATCTGCTTTATTCGAAGGGAGGGGCTGTGGCTCAGTGGCAGAGCCTCTGCTTGGCATGCAGAAGGTCCCAGGTTCAATCTCTGGCATCCCCAGTTAAAAAGGGACCAGGCAGCCAGTGATGTGAAAAACCTCTGCTTGAGATCCTGGAGAGCTGCTGCCATTCTGACCTTGGTGGAAAGATGGTCTGATTCGGTATAAAGCAGTTTCACATGTTCATGTAGCAGCTGAAGAAGAAGAAGAAGAAGAAGAGATTGGATTTATACCCCGCCCTTCACTACCCAAAGGAGTCTCAGAGCGGCTCACAAACTCCCTTTCCCTTCCCCTCCCCACAACAGACACCCTGTGAGGCAGGTGGGGCTGAGAGAGCTCTGACAGAAATGGCTCTTTTTCAAGGACAGCTCTTGTCAGAACTATGGCTTGCCCAAGGTCATCCAGCCAGCTGCAAATGGAGGAGTGGGGAATCAAACCCGGTTCTCCCAGATTAGAGTCCACGCACTTAACCACTACACCAAACTTGAAAAGAACTGGAGTCTGGAAGCACCTTAAAGACAAACAAAATTTGTGGCAGCGGCCTTGACCTGGATAGCCCAGGCAAGTCAGAGCTCAGAAGCTAAGCGGGGTACCCTCTGGCAAATACTTAGATGGGAGACCTCCTTGGAATACCAGCAGGCGGGAGGCAAGAGCAGGCTTTATTCAGCCACCTCTCTGGATATCCTCCAGGCCTCCAGTAGGGGTCGGTCACCTCACCAGAGGTCGCCATGACTCCCAGGTGCACATATACAAATATACACACACGCACACAAAAAAAATATACCCCCCCCCCAAAAAAGTTGTGGCAGGATATGAGCTTTCCTGAGCCACGGCTCACTTCCTCAGATATCAGACAGACAGACACAGCTCCCCATCTTGAAATGCGCCTCTGTGGGTGTGTGTGTCTGTGTGTGTGTGTGTGTGTTTGCAGGAGGTACTGTGCTGTGCTGTGCTGCTGCTGCTTCCGGAGTGCTAATGGCCTGCTGGCAGTGGCCGGTTCGCCCTTAAGCAGACCGGGCACCAGGGCCAAAGGGGGGACCACAAAGTTGGGGAAAGGGTGGAAAGGGAAAAAAAAGAATGAAGATTTGTAAAAAAATAATAATGATAAAATGAGTGCAAATAGATCATGGTGCCACCCTAGGGGTTATCTTCTGTTTTTTGTTGGCGAGGTGCCGTGTCGTAGGCTATGTTTAGAAGTCAAATGCATGTGTGTAAAAGTAAAATGGCAGTGCCAAATTCAGCTGTCATGACAGTCATTTCAATGACCCTCTCTGGGTCAGTGTGGAAAGGAGGGGGGGCACCAAGATTGGTCGGTGTTTAGGGCACCAGCGCGCCTTAATCCACCCCTGCCTGCTGGGGAGACCAAAATGGTTGGAGATGCGCTGCAGCACTGACCCTTCTGCGATGGTCTTAGGTGTACGTTTATTGTGCCCATCCTCCAAAAGACCCCCGGGGAAATCGGAGAAATGGGGGGCCTCCTTGCAGACCTTGATCCTGAAGCCTTGGGTAGAGTTGCCCTATTCCAGGCAGCTGCCTACGTCTGCTGAGGTCTCTACAGGGTTGATTCAGTGAGACACGCTGGCATCTCTCTCTCTCTCTCTCTCTCTCTCTCTCTCTCTCTCTCTCTCTCTCTCTCTCTCTCTCTCTCTCTCTCTCTCTCTTGCTCTCTCTCTCATCTATCTATCTGTCTGTCGGTCTATCTACCTATTTATCATCTTTCTGTCTATCTACCTACCTACTGACCTACCAATGCTCCCGCTAAGCTGTGGAGTCTTGTGAGCAAAAATTCTACTTTGCAAGCCAGTGGCATTAAAGTTGTGAGCAAGTCATTTGGGTACTGCACAAATTAGTTTGCCCTGGAGCCCTCCTTCCTGAGCTAAGGCAAAAATGTGTGAGCTGGAGGCTAAAAACCTGTAAGCTAGCTCACACTAATTCAGCTTAGAGGGAACACTGCTACCTACCTACCTACCTACCTATCATCTTTCTACCTGTTTGTCTGTCTGTCTCTCCCTCTCTATCTGTCAGTCATCTATCTAGCATCTCTCTCATCTATCTATCTATCTATCTATCTATCTATCTATCTATCTATCTATCTATCTATCTATCTATCATCTATCATCTATCATCTATCATCTATCATCTATCTATCATCTATCATCTATCTATCTATCTATCTATCTATCATCTATCTATCATCTTCTTCTTCATCTGTCTGTCTGTCTGTCTGTCTGTCTGTCTGTCTGTCTGTCTGTCTATCTATCTATCTATCTATCTATCTATCTATCTATCTATCTATTGTCTATCATCTGTCATCTATCACTTAATGGAATATGGTATCTATTCTTATAACCACTCTGCTAATTTATATAGATCCAGTTGGCCGGTAACAGCGTTCCGTGTCCCTTGGCATT
This sequence comes from Gekko gecko, assembly GCA_029375565.1. NCBI lineage: Eukaryota > Metazoa > Chordata > Lepidosauria > Squamata > Gekkonidae > Gekko > Gekko gecko. The sequence continues at coordinate 2,236,177 of JAPDNY010000005.1, forward strand.
TAGTCATGCCGGCCACATGACCACGGAAACGTCTTCGGACAGCGCTGGCTCTTCGGCTTTGAAACGGAGATGAGCACCACAACCCTAGAGTCGGATTCGACTGGCTTTCGAGCAAGGGAACCTTTATCTTACTAAAGGTCTGGGGCTTGACAGTATTTTTTTTAAGATAACAGTGGGGGAGAAAAGACAGATGTTTATAAAATGATGCATTTGATGGGATGAGTCCAGGCTGGGGCCACGTCTGCAGGAATCCGCCTCAGAGGCCTGCACGGGGTCTGAGGGCGCGTGGACCGGGAGGGTGGACCTGCTGATCCAGACCACAGCGTGGAACTCTGTCTCGAGAGCATCTCTTGTACTGGAGATAGAAACTTCATAAATGACCCAGGCAAAGACAATTAACGATATTATTTTTAACTCAAAATACAAACAAAAGCAATTGATTCCTAGGAGTGAAAGCAATTGGTTTGCTGAGAAATCCACAACAGCCCCAATAAATGTACTTATTCTTATGCAAGCCTAGTTTCCCCCCCAAAGGATGCCACCCCCACCCCCTGGCCGTTTCCTCTCATCCCTTGGCAGCTTTGACCACACACACCTCACCGTGCCAGCCTGCGTGCCCGCTCCCCCCCCCCCACATAGCCTCCTGCCTCCCGTCTCTTGCACCAGTTGCTCACGGGTCAGATAAGAACCACATGCACACCCCAGCCACATGTTTGCCACCCCTGCAATGGAGGCTAAGGCAGATGTTCCCCAGAGGCAACAAATCCCTGAAGAACCCCAGGCTCAAGGCCGAAGCCCTTCATTTTGTGGCTGTAAGGCATGTTCCTGGCCAGTCTCTCTCTGGTCTTGTGCTCCTTCTTTGATGCTGCTAATGCCCTGAGCAAACGCGTGGGGCTGCCCCTGCCCTGGGGCCTGAGACTGAGCAGGAAGCTCCCCCACCGGGAACAGGGTCACCCCCTGCCTGCGGATCCTTGGGGGATGGGACTGGCTCTGCTGGGCCTCATCCTCAGTAGCGAGGCCTCTTGCAGATAGAGCGCAAACTAGAGACTGAGCTGGCCCTTTGCCGGCACAGCAGACAACTCACGCACCACCGTTGGCTTCATAGGGGACCAGATCCTCCCCGCAATGCCCTTCCGGGCTGGGGGCCTGGATCCGGGAAGGACACTGCAGCAGCTGGACCAGAGCATGATGGCGGGCAGGCACCTGACGTGGTGTCCGAGGCGGCAGAATGAGGCCGGCAGATTCCTGGCTGTGGCTCTGCCTGACTGCGGCCGACCTTCCCGGTAAGGATTAATAGGCCAACCAGGGGCGTTAATTGGCGGCAAGCCACGCGGTGCTGGCAGAGGATGAGGTGACCGTTATGGGAACTGGGCTGAGACAGAAGAAGGCTGGCTGCGGGACCCCGGCCAGGAAGCCAGGCTGGCAGAAGAGAGGCTGAGGAAAAGGAGGAGATGGAGCAGCCCAAGGGAGTGGCCCTGCTGAACCACTTGCATGGGCCAGGCAGGGTGGAAAGCACTGAAATGGCGCCTCCTCCTCCTCCTCCTCCTCCATGCTACAGAAGGGCTTATGGGCCAGATAAAGAGGGAGGCTTGCCTTGCAGTACGTGGCATCTAACAGTCACTTTGTGGCCAGACCACCCTCACAAGTTCATGAGAGTGGCTGGCATCCCCCTAGAACTCCAGAGTTCAGCATAAGAGACTCTGGAAGCCCGTTGAGAAAGGAAGAGGGAGAGATTGGATTTATACCCCGCCCTTCACTGCCCAAAGAAGAAGAAGAAGAAGAAGAGATTGAATTTATACCCCGCCCTTCACTGCCCAAAGGCGTCTCAGAGTGGCTTACAAACTCCTTTCCCTTCCCCTCCCCACCACAGACACCCCCTGTGAGGCAGGTGGGGCTGAGAGAACTCTAATAACACAAACTGCTCTTTCAGGAACAGCTGTGCCAGAGCTTGTGACTGACCCAAGGTCACATCAGCAGCTGCGAGTGGAGGAGTGGGGAATCAAACCCGGTTCTCCCAGATTAGAGCCCACACACTTAACCACTACACCAAACTGGCTCTCTAGATGTGAGTGTGGGAGGGGGTGGTGGTGGTGGTGAGACACAACCCTGAAGTGAGGGGGTGTTGCCAACGGGGTCTGCACGAGGCCTCCAGAACCAGCGTGCCCACCCCATGCCAGAGCGCCCTCCTCTCTCAAGAGCCGAAAGGAGCTGGCAGGCGAACACGCTGGGGGGCCTGTGGGATCTGAGCCTGCCGGCAGCCCCTGGAAAAGGATGCTTCCAAACAGTTCATGACCCCCTGCGTGGAAGTCCTGAGGCTGCGCCAGGACAGGGGAGGGTCCCCTCGACCTCCCAGGCAAACCCTGGTTAGAACAGATAAAAGTCGGGTTAGAACAGATAAAAGGAAGTCCTTCTTCACCCAAAGAGTGATTAACGTATGGGATTCACTGCCACAGGAGGTCGTGGCAGCTGCAAGCATGGACAGTTTCAAGAGGGAATTAGATAAACATATGGAGCAGAAGTCCACCAGTGGCTATTAGCCACAGGGTTTAGATGGGAACTCACAGTCTGGGGCAGGTGATGCACTCTATTCTTGTTGCTGGAGGGGGCAGCAGTGGGAGGGCTTCTAGTGTTCTGGCCCCACTGCTGGACCTCCTGATGGCACCTGGTATATTTTGGCCGCTGTGTGACAGAGTGTTGGACTAGATGGGCCATTGGCCTGATTCAACATTGGCTTCTCTTATGTTCTTATGTATGTTCTTAAACCCAGGCATGACTTTGACTTTTTCCAATGCTATAATATCCTTTTTGAGATGTGGTGACTAGAACTGTACACAGTATTCCAAGTGAGGTCGCACCAATGATTTATACAGGGGCATGATGATACTGGTTGATTTGTTTTCAATTCCCTTCCTAATAATCCCCAGCATAGCGTTGGCCTTCTTTATTGCAGCTACACACTGTCTAGACATTTTCATTGTGTTATCTACTACGACTCCAAGATCTCTCTCTTGGTCAGTCTCTGCCAGTTCAGACCCTATCAACGTGTATTTATATTTAGGATTTTTGGCTCCAATGTGCATCACTTTGCACTTGGCCACATTGAACCCCATTTGCCATGTTGACGCCCACTCACCCATCCTCGACAGATCCCTTTGGACAGATCCCCACACAATCCTCCCTGGTTCTCACCACCCTGAACAACTTCATGTCATCTGCAAATTTAGCCACTTCACTGCTCCCAATTCCAAATCATTAATAAACAAGTTAAAAAGCATCGGAAGGAGTACTGATCCCTGTGGTACCCCACTGCTTACCACCCTCCACTGAGAAAGTTTCCCATCTGTCCATTCATCCATTCATTCCCTTTGGAGGGACATAAAGTCTAAGCCAGGGGGTCCCCAACCTTTCTGAACCAGCGGGCACCTTTGGAGTTCTGACACAGTGGGCTGACACAAAATGGCTGCCAGGGGAGGGGGCCGTCTGCCACAAAATGGCTGCCGCCACAGCTGACCTTCAGGCGCACAGTGAGTGACTGCCACCAGAGTGACATTTCAGAAAACATGTACAGCCCATCAAAACTCCAGTGACCAGTCAGAAGACTTGGTGAGCAAAAGCCCCATCTTGCAATCTAAAGACAGTTGGCAGGCACCGGACACAGGGGCCTTGTTCAACCACTGCATGGAAAATTTCAACAGATTCCAAAAGTATATTGTCAGAATCATATCCTTAGAGAAGTCAGGATGTGGGTAAAAGATCATGGTGGAAAGAAAGAGGATGTAAAGGTATTAATGGACGATGTGACACAATTGCTCGATTCACCTTCCATGAAGTAGGATAAGAACATAAGAACATAAGAACATAAGAGAAGCCAATGTTGAATCAGGCCAATGGTCCATCTAGTCCAACACTCTGTCACACAGCGGCCAAAATATACCAGGTGCCCTCAGGAGGTCCAGCAGTGGGGCCAGGACACTAGAAGCCCTCCCACTGCTGCCCCCTCCAGCACCAAGAACAGAGTGCATCACCTGCCCCAGACTGAGAGTTCCCATCTATACCCTGTGGCTAATAGCCACTGATGGACTTCTGGATCAGGAGAATTACAGGGAAGGGGGGGGCAGCCATTTAAGGACAGTTTTCACCACAAATCAAAAGACCGCACACCAAAATACGTTGCAGAGTTTCAGACACAGAAATTCACTGCCTTTAAAAATGACATAACTGTGTCTAATAACATCAGTGAGAGCATGAATAAGGTAATTAAAGAGGAGATGCTGTGGAAAGAAATGCCAGCCGATAGTGTGGCACTCAAAATGTATTATATCAGGGGTGGCCAAATAGCGGCTTGGGAGCCTCGTGCGTCTCTTTCACACATCTTGTGCGGCTCCTAGCAGGGCGGCTGGGGAGGCGAAGGGGAGGCAGACTTCCCCCCTTCCCCCCTTCCCCCCTTCCCCCTCCCATCTATTTGCGTTCTTTGTTTCTCTCTCTTTCCTCTCTTTCTTTCCACCTCTCTCTTTTTCTCTCCCTCTTAGACAAATAAATATCATTAGCAAACAAATAAATATCATTGGACAAATAAATATCATTATCAATACCTGTTTTGACCCCTTTGGTTTTTATTTTTGGCAGTCACATTTAAGGTTAATAAAAAGCAAATCTGCATATATTTTTTAAACAGAAATGTGTGTGTGATATTCATTCATGTCTTGTGGCGCTCAAACATCTGACGTTTATTCTACGTGGCTCTTACGCTGAGCACGTTTGGCCACCCCTCGTATTATATGCAGATGTATTATATTTGTTTGTTTGTTAAGTTGGCGTTTAAACTACCCTCCCCTGTAAGAACAGGGCTCGGGGTGGTGCACAACATGGAATACATCATATAATAAATACATAATTAAAACAGGTAGAACACAATGAAAACGGCACTCGAACTTAACAGGTGATGCTAAAAACTTCCAGTTGTGCCGCTGCCTCATGAGAGAGGCAGGGGTAGGAGCGCCAGAGAGATGGAACCGTCGCCCCCCCTCAACCAAACGCCTGGCAGAACATCTCTGCCTTGCATGCCCCACAGAACTGTATCAGGCCCCGTAGGGCACAGATGTTATTCACCCGAGAGTTCCAACAGGTTGGAGCCAGGGTGGAAGATGCCCTGGCTCTGGTCAAGGACAGCGGGATATCTCACAGGCTGGGGGTCGCCAATAAGTTCTGATCTGCCAAGTGCAGTGCTGTTCTAGGGGTATACGTGGGTCCCAGCCTGTTAAGGGCCTTGAAGGTTAACACCAACACCTTGAACCTGATCAGGTACTCCACCGGGAGCCAGTGCTGATGAACATGGGCTGTTCGTGGAGTCCCCCTGAGGTCCCGTGCCACTGCAGTCTGTACCAGTTGGAGTTTCCGGGTCAGTCTCAAGGGTAGTCCTATGTAGGGTGAATTACAGTAGTCTAGTCTCGGGGTGGATTACTGTGGCTAGATCAGGGCGAGACAGGGAGGGAGCCAGTTGCCTGTCCTGGCTTAGCTGGAAGAACACCAGCCTGGCAGCGCTTGTGACCTGGGCCTCCGTTGATTGGGGGGCATCCAGAATCACAGCCAAACTCCGGACAGCTGGTGCCAGTCTTCAGGGCACACCGCCAAGGGCTGGGAGTTGGCACCCCTGGCCTGAATCCCCCCGCCCAGCCACAGGATCTCTGCCTTAGCAGGGTCCAGTCTCAGCTGTCTCTGTTTCAACCATCCCAGCATAGCCTCCAACCCCTCAGCCAAGTTTGCTGGGGTGGTATCCGGCCGGCCACCCATCCGCAGATAAAGCTGGGTGTCATCAGCTTCCTGGTGACACCCCAGCCTGAACCTCCATGCTAGCTGGGCGAGGGGGCACATCTAGATGTTAAACAATACTGGAGAGAGGATTGCCCCCTGGGGAACCCCACAGACTCAGGGGTCCCTAGGGGACAGCCTCTCTCCCAGCGCCACCCTCTGTCCTTAGCCTTGGAGAAATGAGCTCAGCCACTTCTGGGTCAGTGAGGCTATGGGGCAAAAGGTCAGGACCCACTGTGTGTCGAATGCTGCTGTGAGACCCAACAATAACAGCTGCGCCGATCTGCCTTGATCCCGCTCTGGGTGGGGCCCATCTGCAATGGTGACGCAATGCTCCCTCTAAGCTGTGGCATCTTGTGAGCAAAACTTCTACTTTGTGAGCTCCTGGCATTAAAGCTGTGAGCGAGCGATTTGGCTGCTGCATAAACTAGTTTGCTCTGGAGCCCCATCCCTTCCTGAGCCAAGACAAAAATGTGTGAGCCGGAGGCTAAGAAACTGTGAGCTAGCTCACACTAACTCAGCTTAGAGGGAACACTGGTGACCAGAGTTGTCCTTGTCCCATGGCGAGGGCGGAAGTCAGACTGGAATGGATCCAGGAAACCCTGGGGCTGTTCTGCAACTGCTCTCTCAATTACCTTACCCAGAAACAAAAGACTGGGTGGCAACTGGAAGGATCCATTGGGCCCAAAGCTGGCTTCGTTAAGAGCTGTACAACCACAGCCTCTTTCGCTCCCTTTGGATGGACCCCCAGACCGAGGGACGGATTGATAATGTCTGCCAGCCTCACCCCCCCCCCGCCGTATCCCCTCACACTGCCAGCTTCTACTAGCCATGAGGGACATGGGCCCAGGAGGCATGTGGGCGGCCGAACAGGACCCAGAATCCTGTCAACACCAGCCAGGGAGAGTTGGCTGAAGCTGTCCAGTACGGAGTCCGGAGACGGCCAAGGGGCCTCCAGTTCACTCACTGTATCAACGTTGGCCGGGAGTGTTGGTCGTGGCGGAGCGACAGGACTTTCTCCGCATAGGAGCTCGAGAAAGCCTCACAGCCAATGGCCGGATTCCTGACATTTGGGGTTCTCTCCGTGAGAGAAGTTAAATCACCCTAAACTCGGGGTGGCCAAACTGCGCGGCGGCTCTTTCACACCAATTGTGCGTCTCCCGGCAGGGCGGCTGGGGAGGCGAAGGGGAGGGCAGCCCCCCCCCCGCCAGTCTTCCCTTCCCCGGCCGGTGCTCCCCTCCCTCCCTCCCTCGGTAGGCTTGAGGTTGGGGGGGGGAGAGCAGAGAAAGAGAGCAATTTCTCCAAGTCGGCCAGCTTGGAGAAAGCACTTGCCTCCTTAGATATCATTATCAATATCTCTTTTTACCCCTTTCGTTGTTATTTCTGGCAGTCTTATTTAATGTTAATGCCAATAAAAGGCCAATTTGCATATTTGCCAGTAAAAGTCTTAGTGTGATATTTGCTCATGTTCTGATGCTTGTTCTGTGTGGCTCCTACGTTAAGCGAGCTTGGCCGCCCCTGCCCTAAGCAAAGGTCCCGGGCGAGGGCTGGCGGATGCCATGGAGGCCCCACAAGCCTCCTTTTCGACCGCTTTCGAGCACGCCCGGGCCTCCTTGTTCCTGGCGGGCAGGCCTGTTTGTTCCCCATTGTTCCCCGCGGGCAGCCGTGCGTCCTCAGCTGGCCCTCAGGTATGGCTCATGGGCAGCCGCCGACAGTCCTCCGAGGAACACGCGGGCTCTCCATCGTTCCGCCCGGGCGGTCACGCATCCTCTGTTGACGACCAGGCACCGTTTATGGGCAGTCGCTGTCCTCGCTGGGCAGCACTCGTCGTGGGCTTCCTTATCCCTGGCGGGCACGCCCGTTTGTTCCCCATTGTCCCCTACGGGCAAGCGGGGCCTCCATTATTCCCCACGGGCAGCCGCTGTCCTCGGACGGGCCACCCTGGTCCCCCTTCATTCTCCCCCGCGGGCCAAAGTGCTCTTCGTCGCTCACTGCTACGGGCGGGCAGCCGTGCCTCCTCCCGGGGCAACCAAGGGCTGTCCTTAGCCGGGCCAGCGCGCGCTCCGTTCCCTATCCCCTCCGGGCGATCACGCGGTCTCTCTGGGCCATCGACGTGGAGGGCGCCTGCCGGCGATCGCCGTCCTTCCTTCGAGCGCAGCACGTCCCCCGGCACCGGGAGGCCGGAGAGTTGGACTTTGGCGGCCGCCGGCCGGGATCCGCCGCCCTCCGGTCCGGCTTCTGCGGGAGCCGGCGTGGAGCTGCCTTTCCCACCCCGGCTGCCCTGAGAGCCCGACCCGGTTCCGTTCCGCTGGGTCACTTGAAGGAGAGCCCGGCGGGCGGGCGGGAGGCGCCTCTGCAGCTCCCGGGGAAGCCGAAAGCGGCTCTGGCGCCCCCCCCCCCCCCCCGCCGCCGCCCCGCGCCTTCTCCCGGCTCCGCAAGGAAACAACAAGAAGAATTCACAGGCTCATAGCGCAGCTTCACTGCTGTTAGTTACTTGTGTCCAGAAACAAGAGCGCAAAACTCCGCTTTTTTTCGGGGAAAGACTTTAAAAAGAAGTTCCCCCTCCTCCTCCCCCCCAGACAGGGGCTCTTCGGGGAGCTGGTGGGGAGCACGGGGATGGGGAGGGTGACCCGAAGAGGGGACCCCTCCCCCAGGCCTGTGCCCAGGAGGAAGCCGGGGGGTGTCCGTGTGTCTGGGGGAGGCGGATCTTCCCGGCCAAAGACACTTTCGCCGTGATGATTTGGACACCCCGCCCGTCCCCCATCTCCACTTTCCTTCGTGGCATGAAAAGGGGGGGGGCCGTTTCCTGAGAAGCCGAAGGCGCTTCCCTCCCTCCCTCCTTCCGCGCGGAGGGGGGACTGCGGGTGTCGGTGTTGGTGGGCGGGGGGGGTGTCATTGCGTCGGAGTAGGAAAGCGGGGGGAGGGGGGAGGGCAGGCGCAGGGGAAGCGGGAAGGAAAGAGCCAGAGCCCGGCCAGCCCCGCCGAGACTGACGCCATTTGTGCCGCGGGGCTGTGACGGGGGAGGAGTCGCGGCTCCCTTCGGCAGGTGCCGCCGGACCGGAGCGGGGCGTCGAAGGAGGACTCCGCTTGCCAGGAAACAGGACGGGCGGGCGCCCCTTCTAGCCCTACCGGGAGGGGCCAGCAGCGACTCAGGGAAAGGGCTCCCGGGCTCTGGCGCGGGTCTCCTGCGATCGGCAGACACTGGCAGGGCAGCTGCCCCTCCGGGTCTCTCCGGCGACAATACACGACTAACTAACTTTTTAAAAAAGCCGAAACGAAAGGCGGCCGCCGCATCCGGACCCCTCTTCATTCCGGCGCTTAACCGAAAGCACTCGTTTAAAGGCGCGCGCGGCGCTTGCTTCCAAACCCACCGGGGGGGGGGGAAAGAGACCCCGACGTGCCTCCTCCGCCTGAAGAAGGAGCGCTTCAGAGAAGGGCCCGTCGGGAAGCCCCGCCCGTGGCGCTCTCGGGGCGGGGTGGGGGCGGAATCCCCAGACAGGCAGGGGGCCCCCCGAAACGTCTCTCCCCCCCCCCGACCGCCTCCCGGTCACTCTTCCGAGGCTTCCGCAAAAGAACGGTCTTCCTTTCTCCGTCTCCCGTCTTCCTCCCGCCAGCCCTGAGCCGGCACGTGCTATAATAATAATGATGATGATGATGATGATGATGATGATGATGATGATGATGATGATGATGATGATGATGATGATGATAATAATAATAATTCCGAGTCCAGTGGCACCTTTAATTTTGTTGTATATGAATTTTATTGGGGGTTTTATACAATGAATTTTTTTAGAAAAAGAAAAAGAACAAAGCCAAAAAACCCAGAACAACAACAAAGAGGGGGAAAGAAGCTAAAAAAACAGAAAAAGGGATAAAGACCCGACTTCCTCTGTGACCGAGAGCCACCCATTGGGGCGTTACCACCTTCGTCCGAGGGGATCTCCTTTCTTTGCGGGCTTAGCATCTTGGTCTTTCAGTCTTCCAAACCGTCAATCATCCGTTCATTTTTTCCCGTTTTACGCGTGAAGTCCAATAAACGGTTTCCATCGAGGTATACACTGAAGTCTTTGCCTTTCTAACAAGAGCGTCAGTCCGGCCATCTGGGCAGGCTCGCCATCCTCCGCTGCGGCTGGTCCCGTCGGGCACCTTGAAGAAGACCCGCCGAGTTTGCTTCCCGGGTAGAAACGGCTTCCCTGCGCAGGCGCGCCTCTCCAGGGACCCTGGGACAGGAGTGCGGGGTGGTCTCTGGGGGCTTGTGTTTCACCGCGTCCGAAGCCCTGCGCGAGCACCCGGAAGCTTCGTATACCCGGGAATCAAACTTGGGGGGTCTCAGAGGCGCCCCTGGACCCAGACTTTGCTGCGCCGCTTCAGACCAATGAGGCAACCAGTGTTCCCTGTAAGATGAGTTAGTGTGAGCCAGCTCACAAGTTTTTAGCCTCCAGCTCACACATTTTTGTCTTCGCTCAGGAAGGGATGGCTCCAGAGCAAACATAAGAACATAAGAACATAAGAGCATAAGAGAAGCCAATGTTGAATCAGGCCAATGGTCCATCTAGTCCAACACTCTGTCACACAGCGGCCAAAATATACCAGGTGCCCTCAGGAGGTCCAGCAGTGGGGCCAGGACAACAGAAGCCCTCCCACTGCTGCCCCCTCCAGCAAACAAATTTACGCAGTAGCCGCATCGCTCGCTCACGGCTCTAATGCCAGGAGCTCACAAAGCAGAATTTTTGCCCACGAAACCCCACAGCTTAAAGGGAGCATTGAGGGCGACCCCCGGGAATAAGAGTAAGGACAGTAACGGAGACGAGGAATCAAAGGAGGAACGAGCGGCCGTGCCGACAGCCACGGAAGCCAGCGACCGAACGATTTCCCGTCCCGCTTTCGTTCTTGTCTTCGGAGAAAGAAAAAGGTTCGTGAACGAGAAGGTGGACTTCGTTAGTCCGCAGGGCGGAGAGGCGTCCTGGCCGGGCGGGAAGCGGCCGGGCGGGCTTCTCTCTTTAGGGCTGCGGTCACGCACCCCAAAGAATCCACTTTCCGGGCACTTTCCGGGCACTTTCCGGGCACTTTCCGACTGGACTGACAGTGGATGCTGTGGTGTGCGTGACCGCAGCAGCCTAGGAGACGCATACGAGTGCCCCACAGCGACGCCCTGCAAAATCTGCCCGGGGGGGGGCGGGGGCGACCCAGCAAGGGGACCCGATCCAGCACGGCGTTTCCTGCTCCGGGCCAGCCGAAGCCCGCAAGTCTCCCGCCCCTCGCCTGGCTGGGACCCGCTGCCCGCGAACGCGGAGGTGCCATGCCACCCCCCCCCGGCTCCTGGCCATCGATAGAGGCCCCCCCCCCCGCCTCGGAACCTGCCCGATCCCCTTTCCCCGGGTCTGTCCCCCCCTCCTTTGTCAAACTATGTTGTGCTTTTATGCGGTGTTTTGTTCTGATGTTTATATTGTTGCATTGATGTTTTTATCTCCTGCAACTTTTATGTAAGCCGCCCGGAGCCCGCTTCGGGGAGGCGGGGAGGGCGGCGGGTATAAATCCAATCAATAAACGTAATAAATAAAACGCAGTCGGCGTCTCTTCTGGCGCGCCAGACCAGTGTTCCCTCTAAGCTGAGTTAGTGTGAGCCGGCTCAGAATCTTTTAGCCTCCGGCTCACACATTTTCGCCTTCGCTCAGGAAGGATGAGGCTCCAGAGCTATCTGATCTATGCAGCAGCCAAACCCCTCGCTCACTAACTCTAATGCCCCGGTAGCTCGCAAAGCAGAATTTTTGCTCACAAGAGGACTCCACAGCCGGGAGGGGGCATTGCGCCGGACCCTAACCCTCCGCCGCTTCCGACCTCTGGCGCCCCTTTGAGGCCGCCTCCTCCAAGGCGTCCCTTTGTTCCCCTGGGCCCCAGACCCCGCTTCTTCCTCGGGCGGAGGGCAGACCGCCTTCCTCGGGACTGGGGACCTTTCGCGCCCGCCCTCCGGCGCCCAACACCCCCCCCCCCCGCCGCAGCCTCCGCTTTTTGTCTGTCTTCGAGGTGACCCCCCAACCCCCCCTGCCCCCGTTTCGCCGCAAGAGACCGCTGCGATGGCTGCCCCCCCCCGCGAGGAATCTCGCAAACCCCCTGGCATCGCCCCCTCCAGCAGGCGCTCCTCTGGAGTAACTCCCTCCCCCCAAAAAAACCCATTCGACGGAAGCCTTCCGGACGGAGGGGGCGCTCTCGAGCATTTTTTCCCCCAGCGCCCCCGGGACGTCTCTCCTTTCGGAAGGGGGACCCGAACAGCAGAAGACCGTTCCGGGGAGGGGGGGGCTCTCGGGGGGAGGGGGAGGCCTTCGGACTGGGCTGGCCGGCCTCTGGCCTGCGAAGCCCCAGCGCAGAACTTGGCGCTTGACACGGGACTTTCGAAGTGTGTGTCTCCCCCTCAATCCCCCACGCCAACACAAGAGAATCTTACCCGTCCAGGCGACGAGAGACAGACAGAGTGCGCGCGCCCGGTGAACCCCCCCCCAACCTCAGGTCTTTCCCAGAAGGTCGGGCGTGCCCTGACGATGGCGAGCTCGCCGGCCGGACTGAACTCCCCGCGGGCCATTTGCCGGGACCGGAGCGGAGAGGGCCCCCCCTTCCCCCGCACCCAGAGGCAGGTTCCTGGCCCGGCGCAGCCAGCGGGGGATTGGGGGTGGGCGCCGCGGCTTCTGGGATGGCGGCCTCCAGGCCCGGCCCTTCCACTTCGCCGGCGAGGGAGGTCTCCTGCCCGAGGGAAGGCGCCCCGGCCCGGCCCGGCCCGGCCCGGCCCGGCCCGGCCCCCTCTCCTTGGATCTCGGTCCTTGGAAGGCGGGCCGCCCTGGGGCAGGCCCTGCAGAGCCCCCCTCCCCCCGCGCTCTTCTCTCTTGCCCGGATGCGGAGAGCCCCCCTGGGCGGGGAAGGAGGGTCTCTTCTTCCTCCTCCTCCTCCTGGGAGGCGACGGGTCCCCTTCGACTCGGGCGCTTCCCATCGGCCGGCCAGTCAGTCCCGCCAGCGGACGAGGTGGGGCCTGGGAAAGTCCTTCCTTCCTGGGCTGCCTGGGACCTCCTGCCCCCCCCCCCCCAGCTCCGCTTCACTTACCCGGTGCGGCGACTCCTTTGGGCGGCCGAAACACTCGCGCGCGCGCCCCTGAACATCCTCCCCCACTCGCTGGAACCTACCCCGAGAAGAGCCCGAGAGGCACCGCCGAGTCCGCCCCGAGCCGCCGCCGCCGCCGCCTCCTCCTCCCCCCCCCCCCGGAGTCCTCGAGCCGCGGCAGAGAGAACCAGGTTCTCCCCCTCCCTCGTCCTCCGCCTGGGCTCTGCCTGGGCAGCCGCTCGCCGGAGCCCCCTCCGCCTCCTCCGCCTCCTCCGGCCGGCCCGCTCGGGCTCCTCTTCCCGGCTCCGCGGAACCCTTTCCCTGGGACGGGGCCCACCGCTGGCCCCGGAGATCGGCAGGGCCGCAGGGGGGGGGGCGTTTCCAGCCCTCTCCTCTCCGGACAAGCTCCTCGGCCTGCTTCCCCGGAGCCCCGAACCCCGCGGAGGGAAGGCGCGCCGCCGGCCACTTGCTGGCGCTCACCTCTCGAGGAAGAAGGCCTCCGGGCTCTGGCCTCCGGGAAGCGCCCTGGCAGACCGGGAGAGGCGTTTTGCCCCCCCCCCCGGGGCACCCCTTCCCGGCGGCGGGTCCGGCTGGCCAGCCCCCCCGGCTTCCTCCTCCTCCTCCGGGCTCCTTCCCGGTCCCGATCCCGCCTTCGCACAGGGCGAGTCAGGCTGCAGCGCCGCGGCCCCGGCTTGGCTTCCCTCCCCCTCGCCAGAAAGGGGCGGGACAGGCTCTCCCGGCCCGGCTCCCGCCCCCCGCCGGAGGGATAAAAGGGCGGCAGCGGCGGGGATGGAGCCTCAGAGCCGCTCGCCGGGAGGAGGAGACAACAGCAGCACAAGTGAGCAGAGTGCGGGTGGGGGGTCCTCAGTAGTCGCCAGCCAGTGCCAAGCTCTGCCCAAGCCCGGGTCTCTGAGCACGTGCAAAGAGCCGGGCTAGAGGAGGGAGGAGGGCCGCCTCGGCGGAGAGGGCAAGGGAGGCTTAGTGAGTCCTCCTAGACGGGGTCGTCCGCGGTCCCCTCCCCCTCCGTGGACCCAGAAGCGCCGGGAGTCTCCCCTCTCCCGTCAATTCCTTCCGATTTGGGCTCCGTCCCCCCGCCCTCATTTCGTTCCCTTCCGAGGGGGCTCCGGTGGGGGAAGGGGAGGAGAGGGCGGGGAGCAGACAAGGCGGCGCATCGCTCTCCGCTCTTTTGGGTGGACGGCTGTCCCCGAGCCTTGTGTGGGTAGCAGGATCGGGACCTGCTCAGGAGGGGGGGCTCTGGAAAAGTGCGCGCGCAAGGAGGGAGAGGAGCCGCGGGGGCGGGTGGGACAATCCCTCGGCCTTTTTCATTGGGGGGTGCCGAGGAGATCCCCACAATCTCCCTCCCTCTTCCCCGCAGCCGCTTCGGGTTCTGCCCGCGGCCTGTCCCGGCACCGCGAGCTCTCTGGGGGACCCTCATTCGGTCCGGGCCAGCCCCAGACCCCCTTGAGGCGGGATTCCACCCCCCCCGCCAGGAGAGGATCGGAGGCTCCCAACCCCAGTCGCCCCCCGCCGCCGCGGCCCTTCCTTCCCCTCCTGGGGATGAGCCCCCTCCCCCCGCGTCTCTGGCAGGAGGGCCTCCCCAGGGAAGAGAGCCCGCCCGCGTCTTCGGGCCAGGTGGAAGCCCCCATACACATTCACTCCCCCCCTCGCTTCTGATGGGCCCTGGAGGCATCGGCCGCTGCGCCCCCCGGACCTCCAGGGGGTGCCCCTGTCCTGACGACAGTGCCAGGTGGGAAGCGGCAGTACCAAGTTCGAGTCCAGCGGCACCTTCTTCTTCTCCTCCTCCTCCTCCCGGGTCTCAGCTCTGGCCTGCCGGCCGGCCCGCCACTTCAGAGTTCCCGCTTTCAGAGCAGGGGGGGGGGGCTTGGCAAAACAGGGCAAACAGGGCAAGTCCTGCCTGCGAGGGAGGCGCGGTGGCCCGCGAGTGTCCGGGACGGTGGCGAAAGCCTCGAGAAGCGGGGCGCCCCCGGAGGCCCGCCGAGTCCTTCCCCCCACCCCCCGGGCCGGCCGGCGAGGGGGGCTGCGGAGGACTCAGGGGCGCCCCTCCCTCTCTGCTGCTGCCGCCGCCACAGGGACCCCGAGCGAGCGAGCGAGGAGGAGGAAGAAGATGAGCGGCCCGACCGTCGCCCTGCGCGGCCTCCTGGGGGTCTGCCTGGCCGCCCTCTACGGCGCGCGGGTGGGCGCCGACACCAGCGGCGACATCAAGGCCCTGGCAGACGTCACCATTTCCCGGCTCCAGGAGGTAAGAGGGGCGGAGGGCGGGCGGGGGCCGCGGAGGTTGCGCGCTCTGGCCGGGAAGGCGGGCCAGGCAGGCACGTGGCCGGCGGTGGCCCCAGGAGAGCCGCGTGCTCCTTGGCCGGGCCGGGCCGGGGGGGGGGCATCTCTGCCCTTCGTGCCGCGGGGGGGGGGCGGGCCGGGCGGGCGGCGGCGCCTGGTTCCCCCACCCACCCACCGACCCACCGGTTCTCTCCCCCCCCCCCACAGTTCCCCGAGGTGAGCATGAAGATCGGCGGCTTGGAGTTCATCCCGGAGGAGGCGCCGGCCCCCCGGCTGGGGCCGATCGACCAGGCCCTGGCGGTCTTCCAGGAGGTCCTGGCCCGGCTCCTCGCCCACGAGCCGGCCGGGCAAGTGCGCCACGACCTGGAGAACCTGCGGAGCCTCCTGCAGCGGATGGCCGGCGACCTGGGCTGCGCCCTCCACGCCCCCCCCGCCTCGCCCGTCGACCGGGGCCAGCTGCAGGCCCTCCTGGCCGACTCCGCCTTCAGCGTCGTCACGGCCACCTTCAACCGCCTCCGGGAGCTCCTGCGCTTCCTCGCCGGCCACGTGGACGAAGTCCAGAGCTGCTAGGAGGGGGCGGGCGGGCGGGCGGGGCGGGGCGGGCGGCTCCCTGCGCCAAACGGGGCGGGTTGCCTGTGTCAAGTGCCCAGTCAATAAAGAGGAGCCAACAGGAGTGTGTCGTTTGAGCTTCAAGAGGAAATCTGTCTTTACCGGAAACAAGGGCGGGAGCTACCTTGGGAGAGAACCAAGGCCCCCTCTCAGCTCTGGAGTCCTCTTGCGAGCAGAGATTCCGCCTGGCGAGCTCTTGGCATTGAAGGTGTGAGCCCGTGGATTTGACTGCCGCATAAATTGGTTTGCTCTGGAGCCCTCATTCCTGAGCCGACAAAAATGCGTGAGCCAGAGGCTAAAGAACTGTGAGCTGGTGCACGCTAACTCAGCGTAGAGGGAACACTGATTCATGAACAATGCTCCTTCTAGGCTGTGGAGTCTTGTGAGCAAAAATTCTACTTTGTGAGCTCCTGGCATTAAAGTTGTGAGCGAGCGGTTTGGCTGCTGCATCAATTAGTTTGCCCTGGAACCCTCCTTCCTGAGCTGAGACAAAAACGGGTGAGCCCGAGGCTAAAAAACCGTGAGGTAGCTCACACTAACTCAGCTTAGAGCGAACACTGGAGAGAAATGGGGGGGGGGGAGGGAATGCTCTCTCACCTAACAACGTCTAAAAAGAAAAAGGCTTAACGGCCTCTTCTTTTTCCTCGGAACAAAGGCAGGAAGCTGATAATAAAACATGCAGACAGATGCATACGTGATCCAAGCCCATCTTCAAACCAACATATCGGTTAGCTAATGACGAGACTACAGATCGCTTCATTATACTAATCACCACCCACATTCTTCCTCGGGCAAACTTGTCTCAGCTTCTAATTGGTTAGAGGTAAACCAGGTAACATCCTGTTCACACGCCACATCCATTTAACTCTTTCGTGACTGAATGTGCTGTCAAGTTACTTGGAGGTCATGTCCCGACACAAACCAGAATAAGGACCGGTAGACTTGCGAAGGGCGCCTGTGTCGTGAGCTCTGCAGGGCCCCCGGTGGTTCTCCCTGAAACAACTGATCCTGAGACGACCCAGATCCGGGGAGAAACCTCCAGTGATTCACTCAAGACGGTGCGACCGACCAGAGAGGCTGGAGCAGGGCAATCAGCGCTCTCTCTCTCTTTAATTTTATTGGATTTTAACATATTATGGGACAAGAAGTTATAAGGGTAGGAAGGGTACAGGGTGTGGGATAAGACATATAGGAAAATGCCATCAAATTTGTATAATATTACACGTTTTCGGTCTTAGTTCTTTGTTTCCAATTCTATTTCTTTGTAGAATTACAGAAGCTAGTATCACTTAGTCAAATCGTTAAATCACTTAGTCAAATCTCCCCAAATTTATATTTTATATGTCCTTTGTTCTTGGTCTTCGAAATTTCTTTCCGCCCATTCATAAAACAGCGTCCGATTGTTTCTCACATTTTGTTTACTTCTGTCCTTCAACAGGTTTGACAGTATAGCCATTTCGGCTGTTTCAGGGTTTGTTTGGGTTTTTTTTGTCAAAAGTTCATTTTCCGTTGGTATCTCTGCTTTCTTCCAGCGCTTAGCATAAAGAATTCTTGCTGCCTTAACTGTATGTATAATTAGATATTTAACTTTCTTGTCTTTTACATCAGGCATGATAATAAGCAGGAACATTTCAGGTTTAAATGGTACCGGTAACAAACGCATTTTCTGTAACATTTCATGAAACCTTCTCCAATATAACATCACCTCTTCACACTTCCACCAAACGTGGAAATAACTTCCCACCCGTGTCTCACATGTCCAGCATTTATCAGACATTGCAGGACACATTCTGGCTGGTTTCTCTGGTGGGCGATCAGCTCCCTCAGACAGAATCGTGCCACCCGATAGACTGCACTGCCTCGCAAGAACGCAGAAACACCAGGACTTTCTTCATGGGGGAAAATAGCCCACCTACCGTCTCAAGAGGCTCGGGAGGGGAAGCAAGCTACCAGAGAGGAGCTTAATGCTCTACGCGAGAATTGCACCACACGGGGACGCTTAACAGAGCGACTTCCAGGGAGGACAGCCATAGGATGGGAGGGGGTCTCGCCGATGGTCCGAGCCAGCGCTACTAAGCCAGGCTGGATGCTAAGGGATGGAAAGGACGGCGATGAAACACATTCAGACCTGTTGTCAAACGCACAACAATAAGAACACTCCTCAGTGTTGCTGCAGGCAAGAGAATGCAAAGAGTTCACCTCGACGTAAAGACTGCGTTTTTTGCGTGGCAGAGACAGGCAGAGAGGATCTCTGTGCGCAAACTTCAAAAGGGTTTCTAGGGCTTGAAACAAGCTCCCGGATCTGGGGAGGGTAAGCCGAAGGAGGCGCTGGTTCAGGCAGGCTCCGAGAGGAGTGCCTCAGACCCTGGACTGGGCACCACGTGCAGAAATGACAAACGGGTTTACAATCCCACTTACGAGCGTGACTTACTGCCAGCGCAGCAAAATCCAGACGACTGCAACGAAACTGTAGATCGCCCGAACCACCAAGCTGAAGTCAGGCAGCTGGGCAACACCGTACCTTAACCTTGGCATCCAGGTCCAAGACCCACACAGTCAGACATTTTTGTTAGAGGGGGCAATTTTTTTTGTTAAGGGGGCAGAGTGCAGCCCATGATGTGTCTGTACAGAACTGCCCTGAACATAACATAAGAACATAAGAGAAGCCAATGTTGAATCAGGCCAATGGCCCATCCAGTCCAACACTCTGTCACACAGCAGCCAAAATATACCAGGGGCCATCAGGAGGTCCAGCAGTGGGGGCAGGGCACTAGAAGCCCTCCCACTGCTGCCCCCCCACCCAGCACCAAGAACAGAGTGCATCACCTGCCCCAGACTGAGAGTTCCCATCTATACCCTGTGGCTAATAGCCACTGATGGACTTCTGCTCCATATCGTTATCTAATTCCCTCTTGAAACTGTCCACGCTTGTAGCTGCCACCAACTCCTGTGGCAGGGAATTCCTTGTGTCCATCACTCTTTGGGTGAAGAAGTATTTATGCTTCTAAATAATTAAGGCCAAGTATTTATGCTTCTAAATAATTAAGGCAAAGTGGTACATCACACAAAAATGTTTCAGGTCTATTACAAAGTCTATTACACGCAGAACATACCGAGAGCACTCTCGACAAGTAACAGGAAACACACATCTTCATCAGCGTCGCACCTTCGCCATCCCACCTGTTTGGTTTTACACATTTCAGTGAGTCAAACAGACTATAGAGAAATCAAAATGCGTAGCTCAGCGAGACAAGCTCACCATAAGCAAACCAGTCGCTCTACAGAGTTCAGTGAGACAAATGGACCATAAATGCCAAATAATGATTAAAACCAACCGTAGACTCTCCAGACTTTGCATTTGCTAAAGCATCCTGACTGTTAGAGGACTGGGCTACCGTTCCACCCTTTACAGCCTACTGAACAAATAAAGTAACAGTCAACGTGACTGGGCACGAAATTTGTCTATGAATGCACCCCTACTGATGTTATTTGTGAGTGATTTCTCATAACCTAGCGACCCAAAGAGTGATTAACATATGGAATTCACTGCCACAGGAGGTGGTGGTGGCTACAAGCATGGGCAGCTTCAAGAGGGAATTGGATAAACATCTGGAGCAGAGGTCCATCGGTGGCTATGAGCTACAAGGTATAGATAGGGACTCTCAGGCTGGGGCAGGTGATGCACTTTATTCTTGGTGCTGGGGGGGGCAAAATGTAAATGGAATCCTCCTGGCGATGGGTAAATAAGGTGTTTTTGACTGCTCTGGGTTGGAATATCTGCTTGCATAAGAACATAAGAGAAGCCCATGTTGGATCAGGCCAATGGCCCATCTAGTCCAACACTCTGTCACACAGCGGCCAAAATATACCAGGTGCCCTCAGGAGGACACTAGAAGCCCTCCCACTGCTGCCCCCCCCAAGGACCAAAAATACAGAGCATTCCTTTGCTCCAGAACGAGAGTTCCCATCTATACCCTGTGGCTAATAGCCACTGATGGACTTCTGCTCCATATGTTTATCTCATTCCCTCTTGAAACTGTCCATGCTTGTAGCTGCCACCACCTCATGTGGCAGTGAATTCCAGGTGTTAATCACTCTTTGGGTGAAGAAGTATTTCCTTTTATCTGTTCTAACCCGACTGCTCAGCAATTTCATGGAGTGCCCACGAGTTCTTGTATTGTGAGAAAGGGAGAAAAGTACTTCTTTCTCAACCTGCTCAATCCCATTCATAATCTTATAAACCTCGATCATGTCACCCCTCAGCCGTCGTTTCTCCAAGCTGAAGAGCCCCAAGCGTTTTAACGTTTTCCTCCCGCTCTTCTACCAGGGAGTTTAGCGTAGCACACATGATTCTTTCTTCCCTGTTTTAGGGCAAAGGGAGGAAGGGCAAAGGGGGAGGGGAGGGGGGAGAGAGAAATGGGGGGCAGAACACAGTGAGGGGCAAGGAGGAGGAGATTGGATTTATGCCCCTTTGCCCTTCACTCGGAGTCTCAGAGCGGCTGACAAACTCCTTCCCCTTCCCCTCCCCACAACAGACAGACACCCTGTGAGGTAGGCGGGGCTGAGAAAGCTCTGACAGAAACGGCTCTTTTTCAAGGACAGCTCTGAAAGACCTATGGCTTGCCCAAGGTCATCCAGCAGCTGCAAGCGGAGTGGTGGGCTCCGCGCACTTAACCACTACACCGAACTGGCAGGCGCTCAAACAGCCGTGAGGACGGGGGCGTTGGGGGGAAGGGAAGGGAAAGCGAGCGGAGGCAGCCAACAAGGAAGGCGCTCCGACCAAGCCAGCCCGGCCAACCCATCAGCGGCGAACCTTCCTCCGGTTCTTCCCTCCTCCTGGCTGTGAAGCCAAGACCGAGAGGAGCGCGCGTCTTTGTCCCGCACCAACGGGTGGCCGCGGCGAGGAGGGGAAAAAGGGCCAAGGGCGAGGCAGGAGGGGAGAGGCAGAGAAAGAGAGACAGACAGACAGACAAGGGAAGGGGGGGAGACAGAACACAGCGCGCGGGGGAGCCAGACGCCCACACGAGCCGCGCAGATGAGGACGGAGGGGAACGGGAGGGCGTCTGACGCGGACACTGTCTTGCCTACTCCGGTGGCTCCCAGCCAGCCAGTCGGCCGATCGGTTTATCAGCGGCCTCGAGAGCCAGCTCCGACTGCAGTGTTCCCTCTCAGCTGAGTGAGGGTGAGCCAGCTCACAGTTTTTTAGCCTCCGGCTCACACATTTTTGTCTTAGGCTCAGGAAGGAGGGCTCCAGAGCAAACTCACTTATGCAGCAGTCGAATCGCCCGCTCACAACTTTAATGCCCCGGTAGCTCACAAAGTAGAAGTTTTGCTCACAAGACTCCACCGCTTAGAGGGGGCATTGGCTCCCAGGCCATACCCTCCACTCACTTGCTGGCTGCTACCAGGAGGAGGCCCTGTAAGGCTCAGAGGGAGACACTGCGAGGGGGCAGGCCGACAAAGGGAACCCGATGGAAGTTGAGAGCCAGTTTGGTGTAGCGGTTAAGTGCAGGCGGACTCTAATCTGGGAGAACCGGGTTTGATTCCCCACTCCTCCACTTGCACCTGCTGATGTGACCTTGGGTCAGTCACAAGATCTGGCACAGCTGTTCTTGAAAAAGAGCAATTTCTGTCAGAGCTCTCTCAGCCCCACCTACCTCACAGGGTGTCTTTTGTGGGGAGGGAAAGGGAAAGGGAGTTTGTAAACCACTCTGAGACTCCATGTGAAGGACGGGTTATAAATCCAGTCTCTTCTTCTTCTTCTTCTCCTTCTCATCAACCAGGAGCAAAAGATCAAGGAGACAGTCAAACCCCTGAAAAATGGAAGAGGCCAATTCATCACCAACTCCAGTGGAAGCAAATTACATCAGGCAAGGAGATGGCACCCAAGAGCTACTTACCAATAACAGATATCATGAAATATCAGGCAGACTTCTTTCCATTCGCTCGTTACCCTGGCCAGATATCAGCAATGCAGTGGGACCGTTGTGTAGAAAGACTGAGAACTAACCAATGAAGACTGGAATGCAGTTTAAGAGACTTATGAAATGGCTGGAGGGTGCTGCAGCCCTCAAACTTAAACCATCAGCCAATGACAGCCCTAAGCACTAGCTGACTGGGGTGGAGATTAACAGACAGAAAACCCGCCAGTGGCCACGTGATTTTCAATGGAGAAGGGTCTACAAGCTGGTCAGCAGGAAGCAAGAAATGGTTGCAGCCCCCGCCCCCGAAGCCGAAATAGCATCATCTGCAGAAGGTTGTCAAGAATTACAGTGGCCACGCCAGCTGCTGTCAGACATGGGCATGGATGTGCCACACCCCATACTACTGCGTGAAGACAACCGAAGCTGCATTCATCTGTCCAGACCAGAAGATGTGAAGGAAAGTTCCAAGCACATCCACGTAAAATACCACCCGGTGAGAGACCTGAAAAAGAAGGACTTGCCAAGTTAACCTTTTGCTCAGCCAAAGAGAGACATGATTGCAGACCCCCGCCACCACACCACCTCCTGGAGAACACTTTGAGGATTTCTAAGCAAGAAGAGGGACTTTGTAAGCCGAGTCCCAAGACGTCGAGAGGGAGGTGCTGGAAGAGCAGGGCGCCGTCCCTTCCTCTCAGGCTCCAGGAGAAGTGACGAGAGAGTCAGGCAGACAGAGAGGCAAACGGAACAAATTTAGAGTCCGGCGGCACCTTTAAGACCAACAAAGGTATGAGCTTCCGTGCGCCAGGCACACTTTGCCAGTGGCAGAGAAGGTCCAGACTTATAGCCAGAGAATCAACAGCGAATTAACACGTAACATGATGATGACGAAGGTATGCAAAGGGACACTTGATAAAGTGTGCGTGGACACAAAAAGGCTGAATAAACCTTTGCTGGTCGTAAAGGTGCCTGCCCCCCCCATTGGACTCTAAATTTGTTGTACTAAATAACATGTCACGAGTATCAGGTCAACAGTTGTCAAACAATAAATACGTCTTCCTGTTTGCTCTTCTGCCGCTGTTCCTTTGAAGTCGACTGACAGACGTCGCGGAAACAAGGTCCTTCCTCCGGGGCTGCCGCTGGCACTCTCTGCGCGCGCCCAGGCGCAAAAAGGAGGGAGCCGGCTTCCCCGCCCTGGGCGCCAATTGTGCTCGCAGGGGTGCCCCTCAGGGTCCAGCGTGGTCAGCTTGGACCCTCTTCCATCTCTCGGCCTTACTATTTAGAATGGAGCTCCTAAATAAAAGGACTCTTATTACAAGCGGCTCCGTGTAACCTCCTAGCTCTGCTCTGCCAGACCCCTGAGAAGAAGGAAGGCGTTCTGTGTGGTGCCGTGCAGCCCAGGCGCGCGCCCTGCGAAATCGGGACGGGATGCCGGCTCAGCTCTGTGCCAGTGACTCCCGGCACTCCCAGGGCACTGGTTACTCGGTTCGGGGGCGAGCAGGGAGGCAGGGGGCGGTGCGTCAGCGGGTGTGTGTGTGTGGGGGTCTGTTGCCTGGAGAAGTACTCCTGGGTCGGTGCCAGGCGGCCACAAAGTCCCCAAACGAAAGTCGCAGAACACTTTGGAAAGGATGCGCGACTTTCCCGCTTCAGGTGCCTTGGCGTCTCCAGCCGGGCTGGCCCCTGCCGCTCTGAGCCGGGCCCAGCAGGGAGGGAAGGGACCTTTCCCGGGCAGAGGCGGCGCGGGCGGCGGCGAAAACGACAATTGCTGCCAGCGAGTCTCCTCCGGCTTGGTTCTGCGTGGCTCCGGGCTACTGGGCCCGAAAGCCGCGGAGCAGCGTCGGGTGCGGGGCCCGGGCTTCAGAGCCGAGGCCGCCTCCTCCTCCCCCAGGGGCAAAGGATGCGCGTGGCGCCCCCCCGCGGGCCCCTGGTCCGCCCCCCCCCCGTCCCAGCAGCAGCACTGGCCGACCCGTTGGTGCCGGTGGGGACTGCCTGTTCCCTGTAGAGGCCCAGGTCGGTCGTGATTTCTCTTTTTAACGAAAACGGCCTCCGAGGGCAAGGAGCGGCGCGGGTGTTCCCGGGAGGGCGCTCATGACCCCCCCCCCCCGCCGCCCCGCACCTCTCCCCTCCTCCTCTTAACCCACGCCCGGCCGCTGCCTGGCGGAGAGGGCGGGATCGTCCAGCGTCCGAGGCACCTACCAAGCTCGGCTCGGTCCGGGCTCGGAGGGGTCCTACCCGGTGGTTTGCGCGGCCGTCCTTCTTCCCCCTCCCTTCGGAAAACGGGCCCCCTCCGACTGCCCGGCCCGCGCCCTGGGTCCAGCGGCTCCTGTCTCCTGGCGCCCCGAAATGCCCCTTGGGAGAGGGGCTGGAAAAGGGAGCCTTCGACTGCCCCGCCCCGCCCGTGCCCCCTGCTCCGAACGGCCCCGCGCGTCGTCCTCTTCCTCCTCCTCGACCCATCAGAACCCCCTCGAGCTGCGCCCTGGCGGAGCGTCCGAAGGGCTGCTTGGACGCCTCCTTCCCGGCCGAAACGCCTCCCGAGTCCCGCCGCCACTTTGCTCCAGGAATCCGTCCCGGCGGCCTTCCTCGGGCGGGTGACGCGGAGGCCGGAAAGGCTGCTGCCGCCCCCCGCCCCCTCCCAGCCCGGCGAGAGCCGAAGCAGGCCAAGCCGCGCCCTCGGGGGCTGCCTGCGCCGGACTTGGACTGCGGAGGGCCAACCCGGGCTGGGTTTTCTCGCGGCGAATCTCGCCGGGCGCGGGACCACCGTCGGGCGACAGTCCCCGCAGGGGCCCGAACTTTCACGTGGGAGGGGGGGGTTGCCTGGACCGCAAGCATCGAGCTAAGCATTAATGACAACTTTAAAAAAACAACAACAACTTTTTAAAATTTGTTTTTAGATTACGCTGCTCATTTTGCATGTCAGGTCAATCAAGGCCAACGTCGTTCGTAGACTTTCCCTTTTCTTCGGGACTGAGCGTCGAGGAGGCGCAAAGGGCCCCGTTCTTCCCCTGTGCCAACCCCCCCGGTGGCTGGAAGGCCCTTCGCACCCCCCGGCCGACGCCCCCTCAGGCTAAAGAACGGCCGGGGGGGGGCAACCCCGTGGGAGCCTGCGACGGTGTCTCTGGAGGCATCGCAAGAGATCGGGCGGGGGGCGGGGAGTTCCTCGGGCAACGACGCAAGAGCACGACGGGGGATTCCTGACCAACCCCGGTTGCCAGCTCCAGGTGGGGAGCCTCCCGGAGACTTGAGGGTGGAGCCTGGGGAGGGCAGGGACCTCGGGGTGGCGGCGGTAGTATAAGGCTATACTAGGCTCTACCCGGCTCCAAAGCATCCACGCTCTCCAGGGGAACTGCGTTTTGTAGCCTGGAGACGAGCTGCACCGGGAGGCTGGCATCCCTAGACCGACCCCTTGGATCCCAGCCAGCCAGCCAGCCAGCCCGACCCAGAGGCCTGGAGAGGCTGGCCTGGCTCCCGAGAAGCTGCCGCGGCCTCCTGGGGAGCCCCGGTTCGCCCCGGGACAGGAGGCCTTCCCGCCGCCCGCCGCCGTGCCACGTGGCCCTGCTTGGCTGGGAAACTGGCGGTGCCCGGGCGAGGTCCCGGCGCAGAGGGCCTTCCACCCCGAGGCCTCCTGCGCAAAGATCCGCTCCCTCCCGTGGCCGCCTTCCCCGCAGGACCCCGCTACGGAAAACACCCCAGGTCGTGCGCAAGAGACCGCCGGCCCCGTCTCCTGCGCAGAGAAGCCCTCCTCCGGCGACCTCAGCTGCACCCCCAAAGCCCCCCCCCTCGCTCCTCCAGCCCCGGGGCTGGGCAGGCGGCCAAAGGCAGCGGGGGAGGGGAGGTCCCAGGCAGCCTCCCGGCGGCCCCTCCCTCTCGCTGGCGCGGACTGCGGGGGGCTCCCCGCAACGAGACACCGCCTCCCGCCTCCCTCCCCCGAGGGGCCCCGGGCCTGGCGCCCGCCCAAGGGAGCGGCTCCCGCCCGCCTGTCCTCCCCTAACCTCCTCTCGCGGGGCCAAGCGGGGACGCTCTCGCGGGCGCGCACCTGGGAGGGGGAGGGGGAGGGGGAGGAGGAAGCTCTCCCTGCCGGCGGGCCGCTGCCAGCGCTCGGTGGGACGTGGCAGATCAGTCACCCCCCTCCCCCGCAGCCTTCATGCGGCACCTCTGTGTTTCTCATGGCCTTCCGGGACCCTCCTGCCTTTGCAGGGCCAGGCCTAGTCCGCCTGGTTTTGCACCCCCTCCCCGGGGACCCCAGGCACCCCCCCCACACAGTCCACCTCTGCTGGTTCCTCCAGGGCCGGCTCAGCAGGGGAGCGAGGCCTGCCCACTCACAGCTCACCAAGGTGTGTCCTGGAGAAACTGAGGGGGCGATGGGGTTTGCTTGGGAAGGAGGCAGCTCCACCCCTGACTGCCCCCCCATACACAAGGCTCTGGCAGCTGCTTGGGGCCATCCAGGTAATTCTGTGGCACAACTGGAGAGACATGCCCCCAGCATCCTCCGGGCATCTCTAAGGCCACTGGGATGCCCTCCGGTGTGGCCACTTTGTCACTGGTTGAGCAGGGCCCCCCCTCGGCTGTTTGTCCTGGGCCGCCTGGCAGCCCCCTGGAGCCCTCATCCTCAACCCAGACAGACCGAGCATCCCTCCTCGGGTGGGGGTCACCTCAGGACAGGGGTTCTCTCCTTCTGCTTCAGCCTGCAGGGAGACAGCCCCCCCCCCCCGCAGCTCTACCCCACTGCAAAGCTGCTCCATGCCCAGTGGTGGCTGCTCACCCACCACACCTCAAAACCCACCGCCGGATGGAGAGGAAATCCCCGGGCAACTGGGCAGGGGGCTGGTCCCAGATGAGCAAGGGTTGGCTTGGAGGAGACACCCACCTCCCGACCAAGGCTCCCCCTCTCAGCTGTGGAGTCTGGTGAGCAAAAATTCTGCTTTGTGAGCCACTGGCATTAGAGCTGTGAGCGAGCGATGTGGCCGCTGCATAAATTTAGTTTGCTCTGGAGCCCTCCTTCCCGAGCTAAGGCAAAAATGTGTGAGCTGGAGGCTACAAAACTGTGAGCTGGCTCCCACGAATTCGGCTTAGAGGGAACACTGACCCTCTCCCAAAGGCGTTCCTGGGGTCTCACAGTCTGTTCTCCACTCAGTCCTGCAGGACAGATCCTGGGACCATC
Organism: Gekko gecko; assembly: GCA_029375565.1. Taxonomy (NCBI): domain Eukaryota; kingdom Metazoa; phylum Chordata; class Lepidosauria; order Squamata; family Gekkonidae; genus Gekko; species Gekko gecko. The sequence continues at coordinate 2,263,057 of JAPDNY010000005.1, forward strand.
TTGCAGGTTTTAATTGAAGCAAAGGGAGAGTTCAGAGCCGTTGGACAAGAGGTATTCCTGTTGTTGAAGGGAACACACACATTGAACGGTCCTTCTGAAGAGGCTACTGAACTTGGACAAGAAGGTGTGGAAACTGGTGTTACCATTAGTAAAAGAAAATAAGTTTAGTAGTAAATGTAACTAAATAGAGAGTCATTATGGGGTTGAAGCATTGCGGGAAGCCTTGTTTGGGGGGGAGAGGGTGAAAGAAAATGGATATGTATTGGTTTGTTTAAATTGTATGAACATGAAAATATATCCAATAATAAAATGTATTTACCAAAAAAAAAAAAAGAAGGTGTGGAAACTGGTGATGAAGGAGTGCAGCAGGCAACCTCCCTTTTGGAATGCAAACGGCCCCTGTCACTTTGCATAGCAACTGACCCCTGTGGACACTCTGGGGTGGCTCTCGGCCACCTCTCTGAATATCCTCCAGGCCTTCAGTTGGTCACCGTGAATTCCAGGTGCATACACACTCACATGTGCACACACACACATGCACATATGAAGAATACAAAAAAGAAAAAGAAAAACCCAGACAGAAATCATGACCATTCATCTCCATGTACAAAATGCAAACTGCAGGCGCTCACGCAGCCTCAATTGGCGTCAGGCCACAAAGGAAACAAAGAGAAGATTTAATGCTTCAACGTCTGCTTAGTTTCAAAAATTCAAATAGCTCCTCTGCTCTGTTATTAGCATTTTAGAGAAGAAAAACATGTCCTTTAAGAGTATGCCTTTCCTCCTTTTAAAATAACAATGAAAGCAAAGAACTCCATTCCAACCAGCAGAATTCAGGGGAGGCAGAAGGATTAAACCCCCCCCTCTCTCTTCCCTGCCCGCCCTCAAGGCAAAGCGAGGCTGCAGCAGCATCCAGTTCAGATTGTACAGTCAGGAAGAGATGTGCAGTCTGACAACTGGTTTTCTCCTGCTAACTCTTACTGGTGTATGTACATGTTAATTAGGACCAACAACCAATCAAAAGATCTAAAGTTTATCACCTGCTGTATCGGTATTTGAACGCCATTTGCATACCACCACAGGCTCAGCGTGCGAGTCTTTCGAGACACCCGTCTTTGCCCTCCTCCATGCCACTCCTGCTCAGAGCTCTTCCCAGACTGGAGGGGTTCCAGCCTGGGTGCCAGGAGCTGGACAGAGGTGGGGGCATCCAGATGGGGCTGCTTCAAGATACCTTGTTGGCCCAAGTAAGGCATGCCCATCCTGCTGGAGCCCACACTGACATTCACTGGGTTCAAGCCAAGCCCTGTGGCTGCTTCACAGTCTTGGCTCCTAGCCAGCAGTGGCACAGGCCCAGAGGAGGTGCCCGTCAGCTTTACAGTTATCCCCGCTGAAATTCATTTTATTTGTTTTAGCCCAGTTTTCCAGCCTGTCAAGATCATCCTGTATCCTCACTCTGTCTTCTACTGCATTCGCTACCCCTCCCAATTTAGTATCCTCTGCACATTTAATAAGTATCCCCTCTATTCCTTCATCCAAATCATTGACAAAGATGTTGAACAAAACAGTTCCCAGGGTAGATCCTTGAGGCACTCCAGTTGTCGCTCCTCTCCAAGAGGATGAGGAACCCTTCACAAGCACTCTGTGGGTGTGATCTGTCCATCAGTTACAGAGCCACCTAACAGTCACAGGATCCAAACCACATTTTTCCAATTTGTCAACAATAACATTATGTGGAACCTTCTCAAAAGCCTTACTGAAATCAAGATCAACTTTGTCTACAGCATTCCCCTGATCCAGCAAGGTAGTAACTTTCTCAAAAAAGCAGATACAGTTAGTCTGACATGACTTGTTCTTGAGAAACCCATGTTGGCTCTTAGTGATCACAGCCAACCTTTCTAAATGCTCAAGGACCAATTGTCTGATGATTTGTTCTAAAACTTTTCCAGGTATAGACATCAAGCTGATGGGTCGGTAGATACCCTTGCCAATAGCAGCCCCAGAAAGGCCCAGCTCTGAACTCCAACACCTGTGGCAGAACAGCTCCTTTGATGTGTAGGCCCTGTTCCACTGTGTCCTCAGAGGCATCTGGGCACCGGTGGCCATCCAAGGTCTCCGCTGGGCATGTGCTCTCCCCCCCCACTTGGCTTTCCTAACATGCAGAGGGGCTTTTCTCTCCCACTCTTGGTTCAAGCAATGCTACCACCTGGCCTTTGTGGGAATTACCCCCTGAGAGGGCCAGGCCTCCCAGCTTTCCGCTCTGTCTTGCCACTCTAAGGCCTCGGCCAGCTTCTGGTTACCACGGGGGCAGCTTTCTGCCTTGTGTGCCACTGGGGAAGTAGCCACTTGCCACCTGACTGCCCCTCCCCTTCTTCCTGGTGCTCCTTTAAAAACAGCATGCCCCGAATGCTGGAGGTCTAAAAGCAATGAAAGTTACAAAGCACTGATTAGAAAGAAAATGTTCATGCGCATACTCTCAGCAGAGTAGTAAGGAACCCTAGTTTGGTGTAGTGATTAAGTGCTCAGATTCTAATCCGGGAGAACTGGGTTTGATTCCCCACTCCTCCACATGCAGCTGCTGGTGTGACCTTGGGCCAGTCATAAGTTCTGTCAGAGCTGTTCTCTCAAGAGCAGTTCTTGAGAGGGCTCTCTCAGCCCCCACCTACCTCACAGGGTGTCTGTTGTGGGGAGGGGAAGGGAAAGGAGTCTGTAAGCCACTCTGAGACTCCTTCGGATAGTGAAGGGCAGGGGGCATAAATCCAGTCTCCTCCTCCTCCTCCTCCTCCTCCTCCTCCTCCTCCTCCTCCTCCTCCCCCCTAGGGACTAGTGTAAAATGCAGTTTTTCTTTCCCTCCCTTTGCACAGGCCCTAGTGATGTTCACCTGAGGCAGGCTGTTCAGCCTAAAAGGCTACAGCGATTGTTGAAGGTTCCCAGTATCTCGGAGCCTCTGACCAGGCCTGGAGTCCTGTACACGGCAACGGCCACCTCCAGCAGACGCCAGGCGGGAGCTCCATCTGCCTTGATGGAATCAAGACAAAAGAGACCCCCCCTCCTCTTGCCCAGGAATTTTATATCACCTCTCTTTCCCCTCCCACCAGCCAGGCCAAGGCAGGCCAGGCCAGGCCAGAGAAGTTTTTCCTGAAGTCTCCAGGAAAAGACCTCTCTAGGATTTCCAGCCTCCAAAACTCTGTTTGCTGCGGGATGCCACCAGTCCGGCTGGAGGAAGGGTGGGTGTGATGACTTGTTACCTCCCGCCAGGCCTGTCATCTGCATCCCTAAAGCCTCAGTGGGTGTGGCTGAGAGCAGCTGATGCCCCCCCCCACTCTGCCAAGAGAGAGAGAGAGAGAGAAACTCAAGGGGAAGGATTTGCTCAGCTCAAAAGTCCAAAGGCAAAAATGCATTTCTACACACACACACACACACACATATACACAATGTGAAGGTCCACAGGCCCCCTGCACAGCACTGTATATAATGATAAATTAGAAAAGGGTTGGAACACTTTCCCTATGAAGAAAGGTTAATGCGCTTGGGGCTCTTTAGCTTGGAGAAATGACGGCTGAGGGGTGACATGATCGAGGTTTACAAGACTATGCACGGGATAGAGCAGGCAGAGAAAGAGGTCCTTTTCTCCCTTTCTCACAAGACAAGAACTCCTGGGCACTCTGATGAAATGGCTGAGCAGTTGGGTTAGAATGGATAAAAGGAAGTCTTTCTTCACCCAAAGAGTGATTAACACGTGGAATTCACTGCCACAGGAGGTGGTGGCAGCTGCAAGCATGGACTGTTTCAAGAGGGAATTAGATAAATGTCTGGAGCAGAGGTCCATCGGTGGCTCTTAGCCACAAGGTGTAGATAGGGACTCTCATTCTGGGGCAAGGGATGCTCTGTCTTCTTGGTGCTTGGGGGGGGGGGCAGCAGTGGGAGGGCTTCTGGTGTCCCGGCCCCACTGCTGGACCTCCTGATGGCCCCTGGTATTTTTGGCCCCTGCGTGACTCAGAGTGTTGGACTGGATGGGCCATTGGCCTGATTCAACATTGGCTTCTCTTATGTTCTTATAGGAACTCCCAGTCTGGGGCAGGTGATGCACTCTATTCTTGGTGCTGGAGGGGGCAGCAGTGGGAGGGGGCTTCTGGTGTCCTGGCCCCACTGCTGGACCTCCTGATGGCCCCTGGTATTTTTGGCCCCTGCGTGACTCAGAGTGTTGGACTGGATGGGCCATTGGCCTGATTCAACATTGGCTTCTCTTATGTTCTTATAGGAACTCCCAGTCTGGGGCAGGTGATGCACTCTATTCTTGGTGCTGGAGGGGGCAGCAGTGGGAGGGGGCTTCTGGTGTCCTGGCCCCACTGCTGGACCTCCTGATGGCCCCTGGTATTTTTGGCCCCTGCGTGACTCAGAGTGTTGGACTGGATGGGCCATTGGCCTGATTCAACATTGGCTTCTCTTATGTTCTGATAGGAACTCCCAGTCTGGGGCAGGTGATGCACTCTATTCTTGGTGCTGGAGGGGGCAGCAGTGGGGGGGCTTCTGGTGTCCTGGCCCCACTGCTGGACCTCCTGATGGCCCCTGGTATTTTTGGCCCCTGTGTGACTCAGAGTGTTGGACTGGAGGGGCCATTGGTCTGACCCAGCACTGGCTTCTCTCTGATGTTCTTATGACTGAGGCTGAGGGAAGAGAGCCTTGCCTGAGACCACCCCATGAATTGGTGGCTTAGCTGGAGGTTCCACGAAGACCCCTCACTTGCAGCTTGTAGCTCAAATTCCCTACTAAGACACCGGGCAGCATCCACTCCAAGGAGCAGGACATTAGTGTTCCCTCTAAGCTGAGTTAGCGTGAGCTAGCTCACAGGTTTTTTTAGCCTCCAACTCACAGGTTTTGGTCTTCGCTCAGGAAGGGTGGCTCCAGAGCAAACTAATTTATGCAGCAGCCAAATCGCTCGCTCACAACTTTAACGCCAGAGTAGCTCACACAGTAGAATTTTTGCTCGCAGGACTCCACCGCTTAGAGGGCGCTTTGGACATCACACACATTTAATATGGATGGGTTAATTTCTACCCCCCTTTCCTCCCCCCTGGGGACCCAAGGCAGCTGACAACGTCAGCCTCTCCTCCTCCACCACCTTATCCGAGGTAGGTTAGGCCGAGAGGCAGTGCCTGGCCCGAGGCCACCCAGGCAGCTTGCCGGGCAGAGGTGGGGGGCATCTGAGCTGGGGTCTCCTAGATCCCCGTCCAGCACCTGGCACCATTCAGGGAGGCGATTCAGCACAGCGGGGGCGCCTCCCTCCTTCTTCCCAGCATCGCCCCGCTGCTGCAGAGGGCGGGCAGGCGTGCCCCTCCAAGCCCGAAAGTGTGCAGAGGTGAGGGAAGCCGAGCCCCCCACCCCACCCCCGCGGGGGAGGTGACATCAGCAGACGAGGCCCCGGGTGGGTCACGGGAGGACAGGAGCGTGCATGTCAGCCCGGCCCAGCCCTGCCTGGAGATCACGGGGAGAGCCTGTCAGGGCAGCGCCAGCAGGAGGAAGGGAAGCGGGAGGAGACGAGGGATCCGGGTCTGTCAGAGGAGGAGAGCGCGGCAGGCCCCGGGGCCGCCCCACCTCCGCCGCCTGCCTTCCCCAGGGAGAGCACCTGGCGTGGGCGGGAGCCAGACACTCCCAGAGCCTGTGCCAAAGCCGCAGCAGCAGCCGCGCTGGAGGTGACGCGGGGGCGTGGGGGGATGCGGAGTCACCCACGGGCCTCACTCCCCCCCCCATCTCCTGGTTTCCTTCCCCCCTCCCGGCTCCCTCTGGACCCGTCTCTCCCCCTCCCTCCACTCTGCTTTTGGCCACCGGAATGTCCTCTACTTTGCCGACAGGCCATTGCATGGAGAGACAGCATCATGCAGCAGCTAAAATGTGGGGCTTGGTTCTGGGAGAAGCAGGTCTGAATCCCACTCGTACTCTGGAAGCTTGCTGGGTGACCTGGTGCCAGTCACATACTTTCGGCCTAACCTACCTCACAGGGTTGCTGTAGGGATAAAACAGAGGAGAAGGGAACGAGGGTCTGGGCCCTCACTGGGGAGAAAGGTGGGGGGTGTAAATCAAGTATTTCAGGAGAGCTTCTGACAAGAGTTCCCCCATTGATGTCCAGTTGGGTAAACTGGAGGACTGTGGACTGGACCACAGGATGGTGAGGCGGAGAGGGAACTGGCTGGAGAAGCGCACTCAGAGAGTAGTTGTCCCTGGCATTTTGTCTGAGTGGGGGGAGGTGTCCAGTGGGGTGCCACGGGGCTCGGCTCTGGACCCAGCACTTTTCAGAATTTTTATAAATGATCTGGATGAGGGTGGGGAGGGGCTGCTCATTAAATCTGTGGATGACACCCAATTGGGGGGAGCGGCAGACACACCAGAAGGTGGAGACAGAACTCAACGAGGTCTGAACACACTGGAAGAGTGGGCAGATGTGAGCAAGATGCGATTTAACAAGGATAAGTGCCGAGTTCCAAATCTGGGTAACAACAATGAGGAGTGTGCGTACTGGATGGGGGGGGATACTTCTGGGTAGCAGTGTGTGTGAACAAGATCTTGCGGTACGGCTGTAAGCTAAATATGAGCAGTCAGTGTGATGCAGTGGCAAAAAGGCTAATGTGATCTTGGGGTGTATCGACAGAGGCATAATATCCAAATCGCAAGATGTCCGAGACCTGCTGTTCACTGCATTGTACCTGGAGTGTCGTGTGCCCTTCTGGAGGCCTCCCTTCAAAAAGGACATGGGCAGAATGGAGCGGGGGCAGAGGAGGGCGACGAGGATGATCGGGGGCCTGGAGACCAAGACGCCCTGCAAGGAAAGACTGAGGGACTTCTTGGGAAGGTTCAGTCTGGAGAAGAGGAGGTGGAGGGGGGACAGGATTGCCCTCTTGAAGGATTTGAAGGCCTGTGTCACTTAGAGGAGGGCAGGGAGCCGTTCCTGTGGGCAGCAGAGGAGAGGACTCATAAGGATGGGTTTAAATTAAGGGCGGGAAGGTACTGGCTGGATCTCAGGGAAAAGTTTTTTGACAGTCAGAGTTGTGCAACGGTGGAATCAGCTGCCTGGGAAGTCGTGAGCTCCCCCTCCCTGGCAGCCTTCAATTGTATCTGAGCATTCCCATGGACTGGGCCTGAGCAGATCCAGGGGCAGAGGAAATATGGTCTTGATGAGTTGCCCATGTTGCATCTGAAGGCATAGGCGTAAACTACGGGGGGCCCTCAGGGGCCCAGGCCTTCCCTGAATTTTTCCAGGGATGACTGAGCCTCCCCCAGCCAACCAGTGCCAGGTAATACTGAGTTTAAAACTTTCCTTTGGGCTCACTTTTTCTCTTCCAGGTTCACTTTCTTACAAATGCTAAATGAGCTAGCAGGATAGACAATGGAATTGTTAAACATCCCCCGTCTACCCCCCTCTCTTCTCCCAGCAGGGAGGTGTCAAACGCTAGTCTTTAGGAAGTCAGATCTCTACCTTTACCATCCCTTGCCGCAGGAAGAGAAGGTCTCTTGCAGCTGAACCCATCTGGTGGCCATTTTTGTCTATCAGCAGGCATAGAAAGTTGAATGGCACTTGATATTGTAAACAGTGAGGTCTGCAAGGGTTTTTGGTTGTATCTTTGCACTCTCTAGATTAATAACTAAGGTTTTTGCTATCCAGAATACATCAGTCCTTGAATATGTTTGGTGTCTGTTGGAAAAGAAAGTATAGTCCTTAACCCTGGCTGGCTCCACTCACTTTCAATGTTGTAACAATCAGATTGCGAAGCCCAATATACTTGCTGGGCTCCAGTTTACATTTGGGGGGAAAGTGTGTCTCTGTTGTATTTGACTTGGCTCTATATGTCCTTGATTGTGAAAAGTTATTCTTCTTTCAATTTCCCTTTCATTTTTAAATTGTAAGCTCATCTGCATGAACAAGATTGGGGGGAGTATGCAGAGCAGAGGCCTTTTAAAATTTCCTTTTGCTCTGTGTGCAGCCCAGAGAGAACATTGGCCAGGAATGTGCACTCTGCACATGTTCATGCTCTTTATTTTGCTGTTACTTAAAATGGTGTGGTACAGTTTCAAAGGGGCAGCCAACTGGGATGTATTAAAAGGAATTATTGCCCATTGGAAACCATGGGAGAGGCTTGAAGGCCCATTGGAGATAATGGGAGCCAGGAATGCCAATTGACTTGCATGGGTTCCACTGAAATACACTGCAGCACAAAAAAAATTGCAAAGAAAATGTGGAATGGTTTTTTTATTAAGGTCTTTGGGCCCAGATAGGCTACTCTGGGACTAGAATGACACCCCCCAAGTGGAAATATGGTCCCTAGGAAGAGAATCTGTGCTCTGGGACTGGAATAATAGGTCACAGATTGGAATGACAGCCCCTGGAAGTAGCAGAAGCATTCTGGTACTGGAATAACAGCTCCCTAGAATAGAATGATGATCTCTAGCAATAAAATCTGTGCTCTGGAACTAGAATGACAGGTTGCAAAGCGGAATGGCAGCCCCTCAGAATAGGCTCAGTGCTCTGAGACTGGAATGACAGCCCCCAGAGTGGAATGACGGCCCCTGGGAGTAGCAGAGGTGTTCTGGGACTGGAATGACAGCCCTCAGAGTGGAATGATAGTCCCAGAATGCTTCTGGAAGTCCCAAAAGTTGTCATTCCAGTCCCAGAACACTTCTGCTAATCCCAGGGGCCTTCGTTCCACTCTGGGGGCTGTCATTCCAGTCCCAGAGCACTGAGAAGATTGCTGCTACTCTGAACTCTGTGCATTGCTCAGAGATTGAGTACACAGCAACTGTTTTGCATTCTTCTGCCCTGGCTCAGAGACTCCAGCCATGCATTTAGCAAACGAAGGCATCCATGATGCCACAATTCAGTAAATTTCAGTACAAAGTCACTCTTATGAATAAGGCACCATATGTGGTGGTCATGTGATAAAGCAAAGGTATACTGGTCTAATATACACTGTGTGATGCAGAAAATATTAAAAATCCCAATTGGGAGAAGACCGGAACTTCTTTTCTTAGGTTTGACAATGGAAAGAATTCCACAGGAAAAAAGGACATTATTATGGTATATGATTACGTCGGCGAGAATGGCCTTCGCTCAGCAATGGAAAGCGGAGAAGGTGCCGGATATACATGACTGGTTTAGAAAATTGCTGTTTTTAGCGGAAATGGACAAAATGACAAAAAAGCTAAATGGACAAATGGCAGAACAGTATATAAAAGATTGGGAAGGTTTGAAATTGTATTTGGAAACTGAATACAGAATGAAGGGGGAAATGTACAATTTAGATCTGTATGGATACTGAATGAGAAGTGAAATGAATTCTGAATTGTATTATACTGTTATATGAAAATATGTTGAAATTAGTTAGGTGTTTTATATATTTGAAATGTGTTACCTGGTTTGTCGATTCATATAAGTCTAAACCTGATTACCGCCTAATATATACTTTTTTTGTTATTAGCAGTGTTGGAGGCCTATTGGGGGGTGGGGAGGATGGGAAAGAATGAGAAAGAATGTCCAGAAAAACTTTTAAAATGTCCCGCTACAGGCTTTTCTGTGTTGCCTCTCTTACTGTCAGATTTGTGACCATGGTATGTCTATTTGCAGATCTTAAAGTGACTATTCTAAAAGTGAATTTCAAACACAGGACACAGCCAGAGACCGCTGAGGTACCACTATAACCACCTTTACCTGGGTTTAGCCCAGCCCAGGGGCATTGCTAGGTGTGGTTCCCAGGGGTTTCCAAGTCCCCCTAAATTTCTGGGGAGCCCCTCCCTAAATCCCACATGGCTCCACCTACATAGTGACAATGGCCTGTGATGTCACTGGCTCCTCCCTGTGATGTCACTGGGCCCCAGTTCTTTTAAGGACCTAGCATAGCAATGCTTCTGGTCCAGCCCCAGCACCCCCCCCCCGAAAATGGAAAGTCTACGCCCCTGTCTCAAGGATATTTATCACCCCTTGCTCCACAGGTGAAGATCTCAGCGTGAGTAAGGTCCATTCTGTATATGAGCTTTTATGTATATTTTTGTTAAACTTATGGAATGCCCGGTTTGAATATTACCACTAAGGAAGGCTTTTAGCCTAAATGCGTTTGGCTGTGGTTCTTGTACATGGATATAATTTGTACCTTTTAACCTGTATTTATATGATTGGACATTTGTCTCTATATTAGGAATAGGTACTTGTATGTGGAACCACAGGGTTGTGGTTTTTAAATGATATTTTAGCACTTTTGAATGTATAATTAAATTATATATGATCCTTTGTCTATTAGCGTGATGTGCGGTGCTGTATTTTAGTTTCGTGAATTTTCTAGTTATACGTAACGGAAGAAGGAAGAGATCCCAGGGTTGGAGGGGGCTCCCTGCTCAGCGCAGGATCAGCCTCAAGCCTCCCGGTCTCACCAGAATTAATTTTATGGGATAAATGGCAAAACGTAAACATCCCGCAGACCAGACGCGAACTTATAAGTAGCCTCCTGGTGGCTGCAAAAAGTTTAATTGCCTCAAAATGGAAATCTCCCACTGCTCCGACATGTAACCACTGGCTCAATAAAGTCCGGGACCATTTTATTACAGAAAAGATTACTGACAGATTGCAGCAGCCTGAAATATACCCTGGATCAACCAGCTTCAACGGAAAACGGCTCCCATTCTTGGATTATGTCTTCACAAACGAATGCTGACCGTCTCTTGCCTACATTCATAACCCTCACTCTACCCTGTCGCCATCTCTTCTTGTACCATAGAGCACTTAAATGTGAACTCTTGCAATACCTGCTAGACATTACATATTAGGTTCATCAACACATTAGATGCATTTTCCGCTTCATATCTAGCTTAATGTTTGATAGAATGTATTTGATAATACTATCTATTTCCTGCATGATTATATGTTCCTGATGTAGTCATTGACTCTGCTGCTTTGGAATGTTTCTGATATGTATCTCTTTTCTTCGTACAATTCTACTTGTAACTGTGCTGAAGATAAATAAAATATTTTATTTTATTTTTAAAAAAGCATCCCTGACAAGCGTTTGTCCAGCTGGCTGCCACTGAGGGGGGGCACTCTCCACCTCCCTAGGTGGTAAGCAATGCTTCCTCTAAGCTGTGAGCCTTGTGAGCAAAAATTCAACTTTGTGAGCCACTGGCATTAAAGCTGTGAGCGAGTGTTTTGGCTACTGCATAAATTAGTCTGCTCTGGAGCCCTCCTTCCTGTGCTAAGACAAAACTGTGTGAGCTGGAGGCTAAAAAACTGTGAGCTAGCTCACACCAACTCAGCTTAGAGGGAACACTGGTGGTAAGACCCCCAGTCCAGCACTCTAGCACTTCACGTCACATATTCCATTTGAACTTTTCATGAAGAACAGGGTAAGAACATAGGAACATAAGAGAAGTCAATGTTGAATCAGGCCAATGGCCCATCCAGTCCAACACTCTGTCACACAGCGGCCAAAATATACCAGGTGCCATCAGGAGGTCCAGCAGTGGGGCCAGGGCACCAGAAGCCCTCCCACTGCTGCCCCCTCCAGCACCAAGAATAGAGTGCATCACCTGCCCCAGACTGAGAGTTCCCATCTATACCCTGTGGCTAATAGCCACTGGTGGACTTCTGCTCCAGATGTTTATCTAATTCCCTCTTGAAACTGTCCATGCTTGCAGCTGCCACCACCTCCTGTGGCAGTGAATTCCATGTGTCAATCACTCTTTGGGTGAAGTATTTCTTTTTATCTGGTCATTCAGATCTGCAGCAATATGCTCAGGAAGTTCAATACGCCCCCCTCCACCCCATCCCCAGTTCATGAATCTTGCTGTCTCTTATGCCAGACTCGAGTTGATTCTCTCATCTCACATAGGGACCGACATGCTTGTCCAATGTGGCCAGTAGAAGGGCATTGTCGGCACAGGACGGCATCTACTAAATTGGACCCTGGGCAAAAGGATGTGCTGTGAGGTCATTAGGTCCCACGAATCTGTAGGGGGGGAAGCTGGTATCAAGGTCTGCTGCGGGAGCTTGGCTCGTGGGCGTGTCTCTCTGTGGGGTGGCCCCCGTCGCAAGGAAGGGGCTGTTCTAAGGTGGGAGGCTGCCTGAGGTGAGGAAAGGCCCACTGCCCCGGGCTGGGGCAAGAGAAGCATCTTGATCCAGGAGAGGCTGAATTGGTTGGATGGTTACATTTATCTGCTGCCTCTTGCCACCAGGCAGTCTGGAGGTGGCTAACAAAAATGAAAACATTTAAAACCTCAGTTTAAAACATAATACAAATAGAACTAAAAAGCAGCCCACACAAGAACAAGCCCAGCTAACTAAAAAGCCAAGCGGGAGAGCTGTGTTTTGCAGGCCCTGTGGAATGTATGAGAAGTCCCACAGGGCCCACGCATCGCCTGACAGCTGGTTCCACCAGGATGGGGCCACGGCAAAGAAGCCCCTCATCCTGGTGGATGCCACGCGAATGTCCCGACGAGGGCCAGGCACCACAAGCAAGTTGCTAACAGTGTCCCCCCCAGGCTGAATTAGTGTGAGTTGGCTCACAATTTTTTAGCCTCCAGCTCACAGATTTTTGTCTTAGCTCAGGAAGGGATGGCTCCAGAGCAAACTAACTGATGCAATAGCCAAATCACTTGCTCACAACTTTCATGCCAGGAGCTCACAAAGTAGAATTCGTGCTCACAAGACTTCATAGCTTAGAGGGAGCATTGAAGTTGAAGAACACAAATTTTTTTTTGGGGGGGAGACATGTTGGAAGAGGTGGTCCGCCAGGTACGAAGGCCATCGACGATGCATTGAATTGGTTTTAACTTGTGAGCTGCAGATGATGACCAGTGGTGTTGTGCCGTTGTTTCGAGAACTGAGACCCACCGGTGGAGATGGAGGCCGGGGGACCTGTCCTGGGGGGGGAGGGGGCTGTACAGCCTCCCCTGAGACTTCCTCCCGTGCAGAAGGACGGAGGCGGCTGCCTTGCTCCTTGGCAGGTTCCCACTGCGGGGAGGGGAGGTGGAGTTCCTTGTCCTCACGCTTCCCCGGGGCCAGGCCAAAGCCGGGATGGGAGGGGATCGATTCTGAGAAAGAGGCTCTCCCCCGGGGTGGGGGAGAAACTCTGGCAGGCAGTGAAGGAGGATTTTAATGAGGCAGAGCAAGACAAATAAGACGGGGAAAGGCTTGACGTCAGCAGCCCCGTGAGGAGGAAATCACTCAGAGAGGCAGCGGAGGGGGCTGGCCCCGGCTGAACCGCAATCAGGCCATGAGTCAACGGCGCTGCTTCCCCCAGCTTGCTGGGACCGGTCTGGCCACACAGAAGTGTGTTGGAACCACGTGGCGTGGCGTGGCATGGCAGGGGGGGCAGCTCAGGCACACCAGCCAAACTCCCGCCTCCCACCACTTCCCAAGGGGTTCCCAACCTTTTCCGGGTGGTGGTGGCCCAAGGCCTTCTGGCGCCCTAGGCAGACGGCGACCTTGGCACTCACACCCTTCAGCATCCCATCTTCTGCAGTGGCCGACCAGATGCTTTCTGAGAAGCCAACAAATATCACACAAAAGGTGCAGCTGACTCCCCCCTCCCCCACAATGAACCCCCAAGCCAGTGGCCTTCCGACAGACACAGCCTGGCATGCGGAGGCTACCTTCCGGCTTCTGACCACCGTCTCCTTCAAGCCGGTAGCCAGGGTTTTCTGGTGGGGCTGAAGTCCTCAGCACAGAAAGAAAAGCCATTGAGCTAATAGAAGGCTGTTTGCCAGGAGAGAGATCTCTCTCAATTGCAAGCTGTCAGCCATTTTAGACGACAGTTCTCAGCTGCTGCCACAAGTTAATCCCTTCTGCCAGCCTGAGCAACAGTTCTGATTACAAGCCGACAGGTGGGGGTGATGACTTCTAGAGTCAAGAAAGTGAACACTGAGGCAGAAGAACTCTCTGAAAGGAGACCAGTTTCTTGACACAGAGTTGGAAGGGATCCGAGAGGTCACCTACTCCAACCCCCTTGCTCAGTGCAGGAATTAACTACAGCACTCCACTCTGCTTAAAGGAGTGCACACCTTTAAAAAAATGTTTTTAAATGATTGAAAAAAGCATTTAAAGGAGAAATTCCTGTTGGGGGGGTTGCCTTTAAGAAAGGGGGCAAGGTCCCCAAAAGCCCCACACTGTAGCCACAGGGCTGCCTCTCCTTCTCCGTTACTCTCTCTAATTCCCCCTCCCCCACGATACTCCCTCTAGTGACCATCAGGACACTTTGAACTTGATCAGCAGGTATATGCTGTGAAGAAAAAATGGAAGGTATTGTTTCCAAGATGCCAAAGAACCACGGAAAGGTCAGGGGGGGGCATAGGGGGACTGGCCCCCAGTCCACTTGCAGGGGCTTCATGACCCATGTTTGGGTTTTGACCCACAGGTTGGGGAAAAGTGTTACAGGAAGCCAAAAATAGGGTTGCATGTCCAGAATCACACTATTCTCTCTCTCTGTGTGAGATGGCTCACCCTAAGGAGGGCCATCCACCTCCCATCCCCTGCTCCCATCAACCCTGCTCCCATGCTGGCCCCGGAGGTGAAGCTAGAAGGCTGTCGCTCCAGACAACTCGAGCAAGTGAGCCCAGCTGCAAGCAGCAGGCAACCTGCTCCCCATTCAGAGCAGACGAGGCAGGTCTTTGGGTGCACCGTCTGAAGGCTGGGCTACGTCCCACTATCTCTGACTGCTGGGCAAGAAGTTGGCACCACAGGCTAAGTTGTGCCATCTCCGACAGATGCCTGGCATTGGGATTTGGGCCAGGAAGAGCACTGGGCTTTGTGGGCCAGAAGAAGCAGCCGTCCGTGACCCCCCTTGAGCAACAGCACAGCTATGTGGGGCAGCTGCTGACAAGAGCCTTGGCAGTGCCCTCCTTCTCACAGCTTGGCACCGCAAGGGTGCTTGGGTTGCAGTGCCCCAGGGAGAACCAGGCAACCCCTGCTCGTGTCTGGTGCAGTGGTTAGAGAGCCAGGTTGGTGTTGTGGTTAAGTGCGCGGACTCTAACCTGAGAGAACCGGGTTTGATTCCCCACTCCTCCTCCACATGCAGCTGCTGGTGTGACCTTGGGTCAGCTGCAAGTTCTCTCAGAGCTGCCCTTGAAAGAGCAGTCCTGGAACGAGCTCTCTCAGCCCCACCTACCTCACAGGGGAAGGGAAAGGAGTTTGGCAGCCGCTCTGAGACTCCAAGTGAAAGGCGGGGTAGAAATCCAGTCTCCTCTTCTCTTCTGTTCCTTCCCTCCATGTGTCAGCGCAGCACCTGGTCTGCACCATCTGCCAGTTCCGTTCTTTAGGGGCTGTCTGGCGAAAGGAGCGCAAGGAGGCCCGAGGGCCGCGGGGGACGGGGCTGGCGCATGACCGACCGCCCTCTCTCAGCCACAGGAATGCCTGGCGGAGGGTGGCCAGCCACAGCCCAGACCCTCTTGCATTCCTCTCGACTGACAGCCCCCCAAGAACTGGAGGAGACGGGCCAGTCTCCCTCCCCATCTCCCCCCTTTGCCTCCTCGGAATGACGCGGGGAGGGGGGAAGGAGCCCCTCTGTCCCCAGCCCGCCCCTGGGAATGCCCCTTCCCTGCAAGCTGGCAGAGCGGCTCAGCCGGTGGGGGAGACTCGTGCGTAAGAAGAGGCAGGCGAAGGAGCGGCCTGCCAAGTGGGAGCCCGCCAGCTAGTCCCGGCAATGACTCTCGGGCCCGCCTTCCCCCACGCCCGGAGGCCGCCGCGGCTTCTGAACGGCTGCTCCCGGGAGAGTCCCCGAAGGCAGGCAGGCAGGCAGGCGGCAGGGCGGCCAGCCCCCCCCCCCAGCTCCTCTTCTGGGCAGGGGGGAGGCTGGCGGCCCGGCAAAGCCCCTCCCCGCCCCGAGACAGGAGAGCCAAGGGACACCCGGGCCGGC
This sequence comes from Gekko gecko, assembly GCA_029375565.1. Lineage (NCBI taxonomy): Eukaryota > Metazoa > Chordata > Lepidosauria > Squamata > Gekkonidae > Gekko > Gekko gecko. The sequence continues at coordinate 2,278,938 of JAPDNY010000005.1, forward strand.
CAGAGGGAGGGGCACGCTGGCTTATTCGGCAGGAGCAGGCCCGGCCTAAACAGCTGGCCCATTGGCATGGCAAAGAGACGGGCAGCCAGCAAGCCATTGAGGGTTGCCAGCCTCCAGGTGGGGCCCAAAGGACGACTGCTCTCCAGTCAGTAGCGATCCCGTCCCCTGGAGAGAATGACTGTTTTGGAGGATTGGCTGTAGAGCATACCTGAATGAGGGCCCTCCCCTCCCCAAACCCTCCCCTCCCCAAACCCTCCCCTCATAAGAATGCCAGAAGAGCCCTGCTGGGTCAGACCAGGGAGGGTCTACCTAGTCCAGCATCCCGTCTCACACAATGGCCAACAATCAGTTCCTCTGGAGGGCCAACAACAGGGCAGAGAGGCCGAGGCCTTCATAAGAACCTCAGAAGAGCCCTGCTGGGTCAGACCAGGAAGGATTCATCTAGTCCAGCACCCTGTCTCACACAGGGTCTAACTGGTTCTTCTGGAGGGCCAGCAACAGGGCAGAGGGGCCGAGGCCTTCCCCTGATAAGGACACCAGAAGAGCCCTGCTGGGTCAGACCAGGGAGGGTCCATCCAGTCCAGCCTCCTGTCTCACACAGGGGCCAGCCAGTTCCTCTGGAGGGCCAGCAACAGGGCAGAGGCCGAGGCCTTCCCCTGATAAGGACACCAGAAGAGCCCTGCTGGGTCAGACCAGGGAGGGTCCATCTAGTCCAGCCTCCCATCTCACACAGGGGCCAACAAACAGTTCCTCTGGAGGGCCAGCAACAGGGCAGAGGCCGAGGCCTTCCCCTGACCAGAACCTCTGGAGAGCCCTGCTGGGTCAGACCAGGGAGGGTCCATCTAGTCCAGCACCCTGTCTCACACAGGGTCTAACTGGTTCTTCTGGGGAGCCCACAACAGGGCAGAGGGGCCGAGGCCTTCCCCTGAGAAGGACACCAGAAGAGCCCTGCTGGGTCAGACCAGGGAGGGTCCATCTAGTCCAGCATCCCATCTCACATAATGGCCAGCAACCAGTTCCTCTGGAGGGCCAACAGCTGAACAGAAAGGCTGAGGCCTTCCCCTGGTGCTGCCTCCCGGCACTGGAATGCAGAGGTTGACTGCCTCTGAATGTGGAGGTTCCCCTCCGTCCCCACAGCTAGGAGCCCCTGGCGGCCCTCTCCTCCATGAACCTGTCTGATCCCCTTTTAAAGCCATCTGTGCGCCTGTGGCCATCACTGCATCCTCTGGCAGCAAACCCCACACTTCAGTCCTCGGGCTCCACCCCCCCCCCCATTTCCAGTAATTCCCCCATCTGAGGTTGGTAACCCTCCTTTAGAGCAGGCTGGAGAGGGCCAGCCGTTGAGGGGAAAGGGCGGTGCTCGGCTCCTCGTACAGCAGAAGAGAAAGCAAAACCTCCGAGCGGGAGGCTGTCTGGCTGCCCCACCAGCGGGTGTTTGGAAGACTGCCGAACACTCTTGGAGCTGACTCAGAAGGAAACGTTCTGCTCCAAGTCCTATCTGGTTGTGGGTTTAGATCTTTGGAGATAGCAGCACATTGTAAGTGAGCTTGCCAGTAGTCTGAGGCCAGGGAAATCACGTGAGATCAAAGACACAGACCTGGAGGAACAGGGAGAACTTTCCCCCGCAGCCACCATCTCTTCAACCAGCCATGCCTGGCGGTTGTACCAGACGGTTTCAAAATACATCCGGCTGGGGACTCCCTAGAGGTACACAAACATTCGTACGTCGTAATTTCCCAAGCAAGAGGTGTGCCAGTCAATTGTATTCAGGCAGTGACTGAAAATGGCTTTTGGGGAAAAGGAGCGCTGCACAGTTCCAGAACTTTGAAAAGACAATGGATGTTCCAGTACAGGTAGGGAACACATATTAAAAACAACAGCAAATTTAGATTTCAGGCATTCCAGCAGGAAAGCCTACAGCCTGTTGAAAAAACTAGGTGCAAGCCTACCTGTGCTCCTAGGAAATCTCGGGGATAACATCGTACCACAAAGGATGGAGATTTTACAATCAAGATAAGAAAAAGAACTCCAGAGTTTGAGACGCACCTGCCCTGAAGACTGTGAACTGTCAGCTGACTTCAGTGCTGATGAGATTTCAAAGGCACTGAAGGACATCAAAAGCAGAAAGGCACCAGGCTTTGACGGCATCCATAACGAGTTCCTGATCAACAGCCGCACGTTCACTAAGAAATGGCTTGCAAAGTTTCTCACTGACATCATGAGAACAGGAAGACTCCCAGGGGAATTCAAGAAAGCAAAGATAGTTGCTATTCTGAAACCTGGGAAACCAAAACATCTGGCAGAAAGTTACAGACCGATATCCCTTCTGAGCTCCTGTTATAAACTCCCTGAGAGGCTAATCCTGAACAGAATCAGTAACAGAATTAATGAACATGCAGCTGCTGGGTGACCTTGGGTCAGTCACAGTTCTTTCAGAGCTGTTCTCTCAAGAGCAGTTCTCGGAGAGCTCTCTCAGCCCCACCTACCTCACCAGGTGTCTGTTGCGGGGAGAGGAAAGGAAAGGAGATTGTACGCTGCTCTGAGACTGGAGTGAAGGGCGGGGTATAAATCCACTCTCCTCCTCCTCCTCTCAATATGAACAAACTGCGCTGCCACCAGGGTCACCCTCGATCCCCACTCATTTAAACCCCGTTCTGGTAACTACGATCAACTAACATGAATGTTACCCTTAATCTTAGCTGAAGAACTTTTGAGGACATGTGTATCTAATAGTCAATACAGCCCTAGCAATGGATACTTAAATCTAGAGACTGGGGCCATGCAGACAGAAGGAAGATTTTCGGCCAATCTCAGGGGATCCCAGTGAAATAAATGCCACAGAGTGAACATGTTCAATTCAAGCCATTGGGCTCAGTTTTTGTAACAGAAGAGTTGAATAGCTTCAATAATACTTGCCAGAAGCTGCTTGTCTCTGGGTTCTTGCTGTAACTAAAACAGTCAAAAAGAGGGGTTCTTTGGATAAGCGTTAGGAAATAGTAATAAAATACCTTCTGAGAGGGAAATGTCTCTGATTGTTTTGGGACTTGGTGAGTAGCAAGGAAGAAAAATGAGCAGCAGTTCAAAAGCAGAATCCTGGAATGCATTTTTCTCTGGTGAAGTCACTTGTTACGTGTAGCGGTCTAATTTGACACACATAAAGAAGGAAGACAGTTTCAACACTGACCCGTCGGTTCTCGGCATTTGGACGTGTGTCAGACCGACTGATCTGCCCACAAAAACATTTGAATCAAGAGGCCAAGAGGAGAGCTACATTTTGGCTCCGAAAGGGTGATTTCCATAGATTCAACGGCTGAGTTACCAGCTATTAGAAATACATCATAAACAAGGGGCAATCTGGTGAATGAGAGCTGGTTTCTGCCTGCTGGAGTCTTGGAGCCCATATCCAGTTTTCCAAGTGTTGCACTGGAGGCAGAGACCGAGGGGAATGCAATTCCTGGGAAGCAGCGACTTTGGCACAGAGCGCGCTGGGCTTGCTTTTGGCAGCACCAGCAGCAAATGCTGTGATGACAGCAGGAGCAGGGAGTTGGCAGCAGGACGGAACCACGGGGAGGGGAGTTCCTCTGGCTCAGGGGGGGCCAAACGGGCTCAATGCAAGAGCCACGTAGAACAAAAGTCCGATGTTTGAGAGCCGTAAGACATGAACAAAGAGCAGCCAGTTTGGTGTAGTGGTTAAGTGCACGGACTCTTATCTGGGAGAACCGGGTTTGATTCCCCACTCCTCCACTTGCACCTGCTGATGTGACCTTGGGTCAGTCACAAGCTCTGGCGCAGCTGTTCTCTCAAGGACAGTTTCTGTCAGAGCTCTCGCAGCAGCCCCACCTACCTCACAGGGTGTCTGTTGTGGGGAAGGGAAGGGAAAGGAGTTTGTAAGCTGCTCTGAGACGCCTTTGGGCAGTGAAGGGTGGGGTATAAATCCAAACTCTTCCTCTTCTTCTTCTTCAAATACTAAACACACGTTTTTATTTTTAAAATATGCAAATTTGCTCTTTATTAACATTAAATGAGGCTTGGTTGCTGTAGATTTTCCGGGTTGTGTGGCCGTGGTCTTGGCACTGTAGGACCTGACGTTTCGCCAGCAGCTGTGACTGGCATCCTCAGAGGTACACAGAAAGATAGAGTACTCTTTGTCAAGGTGAGAAGACAAATGGTAGGCAGGTAATTTATATCCACCCTGGAAGGTGGGGTAGGGCTGAGTCATTATCTTGTAGTAGTAGTAGTAGTACAAGATAATGACTCAGCCCTACCCCACCTTCCTGAGCAGATATAAATTACCTGCCTACCATTTTTCTTCTTCTCACCTAGACACAGAGAGTCCTCCATCTTTCTGTGTTATACCTCTGAGGATGACAGTCACAGCTACTGGCGAAACGTCAGGTCCTACAGTGCCAAGACCACAGCCACACAACCCGGAAAATCTACAGCAACTAATGAACTCTGGCCGTGAAAGCCTTCGACAGCATATTACATGAGACTACCAAAAATAAAAACAAAAGGGGTAAAAACAGATATTGATAATGATATCTATTTGTCCAATGACATTTATTTGTCTAAAAGAGAGAGAAAAAGATATAAAGGTGGAAAGAATGAAAGGTGGAAAGAAAGGGAGAGAAACAAAGAAAGCAAATAGATGAGGGAGGGAGGAAGAGAGAGAGAGGGAGAGAAAGATATAAAGGTGGAAAGAATGAAAGAGGTGGAAAGAAAGAGAAAGACAAGGAAAGCAAACGGAGGGGAGAAAAAGCATGCCTCCCCTTCACTTCCCCAGCCGCCCTGCCGGGAGCCACACAATATGTGTGAAAGAGCCATGTTTGGCTCCCGAGCCACGTTTGGCTCCCGAGCCACCTCTGCTCTAGCTTCTGCCAGTTTCTCCAGGAGGGGTGTGTGTGTGCGTGCGGGTGAAATAACTGAAGCGCCTTTTTGCAGAGTGCGATGATGGAACTCCGTGCTACTCAGGTCTACTCTGTAGACAGGACTGCAGGGCTTGCACTAAAGCTGTCACCGAGAGGGAGACTTTGATTATAAAATTGCTGGGCTTGGCATCCTCATTTTCCTTTCGAGATATTCTGCAAGAGGGAGAGATGAGGCAGAGTGTTTTGTTTCCAGAGCCACTGGACGGAGGAGAATGGAGGCCCCGGGCTGCCATACCTTCCTCCGCCAGCAGGAGGCAGAGAGAATGCCGAGACCCTCTTCTTCCTGCCTCTCCCGGAGGTCAAGGTGGTCAACAACCAGCAATGCCACACCTCAGACCTCTAAGACTCAGCTGCCTGTTCTTTTTTTGCAAGGGGGCGGGGGGATTGCAGAACTTGCTGCTGTTCTCCAGCACTCACATTACAAGCAAAGATCATATATTAGCAGAGGAGCAGCCAGGGCTTTTTTTGTAGAAAAAGCCCAGCAGGAACTCATTAGCATAACAGGCCACACCCAACAGCAGAAACTCATTAGCATATTAGGCCACACCCATGAGCACAGCTCATTAGCCTAGTAGGCCACACCCCATGTTGCCAGAAGTGTGGTCATCCAGCCACACCCACCTTTTGCTTCTTATTCTGTTTGACCTTGTTTGTTGTCGAAACCCAGGGCTTGTTTTGGAGCAGGAACTCCTTTGCATGTTAGGCCACACACCCCTCATGTAGCCAATCCTAATGAGTTTCTGCTGTTGGGTGTGGCCTGTTATGCTAATGAGCTCCTGCTGGGCGTGGCCAACTCGGGAGCCAGCCGGAACTCCGTTCCTGCGGGTTCTGGCCCAAAAATAGCCCTGGGAGCAGCCAACCAAAGAAGCCCAAGAGCCCCTCAGCTGGGCAGTGTGTGGGTGAAGCTACTACACACCGAGACTCTTTGACTATTGGAAGTTTTCAAGTGTCAGCTAGGCCTCTGGCTGCCACAAAGTGTGTGTGTGGGGGTGCCTCTGGAATTCTAGGTTTCCTTTCTCTGTGCCTTTCGTGTTTCTTTATCTCTGTCACATGAGCAGGTGGCCTTTGTGTCTAGCACTGGCTTTCTCCTGGGAAACTGGACCCGTTAGCTTGGGCGGGCTTTTACCTGTCCCGCGATTGGCTCCAGGCCATCAGGGGACCCGCTTGAATGATGTATACCTGCTTGCTTTGCGCGCTTATTCCCCAGTTCTAACACAAGATGCGTAAAGACAATCTGCATATGTAAAATGTCTCAATAAACTTTGCTTCTTTGCGAGAAAGTTGTTGGGAACTGATTGCGGCAGGAGTCTGACAAACTCAGGCCTCTTTTTACAAATGTATTTATTGATACCTCCCTCTCTCCCCAAAACTGGGATCTAAAGCGGATAGACATATAAAATAGTTCACATAATCACACCAAAAGAACTCCTGATGCCCAACAGAATACAAAGCCAGTCAGCAAAACACAGACATGTGCACGACGATACCCCCCCCCAGGCCCCCGTCACCCAGCAGAGCAGCCGAAGCATCTCTGCCCCAGAAGGCCGGCCTGAACAACTCCATCCTGCAGGTTCTCCAGAGCGACCCCTCCCCTCACCTCTTTTCCCAAACATAAGGAGCCAGTTTAGTGTAGTGGGAGAACTGGGTTTGAGTCCCCACTCCTCCACTTGCACCTGCCAGATGACCTTGGGCATGCCATAGTTCTCTCAAGAGCTGTCCTTGAAAAAAGGAGCAGTTTCTGTCAGAGCTCCCTCAGCCCCACCTACCCCACAGGGTGTCTGTTGTGGGGAGGGGAAGGGAAAGGATCTTGTAAGCCGCTCTGAGACTCCTTTGGGTAGTGAAGGGGCAGGGGGCATAAATCCAATCCCTTCGCTTCTCTTCTCTCTCTTTGGAGAGGCTGTTCCAAAAGGCTGGAGCAATGAGCAAATATGCCCCCCCCCCCAGCTTCTGACACCTCGGTGGGAAGGGAGCCAACAAAGGAAAGCCCCGCTGACCTGGACGGCGCTCTCACACTACTCAAGTCACACAGAAGGTGGTGGCCACACAGGCACATGAGTCCTCCCAGGCCGTGGTGGGCCACAGAGGGCCAGCAGAGAGGGCAGGGGCGCCCCGGTCTCCCCTTGCTGCGGCTGTCTGCTAGCCCCGGGACAGAGAGCTCTGCTGCCTCTGGACAGGGGGGTCTCCTAAATCCACCAGAGCCAGCAGCCACCGAAGGCCCCCTTCTCTGTGAAAAGGACTAGCGTCCCCCTTTAAAGGCACATACGCTCCTGTTGATCATCATTTCCCCTAGCAGTGAATCCCATGATCTAACTGCACAGCGAGTAAAGAAATTATTTCCTTCCATCAGTTCAGAACCAATGGCCCATGAATTCTGTTAGGTGCCCCTGAGGTCTACGATGATGGGAGAGAGAGAACAAGCTCTCCGTACCCTCTTTCTCCAACCCCGTGCATAACTGCATAAGCCTCTATTGTGCCCCCCTCCCTTAGATGTCTCCCCCACCCCCCAGACTGCAAATTCCCAGGTTCTTCAGCCTCTCCTCATAGGAAAGGTGCTTTGGTCCCTTAATTATCTTGGGAGTCCACCTTGTGTACTTTCCCCAGCTCTTTTTCTAAGAGAGGGGCGGTCCCCTTTTCCTATAAGAAGTGTCACACAGAAAAGTTATTCAGGTTTCCTGTGGACAGAGGGTTGAAGGATGCAGGCGAGATTTCTCTCTTGTGTACCAGGTTTCCCAAGCCTTCTAAAGCCTGCAAGGTCCCTTCCAAATCTAACATTCTATGATTCTATGCTCAGGCACTTACTTGACATTAGATACCTTTCAAGCTCATTTATTGAATTATGTCTGGAAAGCGTTAGGAGGTATGATATTCCTTGCATGACGCTTTTCCATATTTAAGGTTAACTCGTTATTGTCTCTTTTTTATCATCTTGCTTAATAGGAGTTATTGCCTTATTCAATAAAGAACGTTAACCGCTGAAAGTTTTTGTCTCGTTTGCTGGTGTGAGGTTAAACATAGAACTCATTTACAGAAGAAGAAGAAGAGATTGGATTTATACCCTGCCCTTTGCTACCCAAAGGAGCCTCAGAGCGGCTTACAAACTCCCTTCCCTTCCCCTCCCCACAACAGACACCCTGGGAGGTAGGTGGGGCTGAGAGAGCTCTTGATAGAAACTGCTCTTTTTCAAGGACAGCTGTGCCAGGACTACGGCTTGCCCAAGGTCATCCAGCCAGGTGCAAGTGCAGGAGTGGGGAACCAAACCCGGTGCTCCCCGATAACGGTCCGCACACTTAACCCCTACACCAAACTGGCCCTCATATCTTATAGATATTGTCCTATGGCAGATCAAGGTCCCCTCTTAGCAGGCCTTATCTATCTAGATAGATCCTGTTGGAAAACCGCTGGGCAGGTGAGAGTAATTCCCACGGAACAGGCGTTCCAGACTTTTAATAGGATACAGGATAATTGTCTCATTACAGAACAGCACCTTCAAGACCAAATGGCCTTCCCAGGGCAGAGGCTCCCATGAGTCAAAGGAGGTTCCCCCCAAGCTCACGGGGGGGGGAGGTGGGGGATGAAAACATAATTCCCCCAAGTTGTGAAGCTGGGTCAGGAAGTTGCCCTCACTTGCTGCCACGCCCAGGGGGTAATGCCTTGGAAGGGAGGGAGGGAGGGAAGCATCCTGGCTTGCGACTAGACCGTCTTTGTTCTAGCTGCAGAATCAGGAAAGGTCTTGGGTGTGTGGAGGAGTCTATGCCCAACGAAGCCCTGTGGCCCGCAGTGGCCCAACGTGCATGTGGGGTTACCAGGCAAGGCCTTCTGCAGCCAGAGCGGTCTGGAGAGGGGAAGCGGCACAGCTGCCGGGAGGCCGGGCTCGGTGCCCCCGAGGGGTGGCGAAAGGCCCCGATACCAGGCAGACCCCTCCCTCCAGCAAGGGCGGAGAACAATGGCCAGCAAACAGCCGGCAGGACTGGGAGCAGGAGCCCGGCTGCGGGCCTCCCTCAAGCATGTGAGCTCCTGAAGGGAGGAGGGCCCTTGCCTGCCACCCCCAGAGCTCCCCTTCACCCAGCCGGGCAGCCCAGTCCAGCCAGCCAGACGCTCCATCCCCTCCCCACTACTGAGTGACAGGCAGGCGAGCGAGCGAGAGAGCGCCCGGTCACTGGCGCTTGCAGGCGAGAGCAGGGGGGCCAGGGGATGAGAGCAGGGGGGGCCGGGGGCAAAGCCAGGCCACTACTCAAGTCACCTGCAAAGATGCCCAGAGCCAGGCCTCGGCCCATGACAAGGGGGCGAGGAGGAGGAAGACGACCAGGCGCCCTTTGTGGAGTGCGTGGAATCCAGCCGGCCCGGTCCTCTGTGCCCCCCTGCCTATGGCACCCACTCGAGAGCCAGGCTTTGGCAGAGGGCGCCCCAAGAGAGTCAAGCGGCACACGCTCACCCGCCTGAGCGACGCAGCAGCCTCCCCGGGACACGGCAGCCAGCCCCCGCAGAGAGGGAAGGCGCCCCCAGGAGGCTGGGCCTGCCTTGCCGCCCGGGAGCCCTGCTGGGTCCAAGCTGGGCACCTGTAAAGTACTTCCCACCCGGGAGGCACTGCGAGCGGCTGCAGAGCCCTGCCCGCCCCACACACACAGGACTCCTCCAAGGACAGCGCTAGGGAAGACAGGTCGATGGGGACGGGAAGGCTTCTTTGGTTCAGTCTCTGCCTCCGCCGTTGCCCCCTCCCTCCGGGCGGCAGGGAGCAGTTCCAGAGGGCCGGGGGGGGGGGGGCACCCACCACTCAGCTCTCAAACCACTTGCCCCTCTTGGCGGGCAGAGCGCCCTTGCCGGTGGCGGCGCCCAGGATCTTGCGCTTGTACTGCTCCACTAGCTGCTCAAAGCGGGTCTCGGCTCGGTTGCCTCCTGCCCGCCGCCGCTGCTGCTGCTTCTTGGGTACCTGCAGAGGGGGAGGGAGCACAGGAGCTGCAAACAGTTCTGTGTGGGGGTGGGCGGGGAGGGGGCATCGGGACCTTCTGGGCGAGGCCGGAGGGAGGGAGGGCGGGGACCAGAGAGCGGCCCACTCACCTGCTTGGGCACCTCGCGGAGCTTCCCCTGCCTGGGTGGGTTGCCGGGAGCCGGGGGCTTCTTGGCCGAGGGCGGCTTCCCTTGGCCCTTGTCACGCTTCCTGCCAGGGTGGAGAAAGAGAGAGTGCCCCCGCTCAGCCTGGCCGAGAGGGAGACGGAGCACACATCCCTGCACCGCGGCTGGCCCATCCTCAGCCAACCAGCCAGCCAGTGCCCCCTCTAAGCTGAGTTAGCGTGAGCTAGCTCACAGTTTTTTAGCCTCCAGCTCACAAATTTTTGTCTTCGCTCAGGAAGGATGTGGCTCCAGAGCAAAAGCCAGATTGCTCGCTCGCAACTTGAATGCCAGTCGCTCACAAAGTAGGATTTTTGTTCACAGGACTCCACAGCTTAGAGGAAGCATTGCAGCCAGACCTCAGCTGCCCGGGCAGCCCAGTAGGGAAGAACAGCAGGCGGGGGGGAGGGGGGTTGCTGCTGGCACCCCCATCCCAGGCTCAGCCCCACCCACCCCTCCGTGGGTCTGGCCTGAGTCTTCCCTCTGCTACCAGACAAAGCTCCAGCTACCCTCCACCCCCCCCGCCCTTGTGCTCCACGCCAGGCACTGTAGGGACACACCGCTGACCAAACAAGGCCTCTGTGGGACAGCAGCGGGGAAGGGGATGAAGAGGGGAAATGGGGAGCAGAGGGGAGGTGGGGCGCAGAGGGGCTTCAGCAGAGACCAGGAAGGCAAAGAGGGAGATGGAGAGGATGCAGCGCAGGGGTGGAGAGGACGCGGGGGCGGGGGAAGAGAGGACGCGGGGGCGGGGGAAGAGAGGACGCGGGGGCGGGGGAAGAGAGGACGCGGGGCGGGGGAAGAGAGGACGCGGGGCGGGGGAAGAGAGGACGCGGGGCGGGGGAAGAGAGGATGCGGGGCGGGGGAAGAGAGCAGCGTTCCCTCCAGCTCACAGATTTTTATCTTAGCTCAGGAAGGAGGGCTCCAGAGCAAACTAATCTATGCAGCAGCCAAATTGCTCGCTCACAACTTGAATGCCAGTAGCTCACAAAGTAGAATTTCTGCTCACAAGACTCCACAGCTTAGAGGGAGCATCAGCGGAAAGGACGCAGGGCAGGGGCTGAGAAGCTGGAGGAGAGCAGGCTAGGAAGGCAGCAGCTGAGAACCCACTCCGCTGGGACGGTGTGCGCCTTCCCCTACCTGATCTTGGGGCCGCGGTGGGAGGGAAGAGGCATGACCTTCCGCCGTTTCTTGCCGCCGGGCAGCTCCACGTGCTCCACCTCCTCCTGAGTCTGGAACCCGGACCAGGGGAGGGGGCCTCCTGCAGGACCTGTTGGTGGGGCTGGGGTGCCCCTGTGCCTCTTGGCTGGCTTCCTGGGCGGGTCCTCAGGTGCCCCACCTTTCGGATCTGAGGTCTGCTTCCGCTCTTGGGGTCCCGGGGCCGCCTTGGGAGGGGGGCCTGCCTTGGCAGTGCCAGCCTTCTGCCCCTTGGAGACCTGCTTCTGTCTCAATTTTTGCTGTGCAAGAGAGGAGGATGTTTGTCCCCATACCAAGGAGCCAGCCAGCCAGCCAGACATAGACAGACAGACAGACAGACAGACAGACGGGGTGGCCCAGGAAAGGAGCCGCATTCCACCTCTCACACCCCTGTGATGTTTTGGTCTGCCAGGACTGCAAATTCTGGGCCGTGAATAGCCTGGTTTTGTAGGAGGCAGAAGACGGAAGGTGTTTGGGGGGGGGAGGAGAAAGGAGGGTCCACACAGACTCTGGGGTCCCCTGGGGGCTCCAAGCAGCATGTGACTTGGGCGGGGGACGGGCTTCTGAGCCCACCCCAGGGAGGGCTCATTTCCACAGGGACCAGGGGCAGGCAGTGGTGGTGGTGGTGGTGGTGGGTGGGGCACTTGTCCAAAGGCAGGATGAGAGGTCCAGGTTCTGGACTGCAGACCTACAAGGCCACACGCGAGACATGGAGCCCCCCGGCACAGCGGCCAGAGAGCTCAGATCTGCTAGGACCCGGAAGTCAACACCTCAAACACTCCTCAGGGGGTTTAATTATAAGGACGTAAGAGAAGCCAGTGTTGGATCTCAGGCCAATGGCCCCTCCAGTCCAACACTCTGTGTCCCACAGTGGCCAAAAACACCAGGTGCCCTCAGGAGGTCCATCAGTGGGGCCAGGACACTAGAAGCCCTCCCACTGTTGACCCCCCCCAAGCACCAGGAAGACAGAACATCACTTGCTCCAGCCTAAGAGTTCCCATCTATACCTTGTGGCTAATGGCCCCTGATGGACCTCCGCTCTTAACATAAGAGAAGCCAGTGTTGGGTCAGGCCAGTGGCCCATCCAATCCAACACTCCATGTCACACAGTGGCCAAAAATACCAGGTGCCCTCAGGAGGTCCAGCAGTGGGGCCAGGATGTTAGAAGCCCTCCCACTGTTGCCCCTTCCAGCACCAAGAATAGAGTGCATCACCTGCTCCAGCCTGAGAGTTCCCATCTACACCTTGTGGCTAATGGCCCCTGATGGACCTCTGCTCTTAACATAAGAGAAGCCAATGTTGGGTCAGGCCAGTGGCCCATCCAGTCCAACACTCCGTGTCACACAGGGGCCAAAAATACCAGGTGCCATCAGGAGGTCCAGCAGTGGGGCCAGGACACTAGAAGCCCTCCCACTGGTGGCCCCCCCCCCCCAAGCACCAAGAAGACAGAGCCTCCATGGCCCCAGCCTGAGAGTTCCTCTCTATCCCTTGTGGCTCATAGCCACTGATGGACCCCTGCTCTCACAACCTTGGGCTCACAAAGCACAAGCAAGTGGGACCTACCCTCTTGGGGGGGGTACGGTACCTCCCTCCCCCTGAACCTATCCTGCAAGGAATGGACCTCCCCCCCCACCCCGTCCTGCCACACACTCACACAAACGGCCGCCGCCTCCTACCAGGCTGTGTTGGGCTCGCTGCTCCTTCAGCTTCAGCTTCCGTCGATCCTCCAGGGAGAACTCCACAATGGGCCTCTGTGGGGAGAGGGCGGGGCCTCAGAGCTGCACTCCCCCCCGCCCACGGGGATACCCGCCAGCTGCTCTGGCCCCCCACCCCCCGGCCCTTCCTGGCTGCACCTCCCTTTAGCCAGAGCCTCCCTGGGGAGGGAGCCGTGCTGGTCCCCCCTTCAAGAGCTGGGGTGCACATGCCACACGGGCCCCCCCCCCCACATAGGGCACCCAGCTCTCCCCAAGGGAGCGGAGGAGACGGCATGTGCAGGGCAGCCCCGTCTGCAGCTCTTCACACAGAAGGCCAGTCGACCTATGGGACTCACCGCCACAGGACGCAGGCAGGACCCCCACTGAGATGGGGGCTCCTGGCCCCACGACCCGAACGAAACCTCCGTCCTCAGAGGCAGCAGACCCCCCCGCTCCCCCTGCCAAAGTCGTTCAGGGCAGCAGCCCCAGGAGTTTGCTTGGGAGGTTTCCGGGACACCAGACGGGCCACGACAGGAAATGGGACGCCGGGTGAGACGGACCCCTCTTGGCCTGATCCAGGGCGGCTCTTCACCGCCCTCCCCGTGCGCAGCAGCCTCATCACACGAGACCCACTTGGAAGGAAGTGGGGTGGGTGGGTGGGGGCAGCGCCTCACCTTCTGGTCCCCAAAGAGCTGGGGGTTGTTGTTGACCCGGCGCAGGGCCGCCAGCGCATGTTCGTGCTCCTGGAACTCCACGAAGGCGTAGCCCAGCGACTGGCCCCGGCCCTTGCCGACGAGGGCCTTCCGGTCCCGCATCACCCGGCACTGTGGAGAAAAGGAGGGAGAGTGGCTCCTTGCCCGGGGGCCGCGGAAGGACTCAGGGAGGCCCTGGGCCCAGAGGGGCAGAGGCTGGGAGCCGGAGGGACCTGGGCAGCCCCCTCCTCTCCCGCAAAACGGGAACGCCGTGTGGAAAAGGTGCTGCGGCTCACAGTGAACGGCCACATCTCTAGTTGTACAGCCCTGAGATCACACGGAAGTGGCTGCCACGCAGACGTGAGAAGACCACCACCACGACCCGCCATGGGGGAAGCAGAAAAATGTGTGTGGGGGCGGGAGGTTCCCTTTTTCCAATTTTTACAATAGCAAAATTAGAAGTTTGGGAGAGTACTAAAACCCCCCATTATGAAACATTTTCTCTTTTTGAATGAGTGAAATGCATTGAAAGACACGGTGGGTGTTCTGTAGACCGCGGCAGCTCCTAAACCCAAGATGCATTTCTGCACCCAGAAGGATGCGCCTCACCTTCCCCAGGGGAGCACCCAGGGCTCCCGCTGCTGCCGCTTCTCAACGGCTGCCGGCCTCCTGCGGCCCTTCTGACCAGACTCCTGGGTGACCGTTTCACCTCCCCCCAAACCACCACGACAGCTTAGCTTACTGACCCCTACCTTGCTGGGGGGGGGAAGTGCGGAAGGAAGGGGGCCAGAACCGAGGCCTCGGAAGAAACCTCTCATAGTCGCTTTGGGAACGGAGCTCCCGCTAACCAGACGGCAAAGATTAAGCTACATGTGGCTAAGAGAGCGGCTTGCAGTTTCCTCTCAAGCATTGGGGCTCACTTGCAATTCTGCTTGGGGAAAAGCTCTTAAATACCACAGATACCTGAAAAATTGCCATGTTACATGACAAATACATTATAAATTATGTATTGTATGTTTTTAAAGCAGGAAAATTAGTTTAGGTTTTGATAGGATAAGTGGTGCATATATTCCATGTCCCCCCAAAAAAATTTTCCTAGAAAAAAAGTATTTTTTTCCCTCCCCCATGGTATCAAAACTTCCAGAAATTCTCCATCGCTAGCCCTGGCTGACGCATGTCACAAAGGAAAGGGCAGGACTGTTCTCCTTGGGGCTGCCTACGAAGCCTGGCAGCTGGTAGGAACCCACAGAAATCTCACTTTCCAGGGAAGGCAGGCCAGCCGGGTGGAGCAGTCAAGAGGGCTCCTGGGCCTAGGCCCAGATCCCCTCTCCGCCAGGGAAGCTGGCCGGGCAGCCCAAGGCCAGCCTAACCTCTCTCACAGGGCTGTTGTGAAGGAGGAGGAGGAGGAGAAGGAGGAGAAGAAGAAGAAGAGAAGAGATTGGATTTATACCCCGCCCTTCACTCGGAGTCTCAGAGTGGCTTACAAACTCCTTTCCCTTCCCCTCCCCACAACAGACACCCTATGAGGCAGGTGGGACTGAGAGAACTCTTGACAGAAACTACTCTTTTTCAAGGACAGCTGTGCCAGAACTATGGCTTGCCCAAGGTCACCCAGGAGATGCAAGTGGAGTAGAGGGGAATCAAACCCGGTTCTCCCAGATCAGAGTCCACACACTTAACCACTACACCAAACTGGAGGAGGAGGAGGAGATTGAATTTATACCCCACCCTTCGCTACCAGAGAAGAAGAAGAAGAAGGAGGAGGAGGAGAAGGAGAAGGAGAAGGAGAAGGAGAAGGAGGAGGAGAAAAGGAGGAGGAGGAGGAGGAGGAGGAGATTGGATTTATACCCTGCCCTTCACTCGGAGTCTCAGAGTGGCTTACAAACTCCTTTCCCTTCCCCTCCCCACAACGGACACCCTGTGAGGCAGGTGGGGCTGAGAGAACTCTTGACAGAAACTGCTCTTTTTCAAGGACAGCTGTGCCAGAACTATGGCTTGCCCAAGGTCATCCAGGAGATGCAAGTGGAGTAGAGGGGAATCAAACCCGGTTCTCCCAGATCAGAGTCCACACACTTAACCACTACACCAAACTGGAGGAGGAGGAGGAGATTGAATTTATACCCCACCCTTCGCTACCAGAGAAGGAGGAGAAGGAGAAGGAGGAGAAGGAGAAGGAGAAGGAGAAAAGGAGGAGGAGAAAAGGAGGAGGAGGAGGAGAAGAAGAAAAGGAGGAGGAGGAGGAGGAGATTGGATTTATACCCTGCCCTTCACTCGGAGTCTCAGAGTGGCTTACAGTCTTCCCTTTCCCTTCCCCTCCCCACAACAGACACCCTGGGAGGTAGGTGGGGCTGAGAGAGCTCTTTCAAGAACTGCCCTTGAGAGAACAGCTCACATCAGAACTCCGGCTTGCCATAGGTCATCCAGCAGCTGCGAGTGGAGGAGTGGGGAATCAAACCTGGTTCTCCCAGATTAGAGTCCGCACACTTAAATAAGTAAGGAAGAAAAAGAACAAGTCCCTAGACCGTGGGGGGTTGCCCAGAAAAAGTGCTGGAATGCTCTGGCTGGAGTAGGGGGGGGGTTTTCAGGAGGTGGTGGTGAGTCGTCCTGTGGTCAGGGAACCCCCCCACACACACACAGAGCTCCTTGCATCCCCCCCCAGACTTTCCAAATCCTTTCCGTCTTGTCCATCAAGACAAGAGAGCGGACATTGCTGCTGCACGATGAAGAGGGACTGCAGCCGAGTGTTCCGGCCACAAACTCTCTTCCCCCAGAACAGTCTGGCTTGGCCGCCTCTCCTGCAACTCTGCCTCCGGCCAGCAGGTGTCACTGGCGGACCTCACACAAAGAGGCAGCGAGTTTGGCTCCTCTCTCCAATTTCTTTTGAAGGGGGAGCCGAGAGGCTGTCCAGGGCGGGGGCTCCTGCAAGGAGGGGGGGGCTCACCTCCTTGATCCGCACGCTGGGCGTCCCATCGAGGGTCTGCAGCATCAGCTTCCGGAGCTGGGCATCGTCCACACTCTTGGGCAGGTTGTGGACGCAGAGCCGGGTGCGAGAGACGAAGATGTTCTGATCCTTCAGCTTCTGGTGCTTCAGCTCTTCAAACTGGAAAGGGGGGAGGGGGAGTCACGGCTGTGCAGGGCAGAGGAGAGCAGAGGAAGCCCCCCCCCCATGAAGGCAGTTCTCCACTCAAAGAATAAGCAACGCGTGGAATTCACGACCCCCGGATGTCGGGGCTGCCCCTGTCTAGAGCTGACTTGGAAAGGGAAATGGGTCAGTTCGCAGAGGACAGGCCCATCGATGGCTACTTGCTCTCAGAATACCCTGGCCGGGGAGGAGGAGGAGGAGGAGAGGGGCAGGCCTGCGTTCCTCGTCTAGAATCTCATCAGCGACTGGGGGAAACGGGAAGAGGACCAGGAGGGCCCAGCGGCCTCCGGATGTTCTCAAGTGACAGAACCTTTTCCCAGCTTCCTGCTCAGGATCAAATCCTGGCTCCTCTACAGTGCAGGGGGTGCAGGGGGGGGGCTCCCCTCTCCTCTCCCAAACAAACGAACAAACAGGACTGGGTCAGGCCTGCCTTGGAGCCAGTGGCCCACCCGCTCCCCTCGACACCCAGAGTGCTCTTTGCTGGCCCCGGAGGCTTGGGGTCTCGCTTTGGGCCTGCCGTGCCCACTACTCACCCACGTCCTCTTGGCTAAATCGGCCGCACTCACGCCCTCCGCGGCCTTGGTGCCTGCACGGATCACTGCAGAGGAAAACCAGAGGAAGCTGAGGGCAAGCGTGAAGGGGCTCGCTCTGCATGGGATGCGGGGAGGACGGGGGACACCCCCCCTCAAACCTCCGCCTGCTGAGCCCCTTTTCTTCCTGCCCTCCCCAGGAGAGCCCCCCACCCTCACCCAAGGGAGCCAGGGCCCAGGTCCAGTCCTGGCAGCATCTCCAGTTAAAAGGCTCAGGTGGCAGGTGACCAGTGTTTCCCGCTAAGCTGAGTTAGTGTGAGCTAGCTCACAATTTTTTATCCTCCAGCTCACAGATTTTTGTCTCAGCTCAGGAAGGATGGGGCTCCAAAGCAAACTAATTTATGCAGCAACCAAATTGCTCACTCACAGTTTTAATGCCAGGAGCTAACAGAGTAGAATTTTTGCTCACAAGACTCCACAGCTTAGAGGGAGAGCGTTGGTTAAGAGCAGTGTTCCCTCTAAGCTGGGTTAGTGTGAGCCAGCACACTGTTTTTTAGCCTCTGGCTCACGCATTTTCAGAAGGAGGGCTCCAGAGCAAACTAATGTATGCAGCAGCCAGATCGCCCGCTCACAGCTTTAATGCCAGGAACTCACAGAGTACAGTTTTTGTTCACAGGACTCCACCGCTTAGAGGGAGCGCGTTGGTTAAGAGCAGTGCTCCCTCTAAGCTGAGTTAGTGTGAGCCGGCTCACAGATTCTTAGCCTCCAGCTCACACATTTCTGTCCTAGCTCAGCAAGGATGGCTCCAGAGCAAACTGATTTTCGCAGCAGCCAAACTGCTCGCTCACAACTTTAATGCTGGTAGCTCACAAAGTAGAATCTTTGCTCACGGGACTCCGCAGCTTAGAGGGAGCGTTGCAGGTGATGGGAAAGACCCCCGCCCGAGACTCTGGCGATCCCCTGCAAGGCACAGGAAAGGAATGGATTGATTGGATTGGACTGATTAAATTTCTACCCTGCCCTCTCAGCCAAGGCCGGCCGACCTGGACAAGCCACTGGCCTAACCGGGATATGGCAGCTTCATACGGACACAGACCGTCCTGCCCAAGGCTCCCTCTCCAAGCTGCGGAGTCCTGCGAGCAAAAATCCTACTCCGTAAGCTCCTGGTGTTCAAAGTTGTGAGCGAGCGATTTGGCTGCTGCCTAAATGAGTCTGCTCTTCCGGAGCCCTCCTTCCTGAGCTAAGACGAAAATTCGTGAGCTGGAGGATAAAAAACTGTGAGCTAGCTCACACTCACTCAGCTTAGAGGGAACACTGGTCTCGTCTGCTCCGTCTGGCAGCGACTCTCCAGGGTCTCAGGCAAGAGGGTCTACTGCCAGACCCTGTAACGGGAGGTGCTGCCGGGGTTTGAACCTGGGACCTTCTGCGTTCCAAGCAGAGGCTCCGCCACGGAGACATGGCCCCTCCCCCCCCATACGTGGCCCTTTCACACCCTGAGGCCCGACTAGAGGTGACTGGGGCAGGGGTCCACGTGCTGAGGCTGTTCACGTCTAACCCAGGGGGGTGCATTCAGCAACGCACACGGGCCGGGGGTGGGAGGCTCAAGGCCGCCTTGCCGTCCTCCCCCCTGCTGTGGGGCTTCCCTTCTAGCCTGGCTCTGATGTTAGAAGCAGCCTGGGCTGGAGGCTACAAACCACCCTGTAGAGCAGACAGGAGGAGGAGGAGAGAGAGAAGAGAGCAATTGGATTTCTGCCCTAACCCTTCACTACCCAAGGGAGTCTCAGAGCGGCTTACAAACTCCTCTCCCTTCCCTTCCCCACAACAGACACCCTGGGAGGCAGGTGAGGCCGAGAGAGCTCTGTCAGAAACTGCTCCTTTTTTCAAGAACAGCTCTTGTCAGAACTCCGGCTTGCCCAAGGTCATCCAGCCGGAAGCAAGTGGAGGAGTGGGGGGGATCAAACCCAGACCAGATTAGAGTTCGCGCACTTAACCACCACACCAAACTGCAGGGGAAAAGGTTAGCTCCCTTGGGGTTTTGGTTAGAAATGAGACAGTCTTCACCCCTGCCCTTTAGCTGTGAGCAGGAGGATGGAAAGATGAACCCCAGCGATGCCAGGCTTGCATGAAAGACCCCCTCCCCGGTTCCTTCCCTCCCCTCTTCCTTGCTGCTCATAGCCCCCGCCCGGCTTGCCCCCAGTCCTCAAGGGAGGGCCACGGAGAGGCAAGGGGCTTGCTGCGGTTGGCATCAGCCACAGAGGAGAGGCTCTCGGGCCGGAGGTCTCCCCCCTCCAAGGCACACGGTTCACTCACGGCCTTCCCGCGCCAGGTAGAGGTTCCGGGTGCCGGTGGGCTTCTTCACCTTCTTGCTTCGCAGCTGCTGGGCTTCCTCGCGGCTCACGGCCAGATCCACCCGGAGGCGGCGGCCCCCGAGACGCAGCCATCCGCCCTGCCGAGCAACAGGGGCAGAGAGAGAGAGACCGTGAGCGACGCACTCCAAAAGGACACGGCTGCAGACCGGAGAGTAAAGGGGCATCCCACCCCCGCTCACCGGTCCCAGAGGGGATTTTTTTGGGGGGGGGAACCGCACACCCTCTCCCCCTTGCCTGACCTCGCTTTCACCCTCGGCAGCCTGGAGACATTTCTGGGCAGCCTCCTGCATCAGGAACTGGGCAAAGGCGCAGCCTGTAGAGAGAGTAAAGCAGCATCACAGCCCGGGGCTCACCACACCCACTGGGCAAGGGGGCAGGGAGAAGAGGAGAAGAAGAGGAGGAGACTGGATTTATACCCCCCGCCCTCCACTACCCGAAGGATTCTCAGAGCGGCTCACCATTTCCCTTTCCCCTCCGCTCCCCACAACAGACACCCTGTGAGGTGGGTGGGGCAGAGAGAGCTCTTTCGAGGACTGCTCCTGAGAGAACAGCTCCGAGAGAACTTGGGACTGACCCGAGGTCACAGCAACAGCTGCAAGTGGAAAAGGAGTGGGGAATCCAACCCAGTCCTCCCAGATTAGAGTCCGCGCTCCTCACCACCGCACCAGGCTGGCTCTCGGCTTGGACCCCTTTGCTGCCGCCCCACACAAGGCGCCCGTTCGCCCTCCTGCTCAGCCGACACGGAGGGCAGTTGGAGGGAGGAGGACTTGCCCCAAAAGCCAGGCCATGAGGCGGGATCTGAACGCAGTCCCCATCCCACCCCCGTTCCACCCAAAGGCCTGGCTGTCGAGTCCGGCTGGCTGAGCCCCAGGCGCCCCGCCCCCCCGCCCCGGAGGGAGACCCCTACCTTTGGAGTGCTCCGTGTCCGGGTGCAGCACGACCCGCACGTACTTCAGCTCCCCAAACTGCTCCAGCAGCTCCCCCAGCTCGTCCTCTTCCGTCTCGAAGGACAGGTTCCTGGGGGCAAGCAGAGCCCACACACTAGCCCCGGAGGCAGCAGCAGACGCATCCAGAGCCCCTTCCCCCCAGCACCAACAGGGCCTCCTGCTGCTTCGTCCCTCTGCAGCACCCGAGGCAGGCAGGCAGGCAAGGCAAGGCAGCCCCCCCCCCCGCAACTGGGCCGGCTCCCCCCCAGGCAGCTCACCTCACTCCACCCCCTCAGGGCTCTGCTGCGGAGCCGGGGCTTCTCTCCAAGAACCGAGGCCAGCCCGAGGGCCCGCACACCCACCTGATGAAGACGGTTCTGCCTTCCGACACGTCTGACTGGCCCTGCTGCTGCCGCCGCCTCTTCTTCGGCTTGGAGGGGGCCTCGGCGCCTGGGAGGGGAAAAGGCGGATTGGAACCGTGCGGGCCTTCCTCCGGGGCCTCCTCTCCAGGCAGGGGGCGAGCCGTGCGCTCAACAAGGGGGCAGCTTCTCCTGAGCCCAAAGGGCCGGTCTGCACCCCCGGGAAGAGCACATCACAGACGCCCCCTGCCCCAAAAGAACTGCCCGGGGGCCCCAGCCTGAGCCTGAGCCCACTGCGCCTCCCCACTACCAGCCAGCAGCCTGAATGAAAATGTTTCGACCCAGGGCTATGAACTGCGAGGGCTACAGGGACTCTCCACCCTCCGGACGCCACCGGCTGGGTGGGCCTGGCCCCCCTCCCGCTCCCTGGGCCTTGCGGGGCATCTGGTGGGGGTGCCGCTGCCCCTGGGCCCAGCAGAACTTCCCCAACATTGTTTCCAGGAGTTATGTTCTCGAGGAGGGCAGGGAGGACGGCACCAGTGCTTAGTCCTTACACGCCCAGGGAAATGCTGATGGCCACTTTGGGGTCAGGAAGCCATTTTTCTCCAGGCCAGTTTGGCCAGGAGATCCTGGAGGTTTTTGTCATCTTGTGGGTGTGGAACAGGGGTCACTGTGTGTGTGTGGTGGGGGGGGGGTATTTGTGAATTTCCTGCCTTGTGCAGGGGGCTGGACTAGATGAACCTGGAGGTCCCTTCCAACCCTGTGTTTCTAAGTGTGCCCAGAGCTCCTCCATCCCGGCTCCTCCTCTTCACCAAAGCCAACCTCCTCCTCCGTCCTCAGAGTCGTCGCCGTCTTCCTCCTCTTCGCCGTCACCCGCTTCTCCGTCGGAATTCCCTGCAGGGCTGGACTCCTCCTCCTCCTCCTCTTCACTCTCCGCTGGGGAGACGCGGCATTCAAAGTACCTGCATTGGCGCAGGGAGGGGGAGAGAATAGGAGCTGAAGCCGCTACGGCCGCTACAAGGCACTTCCCTGCGTCTGCAGGGGGCATCTCCGGGAGGCGCCAGCCCTTGTCCGGCGCGTTTTCGAGGCCTGCTCAGTTTGGAAGACCACGGGAGGAAGCCAAACACGCCTCTGAGGACACCCCCTGGCCCAAAGCCGGGCACTGCTCCATCGAGGGCTCGTGGCCCCACGCAACGCCGCTCTCCCCAAAAAGCAAACGCCAAAGAGGCAGCCAGAAGTGCCCACCCGTCCAGGGCAGGTCTCTGGCTCCTCACCTGCCACGCCCCGCTGGCTCAACAGATGCCACTTCTTCCTCCTCCTCCTCTTCCTCCTCCTCCGCTGCCGGGCTGCTGTTGTCACCCTTGTCGCCAACTGTGTCTTCCTGCACGGCCTCGGGGGTCTTTTTCTGGGGCGTCCCTTGGGGAGAAGTCACAGGACACATCGGCAAGTGGTTCCTCTGCCTACCTCCCCCCCCAGAGGAGCTCACACGCTGGCAGAGACCGGGCATCTCACGCCACAGAAGGGGCGGGGGGCGCTGGTTCTCCGTCCCACCCACAGAAAAGAATAATAAGAGATGGGATGTATACCCTGCCCTTCACTCAGAGTCTCAGAGCGGCTGACAATCTCCTTTCCCTTCCCCTCCCCACAACAGACACCTCCTGTGAGGCAGGTGGGGCAGAGAGAGCTCTGACAGAAATGCCTCTTGAAAGAACAGCTCTGACAGTACTACGGCTTGCCCAAGGTCATCCAGCAGCTGCGAGTGGAGGGCAGGACCCGGAGAAAAGGCGCAAAGGTATTGCCACTGATCAGCAGGCAACCTTATCGAACCAATGCCGTGTATACAAAATGCTGGAACATAACGAGGTGCTGGGCCATGCCCTGAGTTCAAATCCACACCAGACGTGCCCAAAGCACTTCACTGTGTGACTGGAATGACTATTCCAAGTCACACAGTAGGAGCCATTATCATGACTCGGCCCTACCCCACCTTCCTGAGTAGAGATAAATTACCTGCCTACCATTTTTCTGCTTCTCACCTGGACACAGAGAGTACTCCCTCTTTTTGTGTTACACCTCTGAGGATGCTAGTCACAGCTGCTGGCAAAACGTCTGGCCAAGACCATGGCCAGACAGCCCGGGAAATCTGCAACAGCTAATGAACTCTGGCCGTGAAAGCCTCCGACAACATATCCTCCGAACCACTTACCGGGATGCGACGCCGCAGCTTGTATCGCTGCCTGGTACTTCTCCCTGGGCACAGCCCAGTCCACAGCCACGGGGCGCTCTGAGGGAGGAAAGGGAGAAACAGCAGAGGTGGGCTTGACACCAGGGCACGGGCATGCACGGTGAGCCAGAGACGTGCTGAGCCAAGGGACAGCATCTTTTTCGTGAGGAGTTTGGGCCTTCCCCATTTAGAAAAAGGCTGACAATGGAGAGTGGGGTCCAGAACCTGACAAAGGTCAGTCAAATGTAGGCGAGGGGGCCAATGTTTAAAACTTGATGAAGGAAATATAAAAATACATGTATTTATTGATCACAACTTTAAAAATATATATAAGGGCCCGGTCACACGTTATGTATAAATAACTATCAATAAAACACAAGGGCTTATAAATCTGACCTGATGCGTTTCAGCCTACATAGGCCTTCCTCAGAGGTCAATAGTAGAAGAAGAAGAAGAAGAGTTTGGATTTATACCCCGGCCTTCACTGCCCAAAGGCGTCTCAGAGCGGCTTACAAACTCCTTTCCCTTCCCCTCCCCACAACAGACACCCGGTGAGGTAGGTGGGGCCGAGAGAACTCTAACACAAACTGTCCTTGAGAGAACAGCTGTGCCAGAGCTTGTGACTGACCCAAGGTCACACCAGCAGGTGCAAGTGGAGGAGTGGAGAATCAAACCCCGTTCTCCCAGATTAGAGTCCGCGCACTGAACCACTACACCAAACTACACCAAGCCAACATCTTGGCTATTATAAAAACATATAGTACAATCATATAAATACAGAGTTAGTGTGAGCTAGCTCACAGTTTTTTAGCCTCCAGCTCACGCATTTTTGTCTTAGCTCAGGACGGATGTCTGCAGAGCAAACTAATTGATGCAGCAGCCAAATCACTCGCTCACAACATTAATGCCAGTAGCTCACAAAGTAGAATTTTTGCTCACAAGACTCCACCGCTTAGAGGGAGCATTAGTGGGGACATTATAAAATTAGGTGTGAAGTGGAGAAAATGGATTTTAAAAAGCTCTTTCTCTCCCTCTCCCGTAATAGCAGAGTTCAGGGGCACCCAATGAAATTGATAGGCAATATATTCAGAACTGACAATGAGTAGTTAGTTGTTTAATTCACTGCCAGAGGATGCAGAGCTGGCCGTGAGCGTAGATGGCGTTAAAACGGGGTTACATTCCTGGAGAACAGCCTTCTCTCTCAGGGGCCACGAGCCATGGCGAGTAAAGGGGACCTCCCTACACCGTCCCCTGAACACCGGTGCCAGGGAAAGGCTTTGCCCCCTCCTATGAGAAACAGGATGCTGGCCGAGAGGGAGCCCTGGGCTGGCCCAGCAGGGCTCCTCCGGTGTCTTTTCCTGAAGCAGGAACCCCAAACTGCTGAGCTGCAGCTCTCCCATCCCCACCTGGCCCTTTTCATTCCCCTGCCGGTGCCGGAGAAGACCGATTCGGGATCAGCAAGCTGGAAGGGCTCAAGTCCGAGCACAGGCAGGACTTCCCAGCGTCCACCTTCGTCTCAGGAACCACCCAGGCTCACCTTTAATCTCCTTCATGTTCATCCCCTTCAGGGCCTTCCCAGCTTCCAGGACGTTCTTGAACTGCACAAAGGCAAAGCCACGCATCTTCCCATCTGCAAGAGAGAGACAGACAGACAGACGGATGTCAGGACCGTGCTCGGGATCTGCTTCAGTCGCCCCTTGGTACGATGACACCGGTCAGCACACGGCCACTCCCTCCTCCGGACTGGACTGGGCTCCGGGTCCTGGGGGCTGGATCAGAGGCTGGAATGAGCTGAGAGAGAAGGCGCCATCTCAGCAGGCCAGGCGGGCTCCCCTCATCTCTCTGCTCCCCTCGAAACACAGATTGGGCTCTTCCCTCCAGTCTGCGGAGCTCACAGCACCAAAGAGCATCAGCCTGTGAATGATCCCAGATCCTCCCACAAGTGCTTGGGTTGAGCCAAGTCAGCGGCCATCTTGGGACAGACACACACACACACACCCCAACCGTGTGAATGGGACTGAGCCATGCTGTGTGGTGCTACCTGGCTTCCTGGGGAGAGAGGCTTCCAGGACAGTGCCGAACGGAGCAAACACCGCCTTCAGGTCCTCTTCTGTGCACTGAGAAGAAGAGATTGGATTTATACCCCACCCTTCACTTGGAGTCTCAGAGCGGCTGACAAACTCCTTTCCCTTCCCCTCCCCACAACAGGCACCCTGTGAGGTAGGTGGGGCTGAGAGAGCTCTTTCAAGGACTGCCCTTGAGAGAACAGCTCTGAGAGAGCTTGCAACTGACCCAAGGTCACACCAGCTGGCTGCATGTGGAGGAGGAAGAAAAAGAAGAGATTGGATTTCTACCCCGCCCTTCACTACCCAAAGGAGTCCCAGGGTGGCTCACAAACTCCTCTCCCTTCCCCTCCCCACAACAGACACCCTGTGAGGTAGGCAGGGCTGAGAGAGCTCTGACAGAAACTGCTCTTTTTCAAGAACAGCTCTTATCAGAACTATGGCTTACCAAAGGTCACCCAGCCAGCTGCAAGTGGAGGAGTGCGGAATCAGACACGGTTCTCCTAGATTAGAGTCCGCGCACTTAACCACTGCACCAGACTGGGAGCAGAAGTCAGACCAGAAGCCAGGGGCGGCATCCCCCCACAACCCCAGTCACTGATGGACTTCTGCTCCATGTTTATCTAATTCCCTCTTGAAACTGTCCATGCGTGTAGCTGCCACCACCTCCTATGGCAGTGAATTCCGTGTGTTAACATAAGAACATAAGAGAA
This sequence comes from Gekko gecko, assembly GCA_029375565.1. NCBI lineage: Eukaryota > Metazoa > Chordata > Lepidosauria > Squamata > Gekkonidae > Gekko > Gekko gecko. The sequence goes on from JAPDNY010000005.1 coordinate 2,304,878, forward strand.
GCCAATGTTGAATCAGGCTAATGGCCCATCTAGTTCAACACTCTGTCACACAGCAGCCAAAATATACCAGGTGCCATCAGGAGGTCCAGCAGTGGGGCCAGGGCACCAGAAGCCCTCCCACTGCTGCCCCCTCCAGCACCAAGAATAGAGTGCATCACCTGCCCTAGACTGAGAGTTCCCACCTATACCCTGTGGCTAATAGCCACTGATGGACTTCTGTTCCATCTGTTTATCTAATTCCCTCTTGAAACTGTCCATGCTTGTACTGCCACCACCTCCTATGGCAGTGAATTCCGTGTGTTAACATAAGAACATAAGAGAAGCCAATGTTGAATCAGGCCAATGGCCCATCTAGTCCAACACTCTGTGTCACACAGCGGCCAAAATATACCAGGTGCCATCAGGAGGTCCAGCAGTGGGGCCAGGACACTAGAAGCCCTCCCACTGGTGGCCCCCCCCAGCACCAAGAATAGAGTGCATCACCTGTCCCAGACTGAGAGTTCCCACCTATACCCTGGGGCTAATAGCCACTGATGGACTTCTGCTCCAGATGTTTATCTAATTCCCTCTTGAAACTGTCCATGCTTGTAGCTGCCACCACCTCCTGCGGCAGTGAATTCCATATGTTAATCACTCTTTGGGTGAAGAAGAATTTCCTTTTATCTGTTCTAACCCGACTGCTCAGCAATTTCATGGAGTGCCCACGAGTTCTTGTATCGTGAAGGGAGAAAAGTACTTCTTTCTCAACCTGCTCAATCCCATTCATAATCTTATAAACCTCGATCATGTCACCCATCAGGCGTCGTTTCTCCAAGCTGAAGAGCCCCAAGTGCCTTAACCTTTCTTCATAGGGAAGGTGTTCCAACCCTTTTATCATTCTAGTTGCCCTTCTCTGCCCTTTTTCCAATGCTATAATATCCTTTTTGAGATGTGGTGACCAGAACTGGTCTTTCCCAGCTGGGCTCTTTCCAATGCTGAGAGGAAAAGAGCGCCTCATTGAGAGTCAAGAAAGAGCCGAAAAATCAGAAAAATGGGCCTGTGAAACGGAAATGTACCGCCAAGCATGCGGGTGAGGCCAGGAGAATTCTCACCTATACAGATTTCCCTGTGTTTTCCTCCACCTTTTCTTCCCCTGGGTCAGTTTCATGACATTATTATGTGCCATCTGACATTGTAACGGTCTGAAATGTTTGAACTGGTATGTTTTAACTATGCTATGTTTTGTTTATTACATGTTGTGACCAGTGTTCCCTCTAAGCTGTGGATTCTTGTGAGCAAAAATTCTACTTTGTGACTTGTGAGCTGCTGGCATTAAACTTGGGAGCAAGCGATTTGGCTACTGCATAAATTATTTTGCTCTGGAGCCCTCCTTCCTGAGCGAAGGCAAAAATAGTGTGAGCCAGAGGCTAAAAAACTATGAGCTAGCTCACACTCACTCAGCTTAGAGGGAACACTGGCTGTGACCCACTCTGAGCACTACGATAGCGGGAGGAAGTGGGATACAAATAGAAGGAATAAAAAAAAATGTGGGCTACAGAAAAAGAAACGGGGCCGCTCGGCGGCAGAACACTCCCCCTCCCCCCTCCCCGGGGCAATACCTTGAAGCTCAAGTTGCGAATGATCAGCCGGGCCTTTTTGGAAACTCCTCTCGGCTTCTTGGGCTTCGGCTCTTCTTGGGGGGTCTCTGTAGCATCTGAAACCAAAGAGTTGCAACAGAAGATACAGCAGGGCCCCACGGCACACAAAAAGCACCAGCTGGGGAGACACAGTTACACTTGAGGAGAAGGGGAAGACTGGATTTATACCCTGCCCTTCACTGCCCAAGGGGGTGGCTTACAATCTCCTTTCCCCCTTCCCCTCCCCACAACAGACACCCTGTGAGGTAGGCGGGGCTGAGAGAGCTCTTTCCAGAACTGTCCTTGAGAGAACAGCTGTGCCAGAGCTTGTGACTGACCCAAGGTCACCCCAGCAGCTGCATGTGGAACATAAGAACATAAGAGAAGCCCATGTTGAATCAGGCCAATGGCCCATCTAGTCCAACACTCTGCCACACAGCGGCCAAAATATACCAGGTGCCCTCAGGAGGTCCAGCAGTGGGGCCAGGGCACTAGAAGCCCTCCCACTGCTGCCCCCTCCAGCACCAAGAATAGAGTGCATCACCCGCCCCAGACTGAGAGTTCCCATCTATACCCTGTGGCTAATAGCCACTGATGGACTTCTGCTCCATATGTTTATCCAGTTCCCTCTTGAGGCGTGGGGGAATCAAACCCGGTTCTCCCAGATTAGAGCCCTCGCTCTTAACCACCACACCAAACTGTCTCTGGAGCAAAGAGTCCGGCAGCCTGCCTCGAATCTGGTTAGTCTTTCCTGTCGCTGTTTTCTCCTGCTGCAGACTAACACGGCTACCCCACTAAAGACAGTCACTCCTGAGAAAGACTCCCAGGAAAAATCCCCAGGAGCAAGCCTGGAATGAGGGAGACACGGTGGGAGGGCAGCAGCTGTCTCAACTTGCAAGCAGCGTTCCCTCTCAGCCGAATCAGTGTGAGCTAGCTCACAGTTTTTCAGCCTCCGGCTCACACATTTGTGCCTTCGCTCAGGAAGGACGGCTCCAGAGCAAACTAACTTGTGCAGGAGCCAAATCACTCACTCACAACTTTAATGCCAGTGGCTCACAAAGTAGAATTTTTGCTCACAAGACTCCACAGCTTAGAGGGAACATTGCTTGCAAGCACTGCTGGAAGGGGGAACCAGGAGCCCAGAGACAAAGCCAGGGCCCGATTCCATTTGTGTTTATATAGAAAACCTACAGAAGAGAAGAGAGAAGAGATTGGATTTATACCCCGCCCTTCACTGCCCAAAGGCGTCTCAGAGCAGCTTACAGACTCCTTTCCCTTCCCCTCCCCACGACAGACACCCTGTGAGGTCGGCGGGGCTGAGAGACCTTCTGACAGAAACTGCTCTTTCAGGAACAGCTGTGCCAGAGCTTGTGACTGACCCAAGGTCACATCAGCAGCTGCAAGCGGAGGAGTGGGGAATCAAACCCGGTTCTCCCAGATTAGAGTCCACGCACTTAACCACGACACCAGACTGGCTCTCTACAGGCCCCATTTGCTGTTTTACTAGCCCTCCTCTCCCCACCCGGGGGGGCCTGGGACTTTAACTGCACCTCGATGCCCAGGATAGAGCTGAAGTCACAAGGGAACATCTTCCTCCCCTCCCAAGACATTCCAGACACCTGCACTGGGACACTGCCCCCCCCCCCCAATTGGAAGGACAATCCACAGCTTCCCTGGATGGCTTGCTCCATTGCCGAAGCACAGTTACCACCAGGAAGCCTTCAGAATCTCTGCTTCCCCACCCAATATCCTGAAACTGCCCCTGCAGCACAAGGAGAGCCAGAGTCTGCCTCAAGCAGCAGCCAGTGTCTGGGCACACAAAGGCCGCGGCACTGAAGTTGGACGCCAGTGAGCTTCCGCAGGCGGAGAAAGGCACCAACCCCCACACCTCCTTGGCCGCCCCCTCAACTCACCCCCTTTCTTCTTCTTCTTCTTCTTCTCCTTCTGCCTTGCCTTCGGCTTTGCGAGAATCGCGCTGATCTTACGGCCTGCGAAGGTGGTGATCTCTCGGAGGGCCCTCTGAGCATCCTCGGCCAAGGAGAAGGTGACGAAGCCAAAGCCACGGCAGGACTCGCCACCTGGGGGGGAGGAGGAGGAGGAGGAGGGACCCAGTCAGCAGGAGACGCGGGATGACTGACAGGAGGGGGCGGCGGCAGATTCACCATTCAGCAGACTGAGCACGTGCCTTAGGGCACCAGGGCCAAAGGGGGCACCACAAAGTTGGGGAAAGGGTAAAAAGAAAAAAATACAGTACAGTGTATCATGTTACCATATGAATCAATTTTTGTATTGCTGCAACCTGCATTTTATATCTGGTCAGACAAGTCAACAACTAAAATGGACTCTGGGTCAGAGTGGAAAGGAGGGGGGGGGCACCAAGATTGGTCAGTGCTTAGGGGGCACCAGTGAGCCTTCACTGGGGAGGGGAAACGCCCCAGTGAAGGGAGCTGAAGGGGGTGTGGGCAACAGGACAGGACCGGGGAGACTCAGAGCCAAACCCCTCCTCCTCCATCACAGATCTCACAACAGTTACGTCCTGCTGAACAAAACCAGCCCTCGAGGCAGCTTCAGTCAAAATCCCCCAAACAATCAGAGCACCAACAAAGCACAGCAGGATATGACACCACAGAAGCAAGTAAAATCAACTGGAAAGAGCAGCCTGGAAACAATTTGTCACAGAGGGACCAGAAAGCAGAATCTAGGAAGCCCGGAAGTTGGTGATAAAGCCCAGTGAAGCAAAGGAATAAAACTGCAAGAGGTCTTCTGGAACAAGGTAGCCATCAGCTGCGGCCAGAAGTAAGACGACGACGTGATGCCCTTCCTGGGCACGGACTGGCAGAGCTGCCACCGAAGAGGCCCCGCTCTGTGCAACTGGCCCCCCGACGGCATTCCGACCAGGATGCCAGGCAATAACCTGAGCTTACCCGGGCCACAGCCATCTTGCTTGGACTCCAGACAGAGACTTCACTGGAGCATCCTTAAGTGACCGAAACGCTCTCAAAGGCAGCCCCGTGCCAAACTGTGCTACGGCAGTCCAGCTGCGGTGGAGTTCAGGCGGCCTCTGCCCTGGCCAGGTCAACTCCGCCAGCACAGCTACAGCCGATGGATTCACTGAAGGAGGCGGGCGTTCTAATGGACACCTTTGGTTTGACTCCAGTTTGGCATCCGAACTAGAGTAGGGTTGTTTGGGGTTTTTTCGAACATCCACACAACATTGTCACTCAACTGAATACTTCGCAATATCTTTTCCCATTTACTGAGATCCATCCCAAATCTGGTCTGGTGCAATATGGAAAGATCGTAGCCAAAATGTGTTCAGATGCCATGTAAACAGAAAAGTGTATGAAGGTCCCACCCACAATCTTTGCCACAGCCGCCCCCCCCCTTTTAAAAAATCAGCAACTGACATATCGCCAATAAGAACATAAGAAAAGCCAATGCTGGATCAGGCCAATGGCCCCTCCAGTCCAACACTCTGTATCACACAGGGGCTAAAAATACCAGGTGCCATCAGGAGGTTCCCCAGTGGGGCCAGGACACCAGAAGCCCTCCCACTGTTGACCTCCCCAAGCACCAAGAATACAGAGCATCCCTTGCCCCAGACATAAGAGACACCAATATTGGATCAGACCAGTGGCCCATCCAATCCAACACTCTATGTCACACAGTGGCCAAAAACACCAGATGACATCAGGAGGTCCAGCAGTGAGGCCAGGACACTAGAAGCCCTCCCACTGTTGCCCCCTCCCAAACACCAAGAATACAGAGCATCCCTTGCCCCCAAATCCCTATCTATACCTTGTGGCTAATAGCCACTGATGGACCTTTGCTCCATATGTTTATCTAATCCCCTAAGTCCTTGCTTGTAGCCGCTGCCACCTCCTGTGGCAGTGAATTCCATGTGTTAATCACTCTTTGGGTGATTTGTCTATTACCTGCTTCCAACTTTGACTTTTTAAAAAAGTAAACATGCAGCCCTTTTTGTTGTAGACATAAACTTTCCTCCTTATACCTCTGCACCAAAAAGGGATAGAGACTTTTTAAAAAAGACAAAAACTGGGAATTCACAGGATCTACGGCATAAAACACCATGAGCAATATATCAGCTGACAGTTCTTCTAATTCCAAGAAAACCGTTCTGCATCAGGGGGAAGGGGCTGAGGCAAGGAAAGCACGAGGAAAACTTCTGTGTGGACGCTGCCGGGCCTCTGCCTGGCCCTGGAAATAAAAGCCACGTGCAAAACCATCGCCACACGGCGGCAGCCTCGGCGGGGCAGCTCCAGGCAGCGCGGGGGGGGGGGGACTGAGGTGTCCCCACCTGCCCCTCAATCTAACCCTTCAACGGGTCCACTTGAGACACGGGGATGAACGCCATTATAGTTCGGACACGGTCGCCAACCTCCAGGTGGGGCCGGGACATCTTCCAAAATGAAGGCTGATCTCCAAACTACCGAGAACAGTCGTCCCCCCCCCCGGAGAAAACGGCAGCTTTGGACGGCGGATTGTACGGCACCCCCGTCCCCCCCTCCTCGCGTCCAGTCCCCGTCCACGAATCTCCAGGAATCTCCCAACCCAAAGCTGGCAACCCACCCCCCTAGCTCCAGACCGGAAAAGAGGTGGCGGGCAGGCCGAGAGGAGCGCTTCCCTGTTCCCTCTCCCGGCCAGGGGAAGGCGGGAGCCGAGCTCAGCTCGCGGCCTGCGGGAGGAGGAGGAGAGCGGCCCGGCCCACCCTCACCCCGCCCGGGCTCCTCACCGGGCTCCGTGACGGCCACCGCCCGCCGCACCGGCCCAGCCCGCCCGAACTCGCGCTCCAGGTCCGGCCCGCGGGCCGAGGTGGGCAGGCCGCGCACCAGCACCGTCCGCGCCGAGCCCTTCTCCGCCGCTGCCGCCATGGCGCCCGGCCGCCGAACCCGGGACTCCTTCTCCTCCTCTTCCTCCTCCTCCGCCTCGGCGACTCACGTGGCCACGGGCGGCGCCATCTTGGGTCCGCCGCGCAAAGGGCTCCGGCCGGAAACGCCAGCGGCGCTCTCGGGTTCCGCCCGGCCTCGCGACTGCCAATCAAGGGCTCAGAACCCCGCCTCGCAGCCGAGCTCCGACCGCCCGAGCAGCCGGGGCAGTGTGCGCATGCCCGGAGGCGGCATTGGCACCCCCGCCCCCGCCCCAGGTGAGCGGAGTACGAGGTTCGAGTTCAGCCAGAGGCGCCTTGAAGACAATGCTCCCGCTAAGCTGTGGGGTATTGTGAGCAAAAATTGTACTTGGTGAGCCACTGGCATTAAAGTTGCGAGCAAGTGATTTGGCTGCTGCATGAATTAGTTTGCTCTGTGGGGCCATCCGTCCTGAGCGAAAACAAAAATGTGTGAGCTGGAGGCTAAAAAACTGTGAGCTAGCTCACGCTTACTCAGCTTAGAGGGAACACTGCTTGAAGACCCACCAAGTTTAATTCCGGGCATGTGTTTCAGGGGGACCGCAATCCTGCACCTGAGACTGGATGGCTGGGCGCTGTGGTGCACGCTTAGCAGTGAACTAAAGACCCTCTGGTGAAGACAGCCGGTGGACCCTCCCTGGTGAACCCCAGGCCCTCCGTTGGAGGGAGACCGGTTGGGACTCATTTGCAGACCCACAGGGAGGAGGAGGAGGGATGGTGCCCTGTCTGTGGTCTTGCAAGGAGGCATCAAGTAGCCCTGACCACCTGGATAGCCCCGGCAAGCCCAGTCTCACCAGACCATCTCGGAAGCTAAGCAGGGGCGACACTGGCAAGTACCTGGATGGGAGACCTCCAAGGAATACCAGGGCCGGGAGGCAGAGGCAGGCAATAAAAAGCCACAGGGGTCGCCAGAAGTCAGCCATGGCTTCCAGGCATGGGAACACACACACACACACACACAAGTTTTTTAAAAGGAGGCATCAAGTCAAGGAGGGGAAACGCTCCTGGCCAGCACAAGGGGTGGGGGACAGGTGAAACCACACATTTCTGCAGGTTTCCTCGTCAAGGCAGAGACTTTGGCCAAGCTGTAAAATGGAGCTTGAGTAACTTTGCCAAAGTCTGATGGCTGGGCTCCCTTCGGCTGCAAAAGCCGCTCTCCGGTTTCATTGCACCGGGAACAACGCTGAAGAAAGGGTGACTTCTGTTTCAGCATCTTCTCTGAGACTCTCTGCATCTCGCCTTCTCTTGGATCCCATTTCCTTTTTGTCCTTGCAGCACACGCCTCCCTCGTCTGCCAGGGAGCTCTTTGAGGCAAGGTGCCCGCTAGGGGCTCAAAGGACTGTCAGGCCCTCAGGGAGACTGCAGGTGGAGCAGATACTCCGCCCCCCACACCTTTCTGTGAGCAAAACAGGCAGGCCAACTTCTAGACCTGCCTGCTCTCTGTTACGTTGCTTTCCTACGTGTGCTGAGGTTTTTTACAGAAAGGAGCGATCCAAAAACATGATCCCCCCCCGCCCCCGCTGCAGCTCTGTCCTGATACCTCACGGCTCTGCCTGTTGCCTCGTTGCAGAGTCCACCGTGCAAGACTGTTCTGAGGGTAAATGTGAGGTCCGGGTTCATGGTCTCAGAAGTTCCAGCTGCGATGCCCCCTGTCTCAGACCTCCAGACTTTGTGGCAAGAGAGACCAGATAGCCAGACAGGCACACTGACCTTTCTTCCTGCGTTCACTCTTCTGCCACCATCCCCTTTGAAACGTAGATTGCGTCCTTGGGGACAAGCGCCTTCCTTCCATTCTCTCTCAGGTGAAGACGAACTCTCTCCCTGCACCCACCAAGAGGGGTGATGTGCTGTCTTTTCTTGGCACCGTGAGGCCGACAGGCCTCTCGCCATCTGCTTCCATCCTTAGCTAGTAAGTCAGTATGCTGTCCTGTCCCTGCTCTTTCCTACCCAAAGTGTACTTCTCAAATAACGAGGGAAGTGCTTCTCTTCTGAACTTGCAGTGTGGCTCTGTGCAGCTTTGTGGGCTGAGTAAGCTGGTAAAGTGACGCTCCTGCATTGGTAGCTTTATTTTTGGGCCTGCCCAGGCAGGGAGGGCAGGGTATACATTAAAGAATACATCAATAAATATTTAAGCACTCTGCTAACTAGTGGTGCTTCACCCCCCTCCAATATGTGGCAGCTGCCCCAGAACTTTGGACGGGGAAGAAACCTTGCAGAAGATTTGCCTGGTGATGTCTTGTTTGCTTCGGGCCGGAGCCTTCCAAGGCCAGCCCGCGCATCCTGGTCTCCAGGAGAGGGCGGCACCAACTGCATCACCCAGTCGCTAGGCAACTGCAAGGCAGGCCTCCCTCCCCTCGCTCTTGCTCTCGCTCTGTGCTTGTGTGTACCTCTCACGTCCCTGCCCTCGCTAGGAATGGAACTGTAGCCTCCTCCTCCTCCTCATCTTAAAAGCCATGGAGGGCCAACAACAGGGCGTAGAGACCGAGGCTAGGTGCAGCACTGATTGGCCAGAGTGTCTAGCATTTTTTCAAAGTAATAAAGCAACGCTTGAGGTCTCGATGGTTAAGGGGCTACCAGTGTGTCGGAGAGTTTACAGCCGAGGTGGACAGCCTGCCGGAAGCAATGGGGAGGGGACAGGGAGACTCGGCAGCTGGCCAATTTCTGTGCCCCATGCACAGTGAGGGTTGGTGGCGAGAAGAGCCAGCCTTCGTTCCACAGGAGAAACTGGGGGAAGGTTGTGCTGTTGGCCCCTGAAGTCTCCATTGGGGTGGAAGGGAGAACCCAGCTCCTACAGGGGCGGGGGGCTCTCCCAGCCAGCCTCTGAGACCGGGCCGAAGGAGCCTTCGGGGAGGTGTGGCTGTGCAGAGCCCTGGAGGAGCCTTGGGGAGAGACCAAGCTGTGCTGTGGGAGGCAGCGGCCCTGGGGGTGGGGGAGAGATACCGCCAGGCTTCCTTCTCTGCCACTGGGACGGAGTTCAGTTTAAGCAGCAGTGTCGGCAGCATCCCAGAACCCTCTGCAGGCCGCTTGGTGCCAGCGATGGAGCCCATCGGCACCTTGTCTGAATTAGCGGAGGTGCCGTGGGCCCTCCTCTCTGTCTTTATGCTCTGCCACGACAGCTCCCCTCTTCTGAGCTGGGCCTTCTGGGGGATGCCGCCCTCCAAATGGGCAAGATGAACAGTGGCCCGTGCACCTGCCTCCTCTCCTGTGGTTCCCGCCTGACCGACTGCCCTCCCCAAGGAGGTCGGGAAGGCCCCCACGCTCCTATCTGTCCAAAAACTGTGTGCGATGGAGTTGCTTAGGAGAGCCTTTCTAGAAAGGCAGCAAGGCGATGTGCAGAAAGTGTGCTTTGTGAAGGGAAAAGGGACTGTGGATTACACCGCTGTGCAAAGGACATCCTGTCAGAGTGCTTGCACGTCTTAGCCTCTGTTACCCAGCCGTCTCGCTGTCTTCTCCCGATGTAATTCCGTTTCTCTTCATTATATCCACACCCTGTAGTGTCACGCCTGATGTGCTCCACCCAGCCAGATTTTGGTCACCCGCGTCCCAGGCCGCTGCTCACGCGAGGTCTCCTCGTACTGGTGGCGTTGACCTACCCGTGCTGACGTGACCTCTCTTCGGAGGGAACACTGCTATCGACTTACGCTGTGAAATCCGCTTTGCGTCTCAGTGACAAAGGCAGACTATAAATACAGTGGGTACAGTAAGTGAAGGAGAAGTCTTCCAAGCAGTGTCCCCTCTAAGCTGAGTTAGTGTGAGCTAGCTCACAGTTTTCTAGCCTCTGGCTCACACATTCTTGTCTTAGCTCAGGAAGGAGGGCTCCAGAGCAATGTTCCCTCTCAGCTGAGTTAGTGTGAGCTAGCTCACAGTTTTCTAGCCTCCAGCGTACACATTCTTGTCTTAGCTCAGGAAGGAGGGCTCCAGAACAGTGTTCCCTCTAAGCTGAGTGAGTGTGAGCTAGCTCACAGTTTTCTAGCCTCCGGCTCACACATTCTTGTCTTAGCTCAGGAAGGAGGGCTCCAGAGCAATGTTCCCTCTAAGCTGAGTGAGTGTGAGCTAGCTCACAGTTTTCTAGCCTCCGGCTCACACATTCTTGTCTTAGCTCAGGAAGGAGGGCTCCAGAGCAATGTTCCCTCTCAGCTGAGTTAGTGTGAGCTAGCTCACAGTTTTCTAGCCTCCAGCGTACACATTCTTGTCTTAGCTCAGGAAGGAGGGCTCCAGAACAGTGTTCCCTCTAAGCTGAGTTAGTGTGAGCTAGCTCACAGTTTTCTAGCCTCCAGCTCACACATTCTTGTCTTAGCTCAGGAAGGAGGGCTCCAGAGCAATGTTCCCTCTCAGCTGAGTTAGTGTGAGCTAGCTCACAGTTTTCTAGCCTCCGGCTCACACATTCTTGTCTTAGCTCAGGAAGGAGGGCTCCAGAGCAGTGTTCCCTCTAAGCTGAGTTAGTGTGAGCTAGCTCACAGTTTTCTAGCCTCCAGCTCACACATTCTTGTCTTAGCTCAGGAAGGAGGGCTCCAGAGCAATGTTCCCTCTCAGCTGAGTTAGTGTGAGCTAGCTCACAGTTTTCTAGCCTCCGGCTCACACATTCTTGTCTTAGCTCAGGAAGGAGGGCTCCAGAACAGTGTTCCCTCTAAGCTGAGTGAGTGTGAGCTAGCTCACAGTTTTCTAGCCTCCGGCTCACACATTCTTGTCTTAGCTCAGGAAGGAGGGCTCCAGAGCAATGTTCCCTCTCAGCTGAGTGAGTGTGAGCTAGCTCACAGTTTTCTAGCCTCCGGCTCACACATTCTTGTCTTAGCTCAGGAAGGAGGGCTCCAGAACAGTGTTCCCTCTAAGCTGAGTGAGTGTGAGCTAGCTCACAGTTTTCTAGCCTCCGGCTCACACATTCTTGTCTTAGCTCAGGAAGGAGGGCTCCAGAGCAATGTTCCCTCTCAGCTGAGTGAGTGTGAGCTAGCTCACAGTTTTCTAGCCTCCGGCTCACACATTCTTGTCTTAGCTCAGGAAGGAGGGCTCCAGAACAGTGTCCCCTCTAAGCTGAGTGAGTGTGAGCTAGCTCACAGTTTTCTAGCCTCCGGCTCACACATTCTTGTCTTAGCTCAGGAAGGAGGGCTCCAGAACAGTGTTCCCTCTAAGCTGAGTGAGTGTGAGCTAGCTCACAGTTTTCTAGCCTCCGGCTCACACATTCTTGTCTTAGCTCAGGAAGGAGGGCTCCAGAACAGTGTCCCCTCTAAGCTGAGTGAGTGTGAGCTAGCTCACAGTTTTCTAGCCTCCGGCTCACACATTCTTGTCTTAGCTCAGGAAGGAGGGCTCCAGAGCAATGTTCCCTCTCAGCTGAGTGAGTGTGAGCTAGCTCACAGTTTTCTAGCCTCCGGCTCACACATTCTTGTCTTAGCTCAGGAAGGAGGGCTCCAGAACAGTGTTCCCTCTAAGCTGAGTGAGTGTGAGCTAGCTCACAGTTTTCTAGCCTCCGGCTCACACATTCTTGTCTTAGCTCAGGAAGGAGGGCTCCAGAGCAATGTTCCCTCTCAGCTGAGTGAGTGTGAGCTAGCTCACAGTTTTCTAGCCTCCGGCTCACACATTCTTGTCTTAGCTCAGGAAGGAGGGCTCCAGAACAGTGTTCCCTCTAAGCTGAGTGAGTGTGAGCTAGCTCACAGTTTTCTAGCCTCCGGCTCACACATTCTTGTCTTAGCTCAGGAAGGAGGGCTCCAGAGCAATGTTCCCTCTCAGCTGAGTTAGTGTGAGCTAGCTCACAGTTTTCTAGCCTCCGGCTCACACATTCTTGTCTTAGCTCAGGAAGGAGGGCTCCAGAGCAATGTTCCCTCTCAGCTGAGTTAGTGTGAGCTAGCTCACAGTTTTCTAGCCTCCAGCTCACACATTCTTGTCTTAGCTCAGGAAGGAGGGCTCCAGAGCAATGTTCCCTCTCAGCTGAGTTAGTGTGAGCTAGCTCACAGTTTTCTAGCCTCCGGCTCACACATTCTTGTCTTAGCTCAGGAAGGAGGGCTCCAGAGCAGTGTTCCCTCTAAGCTGAGTGAGTGTGAGCTAGCTCACAGTTTTCTAGCCTCCGGCTCACACATTCTTGTCTTAGCTCAGGAAGGAGGGCTCCAGAGCAGTGTTCCCTCTCAGCTGAGTTAGTGTGAGCTAGCTCACAGTTTTCTAGCCTCCGGCTCACACATTTTGCCTCCGCTCAGGAAGGAGGGCTCCAGAGCCAACTGATTTATGCAGCAGCCAAATTGCTCGCTCACAACTTTAATGCCGGGGGCTCACAAAGTAAACATTTTGCTCAGAAGACTCCACAGCATAGAGGGAGCGTTGCTTCCAAGTGGGTGGGCAGAGCAGGACCTCCCTGTTCTGAGAGGGATCCCTGGTTTGATTGTCATCTCCTCCTGTCGCCATCGGCAGAAACGCTGCCCGCCTGGTGCCCTGCTCCCCCACGGTGCCCCTCTGGTGCCCCTCTGGCCCAACTGCTCCCAGCGTCTCTGTCCCTGCCCTGCCCAGCCCGTGCTCCGCCGACGCCCCTACCCCTTCGCCCTCTCTCCTCCGGAGGGGTGACCTCACCCTGGCCCCCGGCCAGCCCGCCCGCCAGCCACCCGACCCCTCGCTTGCTGTCTCAGCCCATTCATGCCCAGGCTCCCATTGTCTTTTGCTTCCAGCGAGTCTGGTGAGCAGGAAGCGAGGCCCGAGGCTTGGATTTGCCCTGCTGCCGGAGTGGACCTCTTTGTTTCCAGCACAAAACACAGCCTGGCTGAGACTGCCGGGCAGCCCCAGACCTCCCCAAATGAGGCCAACTTAGCATGAATCCCCAGGGAAGGACGACGCTCCATTGGGTGGCAACAGCTGGCAGCAATCCCCCCCCCCAGCTGGGTGTGAAAGGGTGCTGGGTGACCGGCAGAAATCCTCGCAAGATGTGGTGTGGCCACTAAGAGAAGAAGAAGAGATTGGATTTATACCCTGCCCTTCACGGCCCAAAGGCATCTCATAGCAGTTTACAAACTCCTTTCCCTTCCCCTCCCCACAACAGACACCCTGTGAGGTAGGAGGGGCTGAGAGAGCTCTGACACAAACTGCTCTTTCAGGAACAGCTGTGCCAGAGCTTGTGACTGACCCAAGGTCACACCAGCAGGTGCAAGTGGAGGAGTGGGGAATCAAACCCGGTTCTCCCAGGTTAGAGTCTGCTCACTTAACCACTACACCAAACTGGCTCTGGTGGTGCAGAGAGCTGGTTTGGTGCAGTGGTCAAGTGTGCGGATTCTGCTCTGGGAGAACAGGGTTTGATTCCCCACTCCTCCACTCACAGCTGCTGGATGACCTTGGGCAAGCCATAGTCCTGTCAGAGCTGTTCTCTCAAGAGCAGTCCTCGAGAGAGCTCTCTCAGCCCCACCTGCCTCACAGGGTGTCTGTTGTGGGGAGGGGAAGGGAAAGGAGACTGTAAGCCGCTCTGAGACTCCTTCGGGTAGTGAAGGGTGGGGTAGAATCTCCTCCTCATAAGAACATAAGAGAAGCCAATGTTGAATCAGGCCCATGGCCCCTCCAGTCCAACACTCTGTGTCACACAGTGGCCAAAAATACCAGGTGCCCTCAGGAGGTCCAGCAGCAGGGCCAGGACACTAGAAGCCCTCCCACTGTTGACCCCCCCAGCACCAAGAATACAGAGCATCCCTTGCCCCAGACCGAGGGTCCCTCTCTATGCCTTGTGGCTAATAGCCACCGATGGACCTCTGCTCCAGATGTTCATCCAATTCCCTCTTGAAACTGTCCATGCTTGTAGCTGCCACCACCTCCTGTGGCAGTGAATTCCACGTGTGAATCGCTCTTTGGTTGGAGAGTGATTAACACCTTCTCCTCCTCCTCCTCCTCCTCCTCCTCTTCTTCTGGACCAGCCACAGAGTTACGCCCCCCACCCTGTGCTCAGATAAAGTACCTTTTGGTTTGGTGGGGCTTTGAGCAGCTTCGGAGGGAGGATTTGGCTGGCTGGAGGGGTCATGGACTAGCCGGAGGCCTCGTGCATCTGACAAATCTTTTGTAGACCAAGCCCCCATCCACCCACCATCCATCCAGTCTCCCTGCCCTGGCTGCCTGCCCACTCCTCTGCACAGCCAGAGCCCCTCCTGCTCCCTGCTGGACAGTCTGTGTGTGTGAGAGAGAGAGGGAGGGAGGGAGAGAGAGAGTATGTGAGTGTGTCCCTGGCTGGGTGTGGGGGAGAGGCTTGCAAAAAAGAGAATGCTATAGGGCATGGGTGGGTGGGGGACTCCCACCTGGTCACCTGGAGGTTCCCTCTAGTCACCAGGGCTGGTACCCCCTGATAGACCCCCTCCTCCGTGAAATGTTTCGAATCCCCTTTTAAAAGCCACCTAGGCCCAGACTTCAGCAGCTGGCACATCTAAGGGCACCAGCTACCGGCCAAAGGGCAAAGGCCCCCCCCTCTCACCCTCCCCTCTGGCCCTGCCCAGGTTCTCCTGGAGTACCTGAAACAGGAAGGGGGGGAGGCAGGTGTTCACCCGGGGGCAGGAGCTGGCCGAGAGGTCCTCCCCCCTCATTCCTCCCCTGCAGAGAGCACGGCAGCACCTCTGGGTCCTGTCGCAGCCAGAAGGCCCCCCACCCTGGGCCCAACCCCCCCCTCACAGCCCCCCCAACCTCCAAGCCGCATGAGTCAGAGTCCATCTTTAGCAGGGGGAGGCCAGGTAGGGAGGGCCCATTCCCCCCTCTGTCTCTGCTGGGGCTGGCATGTGAAAAACGATTCCAAGGCTGTGCTGCGGCTCAAACGTATCGCCCGGCTGGGCAGTCTCTGGAGGGCACGGCTCACGCTTTGGCATCCCGCTGTCAGCTGTCATATCCCACCCCAGCAGGTGTCGCATGCCAGGCGGGGTGCATGTGAAGCCACGGAGAGGCCACCTTCGCAGTCAGCCAGAGGGCCAAGCCAACCAGCTTGCTCAGGGGGCCACAAACTCCAAACCTCCCCTGGCATTTCATTCACCACAATCCAAAGGGCACCTGCTGCCTGCTCCTGTCAATCCTGTGCTGGCTGCTGAGCAGGACAGGGAGAGGCCCTGGATGGGTCCCTCCAAGAGGCCGGGGGCAGTTCCACACCTGTGGCTGCCCCACTCAAACGGCACCCACCTCCCCTTGCCACGGGGGCTTGGCCAGGCCCAGGAGGGGTGCCCATCACTTCCGGTGCCACCGAGGGCTGGGAGGGGGTCTGGGCCTCTGGAGAAACGACGGCTGGAGGGGTGACATGATCGAGGTTTTAAGATTATGCGTGGGATAGAGCAGGAAGAGAAAGAGGTACTTTTCTCCCTTTCTCACAAGACAAGAACTTGTGGGCACTCCAGGAAATTGCTGAGTGGTTGGGCTAGAGCAGATGAAAGGAAGTCCTTCTTCACCTAAAGAGTGATTAACACATGGAATTCACTGCCACAGGAGGTGGTGGCGGCTACAAGCATGGACGGCTTCAAGAGGGAATTGGATCAATATCTGGAGCAGAGGTCCATCGGCAGCTATTAGCCACAAGGTAGAGATAGAGACTCTGGGGCAAGTGATACTCTGTCTTCTTGGTGCTTGGGGGGGGGTCAATAGTGTGTGGGGGCTTCTAGTGTCCTGGCCCCACTGCTGGACTTCCTGATGGCCCCTGGTATTTTTGGCCACTGTGTGACACAGGAGTGTTGGACTGGATGGGCCATTGGCCTGACCCAACATTGGCTTCTCTTGTGTTCTTATGTCTGGGGCAAGGGATGCTCTGTCTTCTTGGTCCTTGGGGGGGGGCAACAGTGGGAGGGCTTCTAGTGTCCTGGCCCCACTGCTGGACTTCCTGATGGCCCCTGGTATTTTTGGCCACTGTGTGACAGAGTATGTTGGACTGGAGGGACCATTGGCCTGATCCAACACGGGCTTGTCGTATGCTTTTATGTTCTTAAATAACCTGGGGGTTGATTTATTTGTTTATTTCAGCTGGTATTCCACACACACACACACCATGAGCAGGCTCGGAGTGGATCAGAAGAGCAAATTCACAGTAAGAGTTAAAACATTCCACAATAAATAGTTAAAACAGTTTTAAAAAGCGCTATACACTAAGGAGAGAGAGAGCTGGGCAGTTGCGCGTGATGGGCGTGGAAACTGGAGGCGCTGGGCCATGAATCAGAGAGTGGGTCTCTCTCCCCCTGAGGGGCCGTATGAAAACGGAAGGTTCTGCAGGGGAGGCCTGGAGACGGAGTGCCTGGACGCCCCCACCTCGCCCCCCACCCCCAGGCCTGGCCGGCTGCCGGAAGCTGCCTCATCGTGTCCCCCCAGGGGATCTCTTCTCCCCCCAGGATCTCTTCCATCCCCCTGCATGGGATCTCGCAGAGCAGGACCGGGGCTCTCGTGCTGCTCCACGGATGCCCCTGCAGATCCCGAGCAGCAGCTGGTACAGCTTGTGCAGGTGGCCGCCAGCACGCAGGATGTGGCCTATGAGCCGGAGGCTAAAAAACTGTGAGCTAGCTCACCCCAACTCAGCTCAGAGGGAACACCGCCCGCAGCCTGGTGGTGTGCCAGGAGCCGGCAGAAGGCCCATCACGGTCGAAGAGCGCCAGAAGTGTTTGGCTGGATGGGAGGTCAAGCTTCCTCCTGGGCCGGCCGGCCTGACCCCAAAGTTTCAGCGGATAGCGGGGCGGGTCAGCAGCAGAACAGGGAGATGAGTGGTTGGCGATTTCCCGGGCTGCGTGGACCTGACCTTTCGCCAGCAGCCGTGACTGTCATCCTCAGAGGCAGAACACAGAAAGGCGGAGGACTCCCAGTGTCAAGGGTGCCAGTCACAGCTGCTGGCGAAAGGTCAGGTCCCACCACAGTGCCAAGACCAGGGCCAGACAGCCTGGAAAAATCTACAACAACTAATGAGCTCCTGCCCTGAGGAAGAGATGGGAGCCCCCCAGGAGCCGCTTAGAGGCCCCGAAGACTTCCGGGGGGGGGCGGAGCTCTCCAGAGTCGGAGCTCCCTTGGTCCGGTCTGAGGCAGGGGGCTCTGGACCGCCTCCCAAGCTCACCCCCCCCGCTCCCAAAGGTGTGGCTCCGGGCGGATCTCCCCCAGTTCCCAGGGGGGGGGCAGTCCCCAAGGGAGGGCCCGGAAGAAGCCGCAGGAGAGCGATTCCAGCCCCGGGGGTTCCAGGTATTGCCAGGGGCTTTGGGGAGCCTCGACGGCGACAAGCCCTTGGTGGACTCGCGTCCTCCTGGGAGTCCTCGGATGGCCCGGCTGGGCAGGGGTGCTGGCGACACTTAGGAGGGGCTGCTGCTGCGGGGCACAAGGCGACGGTGGCGCCCCCCTCCCCCGTGAACCTGCCTGCTCCCCCCCGCGCCCCCCCGCGCCTCCAAGGCCCAGCCCTGAAGCGCCGGCCCACCGATCCCACCAGCAGCAGGGGTGTGGGGCAGCCGGGCCCCCTGCGCATGCCCCGAGGCCCCTCCTTCCCTCCCGGGGCCCGTGGCTTTGAGAGCCGCCCTGTGGCAGCCCGGCTGGCCCGGGTGCTGCCTCGCCCGCGAGGAGGGTGGCCAACTCCCGGGCGGGGGAGACGAGTCCTGGCGCTTTGGGGGCGGTGCCTGGGGAGGGCCGGATTGGGAGCGTGGGGGGAGGAGGCAGCTCCCCGGGAGGCGAGGAGGCCGTCGAGTCCGCCGCCCTTCCCCGCCCAGGGGAGAGATCGGGAGCCCGGCGGCGCTTCTCTCTCTCTCTCTCTCTCCCCCCCTCCCCCCGCCCGGGAGGTTGGCAGCCCGAGGCCTACGGGCCCGAGCGCGGCCGGTGCGCCTGCAAGCGCCGGGGGGGGGGGGGGGGGGCGGGGGGAGGGAGGGAGGGAGCCGCCGCCGTCCGCTGGAGCGTGCGCGCAATTGGGGCTCCTGCGCTGTGCGCGCCCCTCCGGCCGCCAGGCGGGCAGGCAAGCAGGGGAGGAGGAGCCGCCGCCGCCGCCGCCGCCGCCCGGGCGAGAGCCAGCGCCGGAGCCCGAGTCCAGCCGGAGCCCAGCCAGCCCGACACGAGCCAGCCCCGCCGGGCCAGGTGAGCCGCGCCGGACCCGGGCAGCAGGGCAGGGCTGGGCTGGGCTGGGCTGAGGAGGGGCCTGCACGTCGGAACGCCGCTGGCCGGGCGCGGGCGCGGGAGCCGGGGGCCGAGGAAACGCCGCCGCCTTTGGCGGGGGGAGAGGGTGGCCCGAGGCGCTGCGGGGGTCTTCGCTCGACCCTTGTCGCGGCCAGTCCTCCGCACGTGCGCTCGCGGGGCTGCGCTGCGGAGCGCGGGGGGCCGGGGGGGGCGTCGGGCCATTGGGGTCTGCGGGAGGGGGGCCCCTTGTGGGGCCGGGGGGGGGCGCGGGGAAGGTCGCGGTGCGGCATCTCTCCGGGGCGCGGTGTGCCTGTGCGGGGGGGGGGGGCGCGCGTGTGTGTGTGTGCCGCCGTGCCGTCCGCGATGGCAGGAAGGTGGGCCTCGGGGAGCAGAAGGCGGCGGCGGGGGGTGTTAAAGCCCGGCCTCCCCGGGGCCTCCCGCGGCGGGGCAGAAAGTGGCGCCTGGGGTCCCGGGACAGGAGCGGAGGGGTGGTGCGCCCCCCACCCCGCTCACAGGAGCAGCTTCGTGGAATCGTAAGGGGGCGGCCCAGAGGCGCAAGGCGTGGGGTGGGGGGGCATCTGTCATCCACCCCGCCGGAGGCCTTATTGGCGCCGGGAGCTCTTCCCGGGCCAGCTCCCCCCTCCCCCCAAGCCCCCTCCCTGCCAGGGCTCCCGCCTGCCAGCAAGAAATGCCTCCTGTCCTGGGGAGGGGAAGAAGGCGCTCTGCACATGCACGGAGGCAGGCCCCTGGTCCCAGCGGCCTCCCGGACAGAACCGGATCCCCTGTGCTTGGGCCTCGGCTGGACATCGCCCTCCCCCCCTTCTCTGGACCAGTCGGAACCTGGCGCGGAGGAGGGTCTGCCGGCGCCCGGCTCCTCCTTGGGGTGACTCAGGGGGGTGCCGCTGCTGCTGGCGTCGCCCTATGGGGCTCCGAGCTGGTTTCAGGCACTTGGTCATGTGCTGGTTGAGATCTGGAGCGATGAGCCGTGTTCCCTCTAAGCTGAGTTGGTGTGAGCCAGCTCACAGTTTTTTAGCCTCCAGCTCACAGAATTTTGTCTTAGCTCAGGAAGGAGATGGCTCCAGGGCAAACTAATATACGCAGTAGCCAAATTGCTCGCTCACAACTTTAATGGCAGTAGCTCACAAAGTAGAATTTTTGCTCACAAGACTCCCCAGCTTAGAGGGAACATTGGCGGTGAGCCGTGGTGCTGGGGGGGGGCTGTGCTCCGAGCCTTGGCTGCCTGTCTGGCCGGGGCGGGGCGGGGTGGGGTGGGGTGGGGCAGGGGAGGTCTCTCGGCAGCCGTCCTGCCCCTGCAAGTGCCCAGCTCTCCGGTGGTCCCTCCTGCTCCTGCAGCTGCTGGGCTGCCTCCCCCCTCCCCCCTCAATGCAGCCCCCACCTCCCTTGTGCGTTGCCCCCCTTCTCTTCTCCCTCAAGTCAGGAGGGAGGGGAAGGGGGTCAGGAGGAGGGCAGGGGGCCGAGACGCCTCCCGGGGCAGGGCAGAGGGCCCCCGGGCACAGGGCGGGCAGGGAGGGGGCTCCACTTCTCCCTGGCTTCACCCCGTCATTCTCCCCTGGAGCAGCAAACCTTCCAGGCAGGGGAAGCGGAGGTCCTTCCCTGAGTGTCCGGATGGGGCTGCCTTCCGCTCAGGCGGACCGGGTCTGTCTCCATGCTGGCGTGGCCTCTGGGCTCCCTCTTCCTCCCCAGAGGCCCCAGGGCCTGACCCCCCCCCATGGGATTGCTGCTGCTGCTGCTCTTGAAGAGGGCTGGCTTAGAGTCTGGTTCATCCCCCCCACCCACCCACAAGGAGGTCAGGAGGGCTGCAGCACAATGGGGAGGGGGCAGCAAAGGGGGCCTGTCAGTTTGACCAAGTAAGCGACCAGCCCCTTTGAGTGCAGCAGGGTGGCCCAGAGCCCCCGGGAGCCCCCTTTCCCAAGAGCCCCCCCCAACAGGGCAAGCGCCAGCCCATCTCAGACTCAGGACCAGCCCTGACTGACCTCCCTGCCTGGGGGCTGATGGGTCCTCAGCTGGGGGGCACGCACAGGGTGTGAGTGAGACCCCCAGGCAGACCCAAGTGGCTGAGTGGGGCCAGGCGCTTTCCCAGGGATTGCTCCATTTTGGGTTGTTTCCCAGGATGCCGACAGGGCCTGGGACTGGTGCCTGGCACTCAGGGCACCCCCAGCCCCCAGTGCCCAAAGCCCACCCCTCTGCCCCTGTGCTAGAAGGGGTCCTCTCTGGGCCAAGGCAGGCCATGGGCAGGCCATAGACAGTGGGGTCTGGAGCCTGGTTTGGCGTGGCTGCCGTCGGATCAGGACTGGGCCAGCTTCACGTGGGGATGTCTGCAGCCCTGGCAGGGGGGTGAGCAGGTGCACGTTTCTCCCCCCCTCACATAAAGATGCGAGGATTATTTATTACAATGGATTGTATGGCAGAGTTATACACAGGAAGCATACAATAATCTAAAATATGTAGCCAAGTTGATACAATGGGTGTGCAGACTGATTGGGCAGTCCCCCTAAGTACTGCTATCTAGATTTTCAATCCACTCAGTTGCAGCTGGGGAAGAGTTCAAGGAGCTCCATCGCATCTCCCTGGAAAGCACGACACTCACATTCCTTTGGAAGCTTTGATGCACCCTCTGGCTGAGCTGGGCAGCAGTAAACCCTGCCTGTTCCCTCTATTCACCCTGAGCGAGGCTGCATTGACCAGATGCAGGGCCAGCCTGGCTGGGGGGTGGGGGTGGGGAGCAGCAGAATATGGAGCTGGGGTCATCCGGGGCAGGGGCTGGCCTCTGCAGGACAACAGAAATGGGCCACCTGCAGAGAGGGCCGGGCTGCTGCGTCTTCCGGGGCCTTCCTCAGGAGGCATAGATTTAATTTCAGAAGGGAGCCAGGTTCGAGTACAGGAGTGCCTGAGAGCCCAAAAAGATATTTAGGGGAACGAGCTTTTGACCGGCTCCCTTCCTTGGACAGGCG
Organism: Gekko gecko; assembly: GCA_029375565.1. Classification (NCBI taxonomy): domain Eukaryota; kingdom Metazoa; phylum Chordata; class Lepidosauria; order Squamata; family Gekkonidae; genus Gekko; species Gekko gecko. Next base: position 2,326,432 of record JAPDNY010000005.1, read on the forward strand.
CAGAGCAGGACTGGAGACCTGAGTCCTTTCATCCCAGTCAGAAGGGTGGGGGGAAAGGAAACGCTAAAGAACGCTCGTGATAGATGCAGAGGGACCCTGCCGATTGTCCTCAGCTTAATTAGAGCAGCAGGGATATGCTTGAATTTGAAACAGAAATGGGAGAGAAGGGCCCGGCCTCTCCAGTGGCCCAGAGAGAGCAGACCCCCCACCCCCGTCTTCCAGGCACCCCAGAACGTGGCGGGTGTTGAGCATTGGCTAGGAGGAGGAGGAAAACACGGCCTGGGGTGGGGGCCACTCCTGAGGGGCACACCCCTGTCCCTGATTCCCCCATCAGTGCTGGCTCAAGGCTGCTGCTACCACATTTTATGAGCTTTCACTGGGAAACAGTGTTCCCTCTAAGCTGATTTAGTGTGAGCTAGCTCACAGTTTGTTAGCCTCTGGCTCACACATTTTTGCCTTAGCTCAGGAAGGACGTGGCTCCAGAGCAACCTGATTTCTGCAGGAGCCGAATCGCCCGCTCACAACTTTAATGCCGGTAGCTCACAAAGTAGAATTTTTGCTCACAAGACTGCATGGCTTAGAGGGAGCATTGCTGGGAAAATAAAGGCGGGGGAGCAGAATGACCGGTGGAAAAGCATTTTCTGGCCCCCAACACACGCCTGATTAATCTCTCATTCTTACACTTCAGACAGAACTTCTAACAGCTCCCGGCTTAGAATGTGTGTGTGTGCTTGTGAAATGTGGGAGTGATGCTCTGAACCTGATTTCCCTCTCCGGGAGGGGGGGAAAGCTTACAATCCCTTCCTGTTTGCTTGGCCTGCAAGAGCCACCATCAGGAGGGTTGCCATCCTCCAGGTGGTGGCTGGAGGTTCCCTGGGGTTATAACAGACCTCCAGGCGACAGAGACCCGTTCTCCTGGAAAAAATGGCCGCTGTGGAAGGTGGACTCTGCGGCATTAGATCCCACGGAAGGCCCTCCCCTCCCCAAACCCTGCCACCTCCACCCCAAATCTCTAGGCATTTCCCAACTCGGAGCTAGCAACCCTGAGCCCTGGAGCAGGGGCACTGTCCCCCATAGACTCTGCAGCCCCCGGAGCCGGTGAGCAGGCAGGACAGGGCAGGGCAGCCCAAGAGCTGGCCAGTCCCTTGCTGTTGCACCGGGTGGAAATTTCCCAGCCCATTAACCCCTCTGGAGTCTTCACTGCTCTGTTCTGTTAACACATCACTTAGCCTAGCGGCTCCCTGTGAACAAGCCGGGCCCAATTGGAAAGAGGACGTCCCTTTCTGTCTTCACTCTGCAGCCAAAAGAGACGGTTTGTGGGGGATTCGGGGTGCTCTGGACACACGGCCTGGTGTTCTCTCTCGGAGGCCGTTTATAGGTCAGACCCCTCTGCAAGAAATTCCGCACTCTGGCCCAGCCCTCTCCGCATACCAGGGATAACAGCCTGGCTTATCTGGCCCGAGAGCCCCAGGCTGGACTTTCTTGGGCTGGGAGAGCAGGCCAGCTGACGGGGCAAACCCTCCCTCTGAGTCACAGCCCCACCACAGCGATGTGAACTTCAAGTTCTGCGGTTCGGTTGAACACATGGGCAGAACAGCAGGTGGGCAAGCTGGTACGCCCTCTCCCGTGTTCTGTGCAGCCACGCAAGTGGTGCTCCTCGTCAGAAGGATGCCCGCACAGGGTTTACCTCCAGCGCTAGCCAGACAGTCACCCAGTCCTGCGCATGACAGCCTCGCGTGTTCCCTGGATGCGTGGGGAGGGCGAGTGGGAGCGAGTGCGCCAGGCCCACCCCTGCCTCCGCCTGGAGGGAGGGCTGTGCGGCGGAGGTGGCTGTGCGAATTCTGCCTCAGTGTGGTTGCCGGAAGAGTTCCCAGTGTTCCCTCTAAGCTGAGTTAGTGCGAGCTAGCTCACAGTTTTTTAGCTTCCAGCTCACACATTTTTGTATCTTAGCTCAGGAAAGAACATAAGAACAGAAGAGAAGCCAATGTTGAATCAGGCCAATGGCCCATCTAGTCCAACACTCTGGGTCACACTGGGGCCAAAATATACCAGGTGCCATCAGGAGGTCCAGCAGCGGGGCCAGGACACCAGAAGCCCTCCCACTGCTGCCCCCTCCAGATGGCTCCAGAGCAGACTCATTTATGCACTAGCCAAATAGCTCGCTCACAACTTTAACGCCAGTAGCTCACAAAGTAGAATTTTTGCTCACAAGACGCCACAGCTTAGAGGGAGCATCGGTTCCCTCGGCCACTTCCTCTGCCCAGTCACGCGTGGAGGTGGCCAGGTGACAGGGTGTGGAGGGAGCCTCCTGGACTCATCTGCCCTCCCTCTCTGGGCACTCAGTGGTCACCTGGGGCTGTCGTGTGCACCAGGCCGGTGTGGACCGGGGCTACGCATGTCCAGGCCAGGCCAGGCCATCCACGTGAGGAGGTGCCGTCGTCTTCGGCACCCGTCTGTCAGCTCAGCCGACGTCCTGTCTCCACACCTGCCGGCTCGCCAGCAGCCGCAGGGGGCAAGTGGTATTGAGATGCCAGGCTGCATTGGGGCCTGTCGCTTCACATCCCCCCTGCCCGTGCCTGGGATGGGCACCCTAGTTGCGCTGATGTGACATGGCAGAGAGAGAGAGAGAGAGCTTGTCAAGATGAGAAGGCCCCGGGCAGGGCTGTGCCCCGGTCCCCGCATGAATTCGGGGAGGCTGGCAGGAAAGGAGAGACCCTGGATTTCCCATCACAGGACCGGTTTCCTCCACAAGTGTCCCAGCGTCACACCGAATGTCAGAGCTGACAGTGGGGGCAGGCCCGTAGCCAGAAAAGTTTTGGTGGTGGGGGCACCGGGGGGCATGAGGTCACTTCCAATGTCACAAAATAATAAAATAAAAATATCTTAAACAATGCAAAAAGAAAATGGCTTTACCCAATCAGAAAACAATGCAATCCCCAATGCTTTACCCAATCTTAAACAATGCAAAAAAAAATGGCTTTACCCAAGCAGAAAAACCGTGCCGTGAGAGGAGAATGGGGACAGCTCATGTTTCTTTTGCTGGGATGACGCACACCTCCCCCTCCCAGGTTGGTTGCTGGGGTTCCCACTGGGACACCACGCTCCTCCTCCTCCTCCTCCGGTGCCACCCCGTTTTCCCTGCAGCAGCCTCCCCCCTGCCCGGCTTGGAGTGGTGCACTCTGCCCCGCCTCTCCCTGGACTCTGCTGCTTTGGAGTGCTCCGCATCGTCTCTCCCCTGCCCGGCCTGTGGGTCAGTTTTCAGCGACTGCAGAGGAAGAGCCTGGCTCGGAGAAAGAGAGAAGCGGGCCCCAGCCAAGGAAGCCCATCTGGGAGGGGCCGTTGCCCCCCTGTGGCCCCCCCCGGTGGCTACAGGCCTGAGTGGGTGCAGCCAGGGCTCCTGCAGGGTGCATGCAGAGGAACAGCTTGGGGTGGCAAAGCCAAAGCCAGGAAGGGCAAGGAGGAGGAGGAGGAGGAGGAGATTGGGTTTATACCCCGCCCTTCTCTCAGCATCTCAGAGCTTCCCCTCCCCACAACAGACACCCTGTGAGGTAGGCGGGGCTGAGAGAGCTCTTTCCAGAACTGTCCTTGAGAGAACAGCTCTGAGAGAACTTGCAACTGACCCAAGGTCACACCAGCAGCTGCAAGTGGAGGGGTGGGGAATGAAACCCAGTTCTCCCAGGTTAGAGTCCACACACTTAACCACTACGCCAGACTGCCATGGAGCTGGGCGTGGCAGCTCCTCGGAACAGGGTGCCCCTCCCATTTTGGAGGCGTTTGTGGGGCATTCATCGGAGGGGCAGAGAGAGGCGGGGTTGACTGGTCCCGTGGGGGTGGGCCAAAGGAGACGGGCCAGGATCATCACCCCCCCCCAGAACTTCGTTTATTTAGATTTATACCCTGCCTTCCCGGCCAAGGCCAGCTCAGGGCAGGGGATGGGTATGTGGGGAGCACTCTTGTCCTGGGATTCCTTTCTGAGGGGGGGGGGGCACACAGAAGAGAATAAACCTCTGTCCCCCAAAGGCCTCCAGCAGGGCAAGTGTGCAAGGAAAGGGGGAGAGGAAAGAATGGCCCAGCTGGGATGGCCCTCCCGCCCTCCTTTCCTTCCTTCCTTGGTGCTGCTCTTCCTCCAGGGGACTTTGGGGAGGGGCTCAGACCCCCCCTCTGCTGCTGCCAGCAAAGAGCCAGGACTTGTCCGCTGAGGCGAGCCAGCCGGTTTTTCCAGCTCTCCTTCCTTCCGAGGCCTGCTCGGGGTCAGCTCTGGCAGCTGGAGACAGGGACTTTTCCACAGTGGTGCCTCACGTCTCAAATCTCTGAGAGCCAGTCTGGTGTAGTGGTTAAGTGTGCGCGGACCCTAATCTGGGAGAACCAGGTTTGATTCCCCACTCTTCCGCTTGCAGCTGCTGGGTGACCCTGGGCAAGCCATAGTCCTGACAAGAGCTGCTCCTGAAAAAGAGCAGTTTCTCTCAAGAGCTCTCTCAGCACAACCTGCCTCATAGGGTGTCTGTTGTGGGGAGGGGAAGGGAAAGGAGTTTGTAAGCTGCTCCGAGACTCCCTTGGGTAGTGAAGGGTGGGGTAGAAATCCAATATCCTCCTCCTCCCCCTCCCCCTCCCCCCAGGGGCAAGCTCTGGGCGCTGACTTGGCTCCCTGTCAGGCCCCAGGGAACCCCTGGACTTTTCTTGGGGGGGGGGTGTTCCTCGGTTCATAGTCCCTCCGGTCCTTCCTGCTGCCATTTTGTTTTGTTTAAATAACATTTCCCATTCCCGTTTTCTTGATTATTTTATTATGATTGATTGTTCAATTGGTTTTACCTTTGTTGAAAGGAAACTACCTTTGATTTTTTTTGCAGAAAAGTAGGTTATTTATTTACTTACTTCATTTGTAGCGCACCTTTCTCACGGGCATCGCCTAATCTCTTCAGTTCTCAAAAGCTAAGCAGGGCTGGTCTCACAGGAGGTGGTGGCGGCTACAAGCAGGGACGGCTTCAAGAGGGAATTAGATAAGCATCTGGAGCAGAGGTCCATCGGTGGCTCTTAGCCACAAGGTATAGATAGGGACTCTCAGTCTGGGGCAAGGGATGCACTCTATTCTTGGTGCTTGGGGTGGGGGGTCAACAGTGGGAGGGCTTCTAGTTCCTGGCCCCACTGCTGGACCTCCTGATGGCCCCTGGTATTTTTGGCCACCGTGTGACACGGAATGTTGGACTGGATGGGCAATTTGGCCTGATCCAACATTGGCTTCTCTTATGTTCTTATATGGAGCAGAGGTCCATCAGTGGCTCTTAGCCACAAGGTATAGATAGGAACTTTCAGTCTGGGGCAAGGGATGCTCTGTATTCTTGGTGCATGGAGGTGGCAACAGTGGGAGGGCTTCTAGTGTCCTGGCCCCACTGCTGGACCTCCTGATGGCACTTGGTATTTTTGGCCATTGTGTGACACAGGAGTGTTGGACTGGATGGGCCGCTGGCCTGATCCAACATTGGCTTCTCTTATGTTCTTATGTCTGGGGTAAGGGATGCTCTAGTATTCTTGGTGCTTGGGGGGGTCAACAGTGGGAGGGCTTCTAGTGTCCTGGTCCCACTGGTGGACCTCCTGATGGCACCTGGTATTTTTGGCCACTGTGTGACACAGGAGTGTTGGACTGGATGGGCCACTGGCCTGATCCAACACTGGCTTCTCTTACGTTCTTATGTCTTAGGTGGGAGGCCACCAAGAAGACTCTGCAGGGGAAGGCCGTGACCCACCACCTCTGCTTAAGTACTTGCCCAGAAAACCCCTTGCTGGGCATGGCCCTTACTTCTGTATGTGTGCTACATCAGAGGGCACCAGACATCCAATACAGAATGCCGTAGGCATCAGGACCCCCAAACTGTGCAGCAGAACACTGTGAACAGCAGTGCCCGGAAGCGACATCAGGGGAAGACCTTGGCCTCTGGCTGGCTCGTTGGCCCTCCAGGGCAACCCGCTGGCCATTGTGTCAGACTAGGTCTCGGGCAAGATGGGCCACTGTCTGATCCAGCGGGGTTCTTCTGATGAGGTGGGCTGTGGGTTGCTCAGCCGTGGTGGAAATGAATTCTGCACCCACCCAGAGGTGCTGTTTCCAAGTTCTGTCCTGACTGAAGCCTCCCCCCTCCACAGAAGAAAAAGAGAAGAAGTTGGATTTATACCCCCTGCCCTTCGTTCAGTCTCAGAGCGGCTTACAAACTCCTTTCCCTTTCCTTCCCCTCCCCACAACAGGTACCCTGTGAGGTAGGCGAGGCTGAGAGAGCTCTGACAGAAACTGCTCTTTTTCTAGAACAGCTCTGACAGAACTATGGAGGAGTGGGGAATCAAACCCGGTTCTCCAGATTAGAGTTCGTATGCTTAACCACTACACCATGGTGCTCCATTGGCCCTGTGTTTGTATCAAATGCCACGGTGTCATTCAGGTCTCTTTGGGGTGATGCTGGCATGGGGGACGTGGCTGAGTCATCCCTTCCCTCCTTTGTTTCCAAAACTCCCCTTGATGTTTGAAGACCTGGAGCTGGCATCCTCAGCCTTTGCAACAGATGTGCAGCTGCGAATTTCCCCCTGAGAGGAGGCAGAAAAAGGTCGACTCTCAGCGGAGCTCCCTTTCATACCGCCTCTTTAACCCACTTTGACTTCTGAAGGCAGATGGGATTTCTTGAAGGTTTCATACACTGTGAAGAAATGCATTTTTTTCTTTGGAAGTTTGAAATGAACAAAACCTCCACTCTGAGTTTTAAAAGTTTTCTTTTTCTTCTGGGCAAAGAGCAAGACAGAAGGGGGAAGTCAGTCAATGGCTTTCCAGGCTCACCTCAGCTACCTCTTAAGAAATGCTGATAGATCTAGCATGAGAGATAATGGGTGGGTCAAGTTCTCCCCTCTTCTCCAAGCAGGGAACAGAGATGTGGAGGACTCTAGACCAGAAAAGCTCCAGGAATAATCTCCAGGAAGAAGCTCCGGGAAACGCTTCTTATGACCTGACCTGGTTAGTGGGTGGGTAAAAGAGAGGTGATAAAACTCAGGGGAACAGGGAGGAAGATCTCTTTGAGTGGTGTGGAGTCCATGAGAACAGACAGAACTCTTAACTGAGGAGGCAGCCATCTTGACCATGTGCTGCCCAGAGAGCTACAGAGAGCTTTAAGATAATGGCAACTCTGTAGAGATCTGTAACTTCCTAAGCTTTAGGAGCCTGTCCTGTTTTAACGTCTGATAGGGCATGTATAGAGAGAGGGACAGAGGATTTGCGTTTTACCCATTGCTTTTGAATCCCTTGCTCAATCTGGTGCTATGCTAAAAGTATGCTTATGAACATTTTCTTTTTAATAAAAACATTATAACTTTTGATGCTGGTAGTGATTCTCTGTACCACATAGACCTCCACCATCTCAGACATGCGGTTTTAAAAGGAGTGCCAGGGGAAGGCAGGCAGTTGGCAAGTGGCTATTCCTCCATGGGCACACAAGGCAGTAAATGGTCCCTATGGTGACCAGGCGCTGGGCAGCAAGAGACACAGATGCGAGGCCTCAAATCTTGGAAGGGAAGCTGTGAGTCCTGACCCTCCCAGTGGAGAATTCCTACAAAGTTCAGGTGGTGGTGGTGGGCTACCCAAGAGAGAGAAAGGAAAACCTCTCCAGGTGCTGGCAAAAAGTTTGGAAGTCAGGGTGGGGCACGGCCCCGCAGGCTGGAGCAGGCCTGTTCTGCGACACATCCCTTAAGGATAAAATGCTGCCCTCCCGCCGTTAATGAAGCCTTAATCCAGGCTATCCAAAACATGTTTTGATCTGATGTAGGGGGGGGAGCTTGCGCTTCATCCTTATGTGAAATCTTTTAAAAAATCTGTTTGTCTTTGGAAGGCAAAGCAGCTTTAAAAGCCTGTATGAGAAGGACCCGGATAGCCCCAGGCTGGCCTGACCTCATCAGATCTGAGACGGAGCCCTACGAGAAAAGGCTGTAAGGGCCCTGGGAATGTCTAGTCTGGAGAAGAGGAGACAGAGGGCGGGACAGGGTGGCTCTCTTGAAATATCTGAAAGGCTGCCATTTGGAGGAGGGCAAGGAGCTGTTCCAGTTGGCAGCAGAGGAGAGGACCCGAATTTAAACGGGTTTAAATTACATGCAGAAAGGTATCGGCTGGATAGTAGAGAAAAGTTTTTCATGGTCAGAGTGGTTCGAAGGTGGGATCAGCTGCCTCAGGAGGTGGTCAGCTCCCCTTCACTGGCAGCTTTCAAGAAGAGGCTGGATGAATATTTGCCAGAGATGCTTGAGGCTGGTCCTGCATTGGGCAGGGGGCTGGACTGGATGGTCTCTGTAGGGCCCCTTCCAACCAGTGTTCCCTCTAAGCTGAGTCAGGATGAGCTAACGCACAGTTTTTTAGCCTCCAGCTCACAGATTTTTGTCTTAGCTCAGGAAGGATGGGGCTCCAGAGCAAACTAATTTATGCAGTAGCCAAATCTCTGGCTCACCACTTTAACGCCAGTAGCTCAGAAAGTTGAATTTTTGGTCACAGGACTCCACAGTTTAGAGGGAGCCTTGCTTCCAACTCTATGATTCTACGATTCTACGATCTTGGGAGCCCAGCAGGGTCAGCCCTGCCTAGGATTTGGATGGGAGACCTTCAAGGAAGTCCAGGGATGCTACGCAGAGGCAGGCAAAGGCAAACCCCCTCTGAGCACCTCTGGCCTTGAAAATCCCACCCGGGGTCACCACGAGTCAGCTGCAAATGGAGGGCAAAACGCAGCGGCAACACAGGAGTGGGACCCCAGAGACGCAGTTGGGTTTCAGCGGCATCTGCAGGTCCCCAGCTGAGCCCAAGCTGAGGCTCCATTGGGAGTCTGTCGAAGGGCTGGCAGGTGACTGAGGGACTGGAGAGGGCGGCCACTGCCTTCGAGAGCGGCTAGTCGGGCTTAAAGCAGCGTGGTGCCGCTGGGGAGTCTTCCCTCCGCTTCTCAAACTCACTTTCGCAATCCTTCTGGCTCATTAAAGCACGTGCTGCCAGCTCCCCACATTATTATTGGTTTTGTTGCTGTTGTTATTCGTAGGGGCAGGTTGGCCCTCCGACTTGCTTGCCCTGGAAGGCTCCCAGCTAGCAGGGGCAACTGAGCAGAATCCCAGCAGGGCTGGCACCCCTGTGCAGCTCGTTCCCTGCTCATAAGAACGTGAGAGACGCCATGTTGGATCAGGCCAGTGGCCCCACCAGTCCAACACTCTGTGTCACACAGTGGCCAAAACCCAGGGGCCATCAGGAGGTCCTCCAGCAGGGCCAGAACTCCAGAAGCCCTCCTACTGTTGCCCCCCCCAGCACCAAGAAGACAGAGCATCACTTGCCCCAGACATAAGAGAAGCCATGTTGGATCAGGCCAGTGGCCCGTCCAGTCCAACATTCTGTGTCACACAGTGGCCAAAACCCAGGGGCCATCAGGAGGTCCTCCAGCAGGGCCAGAACTCCAGAAGCCCTCCCACTTTTGCCCCCCGCAAGCGCCAAGAAGACAGAGCATCACTTGCCCCAGACATAAGAGAAGCCATGTTGGATCGGGCCAGTGGCCCATCCAAACATTCTGTGTCACACAGTGGCCAAAACCCAGGGGCCATCAGGAAGTCTACCAACACCAAGCATCACTGACCCAAACATAATGTTCCATGTATACACTGTGGCTACTAGCCACTGATGGAACTCTACTCCATATGTTTATGCAGTCCCATCTTGGGGATTTATCCAGCCCCACCTACCTCACAGGGTGTCTGTTGTGGGGAGAGGAAGGGAAGGGAAGGAGATTGTAAGCTGCTCTGAGACTCCAAGTGAAGGGTGGGGTATAAATCCTCTTCCTCCTCCTCCTTCTCTTGAAGCTGTCTATTCTTGTAGCTGCCACCACTTTCTACGGCAGTGAATTCCACATGTTAATTACTCTTTGGGTGAAGAAGGACTTCCTTTTATCTGTTCTAAGCCTGCTGCAATATCATGGAGTGCCACAAGTCCTTGTATTTTGAGAAAGGGAGGAAAGTAGTTCTTTCTCTACCTTCTCTGTCCCATGTATAATTTTGTAAACCTCTGTCTTATCACCTCTCAATTGTCATTTCTCCAAGCTAAAGAGCCCATTTCTTCATAGGTAAGGTGTTCCGTCCCCTTAATCATTTTAGTTGGTCCTTCTGAATATCCCTGTCTGCTCCTGATAGTTATTGTGGAGAAACGCCCTCCACCCTAGAATTCTCCCCAAAAATTCAGCCATTGGACCTGCACTCTGTCTATGAACTGGAACCCAGCTGTGAGTTCTTAGCTGGCAAAAAGGGAGTGACATTCAGCCCAAAGCCAGACCACTTAAGGGCTTACAGGTGCAAACGGCTCTGGCTGAAGTAAGACAAAAGGTTTGCCATTTAACATCTCTGCTGGAATAGCTAGATTCTAGTTCAGTAGCCCTAGCTGTTCTATTGCAGACCAATACAGCTTACCTCTGAAACTCTGCTAGAATGTCACACCTAGAGGGACAGAGTCTGGGACAACCAAAAAATATAAATAGCATTTTATTCCTTTGGGGGCAGAAAGATCAGGCTAACTGCCGACTCTCAAAAAGGGGAGATTATTCTTACAACACAAAGCAACAGCTCTTATCTTTCAGCTTTAGGCAGGAAGGTTCAAGCCACGAAGGGCCAAACCTCTCCAAAGGGTCCTAACCGTGTGTCAAGGGACCATGGGGAGCAGCCCCGTCTCTGAGAACCCAGGTAATGAAGAACTCTGAGATGCTGCAATTTCAAGGATTTCTAGCCTATCCTAATTAACGATTGTTTAGGATAGTTATAAAGTGTAGGTTTAAGAGGATTGTGCATTTTCACCTTTTCTTTATATCCTTGCTCAGTCTGATGTTTGTACAGACCACGGGTATTCTTTTTATTTTTATTATAAACTGTCTTAGACTTTGACAGGTCTAAGCCACTGATCGCTGTGAATGCACCAAACGTATTCAGTCCCATCTCCCAAAGAGTAGTAAAGGGGAGGAGGGGCTCTGGAGAGAGAGTTCTCCATCCCTAAGGCACGAAGGTGTGAGAGTGAAGTAGATCGTCCCCACATTAACTAGTACGAGGAAAGCTCATGGCTGAGAAGGAAGCGGCCAGGTGGCAGAACCTTTGGGCAGCAACACAGATACGGGTGCCAGATATACAAATCTCTCTGTCTAGCAGGAGATGTTTGTTCAGGTTTGTTGGTGGCTGTGGTTCTTACCTGGGGAGAAAGGGAAAGAGGCGCCAGGTGGATTGGAAGGGCAGCTGCAGGGCTTTTTCAAGTTCCTGGACCAAAGCAGCGGCAGGATGTGTGAGTCTGTTCCTTCACAGTTTATCACTGCGGTTTTGTACACATGGGTGAGTGGGTGGCTAATTCACTTGCATCCGCGCTGAAGCTTCAAACGCCACGTGCTTAGCTGCCAATTCCCAAAACAGGGCTTGTGTTTGTGTTGTTTCCAGAGGTGAGCGTGCCGCTTGGCTAAGGAGTCTTTTGGGTTCTTGTGCTGCAGAGTGCAGGGGCGGCAGGCAGCCCTCCAGAATGATTTGGCTTCCAGGGCCCAGTGTGGCACAGCTCGGCTCAGGCCCCGAGTCCCCTCGGCCCCGCCGCATCCCTGATCCCAGCCGAGCGAGTGAATTTCTCCTTGTCGCCCCTCAATGTGAACTCGTGCATGCGCCCCGATCGCTGCAGGAATTGTCTGTCGCACCCTTCGTGCGACTGGGAGGCTGGGGCAGAAATTGTCACCTGGCAACGTCTCTCTCCCTCCTTGTCACATTGATCTTACAGCGTCTCCTTTCCGGCAGAACTCGATGTGAGGTCTGTGCCTTCCTTCGGGAATGCCTGGCGATGAGAACGGGGGCCAAGGCATTGGGGCTGCTGCGCCCTCGCCAGAGAAGCAAAGGTGCTTGGGGAATGGCGACTTTGGAGCCGAGAGGTGCCACTCCTGCCCCGTTTGGGGGGGAGAGAAGGGGTGCCAAAGTATTGCCAGTGGGGAGACAGTTGCCAATACTTTTGTAGCAGAAAACAGCATGTTGTGTGGTGTTTGGGTCCAATAGGCTTCCACGGCCGGCGTTCATTGGTTCAGCCCTACCCCACGTTCCTGAGTAGATATAAATTACCTGCCTACCATTTCTCTTCTTCTCACCTGGATACAGAGAGCACTCCATCTTTCTGTGTCATACCTCTGAGGATGCCAGTCACAGCCGCTGGAGAAACGTCAGGTCCTACAGTGCCACAGTGACATTACAGACACAACATTTTACAGACTCCCCTGGGCACAGTTGTGCTTTTGTGGAGCATAACTAATGGGTGTGTGTGTGTAGCATTTGACCGGGCGATTGCAGCACAGTTGTGTGGGGGAGGGGGAGTGACCCCGAGGAAAAGAGACCCCTCTGGGAGGGGCTGTGGTCTGGTTGCCCTGAGCAGCCCTCGGAGCCCCGCTCTGGATCAGATCTCCCTAGAGACAAGCCACACACAGCCTCTCCCTGCTGTGCCGAGGACTGGCGCAAACACTGGTGAGTGAGATCATGTATGCCGAGGCCTCGGGTCATTTGAAAGGTGCTCTGGAAGTGCCGGGCTGCGTTCCCATGGCGCTCCTTTTTGCTGCCACCCCCCACGGCTTTGGGGAAGCCGGGAGCCCTCATCTGCCAGCCTCCTGCCCGTGGGTTGCTGGGAAGGATCCCTTCGGAGTCGCCAGGACTGAGCAGCCGGCGGCCTCCTGCCACAGCAGCCGTTCCTTGAGCACCTGGGAGGTGCAAGCAGGCCTGTCTCAGGAGAGCCCCTCCCACGGCCAGAGGAGGCCAAAGGGCTTCTTCCAGAATCCTGGGGCGGACATGTCTTCAGACCGCTGAGTCGCCCATGTGGCAGGCCAGAGGAAAGCACGGGAGCACCGTGAGTGCTTCATAAGAACATAAGAGAAGCCAATGCTGAATCAGGCCAATGGTCCATCTAGTCCAACATTCTGTCACACAGCAGCCAAAATATACCAGGAGCCATCAGGAGGTCCAGCAGTGGGGCCAGGACACTAGAAGCCCTCCCACTGCTGCCCCCTCCAGCACCAAGGATAGAGTGCATCACCTGCCCCAGACTGAGAGTTCCCATCTATACCCTGTGGCTAATAGCCACTGATGGACTTCTGCTCTAGATGTTTATCCAATTCCCTCTTGAAACCTTCCATGCTTGTAGCTGCCACCACCTCCTGTGGCAGTGAATTCAATGTGTTCATCACTCTTTGGGTGAAGAAGGACTTCCTTTTACCTGTTCTAACCCGACTGCTCAGCAATTTCATGGAGTGCCCACGAGTCCTTGTATTGTGAGAAAGGGAGAAAAGTACTTCTTTCTCAACCTGCTCAATCCCATTCATAAGCTTGTAAACCTCAATCATGTCACCCCTCAGCCGTCGTTTCTCCAAGCTGAAGAGCCCCAAGCGTTTTAACCTTTCTTCATAGGGAAGGTGTTCCAACCCTTTTATCATTCTAGTTGCCCTTCTCTGCACTTTTTCCAGTGCTATAATATCCTTTTTGAGACGTGGCGACCAGAACTGTACACAGGAACCTGTTCCCTGCACTAGCACAGGTGTGTCCGAAACTGGCACTGCAGTGGCACATCCGCAAGAACATCAGAAGAGCCCCACTGGGTCAGACCCAGTCCAGCAACTAATTCACCCAGCAGCCAACCAGCTGCCTCCAGGAAGCCCCCCCCCCAGCAGGATGTCTGCAACAGCACCCTCCCCCCACCCCCACTCCCCGGCAACTGGTGCAAGGAGGCATTCTGCCTCTGGAACAGGGTGGGAGGGTGCTGAGCTGCCACGGATAATGGCATATTAACACTTCCAGCAAGTGTGGAAAGTGCATTTAATGGTGAGCCGCGGCATGTGTGTTGCGGGGAGGGGGGGGGAGGAGATGTTGAGATGTTTTTCTGGGGGCCCATAAATAAATCTGGAGCAAATGGAGACAGGCTGATTTGACTCTGTTCAAGCCAGGGCACATCATGGATCTAATAAGAACATAAGAATATAAGAGAAGCCAATGTTGGATCAGGTCAATGGCCCACCCAGTCCAACACTCCTGTGTCATGCAGGGGCCAAAACCTACCAGGTGCCCTCAGGAGGTCCACCAGTGGGGCCAGGACACTAGAAGCCCTCCCACTGTTGCTCCCCCCCACAGCATTAAGAATACAGAGCATCCCTTACCCCATATCGGGAGTTCCTATCTACGCCTTGTGGCTAATAGCCACTGATGGACCTCTGCTCCAGATGTTTATCTAATTCCCTCTTCTAAGAACATAAGAGAAGCCAATGTTGGATCAGGCCAGTGGCCCATCCAGTTCAACACTCTTTCACACAGTGACCAAAAATACCAGGTACCATCAGGAGGTCCAGCAGTGGGGCCAGGACCCTAGAGCATCCCTTGCCCCAGACCAAGAGTTCCCACCTATACCCTTGAGGCTGATAGCCACTGATGGACCTCTGCTCCATATGTTCATCCAATTCCCTCTTGAAGCCATCCATGCTTGTAGCCGCCACCACCTCCTGTGGCAGTGAATTCCATGTGTTAATCCCTCTTTGGGTGAAGAAGTACTTCCTTTTGTCCATCCTAACCTGACTGCTCAGCAACTTCATGGAGTGCCCATGAGTTCTTGTACTGTGAGAAAGGGAGAAAAGTACTTCTTTCTCTACCTGCTCAATCCCATTCATAATCTTATAAACCTCGATCATGTCACCCCTCAGCCGTCGTTTCTCCAAGCTCAGAGGCCCCTCAATGTCAGAGCTCATCCCTGCAAGATGGAGGCTCCTCTGTCCACGTGCAGAGTATTTTCCCCTGAGCCATAGGCCCCTCACATCTAGGACCAGGGAATGGGCTTTAAGGCCAGTTTGAGCTCCCGCGTCACTCTTTGGGAAGATGAGCCGGTCTGAAGGAACAAGACAGCTGCTGAAGACCATGGAAACAAGGAAGGCCCTCACTTGGATAGCCCAGGCAAGCGCGGTCTCATCAGATCTCGGAAGCTAAGCTAGGTTGACTCTGGCAAGTGCTTGGATGGGAGATCACCTTGGAATACCGGAGGCGGGAGGCAGGAGGCAGGGGCAGGCAATCAAGCCACCTCTCTGAATAGCCTCCAGGTCCCCAGTAGGGGTCAGTCACCAGAGGTCACCATGACTTCCAGGTCCACACACAGTCAGTCATGAGAGGTCACCTGGAGGCCCTGGAGGATATTCAGAGAGTTGGCTGACTGAAGCCTGCCCCCGCCTCCTGACTGCTGGTATTCCAAGGAGGTCTCCCATCCAAGTACTTGCCAGAGTCGACCCTGGGAAGGAAACCGTGTTCCGTGCACCTTGGCATCTAGTCACGCCGGCCACATGACCATGGAAAAGTCTTTGGACAGTGCTGGCTCTTCAGCTCGGAAATGGAGATGAGCATTGCATCCCTAGAGTCGGATTTGACTGGCTTTTGAAGCAAGGGAAACCTTTAGCTAGAGAGAGTACACAGGAAGAACTATTTCTTCTGCTTCCATAACACTAGAACTCATTGTAATGAGACACTTATCCTATTAAGAAGGCTGCACCAGCTAGCTTGCACCAACATTACTTTATTTAAATGGCCAGGGAGTCTTTAAAAGGATCTACCTAGAGAAGGCCGGCTAAGAGGGCAACTTTATCTGCAATAGTACAATATGCATAAGTGAGTTCTGTGTTTAACCTTGCGCCAGCACAGCAGACAGACACTTCAAGCGAGTCGATGGTCTTTTATTGGAAAAAGAAATAACTCTTTTTATTAGGTAAGGATGATAAGCAATAGAGACAAGGACAACTTAACTCTGTAAGTTCTGGAAAAGCCATATGCCAGGAAAATCAGATTTCTTAACATTTCTCAAATGTAATTGAATATGTGAGCAGAGCTAATCAGATTCCAGAGAACCAGCTCAGGATGCTTTAAACAGCTTTGGAAGCCCAATGCATGCGCATACACAAGCCTCACCGTCGACCTTTTGACAGCCCCGTTACGGAAGCCCAATCCACTCTCTGTGTGACGCTTCTTACAGATACGGTGACAGCCCCTAACTTCAGATAAATCATTATAATTGCATCATGGGATGCTGCCGTAGATAAGTGACGGGTTCTCCAAGTGACTTGATGAGAGCATAACACAGGTGTGCTGAGCCGTACCTCATGATGCTCGTTAGCTGCTCAAGCAAGATTAAAAAGGCTACATTTAGCGCTTTAGTAGTAATTAAAAACAACAATTCTATTTTCTTCAGCTGCATTAAATGGCTGCTAAAGGTAAAAAGAGATCCCGTACTCTCCTGACCAACTGGTGGACTTCCTACAAAGGTCATGAAAGGTACATAAGAAATACATATTTTAGCCTTACATCATGACAGGGTCCTATTGGCTAGGGCACAGGTAAGCAGAGGTGGTTTAAACATAAGAGAAGCCAATGTTGGATCAGGCCAGTGGCCCCTCCAGTCCAACACTCTGTGTCACACAGTGGCCAGAAATACCAGGTGCCCTCAGGAGGTCCAGCAGTGGGGCCAGGACACCAGAAGCCCTCCCACTGTTGCCCACCCCCCAAGCACCAAGAAGACAGAGCATCCCTTGCCCCAAACTGAAAGTTCCTATAAGAACCTGAGAGAAGCCAACGTTGGATCAGGCCAGTGGCCCATCCAGTCCAACACTCTGTGTCACACAGTGGCCAAAAACACCAGGTGCCATCAGGAGGTCCAGCAGTGGGGCCAGGACACTAGAAGCCCTCCCATTGTTGTCCCCCCCCAAGCACCAAGAATACAGAGCATCCCTTGCCCCAGAGTCCTTATCTATACCTTGTGGCTAATAGCCACCGATGGACCTCTGCTCCAAATGCTTATCCAATTCCCTCTTGAAGCTGTCCATGCTTGTAGCTGCCACCACCTCCTGCATCGGTGAATTCCATGTGTTAATGACTTGGGTGAAGAAGGACTTCCTTTTAACCGTTCTAACCCGTCCGCTCAGCAATTTCATTGAGTGCCCATGAGTTCCTGTATTGTAAGAAAGGGAGAAAAGTACCTCTGCCTGCTCTATACCATGCATAATCGTATAAACCTCGATCATGTCACCCCTCAGCCATCGTTTCTCCAAGCGAAAGAGCCCCAAGCGTTTTAACCTTTCTTCATAGGGAAGGTGTTCCAACCTTTTTATCATTCTAGTTGCCCTTCTCTGCACTTTTCCCAATGCTATAATATCCTTTCTGAGGTGTGGTGACCAGAACTGTACACAGTATTCCAAATGAGGTCGCACCAATGATTTATACAGGGGCATGATGATACTGGCTGATCTGTTTTCAGTTCCCTTCCTAATACCCTTCCTTGCCAGGGCTTGCTTCTGTGTAGCAACCCTGGATGTCCTCGTTGGTCTCCCATCCGAGTATAAACCAGGGCTGACCCGACTCAGCCGCCAGGATCTGGCCCGCCTGGTGTCAAGCTCCTGCCTCGCTCGTCATGGGTTGTTTTCCATGCTCTGCTACATCAAGGGTTAACGCCTTTCCTCCTCTCTGATTTCCCCCACTGCTTTCCTTCATGTGCATTCTTTGGGAGGGAGAATGGATGTGAATCTTTGCTTCGCTGGCCTAGGGCTTGTAGCAGTCAGCATAATATAACGGTTCGTTTGCAGGTGCTGGGGGTGGTCACGGGGTTGGGCTTGATGCTTTGGCGGGCCGTATGGGAACGGATGATCGGGCACTTGGGGAACCGGGGGTGGTCCCACACTCTGTATAGGCCTGGCCCTAGCCTGGGTCCGACAGTTCCAGCACGAACTCTGTATATGCTTGGATGACCTGAAACTCCCAATAAACAAATCTTGCTACCTCGAGAGTGTTACGGGAGTCCTTTCTCCCAAGATCGGACACCTGGGCCACCCAGGGCAGGGCCCACCCATCTTGGTGGTGAAAAGTGCAGTCAAGCCACAATCAGCTTTTGGGCTTCATGACTGTGGCCTCCTCCCCTGACTTTGTTCCTTTTCTCTTCTCCCCAGGTGGTGCTTCCCGACTGTGGCTGCCGGACCCGGCGAGAGGGGCCGATGTGGGCCTTCCTCCTCCTCCTCCTTGCGGGCCTGCCCTCCCTGGGCTCCGGGATGCCGCTCCCCGTGCTCCACCTCCCGGCCCCTTCCAGGAATGGCTTCGGCCCTGAGCTCCAGAGTGCCAGCACCTCCCCGGCCCCACCGGTGACCCCCACAACCCTCTCCCCCCACAGCGAAGCCCCCGCCCTGTCCCTCAACCTGGGGCTCAATTTTAAGATCAAGGTGCGGAGTCAGGGGAAGGGCCCAGTGGGTGAGGGGCCGAGGGGGGTCACCGCAGACCCTGGGCTGCCCCCCGCCCGCTCCCAGCCCCCCAGCAGCCGCTTCTGGGCTGAGGCCCTGGGGGGGTCTGGCTGGCTGGGCCCCGGACCCGTCGAGGAGCTGCCTTCTGGCCCCGGGGGTGGGCCTGGGAGGGCTCTCTGGGGCCTGCAGAACCCCACCTCCCGGCCTCGAGCCCCCCCACGCCCCAGCTCCCCTTCACCCTCTGGCCCCGGCTCACCAGGAAGGGACTGGCAGCGCCCGCCACAGGGGAGGACAGCAGAGAGCTGGAGTTCAAGATTGACATTGACCTGACGGCCGGCATGGGCAAGGAAGCGGGACTGGCACCCAACGGCAGCGGCCCCGGCCGGCACCTCCCTCTCCTCCCCGGCCTCAGGGTCGGAATTGCTGAGATTGCCAGCAAACTGCGGGAGGCTCCTGGTGAGTGTCTCTACGGGGACAGGGGCAGAGAGTGTGCGTGGGGATTGCCGTGGGGCTGGGGGTTGGGATGGGCATTTATTCAAGCGGGGTGGCCTTCATGAACGTGGGTTCCTGGGCAAAATTCCGGGAAGGGCCCCCCAGAATTATGATCTCCCCACTGCTGCCTCCCTCCCCCTCCAGCTGGGGCCGAACAAGGGATGTGTGCTGACTTTGGCTGGGAGCCACCGAGGTGATAAGCTAGGAGCTGAAAACACAAGCTGGAATCGAGGTCAGTGAGAAAGCCAAAGGTCTGATTGCCGTGAAGTCGTTTCCAAAGGCAAGAGGCAACTGCTGCACACTGAGAGCAGGTCTGATTTTGCAGAGTTGTTGCTGTGCTGGAGCAGGAGTTTTAAACAGATCCTTCCTCCCTTGGGAGTTGAGTCTGCAGAGACTTACAACTCCTCTCATTGACATTGCTGGAGCTGCAGCCTGGCACTTCTCCTTCGTTCCTGCAAAGTCAGCCTCTGTCGTACCCTATGTCTGGGGGCACTCAGGGGAACTAGGCGGGGAGTCTGGCCTCGGGGTGTCTGCAGCCGGGTTTGCTGGCCCAGGCTCAGGATCAGCCTCTCCTTCTGGCTGCACCTCCTGTTCAGCTGCTGAGGACTCTTCCTCCTCCTCAGGTACTGCTGAGGGTTCTTCCTCTGGGCTGTCTCTAGAGGAGGCTGGGTTGCTCCCTGACTCTTCCTCATCTGAGGAGGAGTCAGCCTCAGCCAGACCCATACCCATGACAGGATGGCCCTTTGCCTGTGGGAGGTGGGTGGGAGCCCCTCCTGCAGAAGGAAGTCACTGCCTGGGCCCTGGATAAGGGGGGGGCCCCCTGCTGTCCTTCTTATTTCTTCAAACCATGTTCTAGCTGCCTCTCTCCCTTGCGGAACTCCAGGTGGCTTACGATATAACGATGATTAAGAAACACATTAAAACAATATAAATAAAACAACAACGACAAAAGCACATAAAGGGTCACGATTTAGATGTAAGAACTCCACTTGGGACTGCCAATAGATGAAACTTACATCAGTAAAACTGTCTTCAGCAGCCCCCCCCCCCAAGGTCGACAATGAGAGAGCCCGGAGGCGCCTCCCTGGGGAGGTTGTTCCATAATTGTGGTGCCACCACGGAAAAGGCCCTGTCTTATCTCCCCACCAAATTAGTTTCTTTGATGGGTGGGACAGTCAGGAGTGCCTCTCCCTGTGGTCTTAATTCCCAGGCAGGAACACGTATAGGAGAGGATGGTACCCCAGCCCGTAGGGCTTTAAAGGACAAGAGTGACACCTTGAATTGGGCTTGGGAGCAGAATTGCTGCAGTATTAGGGTCACATGCTCCTGTTAGCTGGCCCCAACCAGTGGTCTAGGCCCAGCATTCTGCACCAGCTGCAGCTTCTGAACACTCTTCAAGGGGTAGCCCCAAAAAGAGTGCATTGCAGCAGTCCAGTCTAGAGGTAGCTAAGGCTAGATCTGACTGAATCAGGAGACGATGCGGCTAATGCACTAGCCAGAGCTGGGCAAAAGCACTCCAAGCCACTGCGGCCACCTGGTTTTCTCAGGTGACCACCGTCTCAAGCAGTACTCCCAAGCTGCAAGCCTGGCTTTTCAAGGGGACTTATAACCCCATCCAAGACAGAGGGGATCTCAAGTCCCTGGTCCGCCTTTCTACAAATCTCCGGATCCAGTTTCAGCTTGTTCGTCCTCCTCCTGCCCGTTACTGACTCCAAGCCCTGGTGCAGAACATCCTTGGAATTCGGTAGGAAGGAGAGGCCGGGCTGGGCATCACCCACATATCGATGACATCGCAGGCCCACAGTTCCCGGTGACCCTCCTGATGACCCTCCCAGTGACTTTGTGTAGATATTAAGTGGCAGGGGAGAATAAGGCGGACCCCTGCGGCACCCCACAGGCCAACGTCCATCAAGCAGAGCAGGAATCCCTCAAGACCACTCTCGGAGACCAACTGCCCCTTAGTCCGAAGGCAGAGAGGCGGCTCAGTGGGACGCCGTGGCTGAGAGCATCACAGGCCACAGAGAGATCCGGCAGACCTGGCAGGGTCACGTTTCCCCCCCGTCAGTAGTTGTCAGTAGAGGCCATTACCCAAGGTAACCAGCGCGGTCTCAGTTCCAAGTCTCGGCCTGAAGCCAGGCTGAAAGGGGCTCCGGAAAGCCAAACTCTTCCAGGAGTCCCCGAAGCAGAGAAGGCGCCGCCTGCCCCAGCACCTTGCATGGGAATGGGAGGCTGGAGACTGGCCAGAAGTCCTCTGGCACGATGGTGGGGCCCAGGGAGAGAGGGAGGGAGGGAGGGAGGGTTTTCTTCCAAAACTGGGCTAAGCGCGGCCTCCTTGAGCAGGGGCGGCACAGCTCCCACTCTCAGGGGAGCACTCAGCCGGTCCCCCTCTCACCGTTTTTACCAGCCAGGAAGGGCAAAGGTCAAGAACACAGGTGGCAGGTCTCACCTGTCCGAGGATTTTGTCCCCATCTGCGGGATCCACAAGAAAGTGTCTGTTAAATACTGGGGGTTCCATGGATGAGCAGACCCCCACGTCTAGCAATCAGCTCAGCTTTATTAGTGATTCAGCAGATACACGGCTAAAACCGCAGGGCAACAGCCCTGTTTAAACAGCATGCAAAAACCACACCCAAACATAAGAACATAAGAGAAGCCAATGTTGGATCAGGCCAGTGGCCCATCCAGTCCAACACTCTGTGTCACACAGCGGCCAAAATATACCAGGTGCCCTCAGGAGGTCCAGCAGTGGGGCCAGGACACTAGGAGCCCTCCCACTGCTGCCCCCCTCCAGCACCAAGAATAGAGTGCATCACCTGCTCCAGACTGAGAGTTCCCATCTATACCCTGTGGCTAAGAGCCACTGATGGACTTCTTCTCCATATGTTTATCCAATTCCCTCTTGAAACTGTCCATGCTTGTAGCTGCCACCACCTCCTGTGGCAGTGAATTCCATGTGTTCATCACTCTTTGGGTAAAGGAGGACTTCCTTTGATCCGTTCTAACCCGACTGCTCAGCAATTTCATGGAGTGCCCAGGAGTTCTTGTATTGTGAGAAAGGGAGAAAAGTACTTCTTTCTGAACCTGCTCAATCCCATTCATAATCTTATAAACCTCAATCATGTCACCCCTCAGCCGTCATTTCTCCAAACTGAAGAGCCCCAAGCATTTTAACCTTTCTTCATAGGGAAGGTGTTCCACCCCTTTTATCATTCTAGTTGCCCTTCTCTGCACTTTTCCCAATGCTAAAATATCCTTTTTGAGGTGTGGCGACCAGAACTGTACACAGTATTCCAAATGAGGTCGCACCAATGATTTATACAGGGGCATACCCAACTCCCAACGACAGGCTATTTACATAACATTAGTTTCTCACTGGTCACCTCCAGAGTCCTGGTGGGCTATTGTTCTAGAGATCCAAGCTCAGCCCACGTCTGGTACCCCGTCCTGGAATATCCCAGCCCTAATACATAACAATATCTATATAAATCAGGCAAGCAGAGGCCAAAGGTACATCATCTGGACATGCACCCCCACCAGCCTCTAACCCAGAGCAGCAGCATCTAACCCCGGCAGCTTTTATCAGCCGGGAAGGGCAAGGGCCAAGAATTGCCAGCCATTAGCTGGGGCATAACTCTCTTTGCGGCAGCGTGGGCGGGGGTGCCACTGAAGCTCATGAGACGGGGAGGGGGGGGAGGCCAGGATTCCCTTTGGCCTGAGGAGGCCTGGCTGGGAATGGCAATCGTCCCTCTTGCTTTCCAAGCGGCTTCTTGGGCGGTGCCACTCTTGCCACTGCCGAGAGGCAGAGGAGAGGTGCTCTGGTGAGGGATGGGCCTCCCGGGGGGGGGCTTGCTTTGGAGTTCCCAAGGACTGACGCCAGGTGGTGGGGATCCCGTCAGCCCAGGGCCCGAGCCCTCCGTGGGCCCCTCTCAACCCCACTGCTCTCTTCTCAGGCCTCTTTGGATCCAGGATTCCGCCCGGGACCGGGGAGCCACCGGACTGGAACGCCACGGGGAGCACCTGGGAGCCGCCCAGGGACTCCTCCCTGACCCCGGAGGGCGCCTTGGAGCCAGGTGAGGAGCCTGGAAGGGCCCCTTCTGTTTCCTGGGGGAGGGACTTTGCCTGTCCTTCGCAGCAGCAGCAGGAGGAGGAGGAGGAGGAGGAAAGAGAGCGGCTGAGCCCCGGGCAGGGTGTGTGTGTGTGGGGGACTAGGCATCTCTCAGAGCCAGGAATGCAGCCAGACAGACGCTGGCCAGGCTGTTGCGCAAGCTGGGTGTGTGTTAAGGGGGGGGAGAGTTCTGCTTTCCTGAGTCCCAGTCCTTTTGGCCTGATCTGTGGAAGGCCCCCCCACACACACACACACAGTGCCGCAAAGGGGAAACTGAGGCCGGGCAGCAGGAAGAGTGGCACCAACATTCCCCATGGGGTGGGACTGGGGGAGGGTCTCCTGGCTTGGCCTGGTGGCTTTTTGTCTGAGGAGGGGCTGCGGCTCACCAGAGCTTCCACCCCCCCCTCAGCCTCTTAGAAGAAGAAGAAGAGTTTGGATTTATACCCCGCCCTTCACTGGCCAAAGGCGTCTCAGAGCGGCTTACGAGCTCCTTTCTCTTCCCCTCCCCACCACAGACACCCTGTGAGGTAGGTGGGGCTGAGAGAACTCTAACATAAACTGTCCTTGAGAGAACAGCTGTGCCAGAGCTTGTGACTGACCCAAGGTCACATCAGCAGGTGCAAGTGGAGGAGTGGGGAATCAAACCCGGTTCTCCCAGATAAGAGTCTGCGCACTTAACCACTACACCAAACTGGCTCTCTTAGCTGAGCTGCCGTTTGCAACCTCCTGTCCTTCGGAGGAGGCCTCCAGCCGAGGGATTCCGTGTTCCTTTCCCCTCTCCCCGACATAAAGCACAAGAGTCTCACATCGGTTAACTCCAAGAAAGTTTATATATTATAGTCTTTATCAGGGCTTTTTTGTAGAAAAAGCCCAGCAGGAACTCATTAACATAATAGGCCACACCCATCAGCAGAAACTCATTAGCAAATTAGGCCACACTCCCATGTCCCCAGAAGTGGGGTCATCCAGCCACACCCACCTTTTGCTTCTTATTCTGTTTACCTTGTTTGTTGTCAAAACCCAGGGCTTTTTCTGGAGCAGGGACTCCTTTGCATGTTAGGCCACACAGCCCTCATGTAGCCAATTCGAATGAGTTTCTGCTGTTGGGTGTGGCCTGTTATGCTAATGAGTTCCTGCTAGGCGTGGCCAACTCCGTTCCTGTGCGTTCCTGCCCAAAAATAGCCCTGGTCTTTATAAATGCAGGATGTTCCTAAGCAAGCAGGCATTTCGCAAATTCTGGGCAGTGGGGTTGCCAGACTCCAGGATGGGCCTGGAGATTTCCTGGAATTACAGCTGATTCCCAAACGACGGAGATCAATTCCCCTGGGGGAAATGGCTCCTGTGGAGGGTGGTCTCTGTGGAATCGTATCCTGCAGAGGCCCCTCCCCTCCCCAAGCCCCGCCCTCCAGTGTCCTGGAATTTTCCAACCTGTAGGTGGCAACCCTACAGCCCATCTGTGCCGCTGAGCCTCCCAGAGATCCCTCCCCCAGCTCCCTCCATTCCTCCTTCACCCCTGTAAACTTCTGGGTCCCGCCCCACGGCTGGAGAACGGCCGGGCTGCTCTGGCGGTGCCTCCAGACGGTCTTGACCCTTTGAGCAGCAGCCTGGCGGAGGGCGATCGTCCTGCCCTGCAGGGGCTTTGCAGAGAGGGCTGCCAGGAATGAAGGTTGCTGAGCAGAGCTTGGGAGACCTCAAAGCCCAGCCTTGTGCCACGCATCGAGATGCCGGGCCTGCAGACCACCGGGGAATGGCCTCTCCACCCTCTACCCCCGGCCTGGGCGGAGGGAGGCGCCCTCCACGCTGTGCCGACCAGACAGCCATGCAGCCATCCAGACCGGATTCCTGCAGGCCTGAAGGGGGTTGCTGTGGTTTATCTCCTGGCTTTCAGAGGCAAGAGCCCTGATCTCTCTCTCTGTTGACTGAGTTAAACAAATCTGGCAATACCGTCTTCAGGGCAGCCAACATCACAGCTGAAAAATGCAGCTCGACAATAAGATATGAAGCGAATTAGAACGTGACTGGGATTCCGTTTAAGAGTCAAGACTTGGCGTTGTTCTTTCTCTCTCTCTCTCTGCCCCTCTTCTGCACCGACGGGCTCCCCGGCCTGCTGTTCACTTGTCCGTCCGTCCGTCCCCATCCCTATCCGGTAGCTCAGGGCGGCCAGCCTCCAGAGAACAGGTCTACCTGCCCCAGTCCACTATATTGGCAGACCTAGCCTCTGCAAAACAGGTCAACCTGCTCCGTCCACTATATTGGTAGACCTGGCTTCCAGAGAACAGGTCTACCTGCCCCTGTCCACTATATTGGTAGACCTGGCCTCTGGAGAACAGGTCCTACCCACTCCTTTCCACTATGTTGGTAGACCTGACCTCGGACCATCACCCTGCGCTGACCCTTAGAAAACATACCAGCACTTGGGGCTGGGGGGGACTCTTGCAGTCTACTTGGGGTTTCTTTTTAGTGAAATATGGCCACCAGCATGACAGGTCAAGTATAACAGGGGTGGAACAATCACTGCCAGAACCCAGCCTAACCTAACAAACAAGAAGTTGCTTAAATGTTATCAGCCCAAACTATTTATTTATTCTAATATTTACATCGCACTTTTCCCTGTGCCTCAAGGCAGCTTACAAATCATACTGCAAAGCATAAAAGTTGTGCCAAAAAAATTGGTTTCCCCCCCAGCTGCATCAGGACCATTACAGTCAATGGGCCCCATAGGCTGTAATGGAGAATCGACCTGGGGGTATCTGGGGCTCTGTGGGGGCTGTTTTTTGGGGTAGAGGCATCAAATTTGCAGCATAGCTGCTGGTGCCTCTCCTCAAAACAACTCCCCTAAGTTTCAAAAAGACTGGACCGGGGGCTCCAATTCTATGAGCCCCAGAAGGAGGTGCCCCATCCCCCCTAGTTTCCAATGGAGGGGGAGTTGCCTTCTCAGTTCACGCGTAGGCAGCACTACCAACTAAGTTCCCTGGGCTGCCGGCTAAAACGTTGTGCACCAGCACCCCCTAGCACAGCTTAGAGGGAACTTTGGTGTGGGTGGGAGGGGCACGTATATGCCTGCACGGACAGCCCTGTGAGGTATCCTGGGGGCACACCCCAGATTGTGCATTGCTTGCGGCCTGTAACATTTTTCGCTGCCCTGATAGCAGCCCGTCCTGAAAGACAACAGGCCATTTCAAGGCCATTGAAGCAATCACAGGGGGAGGGGGTGAAGATTCATAGAAGCACCGTTTGCCCTCACCCTTCCGTGGCACAGGAGAGGACTCTGCTGCCAATTCTACCATCTTATGTGGTGAAGGGAGGGGACAGCCGAGTGAGATCTATTGGGTCCCGCTGTGACCAACACCATTGTGATTAATACCGGCTGATGCCATTGGATTGAGGTGACTGAATAATTGTTGAGCACTTTATGATCTTACTTTTTTTGGAATGTTTTACTGGTTTTATGTGTTTTAAGTTGTCTGTCTTTGGCACTTGGTTGCCTCATTGTAAGCTGCCCTGAGCCCGTTCGCAGGAAGGGCGGGGTAAAAATGGAATAAATAAATAAATAAATAAATAAATAAATAAAGGGGCTGCGGGCAAGATCCCTGGACTGGCGGTCAGACAGAGCCCCGGCAGGTAGCATGGACATCTCACCTGCTCACCTGCCCAGTGCTGCCCAGGGATGCGTTGCAGTCTGATTGGCTAGGACAGGATGCCCACATGACTGCCCATGGACCCACTCCACCCCGAGAGCCGCCACCTTCTGCCGAGAGAGGTGCCTATCGGGACTGGGGAGGCCCGAGAGGAATGGGAGGGAGGGGGAGCACCCCCCCCCAGTTGGATGACCCTCTTGAGGGGAAGCTGTTTTCATTTATGTACCAAAACATTTGCAACCCACCTTTCCTCGTGGCTGATGGCTGTGGCTCAGCGGCAGAGCATCTGCTTGGCATGCAGAAGGTCCCAGGGTCAGTCCCTGGCATCTCCAGTTAAACCAGACAGGGGGTGATGGGAAAGACCTCAGCCCAGGGCCCTGGAGAGCAGCTGCCAGTCCGTGCAGGCAATGCTGATGCTGACTGATTCAGTAGGAAGCAGCGTCATGTGTTCACGTGTTCAATGTGGCTGAGCATCGCAGTTAAAACATCCCCAGTTAAAATCAAACACAAAATGGCAAACCCCAGATCTATTCCCCCTCCCCCCATAAACGATGCCTGCCATCCAACCCCCCCCTACAAAGCCCTGTCAGGCAGGCAGACTTTGCAACACCCCCTGAAGACCTCCAAGGAGGGGACCCCTCTCCCCTCGTCAGGGAGCCCCCCCCCGAGCCAAAGCCACAAGGGAAAGGCCCCGGGCATTGGCCAAAGCCAGACAGGCCACCCTGAGTGGTGGAATGACCAGCAGATGGCTGCCTAATGACCGTAGCTGGCACACAGGGGCAGAGCCAGTCCTTCCAGTACGCGGGTCCCAAGTTGTGAAGGGCTTTAATGGTCACAGCCAGCACCTCGGGGGGACTTGGAAAGAGACTGGCAGCCAGTGTGGCTGTTTCAAATTGGGCAGTGGACCTTCCTGGCAGCTAGCCCCTGGCAACTGTCGGACAGGCACGTCCTGCACCCGTCGAAGTTTCCGGGTTTTTCTTCAAGGGCAGCCCCATATGGAGTGCTTTGCAGTAGTCCAGCCATGAGGTTGCAGAAGCATCGATCTGCACGGTCAGACCGGCTGAGTCTAAGGAAGGAGGAGGCTGGTGAAGCAGATGCCACTGCTAGAGAATGGCCAGCCTGCTTTCCCAAGAGCCGGCTGGGTCCACGAGCACCCCTGCCCCCACGCTCTTGGCCTGCCCTGAAAAAGGCAACGTCACTCCATCCTGGACGAGTAGAGTGCCAGCCTTCCCAGCCAGCATGACCTCTGCCTTCTCTGTGGACTCGGCTCCAGTTTGTTCTGCCTCGGCCCCCGACCCACATGCAGCTTCTGCAACGGGAAGTCCACCCTCATCAGCCTTTTGGAGTTCTCTGAGAAAGTGAACAGGCATGTAGATAAGGGTGACGTGGTCAGTGGACCTGAACGTTCAAAAGGCTTTTGACCAGGGTCACCCAAAGACTCCCGCGAAGGCCGAGCAGTCGGAGGACAAGAGGAATCCGGCCCCATCAGTCTTTTGCCATCCTTCAAAAAGTAAACAGACGTGCAGATAACAGGGACCCGGCTGGCATCATACGCGTGGCTTTCAAACGGCTCCTGACAAGGCGCCTCTCCAAAGACCCCTGAGCAAACTCAGCCGTCATGGAGCAAGTGGGCGGCTTCTCTTGGGGACTGGAAACCGATTAAATGGCGGAAGGCAAAGAGCAATATTTAAATGGACAGTTCTCCCAATGGAGGGAAGTACGCAGCAGGGTCCCAAAAGGACTGGTATTGGGGCTGGTGTTATTTAATTTGTTCATGAATGATCTGGAATTTGGGGTCGGTGGCCAAGTTTGCAGATGAGACAGAATTATCCATATTGATGAAAATCAAAACCAGCTTTCTGATGAAGGCAGCATTGACTCTTGACAGACTAGATGGACCTCTGGTCTGATCCAGCAGGGCTCTTCTGAGGTTCTTATCAGGGGAAGGCCTCGGCCTCCCTGCCCTGTTGCTGGTCCTCCAGAGGAACTGGTTGGCCACTGTGTGAGGCAGGAGGCTGGACTAGATGGACCCTCACTGGTCTGATCCAGCAGGGCTCTTCTCATGTCCTTCTCAGGGGATAGCCATGGCCTCTCTGCCCTGTCATTGGCCCTCCAGAGGAACTGGTTGGTCCCTGAGTGTGAGACAGGAGGCTGGACTAGATGGACCCTCCCTGGTCTGACCCAGCAGGGCTCTCCTGAGGTTCTTATCAGGGGAAGGCCTCGGCCTCTGTGCCCTGTTGTTGGTCCTCCAGAGGAACTGGTTGGCCACTGCGTGAGACAGGATGCTGGACTAAAAGGACCACTGGCCTGATCCAGCAGGGCTCTTCTGATGTTCTTAATCAGGGGAAGGCCACAGCCTCTCTGCCCCATTGTTGGACCTTCATAGGAACTGGTTGGCCACCATGTGAGGTGAACATAAGAACACAAGAGAAGCCAATGTTGAATCAGGCCAATGGCCCATCTAGTCCAACACTCTGTCACACAGCAGCCAAAATATACCACATGCCATCAGGAGGTGGGATGCTGGACTAGAAGGACCATGTGAGGTGAGGTGCTGGACTAGAAGGACCACTGGCCTGATCCAGCAGGGCTCTTCTGAAGTTCTTAGGTTGGAGTCAGTCGTGTGTAGAATGCAGCGGATGCCGAAGTCAGAACATTCCATTGTGCCACCTTTCCAGGCTGGTTGCCCACTCCCGTGAAGGGGCAGTGCCGAGAGGCTGTAGAATCACCTCCCTTGGAGTCAAGTTTGAGTCTTGGGTGAGAAGCATCTCTGCATGCCAGAGGTCTTGCTCAAGTCTGGAAGGCGGCAGACCAGATCAAAAGTCATCTGACCCCTTTGACGCAAAACGTGAGGCTGTGCTTGCTGACTCCTCCTTGGCCCCTTCCGGCTGCGTGTCCACATGTGAAGCTGCCTTCTTCTAAATCAGACCTCCCCCCTTGTGGTCCATCAAGGTTAGTCTTGTCCACTTGGACCGGCAGCAGCTGCCCAGGGTCTCAGATCTTTCACATCACCCACTGCCTGATGGTTTTAACCGGAGATGCGCTTCTGGGGATTGAGCCTGGGACCTTCTGCCTGCCAAGCAGAGGCTCTTCCACTGAGCCACAGCCCCTCCCCTGCATGCTAGTCCACGGCCCCATGTGATAAGAGGAGTATTAGCAGAACGTGGGAGCAGCATTGCTCAGAATGCAGCCGGATCCTGCAAGGGGCCTGTGACGTTCTTCTGAAGGGCTGGCCACTCTATGGTAAGAGGCTCGGGCTGTGGGTGACGTGTGTGTGCATGAATTCCACCTGCTGCTTCCAAGGACTGTGACATCACCATGTGCTGCTCGGGAACCTTGGAACGCGAGTTCCGTTTCAGAATCTGGCTCCGGCAGGCAGAGGCCTGGGGAGGGAGGGATGGATGCCACGAGCAGGCCCCACCGGATCCCTCCGGCGATGGCGCTCTATGCTGAGAAGTACCGGATCTTCGAGCTCATGCAGGCCCTCATGGAGGCTCTCCTCATCCATCGCCCCACGGACCCTGTGGACTTCCTGATGGAGCACCTGCAGAAGGGGAGCGACGAGGTGCCCCGGGTCTTGGTGTTGGGGCCGCCCGCCTCAGGCAAGACCACCATCTCCCGCTGGATCTGCAAGCACCTCGACACGACCTACCTTTGCCCCCAGGACCTCATGCAAGACAGGAGGCTCAAAAAGTCCAAGGAGGCCCTCTCCTGCCGGTCCCGGCTGGGGGGGATTCCAGACGAGTTGTGGGTCACCCTTCTGGAGGAGCGCTTGTCTGCCGAGGACTGCGTGAGGCTGGGCTGGGTGCTGGACGGCTTTCCCAAGACGAGGACCCAGGCCCTGCTGCTGCAGGAGAGGGGCATTGCCCCGAGACACGTCCTCGTGCTCCACGCACCGGACACCGTCCTGGTGGAGAGGAACCTGGGCAAACTGCTGGACCCCTTCACCCACGAGGTCTACCACGCCACCTTTGACTGGCCGGTCAACTTCATGGTGCAGAGGCGTCTGGTGGTCCCGGAAGGCATCTCCGAGCAAGCCACCGCCAGCCGCCTCCTGGAGAGCCACCGCAACCTTCCCGGCATCCTGCAGGCTTACCCGGGGAACCACAAGGCCATCGACGCCGACCAGCCCTGCGTGGATGTCTTTGCCCAGGCCCTGAACTTCGTGCAGAGCCGCCCGCCCTCCAAGGCGCCCTTCCTCCCCCGCGTCCTCCTCTTGGGCCCCCCCGGCAGCGGAAAGCGCCTGCAGGCGGCGCTGCTGGCCCAGAGGTACGGCCTGGTGAGCCTCCGCCTGGGGGACCTGCTGCGGGAGAAGGTGGCCGACCGCTCCCCGCTGGGCGAGCACCTCAAGCCCTCCTTGGAGAGTGGCTGCCCTGTGAGCGACAGCGTCATCCTGAGGGTGCTGAGGGGCCGCCTGAGCCAGCCGGACTGCCTGAGCCGGGGCTGGGTGCTCCACGGCTTCCCCCGCGACGTCGACCAGGCCGTCCTCATGAAGCACGCCGGCTTCGAGCCCAACCGGGTGTTCTTCCTCAACCTGCCGACGGAGGTGGCCCTGCAGCGCATCTGCCAGCGGGCCACAGACCCAATCTCGGGGGAGCGGTACCACAGCACCTTCAAGCCGCCCACCGACACCGAGGTGAACCGGCGCCTGCGCCAGAACCCCAAGGACCGGCCCGACAAGGTGGAGGTGAAGGTGGACCTCTACCACCAGCAGGTGAGGGAGCTGGAGGAGTTCTACGAGGAGGGCGTCCCCCTCAATGCCGACCAGGACCCCTACACCGTCTTCGAGCACATCGAGAGCTGCCTAGTCAAGCCCTTGCCCGCCTCCGGGCACTGAGCCTTGGCGGGCACGAGGAGGCCGTCCCGCTCCCTGCTCCAGGGAAGTCTGGATGGAGGGGTGGACGGGGCAGGGAGTGGTTGAGTGCGTGTGTATTCACAGAGTTTAGAGAATAAAAAGGGGTGTTCTTCCACACGGGGGTCGTCTGCTGCCGTCTCCCTTAATGAGGGATCCCTGCTCTCCACCTGAGGCCTTCCTGCACGGGGACCCCTTTCCTCAAAAAGAGGTCGGGGGGGGGGGCACACAAGGCTGTCTGGAAATGGCGCCCCTGCTGGGGAAGCCCCGGTACCTGCATCTCGACTGCCAGAGGCTGGCTGTGGCTGCGCCGTGTGCCTCTGCATGGGCTCAGAATGGGGTTCCCAACAGGCCGGGGGTGGGTGGGGAGATATCTTGCTGTCTGAATGGAGGCTTCATGCATGGAAACGGAGCACTGAAGTCATAAGAACAGAAGAACATCAGAGAAGCCAATGTTGGATCAGACCAGTGGCCCATCCAGTCCAACACTCTGTGTCACACAGTGGCCAAAAATACCAGGTGCCATTAGGAGGTCCCGCAGTGGGGCCAGGACACTAGAAGCCCTCCCACTGCTGCCCCCTCCAAGCACCTAGAATACAGAGCATCACTTGCCCCAGACCAAGAGGTCCTATCTATACCTTATGGCTAATAGCCACTGATGGACCTCTGCTCTATATGCTTATCCAATTCATAAGAACATAAGAGAGAAGCCAATGTTGGATCAGGCCAACGGCCCCTCCAGTCCAACACTCTGGGTCACACAGTGGTCAAAAATACCCTCAGGAGGTTTCTCATGGCGTGGAGGTAACTAGCATTCCCTTGGACATCACATCCCTCTAGGCATCTGTTAAAGGGGCAGGACATTTATTGTCTCCAGGCAGTTGGCAACTGCAGCTCAGAAGCACTCCCTTGCTGTCTGCTGGATTCGTTGGGCTGCGTGGGCCATTGGCTTGATCTAACCTGGCTTCTCTTATATTCTGATTAATTCTCCTATTGCTGAATCCCGCCTGTGCCCCTCTGAACAGCCAGGCCCCTCTCCTCCAGCCCACACCCCAGACTTGAAGAAGAAAAAGAAGAGAAGAAGAAGAAGAGGAGGAGGAGGAGATTGGATTTAAACCCCGCCCTTCACTCAGAGTCTCAGAGCGGCTGACAATCTCCTTTCCCTTCCCCTCCCCACAATGGACCCCCTGTGAGGTAGGCGGGGCTGAGAGAGCTCTTTCTGGAACTGGCCTTTCAAGGACAGCTCTTGTCAGAACCACGGCTTGCCCAAGGTCAATCCAGCAGCTGCGAGTGGAGGAGGAGTAGGGAATCAAACCCGGTTCTCCCAGATTAGAGTCCGCACACTTAACCACTGCACCAAACTGGCTTTCATGTCCAGAATGGCCCACACAGCCCCGAGGGCCGGGCTCTCCCTTCCCAGCCTGACTCGTGCTTGCCTGCCCCCCTCTCCTGCCAGTGCTGCTGGGTCAGGCCCGCAACCCCTCTGCTTCAGCACCCTCTTTCACACCGAGGCCCCCACCGGTGTCCACAGAGGAGGCCCCCAAGCAGGGCCCAGGCGCCAACCCCCCCACTGCTGCCCTCCCCGCACCCCAGTTCAGAGCGCTGCTGCCTCCTAATGTGGAGGTGCCCGTTCTTCACAGAGCGTCGGGATTGGAAGGGACCTTGAAGGTCATCATCCTGCTTGTTCCAGACCCTGACCAGGCACACACCTGCTTTGCTTTCGCAGGCTCTCTAGTCATTTGGCTGTGGGTTAAGGAGAGCTGGCTGAGGCTGAATCCAACAAAGACAGAGGTTCTGTGGGGGGCGGGGAGGCTCCAGGGTTGGGGCCAGCGTTCCCTCTCAGCTGAGTCAGTGTGAGCTGGCTCACAGTTTTGTAGCCTCCGGCTCACTCATTTCTGTCTCAGCTCAGGAAGGGAGGGCTCCAGAGCAAACTAATTGATGCAGCAGCCAAATCGCTCGCTCACAGCTTTAATGCCAGGAGCTCACCAAGTAGAATCTTTGCTCACAAGACTCCGCAGCTGAGAGGGAGCCCTGGTTGGGGCACAAACTTCTCACTCTTGCTGGGGCACCACTCACACTGGCACAGGCTGTCAAGAGTTTGGGTGTGGTCCTGGACACCTCCCTATCCACGGAGGCCCAGGTCACAAATGTTGCCAGGCTGGCGTTCCTTCATCTGTGCCAAGCATGGCAACTAGCCACTTTCCTGTTGTGCCCTGACCTTGCCACAGTGATCCATGCAACGGTCACCTCCAGGCTGGACTACTGTAACTCGCTCTATGCTGACCAGCCCTTGAGACTCACCTGGAAACGCCAACTGGTCCAGAATGCAGCAGTGCGAGTCCTGACAGAAATGCCATGGATGGCACATATTCAGTCTGGACGGCACCAGCTACACCTGGCTTACACCGGCGCACTGAGTCAGGTCAAGGTTCTGGGATTGACCTTTAAGGGCTCAGCTGGTCTGGGACTTGCGTATCTTCTGGACTGGCACCTCTGGTATGTCCCCCGAAGAGTGTTGCGCTCTGCTGAGAACAATGTACCGGAGATCTGTGGCCCCAAAGACCCCTGGCTGTCCTCGACAGCTCTGTCTTCTTGGTCTTTGGAGAGGGGCAACAGTGGGAGGGCTTCTAGTGTCCTGGCCCCACTGCTGGACCTCCTGATGGCCCCTGGAATCTTTGGCCGCTGTGTGATGCAGAGTGTTGGACTGGAGGGGCCACTGGCCTGATCCAACCTGCTGGAACTCTCTGTCGAAGAACTTCCATGCCCTGCAGGACTTAATGCAATCCTGCAGGGTCTGTAAGGCAGAGATGTTCCGCCAGGCCTGCGGCTGAGGGCAGCGACGGGTTTCCTTCTGGCCGGCCCCTCCCTCCTCTCTCCCACCTTTCCTCTCTTTTTTGCCTCCCCGTCCTGCCTGCGAGGCAGCAGCACAGTCCAGAACTGGCTAAGATAAATTCACACACCATCTGGGGATTGTTTAAAGACTGAAATTAATTTTATGTAATGGTTATAATTTTAACAATGCTGCAGTATACTTTACTGTGGTTCATCCCCCAGAGCCCTGTGAACTCAGGGATTGAGCGATTTATTTATTTAGACAGTTTGGTGCTGTGGTTAAGTGCGCAGACTCTAAACTGGGAGAACCGGGTTTGATTCCCCCACTCCTCCACTTGCACCTGGCTGGATGACCTTGGGCAAGCCGTAGTTCTGTCAGAGCTGTTCTCTCAAGGGGAGTTCTGGAAAGAACTCTCTCAGCCCCACCCACCTCACAAGGTGTCTGTCGTGGGGAGGGGAAGGGAAAGGAGTTTGTAGGCAGCTCTGAGACTTCGAGTGAAGGGCAGGGTAGAAATCCAAGCTCTTCTTCTCCTCCTCCTCCTCCTCCTCCTCCTCTTTTCATTTGCTTTGTGGGCTCAGGGTGAGTTCCATCATAAAATCCACAGTGCAACATTATAACAAATCAACAGTTAAAATCTATCTAAAGCAGCAATCGATATAAAAAGACTGGTGCCTCAGCAGATCTCAGCAAGAAACAGTTGGTTCCCAGGTGGAAATTTAAATTTAAAATATAAATAAATATAAAACAAATAAACCCCCATTGAAGGAGCAACCAGACTGATGCTCCTTGCTTGGTCTGCTGCAAAGGGGGGGGGTTCTGACCACTTGCCGACCTTGACCCCATTCGAGTTGTGGATCGTTATACATGATTAGTTGAAGCAAAATGGGAGTGGGACAGACCTCGCCAGGATGATTAACCGCACTAGCCTGGATGAAGGCACATCAGTTCAGCTGCCCCAGCAACAGTTCAGGCATTCCTCCCTCCTCCCCCTCCTCCTTGCAAAGCCAGGGTTGCCTGCCTGAGCACCTGCCAGTTCAGCTCACGTCGTGCTCACCAGCTGTGACCAGGAAGTCAGTTTTTTGACAGGCTGTTGTAATTTTTATTTTTTTGCAAGCAGTTTAATCCTGTTTGTCAGTTTTATTTTTGCATCTTCAGAAGGTACAGTACAGAGAAATGGGTCAGCATTTCATGCATGCACGGGTGCTCTCCCCGCAGCTCGACGGGAGTCCCAGCTTCCCCCTTCCCCCACTGACTGGTCCTCTCCGCTGAACACTCAGCTGCCAGCAGCAAAATCAAGTTACCCACTCGTTCAATGAGTCAGTGATTACAAACACTGTATTTTTTTTAGAAAAACCGTCTCTTTGGCATTCCAGTCCATGTGTCATCACTGAGTTTATTTCACACATGTGCATTTTTTGCCATAATACCCCCCCATACTATTTACTGAGCAGACCTAGACATTCATGACCACGGGCAAGAATTGATTTCCACAGCTGCACAGATGCTGCAAACAGGGCTAATGAGGCAAAAGGTTGAGACCCCCACGACGGCCGTGCAGCCGCTGTCAGAGGTGGGTGGGAGGGGCAGGCACACAGAGCGGAGGCTCTGCCAACAGGTAAACACACCTGTGACGCCCCGTTAGGTTCACCTGCCAAATCTGCACACCTCAAAGTCTGCATCATCCCTCCCTTACAAATAAAAATCAATCCAAAACAGCTCGATTCGAGTCCAGGAGCACCCTAGAGCCCCACATGATTTTCGGGGGATGAGCTCCCTTTGTCTCTGGCGATGAAGAGTTCTGTGTAACCCAAAAGGCTGCACCAGACATTCCGACTGCTACGCAGCAGAGAATCGACTCCGGCACCAGGCCCCCTCCGGCACCAGGAGGCTTAATCTCCAGCCAGGCAGAGGCCGGCAAGCTCTGCTGAGAAGCCCTTGCACCAAAGAGGGCCTCATCCCTCTCCGTGGCTGCTGCAGGCACCAAAGGGCTCCACTCCAGTGGGTGGGGGGAAAGGAGGGGGCTTTCTAGCCTCGCCGGGAGGGGGCCGAGGCACAGTGAAAGCCCCAGGTGCAAGCCCCAGCAGCATCTCCAGCTCAAAAGACCAGGCAGGAGGTGATGGGAAAGACCCTGCTCGGCCTGAGACCCCAGAGAGCTGCCGCTGCCTGTCTGCGTGGACACTACTGATCTCGATGGAGGTATAAGGCCATTTCAATTTCAAAAACAGTTGCAGAAGTGCCTAAAAGTATTAGGAAAGCACGTCTAGGGAGATCCAGATGACATCAGATGGAGGCAGTGTGCTGAGCCAAAGAACCTGGCCGTTCAAACCGAGAGTAGAGACCTGGTCCAGTGGAAGCCCCTGAGTCCGCGAGAGGAGGAGACCCCTCTGCAGGCACGGGAGGTGTCTGAAGACCCACCTGGCCGGCCTGCTCTCCGAAGCAGCCAAGGAGGATCCTGTGAGGGAGGCGGGAGGCCTGATGCGGCCACGCCCCCCTCCCCAGGCAGTCCTCTTTTGTGGTGGCACCGAAAAGCTCGCCC
Organism: Gekko gecko; assembly: GCA_029375565.1. Lineage (NCBI taxonomy): Eukaryota > Metazoa > Chordata > Lepidosauria > Squamata > Gekkonidae > Gekko > Gekko gecko. Next base: position 2,363,160 of record JAPDNY010000005.1, read on the forward strand.
TGTCTGGAAAGGACTTGCAGGCAGCTCCTTCCTCTGCCCCAACCGGTGTGGCAAAGTCAGGAGATGAAAGGCAGCCTGTATTTCTGTATAATGGGCGTACCAAATTAGTAAAAAGTGAAGACACAGTCAGGATTCAGAATGATCTAGATAGGCTGGAGCAGTGGGCTGAGGCAAATAAAATGAATTTCAATAGAGATAAGTGCAAAGTCCTACACTTAGGTACAAAAAATCAAATGGGAGGGACTTGGCTTGACAGCAGCACATGTGAAAGGGATCCAGGTGTTATGGTTGATCACAAGCTAAACATGAGCCTGCAGTGCGATGTGGCTGTGAAGAAAGCTAATGCAGTCTTAGGATACATCAACAGAAGCCTTGTGTCCAGATCACGGGAGGTGGCAGTTCCGCTCTATTCTGCTCTGGTCAGGCCTCACCTGGAGTCCTGTGTCCAGTTTTGGGCACCACACTTTAGGAAGGATGTCAACAAGCTCGAGCGTGTCGAGAAGAGGGCGACCAGGATGGTGAGAGGGTCGGAATCCAAGTCTTACGAGGAAAGGCTGAAAGAGTTGGGTATGTTTAGTCTGGGAAAGAGACAGCTCAGAGGGGACATGATTGCAGCCTTCAAGTATTGGAATGCCTCTTTCATGTAGAAGATGGAGCAGATCTATTCTCTCTTGCTCCAGATTGCAAGACGAGATCTAATGGGTGGAAATCACAAGGGAGTCGTTACCGGCTAAATATCAGGAGGAACTTCCTAACTGTAAGAGTGGTGGAGCAGTGGAACGGACTGCCTCAGGAGGTGGTGTGTTCCTTTGCAGGTTGTTTTCAAGCGGAGGCTGGACAACCATCTCTCGGGTATGTTGTAGGGCTACCTTTCGGCTCTGCTCCTGCAGAGTGCCGGGGGTTGGACTAGATGACCTACAAGGTCCCTTCCAATTCTAACGTTCTATGATTCTATGAAAGTGCCCTCAGCTCACAGCCAACTTACGGCAACATCTGGAAGCTTCCGCTTTTATGAAATACGAATTGCAGCTGCACGGGGGAGGGGCTTCCAAAGGCCATGGGCAGGCTGACCCCCTCCTCCAAGCGCCTGCCTCTTTCGAGATGGGTCACCGTGGGGCAGGAGAAAAGAGCCGGAGCCCAGGAACACCTTCAGGACTCACGACGACGTTTGTGGCAGGGTGGGAGGAGTGCAGGTGAGTCACTGCTGGAGAAGTGAGCCCTGGACTCACAGAATCTCCTCCCCACCACAAATCTTGTTGAGGCTTTAAGGGGCTCCTGGACTCCTGCTGCTGCTTTCAGTGGTTCGCTGCAGAGGATGGGCTCCCTCCCCTGCCAGTTCAGGGTGCTTTCCGCTCAAAGCCCCCATGGCCAGCTCAAGGATTTGTCACTTCAAGCAAGGCACACCCCTCCCCGCCTGTACAGGGAGGTCATTGGAGACTCTGGAAGTGGGGGATGAGAACGGATAGGTCAGGAGTCCCGGGCTTCTGCCCCGGGAGGGGGAGAGGGTGGTTCTTGCTCCCCATGCAGAGCGGACAGCAGAGAGTGAGCACGCCAGCCAGCCAGCCAGCCAGCCTCCTCTGTGCCCCACCACACGCAGGAACACACCCGAAGCCGCCTTCTCCTGGACCAGCCCCCCCCCCAGCAGTGTTCCCTCTCAGCTGAGTCAGTGTCAATGAGCTCGCAGGTTTTTTAGCCTCCAGCTCACACCTTTCTGTCTTAGCTCAGGAAGGAGGGCGCCAGGGCCAACTAATTTATGCCGTCCCCAAATGGCTCGCTCGCAGCTTTAATGCCCTGGGAGCTCACCAAGTGGGCTTTTTGCTCACAGGCCTCCGCAGCATAGAGGGAGCATTGCCGGGGTCCACCGAGGTCTGTGCTGACTGGCGGCGGCGGCAGCAGCAGCGCTCCAGGGTCTCCGGGTAGAGGCCTTTCCCATCCCCTCCTGCCTGGCCTGTCTGAACTGGAGAGGCTTCTCAGGGCTGAGCCGGGGGCCTTCTGCAGGCCAAGCGGGGGGCTCTGCCACTGAGCCAGGCGGGTCCCTTCCCATTCCCAAAGAGGAGGAGCAGGAGGAGGAGGACTGGATACCTGCAGCAGCTGCCTACTGGGTCAGTCCCCTCCCCCGGCGCCGTCCGGGACAGTATGAGGTCTTTCCCATCGCCCACCACCGGGTGATTTGAAATGCCAGAGCCACGGGGGCGGGGGGCGGCCCTGGGGAACCAGGCATGAAAATGCATCGTTTAAAAAAACAAAAAAAACTTCTCCCAGGTGGCGACAAACGGCACGGCTGTTTTTCGGAAAGGAAAATCTTTTATTGGGCGCGCATTTTCTTAGAGAGATTCTGGCCAAGGTGACTTCTCGCAAAGGCCGGGGGGGGGGGCAAGGAGCGCGCCGGGGGCGGCAGGAGGAGGCGGGAGACGCGACGGCTAACGACGGGCTTCCTCTCTCTCCCCCCTCCCCTCTTGTCTCCCCCGCAGGCCAAGAGTACAGCAGCAGCAGCAGCCCGGCCGCCTCGCCGGGGAGCGGGGGTGCCTTCGTGGCCCTGCCCGGCTGCCCGCCCGACCGCCCCGAGGACTGCGGCTCGCCCCTGCCGGCGCCCGGCGCAGACCCCGCGCTCTCCTGGCTGCTGGCGCCCGGCCTGCCCCTCCCGGTGCCGCTGCAGGCGGAGTGGCGCCGCGCCCGGGCGGCCTGGGGCCCGGCCTGGGAGGCGCACGTCTACGGGGCCGGCGCCCTCTTCGCCCTGCTGGCCCTGCTGGCCCTCCTGGGCCTGGCCGCCCTGCCCTGCCGCTGCCCGCCCGGCGCCCGCCTCCTGGCGCCCATGCAGCTCCTGCTGGCCGGGGCCGGCGCGGCCAGGGCCCTGCCGCTCCTGCTGCTCCTGCCGGGCGAGGCCTGCGGCGGGCGGACGTTCCCCTGGCCGCCCCTGGCCGCCCGGCTCCTGCACGAGCTGCCGCTGCCCTGCCTGACGTCGGCGCTGGCCCTGGCCGGCCTCCTCCTGCTGCGGGCGCGCCCCGGCCCGGCCCCGCGCCACCCGGCCGCCTGGCTGGCCCCCCTCCTCTGCCTGCACTTCGCCGCGGCCGCCGGCGCCGCCCTGGCCCCCGGCCGCCTCCCCCTGCAGGCGCCCTTCCTGCTGCTGGCGGCCCGCGGCCTCTTCGCCCTGCTGGCCGCCCCCCTGGCCGTCGCCCTCCTGGCCGCCGCCTGCCTGGCCCGCCGCGCCCCCTGCCCGGACGGCGACAAGGCCCCCTCGTCCTCCTCCGCCGCCGCCACCGCCTGCCCGCCCGGCCCCCGGCCCGCCTGCCGCTGGCCCCGCGCCGCCGCCCTGCCCGCCGCCCTGGCCGCCCTGCTGAGCGCCGCCCTGCAAGCCTACGGCCTCCTGCACGCCCTGGGCTACGGCCTGCGCGCCGAGCTCTTCGGGCCCTGGCCCTGGTGGGCGCTGCAGCTGGCCGGGCGCCTGGGCGAGGCGGGCGTGGGTTTGCCCCTGGCCGCCCTCGGCCTCTGCGCCCTCGCCGGCGAGCCCTCTCCGCCCGGCGGCCGCCGCTGCCGCTGCTGCCCTTGCTGCTGCGCCTGCCTCTCGGCCGAGCGGGTAGCCGCCAAGGCGCAGCAGAGCCTGCCCCGCCACTTCCCCTGGGCGCTGGCCCAGCCCGAGAAGCAGCCGCCGGCCCCTGGCGAGCCCCTGGCCCGCGGCCCGGCCGACTACCTGCCCCTCTGCGCCCTGCCGCCCGACGGCGCCCCGTCCCTGCTCAGCGTCTCCCTCGACGACCAGGACGACGACGAGGACGCCACGGCCGACTTCCGCCCGCCCTCGCCCATCGACCTGCGGCGCAGCATCGACGAGGCGCTCTGCAGCGAGGGCCTCTTCGCCGCCCCCGGGGGCGACCGCGCCGGGCCCTTCTCCGCCGCCGCCAGCACCCTCTCGCTGCGCCTGGCCCGGACGCCCTCCAACGCCGACGACGACAGCCACCTCTTCCGCACCGCCTCCTGCGTCGAGCTGGTGGCCGCCGAGCCCTCCCCGCCGCAGACCGCCCGCTCCTCGCCCGAGCCCTGGAGGGGCAGCCCCGGCGGCTCTTCCGGCGCCTCCTCCCCGGCGCCCCCAGCCCGGCGGCGGGAAGCCCCTCCGCGCCGCCCCCCTCGCCGCCGCCCCCGGGCCGACAGTACTGGGCCCTGCCCCCGCCTCCCAGGAGTCCCTGGCCTCGGTGGGGCGGCGGCAGCGCGGCGGGGCGGAGGCCGCCCTCCTGCAAGAGGAGTTCCTGGACGTCTGCCGCCAGATCGACGCGCTCAGTGTCAGCAGCGACACCATCGACTTGTAGGGGGGCTCCCCGGCGGGGCAGGGGGCGTGGTCTCAGTGGGGCAGCCCTACAGGTCATCAGCCCCCCCCCACTGCGACAGGGTCTCCGGGAGGGCGGCGGGGGTTCTTTCCCGGTCCTGCCCCGGCCCCGGAGGCATCACCGTCGCGGCGAACCCAGGACTCGCCTCCCCGCAGAGAGGCTTCCGCAACCCCTGTCCGGCTGGGGGGAGTGTGTGTGTGTGTCTCTCTCTCCGTGCTGCCCTGTACCTCCACCCGCCCCCCCTCCCGCTCACCCTCCACCTCGGACTTCTCCTCCGCCCCGGGACGCGCCTGTCTCCACATTGCTGCCCCCTCGACCACCCAAAGGAGAGTTCCCCCTCGTCCCGTTCTGTGGGCTGAACTGCAAAGGAGATTGCGTGCGTGCGTGTGTGTCCGTCCTTCGCGTCCCCTCCCCAACCGGGGGGGGGGGCAAGCGAGGCGCAGAGTTTTAACCCTTAAGTTATCAATAAAGAGGATTTTCGCTACCGGCGGCGTGGGGCTCTCTCTGGCGCGCCGCTTTCGACTTCCGCAGGGAGCCTCCCGGCCGCTCCGGGGCGCTTCGAACTCGTCGGAGACGGGAGGAGGAACAGCAGCTCCGGGGAGAACCAGAAGATCTTGGTCCGGCAGGGGCGGGCCTGCCCCACCTCCCAGTGCCGGGGTTGAAGAGGCCAGGCGGCAGCCCCCCCCACCCCGCTCCCGGCTCTCCCGGCCGGACCGACGCCGGCGAAGAGGGGTCCCCACCGGCTGGCACGCCCCCTCTGTCCGAGGGCTCGCAGGGCGGCAGCCCAGGCCCCCTTCGAGGTGCTCGGGGGCGCCACGGCCCCTCCCCGGCCGCAGAACGAAGTCAGGGTCCGGTCAGCCGCACCTCGAAGAGTCTGGGCACCAGCTTTTCGCGGGCAGGCTGCCGCTGTGGGCCAGGCCTCCCAGGTGCCGCTGGACTCGACCTGTGGCTTCGGACCAGCAGGGCAGCTGCCCGCCTGCATCTACCTCACGGGGTTGTTGTGAGGATCAGAGGGAGGAGGGCGAGGAGACGGAGGTGAGCCGGCGCTTTGGGTCTCCTCCACTGGGGCGTCAGGCGGGGGGGGAGGGCCTGTCAAGGAAGTCGGCAGATCCTCTGAGCAGCGGATGTTGGGGGGGGGAGGGGGCCTTCGTTATCAAAGAGCCGAAGGGGCCGGAGAGGAAATCAGAACCCAGAGCCGGGGGGGGGGAGGGATCCGACGCCGCCTGTCCAAGGACGCTCCTGGGGGGAGCTCCACCCCCCTCCCAGCCTTTCTTCGCCCCCTTCTTCTGCCTGGCCAGAAAGCGGCCTCGGGCCCGGCACCACCTGCGGCTCCGCCTCTTCTCCCCGGCCCTGCAGGCTCTGCCTGCCGTCGAGGGGGCAGCCCTCGGAAGGGGCGGACGCGGCGCGCTCGGGCCCGCCCCGCCCCGGCTCCCGCGCAACTGACAGGCGCCCTCGACGACGGCCGGCCCTGCGGCAGGGCGGGGAGCAAGGGGGCGCCCGCGCGTGTGTGGCGGGGGTCCTCCTCGCCCCCCCCCTCTCCTCCCCGCAACCTGCCGCCGGAGGCGGAGCTGCCGCATGAGCCGAACGGGGGCCGGAGGGGGGAGAGATCGGACGGAGGGCCTCTGCGCCGCCGGCCGGGACCAAACCCAGGCCCGGAGACGCCCGGTCGCAGGGCAGGGGAAGGGCAGCATCGATCTCCCCTCCCCCGTCCAGTCGAGGCGTGCGGAGGGAGGGAGGGCCCCTGGGGCGGCGGGGGGGGAGGGACGCGAGTCTGCAGGGACGGGGGGGGGCCTCCGAAGCGGCCACGAGGGGGATCGAGGGACGCGTCGGCCAGTCGGGTTCCAGGTAGCAGAAAAACTCTGTATGACAATCTTCGACCTCCCGCCTTGTTTTCCTCCCGTGAGGAGGCTGCTCAGCTGGCTCAGCAGAGAGGGGTTTCCCTCCCGGTCGGACTGGCCCAGAGATCCTGGGGGCCCCCTCGGCCTTCCTCCGGGCACACGGCCCCCGTCGAGTGGGTGGCAGTTGGGAATCGCTTGCCTGGGAGGAGATGGCCCCGGAGGTCCCTTCTGGCTCCGTGTTTCCGGGCCTTGTGCTGCTTGACTGCCCTGCTGTGCCCCGCGTCGTCCACCTTCTCCGTCTCAGTGACGGGGCGCGCGCAATAAACCCGATAGATTAAACGTCGACTTGATCAACACACCAAGGAATAAGAAACCCGCGGAGGGATAATCAGCGGGGCTGCCGCGAGGGAAGTCCTGCCTCGCCCACCCGTTGGAGCCCACCACCCTCCAGACATCCTCCCCCACCCCGCCACAAGTCACCCCTGCGCCTCTCTTGCCCTGACCTCACGCCCCGGGCTGAGCGGGGTCGCTCCGGTTATCAGCCCCCGGATGGGAGACCCCCAAGGAAGTCCAGGGGCTGCGACGCAGGGGCAGGCAATGTCGGACCATCCCCGAACGGCTCTGGCCTTAACCGGGATGAGCCAGGCGAGCCCGATCTCAGGAGCGAAGCCGGATCGCTCCGGTTCTTAGTGTTTGGACGGGAGAGCGCCCAGGAAGTGCGGGGTGGCCAGCCGGCGGCAGGCAAGGGCAGGCCACCCGTGTTCACTCTGAACCCCCCGCGAGAGGCTGCTTGCTGCTATGAGGAGACGGCTGAGACTTGACAACCCGAAACAACAGCAGATGTGTGCAAGAGTCCCGGAGCGCCTGAAAGAGCAGCACAAATTCGTGGCGGGGAGGGGCTTTCGGCACGAGGGGCGGGGCTTAGGGGTCGTCTTCCAGGCGCTCCTGGACTCTTGGGTCTGGTCTCCGCTCGAGACAGACTCAGGCGCCGACCCGTCTTGGGAAAAGGAACCCACGGCGCGGATCCCTTGCTTAGAATCCGGAGCGCAGTTCTGGTCCGCCCTTGCCCCTCCGAGCCGACAAACGTGCACGCGAGACCTGCCGACTGGGCCGCCTCCCCGGGGCTCGTGGGCTCAGTTCTGGCTGCCGGACGGTTCGAACCACTCGTGCGTCTTCCCCAGAGCCTCCCCCGATGAGCCACTCTCTGCGGCTGCACCCCCGGGTGCTTTCAGACAACGCAGTCAATGCCGGCTTGCTTGCCCCCAAGCCCCCGCCCCGCGCTCCCAGACCACTGCCCCCCCCGCCCCCAGAGGGGTCTCTCTGCCCTTTCGCCCTCAGAGTTCAGGTGGACCAGCTGGCTTGTTGGAAACCGAGACGGCGCCCAGAGGTGAGGGCGGCCCCTTCCCCAGCCTCACTGCGCTTCCACGCCCCGTTCCATTCACAGTGAAGAGGCAACAAGGTTTTGGAAAACCCCCAAATCTTCTCCGAGCAAGAAGAGGACGGAAGCAGAGCTGCCGACTGGCCAAATCTTTCCCCTCAAGGCAGGATTCGCACTGTGCTCTCCTGTGCAAAAAAAGGGCAGACACGGGCCGGCCAATGTTCCCTCTAAGCTGCAGAGTCTTGTGAGCAAAAAATCCTTCTTTGTGAGCTACCGGCGTTAAAGCTGTGAGCCAGCGGTTTGGCTGCTGCACAAATCAAGTTTGCTCTGGAGCCCTCCTTCCTGAGCGAAGGCAAAAAATCTGCGAGCCGGAGGCTAAAAAACTGTGAACTGGCTCACACTAATTCAGCTTAGAGGGAACACTGGTCGGGGCTCAGCTTTGGGGAGGGGGGGGTAATACACAAAGCTGCCTCGCCGTCTGGAATCCCAGTACTGGCCCATCAAGGTCCGTACTGGCCCATCAAGCCCGTCTCCTCCGGCACAGAAAGGCCTTCGCCCTGACCCGACCCGCCGCCCCATCCTACTTGACTGGAGATGCGAATTGGGATTGAACTTGGGACCTTCCCCTATGCAAAGCCGAGGCTCCCCCTCTGAGCCACGCAGCCCCTCTCCAGCTGGGGGCAGAGGCCTGGGCCGATGACCCCCCCCAGTGCCCAAAGCGAAGGGCGGCGATTCCGGCGTGATGCAGGGAGGGGCTCCAGGAGCCAACCCCCCCGTTCCCAGCACCGAGGAAGCGCCCAGGCGGCTGGGGAGGGGGGCCAGCCGGTGGGACTCGGGAGCAGGCGGACATTTCAGGGCCCAGAAGGAAAGAGCCGCCTGGCCCCCCAGGTCGTGGGTCTTCCTTGCCCAGATGAAGCAAACCCCCCCCCCCATTTTAATCAAGACGAACATGAGCGAGGGAAGGACGACAGCGGGCCCCAAAGAAGCCCCCGGAAGGCAGCCCCCCCCGGAAGGCAGCCCTCCCGAGTGGGCCTCCTCCCGCGGCCCCCCCCTCCCGCTCGCGGCCCGGCGGCAACAGAAGGGCGCCCACTCCACGCCGGGGGTGGGGTCGAGATGCTCGGTCTTTTTATTCCTTGGTAATACACAGGGACAGACGTCGGACCCCAGCATGCGCAGAAAAGGGCAGCCTTGGAGAGAGGCGGCGGTGGGGGGCGGGGGAGCTGACCTGAAACCAGTAAGACACGGCGGAGCCCTGGCAGTTTGCAGCGAGAGAGACCGGGCGCCCCCCCACCCCGATCCCAAATGGCAAGGGGGTCTGTGTGTGAAGGGGGGGGGAGAGACGGCTGCTGCCAGGGGGCAGGAAGGAGGGCTCCGCGGGAGGGGCGTCCAGCAGCCATCCAGCCTCGGCTGATTTGCGAGGGGGAGGGGAGACCCCCCCCTTGCCGCCGCCCCGCCCCAAAAGCCAAGGAGAGCCCAGCTCAGGGGAACCCCCGTCCCCCACTGCGAGGAAGTGAGAAGGGAGCCTGAGGGGGGAGAAGCAGGCCCCCCCCCGAATCCACCACTAGGGGGCTGCTTTAAGGGTGTGCGTGCCTGTGTGTGGAATACAGACGCTGCCCTCCATAGGAGACACGGGAAGGCCAGGGGGAGGGGGGGGCTGAGGATGACGACCCAGGAGCCCACCCAGCTACCGGAAACCTCCGAAGGGCGGCCGCCCCCTCCCCCAAGGGAAAGCATAAGAGGGGCGGGTTCACACCACCCCTCCCCAACCCTCCCCCCCACGGTCCCAGCAGGTGGCGCCCGGGAGAGAGTCGGTGCCCCTTGGCACAGCCCCTGGCGCCGGCTTGGAGGGAGGCGGCGGCGCTCCGCAGTGCAAGTCTGTGCCCGCGGGCCCGGCTGGCATTCCGGCGGGGGGTGGGGGTGGCGAGAAGCTCAGCTGCGGCGGCAACCGGCGACGGCGAGGGGGGCAGGGACGTTGGGCGCGGCTCGCTGGCTGCTGCTGCTCCGGGGGGCCTCTTCAGTACAGCCGCTTCTCATATCTGGGCGGGGGGGGGACGGGAGGACAGAGGGGGGAGAGAGAGAGAAAGAAGGGTCAGTCAGTCCGTCCTGGTCCCGACCCCTCCGCGCAGGCGGCACGTTCAGCCCCTCCCCTCCCCTGGCTGGCAGAAATCCGGGCTCCCCTCCGGCCCAGCTGCAGAGCTGGAACCCACCCAAGGCTCCTTGCAAGACCCCCGAGAGGCAGGCCTGCAGCGGGAGACCAGCCCCCCCCCCCCACAAGGCTGCCGGAGGTTAGCAGCCCACCAGCCATAAGACAGGAGAATCGAGGTTCTGCCCTGGGAAGCCAAACCTGCCCCATGCCATGCCAGCCCCGCGGCTTCCACTTTGAGTCCTCTCCTGCCCTCCTCCTTCTCCGGTGGCCCCCCCCCCGCCTCCTGAACCATAAGACTAAGCCCACCCCAATCACCACCAGGCCCCACCCCTGGGAGGAGGATCCCATTCCCAGCCACAGGGCAGCTCTGGGCCCCGACGGCCATGCCCCCTTCCGCCCTTCCTGGGGGCTTCTCTGGGACCTGAAGCAGTCGGGACAGAAGCAAAGCCCCTGCCCAAGCCCCTCAGAGACCCCACAGCCCCCTCTCCCCCATCCCAATCTCATCCAGGACAAAAAAGAGGCCAAGGAAGGGCCAGAGGCAGCCAAAGACCCGGGGGGGGCCTTCCCCAGCTCACAGGAGCCCCTTCTCTGCTGATACCACCCCACCCCACCCCACCTCGCTATAGGTCTTGCCCCTGTGGAAGGGCTCTGATTCAAAAGGGTGACAGTAACAGAATAGAAATGGTAACATCAAAATAACTGTCAAACACAAAGCGCCTACACAATTTGTATATGTTGTTATAACTTCAAAACATTAACAACACAAAATATACAATATTGTGTAATTTCAGATGATCGTCCAGAATTTAACAGGACCAACAAGGAGATGGTGAACTCCGGAATGCTTTTCCCGTTTTGACCACAAGTCTTCTTCTGACCAGGATGAATCTTGTAGACTACTTTGGACTTCAATAACATGGCAACATTGTCACAGCAGTGCGCAAACTCGATCACATTTTCAGACTGATTTCATGTTCTAGAGCAAATTCTTTACAAACTTAACATGTGATCAAGTTTGTGCACCGCTGTGACAATGTTGCCATATTATTGAAGTCCAAAGTAGTCTACAAGATTCATCTTGGTCAGAAGAAGACTTTTGTGGTCGAAACGGGAAAAGCATTCCGGAGTTCACCGTCTCCTTGTTGGTCCTGTTAAATTCTGGACGTTTATCTGAAATTACATAATATTGTATATTTTGTGTTGTTAATGTTTTGAAGTTATAACAACATATACAAATTGTGTAAGCGCTTTGTGTTTGACCTGTGGAAGGGCTAACAATAATTTAAGGAAACAGATGAACAGATATGAATCATATATGACTCAACATCACACAAGGCTCCAGAAATTTCCCACATGTGCACCAGGATTCAATACGTGAACTGCAACCAATAGGCGGGAGATTGAAAGCAATATCTTACATTTACTATTTGACACTCTAAAAAAAAAAAAAAAAAAAGACTTCACACATTCTAAGTCTACAACTTCAATGGGCTTCAAATGTCCCTAAAGCAAGTACATTCACTTCTTAGGATAAACAATATTAAACAATATAAAGTGTGTTGTCAACAGCAAGTAGACCCAGTCCTTCAGACTTCAGACAAACAATAAGAACTGCAGCCGATTTCTCATCATTTGTCTCAAGTTTTAAGGCCTGGGCCGACTTGCTGTTGACAACATACTTTTTTTGAGAGCTTTAAATCTCCCGCCTATTGATTGCCGCTCATGTATTCCCTGTGTTGAATCCTGGAGCACACTTGAGAAATTTCTGGAGCCTTGTGTGGTGTTAAGTCACGTGTGGGAGGGCTGGCACAAGCGCTCCCATTTCACCCAGCCCCTCGATACCCCTCTGGGCCTGCGGACCAAGTGCCCCAGCTGGAGGGCACCAGCAAGGTGCCCACCAGCACCGCCATCTCCCTTCCCCCAGAAACCGAGTCCCCGTTAGAGAACACCCCCCCCCCCAGGCTCAGGCCAAAGTTCCGGAGGGCAAAAGCCAGGCTCGCTCTGAAACAAGGAGCCCCCGTCAGGTAACGGAGGCTTATAAACACAACACAGACGTGGATTTGACATGCCGAGAAGGGGAAGGTTCCACTTCTGTGGCGGTTCCCAGATTTCTTCAGGGGGCCTTGGCAGTTACGGGCGCCTCTCATCGTAGGGAGAGACAACTTTGCCACCAAAGTCTTAAAATTCACCCTCCGGTTCTTATTCCTTTATACAGAGAGTGATTAAAAAGTGGATTTCACTGGCAAAGGAGGCACTGTGATGGCCACTGGCATAGATGGCTTGAAAAGAGGACTGGACAGATTCGGGGAGGGGGGAGGTCCATCAGCAGCTACGAGCCCTGGGGACTCAAGGGAACCTCCACGCTCAGAGGCAGTCATCCTCTGGATCCCAGAGCCGGGAGGCTACATCAAGGGAAGGCTTCAGCCTCTATGTTCTGTTGCTGGCCCTCCAGAGGAACTGGCTGGTCCCTGTGTGAGACAGGAAGCTGGACTAGATGGACCCCCACTGGTCCAATCCAGCAAGGCTCTTCTGATGTTCTTATGAAGGCCTCAGCCTCTCTGCTCTGTTGTCGGCCCTCCAGAGGAACTGGTTGGCCCATGTGAGAAGGGAGGCTGGACTAGATGGACCCTCCTTGGTCTGATCCAGCAGGGCTCTTCTGATGTTCTTATGAAGGCCTCGGCCTCTCTGCCCTGTTGTTGGACCTCCAGAGGAACTGGTTGGCCCATGTGAGATGGGAGGCTGGACTAGATGGACCCTCACTGGTCCGATCCAGCAGGGCTCTTCTGATGTCCTTATGAAGGTCTTGGCCTCTCTGCCCTGTTGTTGGCCCTCCAGAGGAACTGGTTGGTCCGTGTGAGACACGAAGCTGGATTAGATGGACCCTCACTGGTCCGATCCAGCAAGGCTCTTCTGATGTTCTTATCAGAGGAAGGCCTCGGCCTCTCTGCCGTGTTGTTGGCCATTCAAAGGAACTGGTTGGCTGCTGTATGAGACAGGAGGCTGGGCTAGAGAGATCACTGGTCTGATCTAGTAGGCTCTTCTGATGTTCTTATAAAGGCCTTGGCCCCTCTGCCCTGTGGTTGGCCCTCCAGAGGAACTGGTTGGCCCCTGTGTAAGGCAGAAGGCTGGACTAGATGGACCCTCACTGGTCTGATCCAGCAGGGCTCTTCTGATGTTCTTAGGAAGGCCTCAGCCTCTGTGCCTTGTTGTTGGCCCTCCAGAGGAACTGTGCCGGATGAGACAGACCGGGGCTGATCCAGCGGGTCTCTAACCTTCTTACACTCTGGTTAGAAACCTGGGCAGAGTCAAAGGGGGTGGCCAACACACAGGTGCAGGGCCTGTCCTGGGGTACCCCCACCATCCTCCACTGGAGTCAACGGAAGAGCCTCTGCTTGGCATGTAAGAGATCCCACGTTCAATCCTCAGCATCTCCCGTTAAAAGGAGCAGGTAGCAGGTGATGGGAAAGGCCTCCACCTGAGACCTCGGAGAGCCGCTGCCAGTCCGAGTAGACAATACTGACCTTGATGGACTAGCCATCTGAAACAGTAGGAGGCGGCTGTGTGTTGGGTGTGCCTGGCCACCCGAGCCCAGTGTCCTCAGGGGCGGGGGGTGGGTGGGTGGATTTCCCTTCCTGTGTTGGGACAGTTGCAGCAACTGGGTGTAGGATGGGACTCCCCACAACAGACACCACCTCAGGTGGGGCTGAGAGAGCTCTTTTGAGAACTGCTCTGGAGAGAACAGCTCTGACAGAACTATGGCTTGCCCAAGGTCATCCAGCAGCTGCAAGTGGCGGAGGAGTGGGGAATCAAACCCGGTTCTCCCAGATTAGAGTCCACACACTTAACCACGACACCAAAGAAGGGCCAGCCTAGCATGCCCTTCCTGCCCAGAGAAGGGCTCCAAGGGAAGGGAGGCTTTGGGGGGAGGCCTGTGGTCAGATCCCTGGCTGGAGAGACAGCCCTGGCACCGTGGAGGCCGCTGAAACCCAGGGATCTTCCCTGCCCCATGAACACGACAATCTACACGTGGCTCACTCAGAACCAGGGTGGAAATTTTGGAGGGGGGCAGGGAGAGATTGCAAAAGGAGGGTGGGGGGCAGAGGAGAGGCATGTGGGGGGCGCTACACTGCATCCAGTCCACAGCCCTCGCTGTCGTCCCAAAGTGAGAGGAGAGTGTCCAAAGGGAAGAATGCAGCCGTTCTCCCCCCTCCCCGCAATACGCGCAAGTGTGGGGTGGGTGGATGGGGCGGGGTGGGGGCGGGGCAGGTCTGTGGATTCCAGTTACTTACATGGCAGAAATGTAAAGCTACAGGAGAGCCGTGGGGCGCGGGCGGGAGAAAGAGAGAAGGTTACATGGTCAGCACCCGGCTCTCACCAAGGCACGTGCCCCCCACACACCTAGCTACTGCCGTCACCACCATGCACACAGAGAGGGGCCTCGGGGGGCCCTGACTCCCCCCCAAAGAGGAGTCAGCGCTCTGGGGGCCCCTCCGGCTAAACTACCAGCAAAGCTCACAACGCCAGCTGCTAGCTAAGCCCCCCTGCAAAGAAGGAGCCATCAATGACGCCTGAGCCAAGCAGAAGGAACCCACCAAGCCCCCCTCCCCACGGTGACCCCATCACCACCTCTACCCTTCAGAGCTCCCTCTCTCAAAGCGCCCCCCGCCCATTTGTGCTCCCCCTCTGCCAGGGCAGTGTTCCCTCTCAGCTAAGATGGTGAGTTTTTTAGCCTTCGGCTCAGTTTTTTAGTCTCCGGCTCACAAGTCTCAGCTCAGGAAGGAGGGCTCCAGAGCCAAACTAATTTACCCAGCAGCCCAATCGCTCGCTCACAACTTTAATGCCAGGGGCTCACAAAGAAGAATTTTTGCTCACGAGACTCCACCGCTTAGCGGGAGCGTTGGTGAGGGGAGGCCCAGGAGAGAGCGCCCCCTAGCCGGACTCTTCAGCCAGCTGCTTTCTGCCCCCCCCCCCCCACCAGGAAATTCTCCGCTAAGGTCAGCAGAAAATAAGATCAAGCACTTCCTTTCCCTCTTTTGTATAATCGGCTTTATGCAAGAGACTCCAGCTTCCAAGCTACCTCTGACAAGATGGGGGGGGCCTGGAAAGGGAGGGGGAAACTGCCAACCTGAACAGCGTCTGAAGACTTGGGCTGCCGAGATTCCTCAAGCCCCTGCGGCCCATGAGGACTAGAAACCCAGTTCTTTCAAGACTAGAAACTAGAAGCTGAGTTCCATCAGCAGCTCTTAGCCACAAGGTCTAGATAAGAACCCTTAGTCTGGGGCAAGGGATGCTCTGTATTCTTGGTGCTGGGGGAGGGGCAGCAGTGGAGGGGCTTCTAGTGTCCTGGCCCCACTGCTGGACTGCCTGATGGCCCCTGGTGTTTTTGGCCACCGTGTGACACAGAGTGTTGGACTGGATGGGCCACTGGCCTGATCCAACACGGGCTTCTCTGATGTTTTTATATGGAGCAGAGGTCCATCAGTGGCTATTAGCCACAAGATAAAGGTAGGAACTCTTGGTCTGGGGCAAGGGATGCTCTGTCTTCTTGGTGCTTGGGGGGGGAAGGTTCTAGTGCCCTGGCCCCACTGCTGGACCTCCTGAGGGCCCCTGGTATTTCTGGCCACTGTGGGACACAGAGAGTGTTGGACTGGAGGGGCCACTGGCCTGACCCAACACGGGCTTCTCTTTGATGTTCTTAACTAGAAAGAACGCTGGCTTGGAGCTCACACAGGAGTACGGAATGGGCATGACTCTGCTGCCGTCTAATGCCACCTAGCCCCCGTCTGGGAGAGCCCATTCCAGTGCCCTGCCACACCCTCACCTCCTGCTGCTGCTAAGTGCTGCGTCTGCTCTGGGGAGCATGGTGCAACCTTCAAAGCAAGGCTGACACCTTCTGTGGGCCTCTTCCACCCCCGGGAAGAAAAAGCCCTTGAGTTTTGACGGGGCTGAGGTGGTGTGGGGGCCGGGGGCGGAGAACCCCGAAGGCACCCGGCTGCTCAGCCAGCGAAGGCCCCCCGGGGGGAAGCCGCTTGTCCGAGGGAGGGCGCCCCCCCAGCCGCAGGCCTCTCTGCTCTCCTCCCGCTCCTGACCCTCTGCACTTCCAGGCCCCCCACAAGGAGATTCACGAGCCAGGAGCCACTGCTGCCTTCCAAAAGCCCCCGGGGCCAACAGCTGAGACCCACGCCAGCCTCACCCCTCCTGTGGCTGCCCCGAACAAGAGCCCCACAGACAGCCAGGAGAAACAGCCACGGATCAACAGATTAGATTTATACCCCACCCTTCACTCAGAGTCTCAGAGCGACTTACAAACTCCTTTCCCGTCCCCTCCCCACAAACAGACACCCTGTGAGGTCGGTGGGGCTGAGAGAGCTCTTGACAGAAACTGCTCTTTTTCAAGAACAGCTCTGACAGAACTATGGCTTGCCCAAGGTCTTCCAGCAGGTGCAAGTGGAGGAGTGGGGAATCAAACCCGGTTCTCCCAGATTAGAGTCCGCGCACACTTAACCACCACATCAAACTGGCTCTCCCTGCAGATGGTGCCCCCTTGTGGTGGGGAGCTCTGTGCGCACTACCGTGGCTGCCGTCCCCCTCCCCCTCTTCTTCCCTCCCCCTCCTCCTGTCTTTTGCAGGGGCCACTGCTGCAAAGGCAAGAGGAAGGGAATATCTTTGCCTCAAAGCGGGGGCAGAGGTTCACCCAAGTGTGGGCTTCGTTTGGCTAAACTGTACTGGAGAAACTGGGCAGTTGTTTTTTCAATCAGCCTTTTTAATCAGCCCCCAGGCTTGCTAAGAGCCCCCCCACACACACACACACATAGAAGGACAGGTTCTCTTTCTGAGCATAAATCCAGCATTCCAGGACAGCCCCTGCCACCGGGCACGGGACCCCATCTCATCTGCACGTCACCCCAGAGGTTGGTGGGAAGCATCCCCCCCGTCTCAGGAGGAATGGGGAAAACGGAGATTCCCCCTTCAAGCCCACCACGCCAGGCCACACAACCAGCTCTGTGCCATCCTTGGTGCCACAAAAACATGCACGAGAGAAGACGAGAACCAGGGAAAAACCCAAGAGACCCTCAGGTATCCACGAGGCTCTTTGGAAACAAAGGGAAACCTTCGCCCGTCCCCTGGCCTGGTTGGGCACTTTGCTCCTGCACGGGCCCGTCTCTCCCAGCCAAGTTAGGAAGGCCGGCCTCTAGTCCTCCAACAGGCTCACCCTGCTCCCACTGCACGCAAGTCCCCGTGCGGGGGGCAGTGTTCCCTCTAAGCTGAGTTAGAGTAAGCTAGCTCACAGTTTTTTAGCCTCTGGCTCACACATTTTTGTCTTAACTCAGGAAGGATGACTCCAGAGCAAACTGATTTATGTAGTAGCCAAATTGCTTGCTCACAACCTTAATGCCTGTAGCTCACAAAGTAGAATTTTTGCTCACAAGACTCCACAGCTTAGAGGGAACACTGGCGGCGGGGGGGGGCCTTTGGCCTCCTGCCTCCACCATCGTCTGAGTGCAGGAAGGGTCCCTGGCCAACACCCTTCCTGAGGCCTGCCCGGGGCTTCTAGAATGTGGGCGGGTGGGGCCTAGGGGGCTTTTATCCTGCCCGGCAGTCCTAACTGTGCACAGTCAAAGGCATCCTGCTAGGAAAACCACCTGCCTGAAATGTTGAAGACTGACTACGATGTACAATGATATCCCTCCCTGACATGTTGTGGCTGGCCCCATTTTGTGATGGTGCCAGAATTCCACAGGCGCCCACAGGCCCAAAGAGGTTGGGGACCCCTGGCTCAGAGAGAGAGACAGAGAGAGAAAGAGCAGGAAGAGTCACTTGGGGGTCACCCTCCACTAAGACTGCCTGCCCCCCTCCCCCTTTCAAGAGGCTACAAGGCACAGGATGGGTTTTTGCTGTATTCAATCTGCTTTTAAAATAGTGTTTTAAAACAATTTGCTCATCCACTAGCCCTAAACTGGGGGCAAATTCCTCCCTCCCTCCCTCCCTCTGTCTCCCCAAAGCCTGAGCTGGGCCTGATCCTGCCATCGTGTGCTTGCAAAGAAACAAAGTGTTCTTCCTTTCCCGTTCCAGCAACGTCAAGAAGCAAAGCCCCATCAGGGTCCTCTTTGCCTTCCAGAGCGATCTGGCCTCTGCAAATTCTTGCAGGACTGACCTGAACAAGCTGATCCCCCTCCCCTTTCCCAGAAGAGCCAGGCTTGGCCAGCAGACGCTGACGGCCACCTTCGGCCACTGCAATGCAGCACTGAGAAGTCCCCAGCCCCTCTGCCGGGAGCACGGACGGGGGGGAGAGAGCTGGTGCCAGACTCCAGCAGCGGGGCAGGCCCACATGGCTCCATCAGAACCCAGGACAAGAACACGGAGGAGCAGAGCTTGGCAGCCGCCCTCACCAGTGTCCCTCGGGCAAAGGAGCAACAGGGGTGTACCCGCTGATCTAGGGCAAAGGGCACGGCTATTTAGACAGAGGCCACTTTAAACGGCGGCTGTCTCAGCCCAAGCCAAGCAGAGGCAGGGGGCCCAAGGGTGCTCCCTCGCAGGGGGAGCGGGTATGGAGGGCATGGAGACAGCAGCAAGGCCACAAAGCAGCGGCAACCTTTGAGGTGCCTGGCACAGGCCCAACCCCTCCTCAAAACACCCCGGGAGAGTCTGCAGAGAGCTCCCTGGGAGGACGGAAACCCCTCCCCGCTTCACGAAAAGGCACCTCCTGGGGACCTGTTGGGGGAAAGAGCCCGGAAAGAGGCCGGAGAGGTGGAAGAATGCAGACACAGAAATGACCCAGAAGGAGCTCAGATGGGGGGGGGGGAGCCACTTCCCCACTGGACGGGCACTCTGCATGCCAGCCGGGAGGGAGGGAGGGAGGGAGGGAGGGAGGGAGGGAGGGAGGGAGGGAGGGAAGGATTCCGGCCCCAGAGCCGCCAGGGGGTGGAAGCTGCCACCCTCCTCCCTTGCACAGGGACCCTCCTGGCCGCTGGGGAAGAGCTCCAGCCAGCCGGCCTGTCCGAGGAGAAGGAGGACCTGGGTCAGCCGCCGCCGCCGGGACACTTACGAGTGGAGACCGTGGACCCCGCCCTCGATCTGGGCTGACATCGTCCGCTTCTCAAACTTCAGCTCTCCGGAGTACATCATTGACCTGGCAAGAGAACATCCGAGGGGGAGGAGGGATCAGCCTGCCGCCCCCAATTGCCACCCCACTCCCAGCCCCACATCTCCTTGTTCTCTTCAGCCGCTCCTGAGATGACAGACGGGCGCATGGTGGAATTTAAAAACAGCTGACGCTCTTCTGAGTTCTTCTTTAAATCAAGACAGGATGCAAGTTTTAAGGGGCTGTGTCTTGGGGGGGGGTCGGTCAGGGGCCTTCCAATGAGTCAAGAGTGGAACTTCCATTTTCATGGGCAGTTTACCCCTGAATGCCGGAGGATGGCTCCCTCCACCGGGGGCTGGAACAGAGAGGGCCCCTTCTGCCGAATCTAGCAAGAGTTAAACCCCCCCCCCATGGGAAAAGGCACCAGCATGGTGCCCCTCCCAATCCAGGGGTCACGGGGCTGTAATTTGGGGGGGGGCATTTCTGCAGAAGGGGCTGCCGGCCCTCTCCCTCACTCACGATGCCAGTGGCACCAGCATGGTAGTGCGGTTCGAGCACTGGACTCGGATCTGGAAAGCCCAGGTTCAAATCCATGGATGCTCGCAGGTGACTGCGGACCAGTCACACTCTCTCCGCCTAACCTGACTGATGGGATATTAGGGAGCCGGAAAAAGTGCTGAGGAGGGTGAAAAAGATGGTAAAGGGGTTGGAGCCCCTCCCCAACAAGGAAACGCAGGAGAGATGGGCACTTCTCAGGTTGGAAAAGAGACAACTAAGGGGGGGGGGAACAGGACAGAAAGAACTTTTCCTCCCTCTCCCAAAAGACTAGAACTCGAGGGCCTCCAATGAAGCCGATGGGCAGTAGGTTCAGGACAGACAAAAGGAAATACCACTTTACACAGAGAGCGATTAAAATGTGGAATTCACTGCCAGAGGATGTCATGATGATGGCCACAGGAACAAACAGCTTTACAGGAGGGCTAGACAAATTAATGGAGGATTAGTCTATGAGTGTCTACTAGCCATGGTGGCAGAGGGGAACCTCCACATTCAGAGGCAGTCAACCCCTGAATCACAGAGCCAGAAGGCAACCTCAGGGGAAGGCCTCAGGCTTCTATGCCCTGTTGTTGGCCCTGCAGAGGGACTGGTTGGCCACTGTGTGAGAAAAGGATGCTGGACTGGATGGACCCTCTCTGTTCTGACTCAGCAGGGCTCTTCTGATTATCAGGGGAAGGCTTCGGCCTCTCTGCCCTGTTGCTGGCCCTCCAGAGGAACTGGCTGGCCACTGTGTGAGACGGGAGGCTGGACTGGATGGACCCTCATTGGTCTGACCCAGCAGGGCTCTTCTGATTATCAGGGGATGGCCTCGGCCTCTTTGCCCTGTTGCTGGCCCTCCAGAGGAACTGGTTGGACCCTGGGTGAGATGGGAGGCTGGACTGGATGGACCCTCCCTGGTCTGACCCAGCAGGGCTCTTCTGATGTTCTCCTCAGGGGAAGGCCTCGGCCTCTCTGCCCTGTTGTTGGCCCTCCAGAGGAACTGGCTGGCCCCTGGGTGAGACGGGAGGCTGGACTGGATGGACCCTCCCTGGTCTGACCCAGCAGGGCTCTCCTGAGGTTCTCCTCAGGGGAAGGCCTCGGTCTCTCTGCCCTGTTGCTGGCCCTCCAGAGGAACTGGCTGGCCACTGTGTGAGGCAGGAGGCTGGACTGGATAGACCCTCCCTGGTCTGACCCAGCAGGGCTCTCCTGAGGTTCTTATCAGGGGAAGGCCTTGGCCTCTCTGCCCTGTTGCTGGCCCTCCAGAGGAACTGGCTGGCCCCTGTGTGAGGCAGTATGCTGCACTAGATGGACCCTCCCTGGTTTGACCCAGTCAGGGCTCTTCTGACGTTCTTCTCAGGGGAAGGGCTCGGCCTCCCTGCCCTCTTGTTGGCCCTGCAGAGGGACTGGTTGGCCTCTGGGTGAGACCGGATGCTGGACTGGATGGACCTTCCCTGGTCTGACCCAGCAGGGCCCTCCTGTAGATCTTACGTTCAGGGTTGTTGTGAGACTTCATTGGAGAAGGGGAGAGGACTGTGGACCACTCTGGGTGCCCATTGGGGAGAAAAGAGGTACAAATAAACAAGCAAAGGGATCCCAGCAAAGCAGCAGCCACGGAGAAGGGATTGCAGGAGCACGCAGCAGAAAGCCACAGAAAACAGTCGCTGGGCCCAGGCCAGAAACACCCGCAGGCGCAACAGGGAAACACCAGAGTGACCCTCCTCTCAGCCACGGAAGCAGCCCAACACACGCCACGGCAGCTTCTCTGCAACATCCCTTTTGCGTCTACACAAAAATGACAATGGCTGTCTTTTTGACAGACCGTTCCTGAGCTGCAGAAATAGTAATAATAGAGAACACAGTCATGACTTCAAGCCCGACCACTCCCTAAATTTGCACACACTCCTCCCTGCGATGAAGAAGAGATGTTGCAGCGATGCAAGGCAAACACCCGAGGCCTCAGGGCCAGCCTGCTAACAGCCAGGGGGAGCGGCAAAGCTGGGGGCCCACCCGTGGGGTGGGGGGAGACACGCGGGGCCCGCACCAGGAAGCGTCCAAGCCGTGAGCCAGCCAGGGGGCACACCCATCGCCTCCCCACCCTCCGGCTTCTTCCTCACCGCAGAACGGAGAGGCTTTTCGCTCCGATGTCCTGGCAGCCGTGCTGGATGCCAGCAATCAGGTAGGGCACGAACTTCTGGATGGATCCCTTGTCCTGGATGGAGCCCGAGACGCCCTGCGCCACCTTCACTTTGTCCCCCTCGCTGCAGGGCAGGGAGAGACGGCGCAGAGTCAGGCACCAGAGGGGACGGGAGCCCCGCCCCACACAGGAGGGGACTCCGCTGGAGTCCGGCCGGCCAGTCCTTAAGACATGCCAGGCGAAAGGGTGGCACAAGCACCCCCCCGAGGACAGAGAGGGGCTGGGAACCCCCTGCTGCGCCTGAGGAGGCCACCATTTGGACAGCCACCAACGGAGGAGGAGGAGGAAGAGATTGGATTTATACCCCCAGCCCTTCACTAACTGCTTTCCCTTCCCCTCCCCACCTGTGAGGTAGGTGGGGCTGAGAGAGCTCTGACAGAAACTGCTCTTTTTCAAGGACAGCTGTGCCAGAACTATGGCTTGCCCAAGGTCATCCAGCAGGTGCAAGTGGAGGAGTGGGGAATCAAACCCAGTTCTCTCAGATTAGAGTCCGCGCACTCAACCATGACACCAAACTGGAGAAGAGATTGGATTTCTACTCTGCTCTTCACTACTTGAAGGAGTCTCAGAGCGGCTTACAAACTCCTTTCCCTTCCCCTCCCCACAACAGACACCCTGTGAGGCAGGTGGGGCTGAGAGAGCTCTTGACAGAAACTGCTCTTTTTCAAGAACAGCTCTTATCAGAACTATGGCTTGCCCAAGGTCATCCAGCAGGTGCAAGTGGAGGAGTGGGGAATCAAACCCAGTTCTCTCAGATTAGAGTCCGCGCACTCAACCACGACACCAAACTGGAGAAGAGATTGGATTTCTACCCTGCCCTTCACTACCCGAAGGAGTCTCAGAGGGGCTTACAAACTCCTTTCCCTTCCCCTCCCCACAGCAGAACAGACGCCCTGTGAGGAGGGTGGGGCTGAGAGAGCTCTTTCCAGAACTGCTCTTTCAAGGACAGCTCTTGTCAGAACTCACGACTGGCCCAAGGTCACACCAGCAGCTGCATGCGGAGGAGTGGGGAATCAAGCCGGGTTCTCCCAGATTAGAGTCCGCACACTTAACCACTACACCAAACTGGATAGACACAACAGCCGAGCAGACCCAGCTGCAGATGGCTGGCCTGAACCACTGCAAGGCAGACTGTGGAGAGGGGAGGGGAGGGGATTCCTGCCCCAGCCACACCAGCAAGCCCCCCACCCCCATTTCGCCTCCCACTGGGGCCTGCTCCTCTGCCTTCCCAACTCAGCTCCTCGACACAGGTGGGGAACGCTGCCTTCAGCACAGTTGGCTGGGTGGGCGGCTAGTCCCAGCCCCTGTCCTCTTCGGGGGGGGGGGGCTTTTGACCATCAGCATGCCGGGGGGGGCAGTTCTGCAGCAGGGACACACGTCCTCCGGCTGCCGCGTGGTCTTTTGGCCCCGAGTCTAGCTTTGTGAGGTCTTCCCCTTCCTTGAAATGGATTTGCCCCAACGGTTCGGTGCATGCTGCTTCTCCCTCCAGCCCCCGCTGTGCCCCTCCTTCACCTGAACGTGGCCCCGTTGCCCTCCCGGTGGGCACCCAAGCCCCCTCCCCCCACGCACCTGAAATAGCGCTTCTGGCTGCTGCTGTTCTTCTCCATGGCGTCCAGAGACCCCATCCCCCGGTACTTCTTCAGCCGCACCCCATCGGAGAAGAAGTATTCCCCCGGAGCCTCCGTCGTGGCCGCCAGCAAGGAGCCCATCATGACTAGGAGGGGAGAGAGGGAGGGAAAGAAGAAGGAGGAGAAGGAGAAGAAGAGGTTGGATTTATACCCTGCCCTTCACTCGGAGTCTCAGAGCGGCTAACAAACTCCCTTCCCTTCCCCTCCCCATGACAGACACCCTGCAAGGGAGGTAGGGCTGAGAGAGCTCTCTTGAGAACTGTTCTTTCAAGAACAGCTCTGAGAGAACTATGGCTTGCCCAAGGTCACGCCAGCAGGTCCAAGTGGAGGAGTGGGGAATCAAACCTGGTTCTCCCAGATTAGAGTCCGCTCACTTAACCACTACACCAAAAAGAGAGAGAGAGAGAGAGAGAGAGAGAGAGAGAGAGAGAGAGAGAGAGAGAGAGAGAGAGAGAGAGAGAGAGAGAGAACAAATATCTGCAGAAGTGGGCATGCCCACAAAAGCTTCTACACCCTGAATAAAACTTTGTTGGTCTTCAAGGTGCCCCACCGGACTCAAACGTTGTTGTTGCTTCAGACCAACATGGCGAAGCAATAAAGCAAGAAGACGGTGACCTCCCCCACCCCCCCATTTTGGACTGTGGTTCAGCTCGGCCTCTGGCCACACCCCTACAAGAGTCTATGCTTGGGGCTCTTCAGCTTGGAGAAACGACGGCTGAAGGGTGACATGATCGAGGTTTATAAGATTATCAATGGGATTGAGCAGGTTGAGAAAGAAGTACTTTTCTCCCTTTCTCACAATACAAGAACTCGTGGGCACTCCATGAAATTGCTGAGCAGTCGGGTTAGAACGGATAAAAGGGAGTCCTTCTTCACCCAAAGATTGATTAACACGTGGAATTGACTGCCACAGCAGGTCGTGGCAGCTACAAGCATGGACAGTTTCAAGAGGGAATTGGATAAACATATGGAGCAGAAGTCCATCAGGGGCTATTAGCCCCAGGGTATAGATGGGAACTCTCAGTCTGGGGCAGGTGATGCACTCTATCCTTGGTGCTTGGGGGGGGGTGCAGTGGGAGGGCTTCTGGTGTCCTGGCCCCACTGCTGGACCTCCTGATGGCACCTGGTATATTTTGGCCGCTGTGTGACAGAGTGTTGGACTAGATGGGCCATTGGCCTGATTCAACATTGGCTTCTCTTATGTTCTTATGTATTGCCAGCAGTGCCAGATTTTTTGAAGGGGAGGGGGAGAGGCAGGGCCCCAGAAGGAGGAGATTGGATTTATACCCTGCCCTTCACTCGGGAGTCTCAGAGCAGCTTACGAACTCCTTTCCCTCCCCACAACAGACACCCTGGGAGGTAGGTGCAGCTGAGAGAGCCCTGACAGGAACTGCTTTTTTTCAAGGACAGCTCTTTTCAGAACTGTGACTGACCCAAGGTCACATCAGCAGCTGCGAGTGGAGGAGTGGGGGAATCAAACCCGGTTCTCCCAGATTAGAGTCCGCGCACTTCACCACTACACCAGACGAGCAGCAGATGCAAAACACTGAGGGTTTTATTTATGCTGCAAAGAACACACCAAATATCTAAAAGAGGAAGCCCAAGAGAGCCGAAGGAAAATATGCCCGCAGCTTCTCAAAAAGCAGCCCGCAGCTTCTCTTGGAAGTTGGTGCAGAAAAAAGCACATTTCCACACTCGAGGCGCCCTTCTACTTCCAGGTGCGTTCCCCCTCCAGAGAGAGGGGCAGAGGCTTCCCGTGTGCTGACAAGCCCCACTCACCGGTGGATGCGCCAAGCGAGAGGGCCTTCACCACGTGCCCCACGGTCTGGATGCCGCCGTCTGCGATCACGGGCACGCCGAACCTGCGGGCATACTCGGCTACTTTGTAGACTGCTGTGCCTTGCGGCCGGCCACACGCCATCACTGGAGTGCAGAGAGAGAAAGACGGCGGGGCTCAGAGGGGGCAGCCCTGGGGCTGGACGGAATTCCCCCCCCCGACGCCCAGCCCTGGCCCTTCACGAGAGTCACCTCACCCCCACCCCCGCTGGAAGGGCCAGCGCAGCTGTGAGAGCAGAGATCAGAGAGGAAGGAAAAGGGTGCGCCCCCCCGTCTAAAACTGCTGCTCTCTGGGTAGGAATGGGCAAGCAGTCAAGCCACACAGGTCACCACAGCAGGCTTGAGAAAGAAGTACTTTTCTCCCTTTCTCAAAATGCAAGAACTCGTGGGCACTCCATGAAACTGCTGAGCAGTCAGGTTAGAACGGATAAAAGGAAGTCCTTCTTCACCCAAAGAGTGATTAACACATGGAATTCAGCACTACAAGAGGTGGTGGCAGCTACAAGCAGGGACAGTTTCAAGAGGGAATTAGATAAACATCTCGAGCAGAAGTCCATCAGTGGGTATTAGCCACAGGGTATAGATGGGAGCTCTCAGTCTGGGGCAGGTGATGCACTCTATTCCTGGTGCTGGAGGGGGCAGCAGTGGGCGGGCTTCTGGTGCCCTGGCCCCACTGCTGGACCTCCTAATGGCACCTGGTATATTTTGGCCGCTGTATGACAGAGTGTTGGACTGGATGGGCCATTGGCCTGTTCTTATGTTCTCTTAGAACCCATTCTTGCTCACTGGATCTGTTGCCAGCAGCAAAGGCGGCCTCCAAGCAGGACATGCTGGAGTCTAAGAGGGGCCCTTCCACTCAGCCACACCTTATCCGGCCAGCAATGCTCCCTCTAAGCCGGGGGGGTCTTGTGAGCAAAAATTCTGCTTTGTGAGCAACTGGCATTAAAGTTGTGAGTGAGCCATTTGGCTACTGCATAAATTAGTTTGCTCTGGAGCCATCCTGCCTGAGCTAAGACAAAAATGCGTGAGCTGGAGGCTAAAGAACTGTGAGCTGGCTCACACTCACTCACCTCAGAGGGAACACTGCTGGCCAGCAACTTACTGTGCAGCCCAAAGCACAGACATGGTGCTCACACACAACCGTTTTTACTCAACACAGAGGGGCAGGAGTCCGTGGGCCGTGGCGCGAATTCACCTTCAAGGGCCAGTGGTTCAAGTTGCATGGGAAAGACGCTTACTGAGAATGCAGGGCGTGAACCCGTGAATCGTTTCCAGAAACGGGCGCAGCCTGCTTTCCCAGACAGAGAGGCAGCCGCCGTCTTCTCCTGCCCAACTGCAGCCGCGGGACGGCGTCACTTTGGGACTCAATGACCTTCACCCACACTAAAGGTGGTGCCCGCCCGCCCGCCCTCCCCTGGCCCAGGCTGCTGGGCATCATGCCCCCCGCCTGCCAAGAAGGGGACAGCTTTCCCTCGGACCAGCTAGAACCGCTCTGTCCCTTTCACTCAGCCCTCAGAACACCCAGAGGAAACACTCTGCGCAACAGGCAGCACAAACACACGGCACCCTTTGCAAAAACCAGCACCAGCACGGCTCCCGGCAGCCACCCCCCAGCCTCTGCAGCCGCCTGGGACGCACCTTCTTGTGTGATGCAGATGGAGCCACAGCCCATCCCCACGCGCAAGGCGTCCACCCCAGCGTCGATGAGGTTCTTGGCCTGGGCGGCTGTCACCACTGTGCATCCAATAGGAGAGAAAGCAGAGGGGCCTATGAAATACCTGGCCTTCGGGCACACGCTCCAGGCTGCACACGGACAGCCGTCTCCCCAGCACAGCAACCGAGACCTTGGTGGTGGTGGTGGCAGCGAAGGACCTTGGAGACCACCCGCACCCCGCCCTCTGGGGGCCCCCGCCAAGTATGTTGCTCCTGCACCACAAAGGCAGGGCCTGGGCCCCTTCCGCTGTTCCCGCCTGCCCTGCATCAGTAAATCACGTGGCAAACACGGGGGGCCCTGTCCAGAAACAAAACACATGTAAAAAGAGGAGAGATTGGATTCATACCCCGCCCTTCACTGCCCAAAGGAATCTCAGAGTGTCTTACAAACTCCTTTCCCTTCCCCTCCCCACAACAGACACCCTGCGAGGTAGGCGGGGCTGAGAGAACTTCTGACAGAAACTCCTCTTTTTCAAGGACAGCTCTCATCAAGACTATGGCTCGCCCAAGGTCATCCAGCAGCTGCAAGTGGAGGAGTGGGGGAATCAAACCCCGATTCTCCCAGATTAGAGTCTGCACACATAACCAACTACAAGGTAAAGGTAAAGGTTCCCTTGCTTGAAAGCCAGTCGAATCCGACTCTAGGGTTGCGGTGCTGATCTCCATTTCAAAGCCGAAGAGCCAGCGCTGTCCGAAGACATTTCCGTGGTCATGTGGCCAGCATGACTAAACACCAAGGTGCACAGAACGCTGTTACCTTCCCACCGAAGTGGTACCTATTGATCTACTTGCAATTTCTTGCTTTCGAACTGCTAGGTTGGCAGGAGCTGGAACTAGAGACAGGAGCTCACCCCGTCATGCGGCACTCTCGGGTCTTGAACTGCTGAACTACTGACCTTCCACAGCCTGCAGTTTAGTGTCTTAACCACTTGAGCCACCGCAGCTCCAACCAACTACAAACGGGCTCTCAAAAAGCCAGCAGCAGGATGAGGACCCAAGAGAGAGCTGAGGGCTCCCTCTCGGCTTGTGCAGTGCCTCAGTCCAGAAAGAACAAGCCAGGGCGTGGGACTTTCAGGCACAGCTTTGGAATGAAAAGAAAAACCGTGAGCCACGCAGGCCTTTTCCAGCCTCCGTGGTCAACAGGATGCTGCCCTAGATGGGCCACGGGTCTAGATCCAGCCGTGCACAGAGAATAGTGATGGTTTTGGTCCCTGGTCTTTCTCCCACAGTGGGCTTTGCAATCTCGGGGGCTTATTATCCACCAGGCAGTGAGGCTCTGTACATAGAATCACAAAGTTGGAAGGGGCCATAGAGACCATCCAGTCCAACTCCCTGCCCAATGCAGAACCAGCCAAAATCATCCCTGACAAACATTCCTCCAGCCTCTTCTTGAAAGGTGTCAGCAAAGGGGAGCTCGCCACCTCCGTAGGCAGCTGATCCCACCTTTGAACCACTCTGACCACGAGAAAGTTTTTCCTAATATCCAGCCGATACATTTCTGCCTGTAATTTAAACCCATTGCTTCGGGTCCTCTCCTCTGCTGCCAGCTGGAATGGCTCCCTGTCCTCCAAATGACAGCCTTTCAAATATTTAAAGAGAGCAATCCTGTCTCCCCTCAGTCTCCTCTTCTTCAAACTAAAGGCCCTCAGCCCTTCCTCATAGGGCTCAGTCTCCAGACCCCTGATCATTCTCGTCGCTCTCTTCTGCACCCTCTCGATTTTGCCCACATCTTTTTTGAAGGGAGGCCTCCAGAACTGCGCACGGGACTCCAGGTGCGGCCCGACCAAGGCAGTCTACAGAGGGGCTACGACCTCCCGCGATTTCGATGCCGTGGCCCTTTTAATGCAACCCAAGACTGAATTTGCCTCTGTCCCTCTGTAATCACCAACTGAATTAAGACACCTGGTGGATTTAGTCTGTTGGGGAGGAGGGAGCACAAATGCCTGGAACCCACTCTTGGCTGTTGAAGCAAAACGCTGCAGATTGATAAATGACCTGGTGCCACAAGGATTTCGCTGGCTCCCTGCCCATTATTTCTGCAATCTCTGAAAGGGGGGGGGGGCTCTCTTGTGGCTCCAGGGTCATGCTGCACATGCGGCTGCTGCTGCCGCCCAGGGTGGGCCAAAGAAGAGCTGGTTTTCTATACCCCGCTTATCTCTACCTGCAGGAGTCTCAAAGCGGCTTACAACCCCCTTTCCCTTCCTCTCCAACACCACAGGCGCCCTGTGGGGCTGGACAAGTTCCGAGGGATCCCCCAGCAGGCTTCACGTAGTGGGGGGGGGGCGGGGAGGAGTGGGGAAGTGAACCCAGCTCTCCAGATTGGGAGCCCCCCCTCGCTCTCCATTTCCAGAACACGGCGACTTTTCTCCAGTCTCATTCCCAGACTCGCTACGGCACTGACCCAGCCGGGGCAGCATGTACAGAGTGAGGAGCATGGCTGTTGGCACCGAGCACCCCACCAGCCCTGCAGGGCGGCACTGGCAGACCAGGCTGCTTTCCTCAAGTGCCGACTCCGGTGGGGGGGGGGCAGGCTCTGCTGACTTCCTGAACCGGCAGGGATGTCAACAGCTGCCGTTATGAGTCCAGCAGGAAAGGAGGGGTGGAGGGCCGGCCCCCGTGGGCAGGTGCCCAACCCTCCGCCTTGCGCACACCAGCCCAGCAGAGCACCCTGCCTCCCAGCACCCCCTTGGAGGAGGAGGAGGCCCCTTTGCGGAAGGGCGGGGCTGCCCACGGGCCCCCACCATGCACCACTACCCCCCAATGCTCACCATTGCCGCCAATGACCTGCAGTTCCGGGTACTTGTGCTTGATGTAGTGGATCATGTTGATCTGGTAGACCGAGTTTCCCTGAGAGGAGTCCTGGGGGAGGGGGCAGAAGGAGGGGGAAGCAGAAGAGACGGACCCATGAGAGGGTGGGGAGAGGACCGGGGGGGGGGGCAGGCCTTCCCCCTCGCAGAAGACTGGGCACATGGGGAACAGGTGGCACTTGGGCGGGCCAGCCTGGCTGTGGTCTCAGCTCTGCTGGGATGCTCTGAGCGAATCAGAGGCGGCCTCGAATTCAGCTCTCTCCCTCTCTCTCTCTTTCTGGGAAAAAACAACCAGGCTCCTTGCTCTTTCCTGGGCAGTCTGGGGTTTCTGCAGCCAAACCAACACAGGCCCTGGGCCATACGGAGGACAAAAACAGGGACCCCCGGCCGATCAGCACATCTGGAATTCTCACACGGCAACAAAATGGCTTCCCTACAATGGTGGCCACAAGCTTGACTCCAGTCCCCAACAGCCCATCATAGAATCACAGAATGTTAGAGTTGGAAGGGACCCTGCAGGTCATCTAGTCCAACCCCCTGCACTCTGCAGGAGCAGAGCCGAAAGAGAGCCCTACAACATACCCGAAAGATGGTAATCCAGCCTCCACTTAAAAACGTCCCATGAAGGAGCATCCACCACCTCCCGAGGCAGACTGTTCCACTGCTCAACCACTCTTACAGTTAGGAGGTTTCTCCTGATATCTAGCCGGTAACGACTCCTTGTCATTTCCACCCATTGGATCTAGTCTTGCAGTCCAGGGCAAGAGAGAATAGACCTGCTCCATCTTCTACATGACAGCCTTTCAAATACTTGAAGACGGCAATCAAGTCCCCTCTAAGTCTTCTCTCTTTCCCAGGCTAAACATACCCAACTCTTCCAGCCTTTCCTTGTAAGACTTGGATTCCAACCCTCTCCCCATCCTGGTCACCCTCTTCTGGACATGCTTGAGCTTGTCAACATCCTTGCTAAAGTGTGGTGCCCAAAACTGGACACAGGACTCCAGGTGAGACTGACCAGAGAAACCTTGCTGGGCAAGAGCTCCACCTCCCGGCCCGGCCCACCTCTGAAAAAAGACACCTGGTGGGAGCCCAAAAAGGGGTGGGCGGAGGCCACGCCCCTCCTGCACCACGCTGGGGGGGACCCTGGACTAATTAAACCACCTCCTTTCCTCCCATGCGCCTCTTTCAAGCAGCACCTGAAACAGGCAAAGAAACGCTGGGAGGCAGAAAGGCAGGTGTTGGGAGTGGGGGTGAGTGTCCAATTTTGGGAGCTCCTTTGCCCCCCTCCCCAGTGGTTTTGCTCTTTTGTATGCTGTTAGCAGAATTCTGCAACTCAAATAATTTACGGTGACGTGGGACAGACATTTAAAATAAATGCGTCCAGAGCACATTGCACAATGACGGAAACACCGGAGAATGGAAAAGCTGACTGAAATTGTTGTCGGAGGCTTTCACGGCCGGAGTTCATTACTTGCTGTAGGCCACACAACCCAGAAAATCTACAGCAACTGACTGAAATTACTTCATGTTTACACAACACGCAGAAGAAGAGAAGAGGAAGAGGAGATTGGATTTATACCCCGCCCTTCACTATCCAAAAGAGTCTCAGAGCGGCTTACAAACTCCTTTCCCTTCCCCTCCCCACAAGAGACACCCTCTGAGGTAGGTGGGGCTGAAAGAGCTCTGACAGAAACTGCTCTTTGTCAAGAACAGCTCTTGTCAGAACTCACGACTGACCCAAGGTCATACCAGCAGGTGCAAGGGGAGGAGTGGGGGAATCAAACCCGGTTCTCCCAGATTAGAGTCTGCGCTCTTAACCACTACACCAAACGGGGCTTCCGTCATCTGCAAGTGCCACAACGCCCCCCTCGCCACAAGGCACTCCTCGTCTCCTCATGCATCGCCCAAGAGGCCCCCAGCCCCACGCAGGGCCTGAGGAGGGCCAGCAGAAGCCAGACCCCCCTCGGCCAGCCCGGCAAAGCCTCACCCGCGAGGGCCCCCCCCCTCCCAGACCCACCAGCACGACCACGTCCACGCCCGCCTGCATGAGGAGGTCGAGGCGATACTTGTCGTCTTCCCGGGTGCCGATGGCCGCCCCGCAGAGCAGCTGCTTGCGCGAGTCCTTTGAGGCCAGCGGGTAGTCGCGGTTCTTCTTCAGGTCCGTGCGGGCGATGATGGCCACCAACTCGTCCACGTCGTTCACGATGGGGAGCTTCCCTGGGGAGGGAATTAGGAAGGGCCCGGTGAGGGGGCCGGGTTCTCAGCCTGCGGGGGGCATGTGTGGGGAAGTGGCACCTCCCTCCCTCCTTCCCCCTGGGCCCTGGCACGCCAACACACACCCCAAACGCTTGGTCTGAAGCGGACCCCGAGCCCCTCCTGACCCCCACCCCACCCCGAGGGTACCTTTCTTGCTCCGCTGTAGGATCTCGTTGGCCTCTTTTAAGGTGACCCCCGCCGGAGCCACGACCAGGTCGTTGCGCTTGGTCATGACCTGCAGGGGAAGCCAGGAGTGTGGGCGGGGGAGGGGGTCGCCAGCAGCCACCCCCCCCCAGGCCTCTTTTGCCAGTCCAAGCTCTCCAGAGCCCTGCCCCCTCTAAGCTGTGGAGTCTTGACAGCAAAAATTCTCCTTCCCGAGCTATTGGCATTGAAGTTGTGAGCGAGCGGTTCGGCTACTGCATAAATTGGTCTGCTCTGGAGCCCTCGTTCCTGAGCGAAGGCAAAAAAGTGTGAGCCGGAGGCTAAAAAACCGTGACCTAGCTCACACTCACTCAGCTTAGAGGGAACACTGCTCACAACCCATGCTCCCTCTAAGCTGTGGAGTCCTGTGAGCAAAAATGCTACTTTGTGAGCTGCTGGCATTAAAGTTTTGAGTGAGTGATTTGGCTACTGCATAAATTAGTCTGTTCTGGAGCCCTCCTTCCTGAGCGAAGGCAAAAATGTGTGAGCCGGAGGCTAAAGAACTGTGAGCCAGCTCACACTGACTCAGCTTAGAGGGAACACTGCTCACAGCCCCCCCACCCCACAACCCGCCCCAGCCTCCCCTGCACCAGCCCCCGCCCCCCCAGCAGCCTCAGGATAAGCCCTCCTGCGGGGGGTGGGGAGGGGCCTCTTGCCTAGGGGGTTCTGCAGGGCTGAGGACAAGGAGGCCTTTTGCCTCCCCCACCTTGCCTACCTCGCTGAGGGGGGTGCCGTAGTCCTTCTCGGAAAGGAAGTCGATGTCTCGCGAGGTGACGATGCCCACCAGCTTGCTGCCCATCTTGCCCGTCTCCGTGACCGGGATGCCCGAGAAGCCGTGCCGGATCTTGGCCTCGAAGACGTCGCCGACCGTGTGGGTGGGGCTGAGCACCACGGGGTCCGTGATGAAGCCCTGCTCAAATTTCTGCAGGGAGGAAAAAAGAGGGGTATTGTGAGAAAGGGAGAAAAGGACTACTTTCTCCTCCTTCTCTATCCCACGCATGATCTTATAAGCCTCGGTCATGGCGCCCCTCAGCCATCGTTTCTCCAAGCTACAGAGCCCTAACCTCTTTAACTTTCTTCATACAGAAGGCGCACTGTCCCCTTAATCATTTTAGTTGCCCTCTTCTGCACCTTTTCCAGTGCTATAATATCTCAGAATCACAGAGTTGGAAGGGGCCTCCAGGGTCATCTAGTCCAACCCCCTGCCCAATGCAGGAAATTCACAAACACCTCCCCCTCCGCACCCGCAGTGACCACTGTTTCATGCCCAGAAGATGACAAAAAAAAAAACCCTCCAGGATTGCTTCCGGACCCCAAAGTGGCAATTGGCATTTCCCTGGGCGCGTAAGAAAGGGCCACAAGAACTAAGCACCGAGGCCACCCTTTCTGCTCTCCCTCTCATGATCTGCCTGAGTTCACAGAATCAGCATTGCTGTCAGAGGGCCATCTAGCCTCTGTCTGAAAACTTCCACAGAAGGAGAGCCCACCGACTCCCAAGGAAGCTTGTTCTACTGAGGAACCGCTCTAACTGTCAGGAAGTTCTTCCTAACGTTTAGTCAAAAACTCTTCTGACTTAATTTCAACCCGCTGGTTCTGGTCTGACCTTCTGGGGCAACAGAAAGCAACTCTGCACCATCCTCTATATGCCAGCCCTTCAACTACTTGAAGATGGTTATCGTACCACCTCTCAGTCGTCTTGTTGGGAGGTGTGGTGACCAAAACTGTACACAGTTCTCCGAATGAGGCCGCACCATCGATTTATATAGGGGCATTGTGATAACTGGCTGATTTGTTTTCAGCCCCCTTCCCAAGAATCCCCATCATAGCGTTGACCTTTTTTTTAATTGCAGTTGCACACTTGAGCCAACATTTTCAGTGAGTTATCTACCACGACTCCAAGATCTCTCTCCTGGTCAGTTACTGCCAGTTTGGACCTCATCCACATGTGTTTGTTAGTTAGGATTTTTGACTCTGATGTGTGTTACTTTGCACTTGCCCATGCTGAACCACATTTGCCCTGATGATGCCAACTCGCCCAGCCCTGCGTAAGACCAGGGCGTGAGAAGGGCCAGCATCCACTCTCAGGCTCTGCCACGGACCCCCCCCCCAAGGTTCTGCAGCCAACCTAAGGGGAATGACCATCCATGGGTCAAGGGGGTCCCTTGCCCAGCATGCCCCACATCCCACGACTCCCGACGGCTGTGGACACGCTCCAAAGGCACCTACCTTGACCTTGCGGACCTCGTTGGCCTGGAATTCTGGGGTGCAGTTGTGATGGACGATCCCAATCCCACCCATCAGCTGCAAGAGAGAAACAGGGAGGGAACCTTGGAGTCACAGGGACTAAGCAGGAGGCCTGACGCCACCCAGGCCCAGCCTGTGCCGCATGGGGTGGGGGCACTGCTCCCCCTCCTCCCCTGCAGAGCTCAGAGGACTGCAGACAGAGAGCAGGAAAGTGCAAGGAGAAGGGAAGGGAAGGGAAGGAAGGGAAGGGAAGGGAAGGGAAGGGAAGGGAAGGGAAGGGAAGGGAAGGGAAGGAAGGAGAGATTGGATTTATGCCCCTCATCCTTCACTACGCAAAGGAGTCTCAGAACAGCTTGCAATCTCCTTTCTCTTCCCCTCCCCACAACAGACACCCTCTGAGGTAGGTGGGGCTGAGAGGGCTCTTTCGAGAATTGCTAGTGAGAGAACAGCTCCAAGAGAACTTGTGACTGACCCAAGGTCCCACCAGCAGGTGCAAGCGGAGGAGTGGGGAATCAAACCCTGTTCTCGCAGATTAGAGTCTGCGCTCTTAACCACTACACCAAAGGAGAGTCTGCAGCTTAGGCACGGAGGGAGCCCCCAAGGTAAACATCCCCAAGGGGTCAGGAGCCCCTCTGGCCCAGGGGAAGGCCACAGAAACCCTCTTGCCTTCAGCCCAGGAGCTCTTCTGCCTGCCCTTTGGGGTGGGGGGACAGAGGGGAACTGTTCCTGATCCAGTGGATGACAACCTCTAACTCCACCTCCCCTGAGACAGAACCCCACCCAGCAGCCCTTGCATGCTCCCCCCATCCTGTCTCAGAGAGGACGCTGGACCCGGCCTGGCTAAGAAGGACTCAGCACGAAGCTGGAAGCTGGGGAGGAGCAGAAGCAGCCCAGGAACAGGCTGACTACAGAGCACCACTCACCGCCATGGCGATGGCCATATCTGACTCGGTGACGGTGTCCATCGGGGAGGAGATGAGCGGGGTCTTCAGGGTGATTTTGCGGGTCAGCGCTGAGGTCAGGTCCTGCAGGGAAGAGGGGAGGAAGCAGCCTTCTGCCCGGGAAGCCCCCATCCAGGTGTGGCTCCCCCCCACCCCGGGTCAGAGGACACGCCATGAAATTGCTGAGCAGTCGGGTTAAAACAGATAAAAGGAAGTCCTTCTTCACCCGAACAGTGGAATTCACTGCCACAGGAGGAGGTGGCAGCTACAAGCATGGACGGCTTCAAGAGGGAATTGGATAAAGATATGGAGAAGAAGTCCATCAGTGGCTATTAGCCATAGGGTATAGATGAGAACTCTCAGTCTGGGGCAAGGGATGCTCTGTCTTCCTGGTGCTTGGGGGGGGCAACAGTGGGAGGGTCTTCTGGTGTCCTGGCCCCACTGCTGGACCTCCTGATGGGACCTGGTATATTTTGGCCACCATGTGAACCAGAGTGTTGGACTGGAGGGGCCATTGGCCTGATCCAACACTGGCTTCTCTCTTATGTTCTTATGCCATGCGGCCACACTCGTGGGGCCATGCCTCATCCGCTGCTGCTGCTGCCACCAGGGCCCAGGGAAGCTGCAACGAGTGGGGGGGAGATGGTGAGCAGCAGCAGGCACGGTGTCCCTGTGGGACTGCCACTGCAGGCATCGCGCCGGCCTCTTGGAAGCCTGAACGGGTTCTCTCTCCCAGCCCTGCCAACGGCACAAGGGGCAGCAGGCCCCGGCTTCTTGACCCTCATTCGCAGCAAGGAGGCCCCTCCCCTGACCCCACTGCCAGGGCCCCGCCAGCCTCCACCCTCCACACACACCCCCTGCAGCTGCTCAGGCCCCCTGCCTGGCCTGACCTTCACCAAGCCGGCTGGGAGATCAGCCCCAGTGCCGGCACGCACACGGACACAAAGGCACCCGTCTCAGCAGCTCCTCTCCGCAGGGCCACTTTTCAAAACAGCGGCTTGGTAGGAGCCATTCCGGAACGCCCTCTTCTGTGCTGGCTCCCAATAAACGCCCGCTTGCCATCAAAGCCCCGTCAGAATTGGCTCCCGCTCACCCTCTGCCCCACCCCTCCGGCAAACTCGGACAGAGAGAAGGGGGCCAAGGAGGAGCGTGACCCGCGAGCACAGGAAGCTGAGTTTGGGGGGCGGGTGGGGGGAGAACCGGGCTTGCCACCGTGCCCGGCACTCCTCCACATCCCCAGGGAAGCGGCTGGTCCCCGGATTCCCTCCCTGCCCTCCAAGCTTGGCACAGGGTGACCGGCCTCCACGGGGTTATTTCGGGGGCCCGGTCAATCAAAGCCGCCTGCCCACGCGGAGAGGCACAGAAGGCAGCTCTAGGCAGCAGTGAAGAGATGAAACTCGGCCAATGGGGGGGGGGACACCACTCCAAAACTGGAATCCATTGGAAGAGTTGGAGGTGGGGGAGAACACGGCATGCCCTGTTCCCCTCAAGAGCTT
This sequence comes from Gekko gecko, assembly GCA_029375565.1. Classification (NCBI taxonomy): domain Eukaryota; kingdom Metazoa; phylum Chordata; class Lepidosauria; order Squamata; family Gekkonidae; genus Gekko; species Gekko gecko. The sequence goes on from JAPDNY010000005.1 coordinate 2,399,773, forward strand.
TTGGAAATGGGTGGCGATCAAGCCAAGCTAGCAGTTAGGCAGAGGATTAAAGACACTGAATGCCAATTGGACCTACAGGCGACCCCCGCCTTTATAGCGCCATATAGTAGCAAATATATTGTTGCTCAAGCCTCATATCTATCTGTTCTGGAGTCAAACAAACTTAGGAGGGCGTATACTTTGGCTAGATGCTCTGCTCTACCTTCTGCAGTTCTCGAGGGTAAATTCAAGAAAATCCCCCGAAACGAGAGGCTATGCATGTGTGCGTCTGGGGAGATCGAATCTCAGGAACATGTGTTCCTGAGGTGTCCATTATATAACGAAGCGCGCACAAAACTTATTGACCCTCTCTTGGTTGGCCCCTCAGATCAGGATAAGATAGAGAAATTGTTCTCTAATTTTGACCATACAGCGCTGCATCAGATAGCGAAATTTTGTCTCTTGGTTGTAAAAGCTCATCAGCGTCCAGGCAGCCATTTGGGTTAGGACTGTCTGATTCTAATTTTATTGATCTTTTATCATCGCTACTTTACCCTTTTTAAGATCTAATTTTAACCAACACTACATTGTACCTTTGGTTTTACTGATCAAAATGCTTGTATAATTTTATCTTTTATTAACCTTGTCTTATCTTAATAGATTTACCATCTGGATACTTTTTGTCTTTGTAACTTATTTATATGGTAATTATTTGTTGGTAGGGTTATATACTGCTGGCTATGCGCTGTAATAATAAATTCATTCATTCATTCATGGCATGCCCTGAAGGTGTGTCACGAAGGCCCGAGTCCGGGTGCCACGGCTGGAGCAGAAGCACCAGAAGGCCAAGACGGAGGGTGAAGTGGGCCCAGGGAAGAGGGCGCGGGAAGGGCCGTCAAGTTGCCGTTGACGTAGCGCCACCCCTCATGGGGTTTTTCGAGGCAGGAGGCGTTCAGAGTCGGTTAATGCCGTCGCCTGGCTCTGGGCAGCAACCCTGGCCTTCCCTGCCCGTCTCCCGTCCAAGGACTAAGGAGGACTGGCCCTGCTTAGCTTCTGAGATCTGATGAGATCCGGCTATCCGGGGCCGCCCCGATCAGGGTCCAGGGAAGAGAAGGAGGGGCCCTTCTTTTAGCGCCGGCAGGTCTCCCCGCTTGAAGCCGCATCCGCACTGGGGGCACCGCAGCCCAGCAGGCAGAGCATTCATGGAGGAGGAAAGGCAGGGGGCGAGAAGGGAAGGACCGGGTCTCAGAGGCCAGGCACCTGCCAGGCACACAGATGGCCCACGGAAGGGCGCACAAGATTTCATTTCTGCTCATCTCCACGGCTTCACCAGACCTGTCCAATGCTCCCCCCTCTAAGCTGTGGAGTCTTGTGAGCAAAAATTCTACTTTTTGAGCCACTGGCATTAAAGTTGTGAGCAAGAGATTTGGCTACTGCATAAATTAGCTTGCTCTGGAGCCATCCTTCCCGAGCTAGGACAAAAATGGGTGAGCCGGAGGCTAAAAAACTGTGAGCTAGCTCACACCAACTCAGCTAAGAGGGAACACTGCCCACGGCTCGGCCTGGTCAGTCAATGTGGCCTACCTGTGGCAGGCCCGGCTGCCTCTCCAAGGGGCAGGCTGTGTTTTGGGGGGGGGGTCCTCCAGGAAGTCCCCACCAATGCTCCCTCTAAGCCGTGGAGTCTTGTGAGCAAAAATTCTACTTTGTGAGCTCCTGGCCTCGAAGTTGTGAGCGAGCCATTTGGCTGCTGCATAAATTTAGTTTGCTCTGGAGCCCTCCTTCCCGAGCTGAGACAAAAGTGCATGAGCCAGAGGCTAAAAAACTGTGAGCTAGCTCACACTCACTCAGCTTAGGGGGAACACTGGACCTGACCACGCCAACCCTGGCCCACCCAAAGCTCCCGCTGGAAGAGCCCCTTGCCAGCCTGTAAGGGGCCACCCCACAGCTCCGGGCTTAAGGACTGCCACCCGCTAGAGGGGCCCTCTAAGACACCATAATGTTCTGCGCAAGCCAGCAGAACATTCGAACTCACCACCTCGTCCGCTGTGAAGTCGATGAAGCCTGGGAGGATGAGGAAGTCACTGTGGAGAGAGAAACGAACTGTGGTCAGCCCAGCTGCCCCCACCCACGGGGCCAGGAGGGCCGGCAGGGGGAACCAGGGACCGGGCCCACCAAAAGCGCTAAGGAGGGATTTTGGCTTCAGAGTCTTCCTGTACAGGAAGAAAAACAGAACACTGCCTTGAGCATAACAACCGTGCACCTAACGTGAGTGGCATGAGGCACTGGATCAGGGCAGGGCGGCGGGCAGCAGACGCTGGAAAGTGCCGGGTTCGAGTCCAGGAGCACCTTACAGACCAAGGTTTTCTCGGCAGGTGCTCTCCACAGTCAACGCTCCCCTGACTCTCAAAAGTTCACACCCCCTCCCAAGAAGAAGAAGAAGAAGAGATTGGATTTATGCCCTGCCCTTCACTACCCAAAGGAGTCTCAGAGCGGCTTACAAACTCCTTTCCTTTCCCCTCCCCACCAGAGACACTCTGTGAGGCAGGTGGGGCTGAGAGAGCTCTTGACAGAAACTGCTCTTTTTTCAAGAACAGCTCTTTTCAGAGCTACGGCTTGCCCAAGGTCATCCAGCAGCTGCAAGTGGAGGAGTGGGGAATCAAACCTGGTTCTCCCAGATTAGAGTCCGCGCACTTCACCACGACACCAAACTGGTTTAGAGACCTGGGCAGTCTCTAAGGCACTGCAGCCCCTTCCGCACTGGTAGCTGCTGCCACACGGCCAAGTCCACAGACTGTCCTGGGAGCCAGAGGCAGCGCTCCACGGGGACGGCCATCGGTTGGCACAAAAGGCCCCAGATCGGGTCACGCGACTCTTGGGGGCCAGGGGGAGGCGAGGCTGCTGTCTCGCATGCACAAAATGTGGGTGCAAGGGAGCAGGAGGCTCTGCTCCTGGCAACAGACCCTCGCATTTGGAAGGAAATGCTTTCTAGACAAGGCCTCACAGCAGCACAGGAGAAACAAAGAACCCGGGGAGAGAGGACTGTCCTGGCTGCCAGGGAGGGGACAGGGAAAGACCGCCAGGGGGAGCCCCCCGCCGCCTCTGCCCCTGCCAGGCACGTGGCCGCTCAGCAGGGAGGGGAGACAGGGCCAGAATGACCCCTAGTCCAAGATGGACCTTCCCCTCCGCCCGGAGCTCACCTCACACCCCACCGAAGGCGCCCTGAGCCGGTGACCAACCCTGTACACCCTGCGCCACTAAGTGAGTGCCAAACGGTCATGACGCCCTTGGTGAAGGACTTTCTTTTCCTCTCTCCTGAGCCAAGTGCCCATCGACTTCATCGGATGCCCCTGAGCTCAAGTGTTACGGAAGGGGTGGGTGGGAGTCTTATGTCTACTTCCCACTCTACATACACTATTATAAACCTCTATCACGCCTTACCCCAACTCGTCCTTCTTCCTCCACTGAAAATACTCTGCAGTCTTTCCTTAGAGGGAGAGACCGCACCAACCTCTCAGTCATCTAGATGACCCTTTCCGAGCATCTCAGCATCCTGTTCGGGATCCGCTACTGGCGTCCAGTAGCCCAAATGTGCCACACCCAGAGCCATACCACAGCACTGGGGCTTCACGGGGCGTTTCACTTCCAGCCCCTTCCCTAGACTCGAGATGGACCTTAGAGACCAGCCAGAATTTTGAGGTCAGAGCTTTTGAGAGGCAAAGCTCCCCGTGTTAGAGGTTTGTGCCTGACACAGAGACTGGTGACTCTCAGAAGCTTCTACCCCAAGGATCCTGCAGGTCTCTGAGACGCAACTGGGCTCTTCTAATGCAGACCAGCACGCCTCCCCCTGAAACCAAAGTCCCTGGCCTCAATTTCTAGTACGCATGCACAAATTCTACAGCACCTCCCCTCATATCAATCCTCGCAGGACCCCCCCACACACTCACTTCCCTACATTACAGGCTGTTCACTCTTCCCGCTCTTCAAATGGAAGCTGGACGACCATCTTTCAGGTATGTTGCAGGGCTCTCTTTCGGCTATGCTCCTGCAGAGTGCAGGGGGTTGGACTGGATGACCTGCAAGGTCCCTTCCGACTCAAACATTCTATGATTCTCTTGCTTAACCAACTTCTAACCCATCAGCAGCCCTGTCCTTCTATCCTCAACTGCTCAAGAGCCTTCAGTGAGGGGCCCAGCCAAAAGCCTCCGGGAAGCCCAAACACAGGGCGTCCCTCTGTCCAGTCTCCCTTGCCCACATACCGGTTGGGTCCCAGGCTTGGGGTGGGGGCCCTGCACCACCAGATGCTCATCCATTCTCTCATCAAGGAGCGTTTCCACCCGTTTACTAGGAACAGGCACCGGACCAGCTAATCGTAGCAACAGAAGCAGGAGGAGGAAATGAGCTTCAGGGACTGGGTGGGGAGGTGGGGGGGGGCACTCCGGCACCCAGTCTGGCCTCGATGCCCTCCCCATCGAATGCCTGTGACCTCCATAGAATGACTGCTGCATCGACAGAACTGACTGCCACAGAAACGCTGTAAGCAGCTTGTTTGAAAAGGCGATGCGTGCGGCAGAGAGACGGACCTCTTCCGGTTCCATCAGATCCCAGGAGAAAGAGACGGAGGGGCTGGTGGTCCCGTAGAGCACTGATCCTGCCCAGACTGGCATTTATGATGGCTGGCAGGGTTCCCAACTTCTGGGTAGCAACTGGAGATCTCCAGACTGCACCCAACACTTATTTATTTATCAGTTTATTTAAAACATTTGCTCCGATTCTCCTGGAGAAAACGGCTGCTTTGGAAGGTGTTATACCTTCCCGAGGTCCATCCCCTCCCTCAATCCTACTCTCCCCAGCTTCACTCTCAAATCTCCAGGTATTTCCAGACCCAGAGCTGGCAACCCTGGGGGGGCAGGCTTAGGCGAGAACGGCTGTTGAAGGGATCCACACACCCTTCTTCAATTGTAACTTTCAATCTCAAGGTATCTGCAGCGTTAGGCCTCCTCTGAACCACCCCATCTTCATCTTGAATGCTGCGGGAAGTGTGAGAGTACCAGAAATTCTGAGCCTCCAGGGGGAGGAAACCTGTTTTCTCCCCGGGGGGGGAGGGGAAACGTATATGTGGGGAGGAAGGAATGGAAACATGCACAATACTTTCTATCAAACCTATAAACATCTTTTCCTGATCTAATAACAAAAAATGCACCATTTTTAACCTAGCATTTAAATTGTACGACTTGGCATGTTTATGAAATTTAAAAATGTCTTGGCCCTCTATAAAAAACGACAAGTATTGAAAAAGAGTTGCACCCTATGCTAACGCAGCACACCTATCTCAATTCTCTTGTAATAAAAAAAAAATTATTATTTGGACAAAAACACTTTCATACAGTCAGCTGGTAGGACTAAGAACATCAGAAGAGCCCTGCTGGATCAGACCAGTGGACAATCTAGTCCAGCATCTTGTCTCAAACAGTGGCCAACCAGTTCCTCTGGAGGACCAACAACAGGGCAGAGAAGCCGAGGCCTTCCCCTGATAAGAACGTCAGAAGAGCCCTGCTGGGTCAGACCAGGGAGGGTCCATCTAGTCCAGCATACTGCCTCATACAGAGGCCAGCCAGTTTCTCTGGAGGGCCAACAACAGGGTAGAGAGACTGAGGCCTTCCCCTGGTCAGAACCTCAGAGGAGCCCTGCTGGGTCAGACCAGGGAGGGTCCATCTAGTCCAGCATCCAGGCTCACACAGGGGCCAACCAATTCCTCTGGAGGGCCAGCAACAGGGCACAGAGGCTGAGGCCTTCCCTGATAAGAACATCAGAAGAGCCCTGCTGGATCAGACCAGTGAAGGTCCATCTAGTGCAGCATCCAGTCTCATACAGGGGCCAATCAGCAAAAGGGCAGAGAGGCCGAGGCCTTCCCCTGATAAGAACATCAGAAGAGCCCTGCTGGATCAGACCAGGGAGGGTCCATCTAGTCCAGCATCCTGTCTCACACATTGGACCAGCCAGTCCCTCCGGAGGGCCAACAACAGGGCAGAGAGGCCGAGGCCTTCCCCTGATGCTGCCTCCTGGCTCTGGGGTTCAGAGGATTAGTGCCTCTGAATGTGGAGGCTCCCCTCAGTTACCGTGGCTACCAGAACACTTGGCTATCAAAGTTAAACTAACACTGAAAACATGGAACTCTTTGTTAATTCATTATCATTACATATATTATAGCACATTGTTGCTATGACCATTTACTGTCAAAAAATTCTTTAAAATGTTGTATATGTCTACCCTACACAGACGAATTATCCTCAATTGTCGTACATCACGTAGTATAGAATTTTTTAAATGTAGGACGTTTTGAGTAAAGCCTTATCTCTCAAAGAATTCCACTCATTCCCAAAAGAAGAAATAAACCACTGTTTTTTCAATGCTCCCCACATTTCCTAGTTTTTCCACTGGAAAAATGGAGGAAGTCCTCAGATGTTTTCAGGCTATATGTTCTGAGTGAGATGTTTTCATTCATTCTAAGAAAGAGGATATATTTCATAGGAGTTCCGTCGCCTCCCTCAATTTCTCCTTTGACAAAAAAGTCCTTGGGGGGAAAAGGGGAACCCTCCCACAATCTTTTTTTTGGGGGGGGATTTCACATCTCTTAGGCGCCACAAAGCCAGCTTTGACCAGCACTTAGAACATAAGAACATAAGAGAAGCCAGTGTTGAATCAGGCCAATGGCCCATCCAGTCCAACACTCTGTCACACAGGGGCCAAAATATACCAGGTGCCATCAGGAGGTCCAGCAGTGGGGCCAGGACACTAGAAGCCCTCCCACTGCTGCCCCCCCCCAGCACCAAGAATAGAGTGCATCACCTGCCCCAGACTGAGAGTTCCCATCTATACCCTGTGGCTAATAGCCACTGATGGACTTCTGCTCCAGATGTTTATCCAGAGGCACTTGGCCACGCTTTGGGACTTGCAGCCGTCTGAATGCTGCCCCCAAAGAGAGATCGTGGCCTGGGGCAGAGTCTCTGCTTTGCATGCAGAAGGTCCCAGGTTCAATCCCCGGCAGCTTCTCCAGTTAAAAGGATCAGGTAGCGGGTCATGTTTCCAGAGCTGCACCCCCCCCATCTGCCACTGAACTGGCTCATTTTTGGCCGCTGTGTGACAGAGTGTTGGACTAAATGGGCCATTGGCCTGATTCAACATTGGCTTCTCTTATGTTCTTATTTCTGAGCACGCCCCTTCTTTGCCGGGGTGCACCTTAGCAGGGTGCATTCAGGTCTACCCCAACGGAAAGTATACCTGAAAAAAACCTTATCGGTATTTGTCGGGTGTACTTCGGGATCCCAAATGTATCCCAGTGCAAGCTGGGATAGGGCGATTAATTAGCCTAATAAATAATAACAACAATCTGGGATTTTTCAGGAGAACTGAAAAAAAACACCCAATCCCTGAAGAAATCCTGGATATGTTCGGGAATTACTGGCAAACCTGAACTACAGCAGAAGGACTGCAGCCAATAGCTCCTGCTGCTCAGCTTTGAGCTTTCTTCTGCAGTCCCTTTAAATAGGGGGTGTTTAAACAGACTGCAGAAGAAAGCCAGCGGAACAGCTGGGGGGGGGTACTCTCTGGGCCTGCAGGGAGAGTTCTCTGCATAGGATCAACTCCCCTGCAAACTCCATTGGGAAGTCTGGTTTAAAGGGACCACCTAAAAATGCCCCAGCCAATCCATCCCTCAGCTGTTTTTTGCAGATTTGCTGCTACTTCCCCTGCCCCCCCCCCCAGTATTTTTCAGTTTGGGTCAACTAGACCCGGAAAAAAAAATCAGGATTTCTGAAAATTCCTGGATCTGAATACTTTACTGGTATTGGGATTCTGGAGGTTTTGGAGAATCCAAAATTTTTGAGGGGTGCAATAAACCCGAACTGAAAAATACCAAGGGAAAAAATTGCACACCCCTAGTACACATCCACGCGACTGGGCCAATGAGCACACCAGATGTGGCCGTCTTCAGCCCATGAGAAGCAACAGCCCAAAAGCTCCCCCCCCGTCATTCTTTACTCTGCTTGTTTTCTGCTTTGGATGACTTATGTATTTTGAGCACAGACACAAGAACACGTGAAACTGCTTCATACTGAGTCACCCCTCAAGTCCATCAAGCTCAGACTGGCAAAGGCTCGGGCACAGAAAGGTCTTTCACCTCATCCACCTCCTGCTCCTTTCATCTGGAGATGCTGCCGGGGATTGAACCTGGGACCTTCTGCATGCCCAGCAGAGGCTCTGCTTCTGAGCCACGGCCCCTCCCCGACAACACAGGAACATACATGAAGGTGCCTCATCCTGAATCAAGCCCTCAGTCCATCAGAGTCAGTCCTGTCTACCCAGACTGGCAGGGGCTCTCCAGGGTCTCAGGCAGAAAAAGGTCTTTTGCATCACCTCCTGCCTGGTCCTTTCAACTGGCGATACCGGGGATTGAACCTGTGACCTTCTACAGGCCAAGCAGGTGCTCCGCCACTGGGCCACAGCCCTTCTTTACAGCTCTCCAGGGACTCAGGTGGAGGTCTTTCCCATCACCTCCTGCCTGGTCCTTTCAACTGGCGATACCGGGGATTGAACCTGGGACCTTCTGCCTGCCAAGCAGAGACTCTGCCACTGAGCCACAGCCCCTTCCCAAACTGGAGGTGAACATATGCAGCTGCTTCATACTGAATCAGACACTGAGTCCATCTACGTCCATATCTACTCAGACTGGCAGAGGCTCTTCAGAGTCTCAGGCAGAGGTCTTTCACATCACATACTGCCTGGTCCTTTCAACTGCTGGGCTTTGAACCTGGGACCTTCCGCATGCCAAGCAGATGCTCTGCCACTGAGCCACGGCCCCTCTTTACAGCTCTCTAGGGTCTCAGGCAGAGGTCTTTCCCGTCACCTCCTGCCTGGTCCTTTTTAAATGGAGATGCTGCCAGGGATTGAACCTGGGGCCTTCTGCATGCCAAGCAGACATTCTGCCACTGAGCCACGGCCCCTCTTTACAGCTCCCCAGGGTCTCAGGTGAAGGTTATGTACATCACCTCCTGCCTGGTCCTTTTTAACTGAAGGTGCTGGGGACTGAACTTGGGACCTTCTGCGTGCCAAGCAGATGCTCTGCCACTGAGCCACAGCCCCTCTTTACAGCTCTCCAGGGTCTCAGGCAAAGGTCTTTCCCATCACCTCCTGCCTGGTCCTTTTTAACTGGAGATGCTACCGGGGCTTAAACCTGGGACCTTCTGCATGCCAAGCAGATGCTTTGCCATTGAGCAGTGTTCCCTCTAAGCTGAGTTAGTGTGAGCTAGCTCACCATTTTTTAGCCTCCTGCTCACAGATTTTTGTCTCAGCTCAGGAAGGAGGGCTCCGGAGCAAACTGATTGATACAGCAGCCAAATCGTTTGCTCACAACTTTAATGGCAGTAACTCACAAAGCAGAATTTTTGTTCACAAGATTCCACAGCTTAGGGGGAACATTGCCACTGAGCCATGGCCCCTCCCTTACAGCTGATGACAAGCATTTGTTTAGAGGACTTGGTGATGCACGTATACCTGAGTGGGAGGGCCTGGTGGCTTTAGAGCAGGACTGCATGCCTACTACCATGGTATGTACAGTGTGTGGCATTCAAAAATAAGACACTTTCCTCCCACAATATGAGATCATACTATGGGATAGAATATCTGGGCCCAGCCCTGCAAGAAGAGGCTTCAGCCCTGAAGAGGACTCGGGTGCATGTTTTTAGAAACCTTCAAAGCCTCATACGGCCTGGGACCAACACACCTAAGGGACCGCCTCTTCCCATATACGCCTCGAGGAGCGTTATGCTCTGAGAGTCAACACCTCCTGGTGACCCCTGGCCCAAAGGATGTCCACCCAGCCTCGGCCAGGGCCACGGCCTCTTCTGCCCAGGCCCCCACCTGGTGGAACGTGCCCCCTACTGAGATCAGGGCCCTGCGGGATCTTGTGCAATTCCGCCAGGCCTTTGGCTGAGGCAGCGGGCGTCCACACTCCCCCCCAAGGTTGCAGACTCCCACCCACTGACAACCGGCCATATTTATCTACACCAATGGGCCAGTTTCTCCCTACGGCAAACTGTGATTATTGATTTTATATGTTTATAATGTGTTTTAAATTTTATTGTATTCAGCGAAATGTTGTACCCCGCCCTGAGCCCGTCTACGGGATAAATAAATAAACTGCACTTCTGATTCCAGATCTGGGCGATTTTTGTCCTACGGCAAAGTCCTGCCTGTCTTCCGCACCCAGAGCCAGCTGCAGGCTTGGAGGCCGGACCGCCTGGCTGCCATCCAGAGAAAGGGCCAGAGGGTCAGCCTGGCCTTCCAGCAGGGCGGTCCAGCTATCAGAGCAGAGCGCCAGCCCAAAAAGAGCAGGCAGAATAAACCCAGCCGGTTGGGACAATGGCAGGCTTTTGCCTGCTTCTGTAACCACGGGACAGCCTGAGGGCTGAGAAAGCCCACAGCAGCCTGGTCATTCTGCACAGGCATGCCACAGAGGAAAGCCAAGGGGAGCCTCCTCTTTAAAGAGAACTCTCCTCCTGTGGGTGTCTCCCAGGGCCTGCCAGCCATGGATCCTGGATCTTTTATTTCAACTTTTATTTTTTCCATACATTTGGTTCTTTTTCCTCCTTTCTCTGTTTCCCACCTTCTTCCCTTCTCTCTCTTTCTTTCCCTCTTTCCTTCTCTCCACTCTCTCTCTTTCCTTCCCTTTTTCCTCCTCCTGTGGCCCAACTCTAGTGAGAAGGGGTTTAAACTTTAAACCCCTTCTCTCTTCACTCCCCACCCAGGCCAGCAGGGGAAGGGAAGGGGAGGCTTTCAAAGATGCCTCCCCCCCCCCGTTTTGCTTCCCCTTCTGACATCACTTCTGGTGATGTCAGGGGCGTGGCATATGCTAATAGCCTAGTATTCTACAAAAAGACCCCTGCGCCAATGTTGAATCAGGCCAATGGCCCATGTTGAATCAGGCCAATGGCCCTTCCCAAGTGGGATCAGGGCGGTGAACAATTAGATAATACACTTAAAACAATGTGATAATAATTTACATATAATTATAATAAAATCCCTTGTAACCATAAAACAATAAGAATGACCAATCAAAATTGGGCCCGTGATGAAATTGGCCAGAAAAGCTGGGCCGGAAGAACTAAGGCCAGAGAAGCTGGGGGGGAGAGGGGGATGCCCGCTGCCTCAACCAAATGCCCGGCGGAAGAGCTTCATCTTGCAGGCCCTGCGGAACTGCAATAAGTCCCGCAGGCCCCTGGCCGAGGCTAGCTGGGCGTCCCTGGGGCCAGGAACCACCAAGAGATGTTGATTTGTGGACCTCAGTGCCCTCATATGGGGAGAGGGATCTTGTAAGTACGCTGGCCCCGGGCCGTATAGGGCTCTAAAGGTAAGCGCCAGCACCCTGAAGCGGATCTGGAATTCAATAGGCAGCCAGTGCAGGTCGAGCACCGCCAGGCGGATGTGTGCCTGCACAGGCTTACAGCCACCATAAGAACAGTCTTCAAATACCCCCAAAACACAGCATGGGAGGGACTCGACCGGTTTGCCCAGACTCATCTCTGAAGGCAAAGCGCCCCCCCCCAAGGGTGGCCAAGGTCATTCCAGAGGCAGAGACCTGCCTGGCTCAGCACCGCCCTCAGCACCTGCACAACTCGCAGCAGCCGACCAGCACCAATTCCCACCCCCCAGCCCTTGCACTGTTCACACCCCTCGATTCCACGCCTCAGTTGTGATTTTTAAAATGTCTGAAACATTCTAAGCTCCCAAAACGGGACCCAAGGCAGCTCAACTGAACAAGGCAATCTAATAAGAGACACTTCAAATACACGTTTTTAAAAAAGGAACACACCGACATGATATAAGCCGATGAGCACTCTGCACAGACTCGGGGACCCCCTTTGGTACCTAAAAGGGGCAGGATCCTTTCCACTGGAGATGCCGGGGACTGAACCCGGAACCTCCTGCGTGCTGAGCAGAGGCCCCTCCACTGAGCCACGGGGCCTCTCCCCTGAACACACACGAAGCTGCCTTCTGCTGAATCAGGACCCCCCCAGTCCAGCAAGGTCAATCTTGTCTACTCAGACTGGCAGCAGCTCTCCAGGGTCTCCCATCCCATCCTGCTTGATACCTTTACCTGGAGATGCTTCTGGGGATCGAACCTGGGGCCTTCTGCACGCCAAAGCCTAACAGCATCTCTGCATGAAGGCACCCTCATTCAGAAAACCCCCTTTTCCCAAGTCCAGCCGCTGGTCCAGACAGCTCAGGAGAAGAAGAGACTGGATTTATACCCCCCCCGCCCTTCACTGCCCAAACTCCCTTCCCTTCCCCTCCCCACAACAGACACCCTGTGAGGTAGGCGGGGCTGAGAGAGCTCTTGACAGAAACTGCTCCTTTTCCAAGGACAGCTCTTGACAGAACTGTGGCTTGCCCAAGGTCATCCAGCCGGTGCAAGTGGAAGAGTGGGGAATCAAACCCAGTTCTCCCAGATCAGAGTCCGTGCACTTAACCACGACACCAGACTGGCTCTCAGCATCAACCACTCTGCCCAGCAGCGATTCTTTAGTGCATCGGGAAAGAAAGGCCTTCCACACAGCTCTGGTGACCAGGGAATTTCCAGCCAGAAATGCCAAGCAGGGAGCCTGGGACTTTGCATTGCTCAAACCATGTTCCATCCCCCACTGAGCTATGGCCCCTTCCCAGCATTTCAAGACTAACTCATGACTCTAGCCCTGTCAACACACTGACCGTCAGACACTAGGATGGGCAACCATACAAGGTCCCGGGGGGACAAACCTGGTGAGAGCCTGTTGCCCCTCCCCCCAGGCCCTGCCTGCCCCCACCCGACACAGTCGCTGCGTCAGGAGCTGCCAGTCATGCTAAGAATTGGAAAGGAACCCAGCAGCGCCTGGGCAGAAAAGCCGCTGCAACAGCCAACTCAGCCCTGGTGGACCCAGCGGTCCGGCTGCCGCACTGTGGACGGAGGACAAGGAGGCCACGTCGGCAGGGCGAACGGCAAGGCAGAAAATGGCCAAGACAAAAGGGCGGCTTCTGCCCTTCTCGGAGTCCAGAGGTGACCAGTGTTCCCTCTAAGCTGAATGAGTGTGAGCCAGCTCACCATTTTTTAGCCTCTGGCTCACACATTTTTGTCTTAGCTCAGGAAGGAGGGCTCCAGAGCAGACTGATTCATGCAGTAGCCAAATCAACTCTCTCAAAACTTTATTGCCAGTAGCTCACAAAAGGAGAATTTTTGCTCACAAGACTCCACAGCTGAGAGGGAGCATTGGAGGTGACAGAATTTCCCTTGATCCAGCATCGGAGGAATAACATCATAAATTGCACAGAGAAGGAGCAGAGGACATGTTCTCTCTCTCTCTCCTTCCCTCTCTTTCCCTCCAAATGGAAGGAAACAGGATCACCAAATGGGAGGGAGGGAGGGGAAGGCCTTCCCTACACAGCCCAGCCTTTGGAACTCACTGCCACCAGATGTGCTCTCAGAAACCAGCTCAGGCTGTGATCACCCACACCAAATAACCCACTTTCAATGCACTGCCCAGTTGGATTTTACTGTGTAGACTGGCAATATCCCACTTGAAAGAGCACTGGAAATGGATTGAAAGCGGATTATTCCCTGTGTGTGTGTGATCACAGCCTTAGATGGCAAATTCATGGTAGGGATGAACTTGTGTGCCTGCACAAGTGTGGGCTGCTGCGTGTCCTTTGGACCCAACACTGGGTGGCCCTGCCGGCCCAGGCCCCTCCACCTGCCCCCTAACCCAGAGGCGCCAGGCCCTCCCGAGGGAGAAGGAAGCAGGGAACCCCTTCCGTGGACTTCTTCCTCCTCCAGCCGCTGCGGCCTGAGAGAAAGCGCTGCTGCGGCTGCCTGTGGACAGATGGGCGGAGGAGGCCGAGCTGATCTCTTGCCTGCCCCTGCACAGCCGCTTGCGGGGAGGAGGAGGAGGAGGAGGAGGAGAAGAAGAAGAGCGGGGCACCCTCTGCCCGGCCCGGAGGCGCCTCTCCCTGCAGCCCCCTCCTCTCCTACTCTGCGGGCAGCCCCACCCCACCGGCAGGTGCGCCTGGGAAGGACCTGGGCCCGGCCAGCAGCTGCCTCCCCCTCCCCAGGACTCCCCCGCCGCCCGGCCCTGACTGCGCACTGCCGGCGGGCGGGCGAGCGAGCGAGCGCGCCGCCACGGGGAGGCCGGCGGAGACAGACGATGCGCCAGGCAGGCCCCGCCGGGCGGCAGCAGGAGCAGCCGCCAGCCAGCCAGCCAGCCAGGCAGCCGCCCGCCCCCCCCCACCCCCACCCCCGGTGCCGCCCCGCCCGGCTCGCCGCTTACTTGTAGGTGAGGCCGTCGGCGATGGCGAAGAGCTGCTGCGCTGTCAGGCCGTCCTCGGGCACGTAGCCGGTGCCGCCGCTGATCAGGTAGTCGGCCATGCTGCGGGGGAAGGAGGGGAGGAGAAGAGAAGAGAAGAGAAGAGGAGCCCGTCAGCGGCGCCCCGGCCACCCCCGCCGGAGCGCAAGAGGGAGAGCGAGCGAGGGAGCGAGAGCGAGGGACAGGCGCTGCGCCCCCGCGCCAGACCCACCTGGGCGGCCGCCCGGCCGGATCGCGGCCCAGCCCGGCTGCCAGCCAGCTCCGCCTGGCTCCTCCTCCTCCTCCTCCCGGCGGGGCTGGGCTGGGCTGGGCGCCGCGCTCCGTCCCTTCCCTTCCCTTCCCTCCCCGGCCCGGCCTACCTGAGCGGCTCCCCCTCGCCCATGGCGGCGGAGGGCCGGGCGCGGCGCCTGCCTCCCTGCCTGGCTGCGTGGGGCGCGCCCTGCCCGGCCGCCGCCTCTGCTGCTGCTGCCGCTGCTGCTGGGCGGCGCTCGGGCACGGAGCGGGGCGGCGCTGGCTGGCTGGCTGGCCCGGCCCCCTGCCCGCCGCAGAGCAGCCTCCGGCCCGCCTCCCGGCCAGCGGGGAGCCCCGGGCTGCGGGGAGCGCGGCGGGAAGGGGAAAGGCGGCGCCTCCTCCTCCTCCTCCACCGCCCCCCCTCGGGGCCTCGGCGTCCCCCCGGCCTCGCCTGGCCCCGCGGCGGCGCCGAGGGCGGGCGAGGGCAGTGCCGCGGGCGCAGCCGGGCTCGCCGGAGGAGGAGCGCCCCCCGCGCCCGGAAGGCCCCGCGTGCGCGCGCGCCCGGCCCGGCCCGGCCTCGGAGGGGCGCGGGGGAGAGAGCCGAGCCTGGCCGCGTGGAGGCCGAGAGGGCGCGCTTCGCCCGGAGATGGGGAGCCTCCCGGGGGCCGGGGCCGAGCGGGGCTGCTGCTGCTGCTGGAGGCCGCGCCCGGGCCCGGGAGGCGAGCGTCGGCCTGGCTGGCTGCCTGCCTGGCTGGTGGCCCTTTGCGCCTCTGGCCGGCTGGGGCCAGCAAGTTGCGGGAGGGGCTGCGGGAGGGCAGGCCACGGAGGGACACGCGGGGAGCTTTCTCTCCCCCTCCCACTTTATTCCCATCCTTCCTTCCGTCCTTCCTTCCTCTGTAGCCCACGCGGCTCACTAAAATGCCGAAGACCCATCGTGACTCAAGGCCGCCAGAAGCTAAGTAAGGGGGGGGGGTTGTTGCCGAAATGTGGATAGGATCCGAACAGGAGACTGGCCAAGGCGAGGCCTGCCGCAGAGAGCTAGGAAGAGTGGCTTACAAAGGCCGGCAGCAGAGGAGAAGCAGGGAAGCCCAATAAACAGGCCCAGGCCCCTGAAGAAGCCCCCTCCCGAACCTGGCTGTTATGCAGCAACTCCGATGCATTTATAAAAAAGGCCCTCCCAAGGAGTTCTCTTTTGCAGATTCTGTGCACTGGCAGACCTCTGGGGGCTTCCACTGCGTGGCTCTGACCAGGGCTACTCCTACAACTTCATGGTTTCTGCAAAGCATTATTCAAATGGTGCTTCACATCAGCAAAATCAAAATAATGTCATCGAAGGCTTTTCACGGCCGGAGTTCATTAGCTGCTGTAGATACAACCAGGAAAATCCACAGCAGCTAAAATCAAAATAGCTCATGTAAATCAATTGATTTGCTGAAGATGCAGCTCTAACAACGCCCCTTCCAAATGCGGTGTGGGCGTGCCCCTTCTGCCAGGAGGGGGGGTTAGAGAAGTTCAACGGATGACGAATTTCTGCTCAGAGGGAGTGGGAGTGCCCGAAAGGCTTCTTTTGTGAGTTACCGATACTCTTGTGACATCAGCATAACAGAAGTGTATTAAAAGATGTCTAGCCTGCCTTTCCTTACAGTTCAAGGAAGCTGAAAACATTTCCAATTAAAACCGGAATCAAATAACAGTTAACAGCTAAACTGCGGATTGCAAAAAGCTAACCATACAGAAAAAAAGATACAACCAGCAAAGAGGAAAGTGTGTAGCAGTAGAAAAGAGCAAGAATCCAGAGGCGCCTTAAAGACTAACTGAATTTGTGGCTGGGGAGGAGGCTCTCGTGAGTATCCAAAGAGGTGAGCAGAGACTCACCAAAGCTCAGGCCCTGCCACATTCGTCTCGGAGGTGCTCCTGGGCTCTTGATCTTTACGATCGCTGCCAACAGACCAACAGGGGCAGCTGCCCATCTTGATCTCTGTCTCCAAGGCAACTGTGTGTGGGGGGTGGGGGGTGGCTTTCAAGTGCCAAGCAGGGCTTCTCTCTCCTGCCCATCCAAAAGACAAGACTGTGAGCCTCGGCACATCCAGGCCTTTGGTTTCTGTGCAGAGAGAGGAGGGAACTCACGGAAGAGGGGTGCAGCAGTCCACGAAAAGTGGAGCTGTGAAACGGCTGCCTGGGAGAAAGGCAGGCAGGCATATCAAAATGGTCAGTAACTGAGCCCTGCACAGTGTGGCGTTCTTGCCTTGGGCTTCCTCCGCTCCGTTCCACTCTGTGGGGAAGCTGAGGATCAGCAGTGCAGGACTTTCTTCTCCTGGGCACGGAGAGGGCAGGGCCCCCGGTGCTGCCTGGCGGGGTCAGCAGTCATCCGTGCTCTTCCCAGAGCTGAACGGATTAGATTGCCTGGGGCAGTTTTGTGTTTTCCGTGCTGGGATCATGTGCCTCTGGGGAGGCCAGGATGTCCCTACAGCTAATTGGCCACGCTGCTACCCACGAGGACGTGCTGACTGAGCCTGGGTGCTAGGCGTCTCCACCCCACCCACCCAATGCTGCTTAGCATGCTTGCTGCTTCCTCCCCGGATTGCAGAACTCGGTCATCCTGCAAGAACCCGAGCTGACTCTCCCAGCTAATGGATTTTCCTCAACTGGAACAGAAAGCCCAGAAGTTTCCCAAGAGCACCCTGGTTCACGAGGTCCAGGAGATCCAAGCACCCACCCTGTCTCTCAGCACCCCCAGGTGGAACCAGGTCTCAAGAGGGACCCTCCTCCCGGATGGAACCTGCACAAAAGGGCAATTCCTATGCCGATGCCCAGTTTTTTGTGCCACCAGGGCAGTATTGTGGCATTCCAAGCCCTGTGAGGGGAGTTGTTGTTGTTGTTCAGTCGCACAGTCGAGTCTGACTCTTCGCGACCCCATGGACCACCTCGCGCCAGGCCCTCCCGTCTTCCGTCGTGCTCCGGAGTTTGCTCAATTTCATGTTCGTTGCATCGATGACACTGCCGAACCATCTCATCCTTTGCCGCCCCCTCCTTCTTTGACCTTCAATCTTTCCCAGCATCATCAGGGTCTTCTTCTCCAGTGAGGGCTCCCTTCTCATTTGGTGGCCAAAGTACTTGAGCTTCAGCTTCAGTCTCTGGCCTTCCAGGGAACAGTCAGGGTTGATTTCTTTTAGGACTGACTGATTGGATCCCAGCACCGTGAGCACTGCTCCCTTGCCAAAACCAGGAACGGAGAGAATCGCTTTCGGCCTGCTGTGCAGATTAGCCCAAAGGAGGCTCCTGGTGGGAGGCCAGGGTGATGAGACGCTTCCAGGCCGTGCCAGCTTTGCCAGTCTCTGTGCAACGGGAGTTCTTAAGGCCAGCCCGAGTGCTGGAGAACTCGGAGTCTGAACATAGGATGGAGTGATGCTGCAGATGGTCCACGGGGCCACTGTTCTGTCGTGTCACGACAGCACAACAACAGCCCGTGCTTAAGAACGGCACCATATCTGTCAGCCGAAGGTGCCAGGGAAACAGGATGGGTGGAGGGGGCAGCATGGTGGAGTGGTTAGGGTGTCTGACTGGCTGACGGGGCCTGCCTTCCTCTGCTGTCCAGCACCCTGGGTGGTTTTGGTCCAGTCACTCTCGGTCTGGCCTACCTCCCAGGGTGGTTGTTTGGATAAAATGTGTGGCCTATCCTGAGTCTGCCGGAGAATGGATGGGATTACAGTTCAGTTCTCTGACACAAACTGAGTAAATATTTATGCACAAAAGGAAATGTGTCCCCGCTCTCTCTCTCTCACACAGGCTGGGTGTTTGACAAGGTAGACTTTGTGGGTAAGTAGACCATGTCAAACTGAATACAGGCTTCTCAGATCCCCTGGCCTGGGAATACGGGAGCATTTGTTGGGTTGAAGTGGGGCTCAGGACAGCAGAATCACCTCACTTTCCATATTTGTGGAACTGGCTTTTATCTCAAAACTCCCTTCCCACATACCACGTACAGACACACAGCGAGAAAATAAGAGGATGAGAGGGTTTGAATCCAAGTCTTATGAGGAAAGGCTGAAAGAGTTGGGTCTGTTTAGCCTGGGAGAGAGAAGGCTTAGAGGGGACATGATGGCAGTCCACAAATATCAGAAGGGCCGTCATGTAGAAGATGGAGCAGATCTCTTCTCTCTTGCTCCAGATTGCAAGACTAGATCTAATGGGTGGAAATTACAAGGGAGTTGTTATGGGCTAAATTTCAGGAGAAACTATTCCTAACTGTAAGAAGAGTGGCTGAGCAGTGGAACAGACTGCCTTGGGAGGTGGTGGATGCTCCTTCGCTGGATGTTTTCAAGGGGAGGCTGGACGACCATCTTTTGGGTATGTTGTAGGCATGTAGGGCTACCTTTCAGCTACGCTCCTGCAGAGTACAGGGGGCTGGACTAGATGACTTGCAAGGTCCCTTCCAACTCTAACATTCTATGATTCTATGAAAATGGCAAAAGGGAGAAATATTCCCATCTTTCCCATTTCTTTTTCTCCAAAGCTGCAAGTCCTGGAATAACAAAATCCCCTTCACTTCCAGCATTCGAACCCCAGGCCTCTGGCTCCCCCTCCCCAAGCAGACATGGCTCCAGACAGAACTGTTCCCGTGTGTTCAGTGGTCCACAGGTTGAGAGCAGGGGCTTTAGGCAGAACTTCCAAAGGGGGAAATAGGGTCAGACAATGGGGGAGGGGTGGTGCCTGCATGGCAAGTAAATGTCCCAAAGTCCCCGAGAAAGAAAATTGGATTTGGACGCCTCTCTACCAGTGGAGAGGGTGAGACGGCACAGTCCTGGCCAGCAGAGCAGTGGTAGTTACAGGGGGCAGCACAAAAGAGTGTCGAAGACACAAAGCCACCATGGGTTTATCAAGAATAAGTCATGCCAGACCAACCTTGTCTCCTTTTTTGACACAGTTGCTAAAGTGGTTGACTCTGGCAATGCTGTGGATATAGTGTATCTAGATTTCAGTAAAGCATTTGACAAAGTTTCTCATGACATCCTTGAGGACAAGCTGGTTAAGTGTGGGCTGGATGGAGAAACCATTGGATGGATTCATAATTGGTTGAAAAATCGTACCCAGCGAGTGATCGTAAATGGCTCTGCATCTACGTGGAGGGAAGTCCTGAGTGGAGTGCCGCAGGGCTCGGTCCTGGGCCTGGTGTTATTCAATGTTTTTATAAATGACCTGGAGGAAGACATAGAGGGGATGCTTATCAGATTTGCAGATGACACAAAACTGGGTGGGACTGCTAATTCTGAAGGAGACAGAGTCAGGATTCAAAATGATCTAGATAGGCTGGAACAGTGGGCTGAGGCAAATAAAATGAATTTCAATAGAGATAGATGCAAAGTCCTACACCTAGGCACAAAAAACCAAAGGCAGAGATCAAATTGCCAACATTCGCTGGATTATGGAGAAAGCAAGAGAGTACCAGAAAAACATCTACTTCTGCTTCATTGACTATGCTAAAGCCTTTGATTGTGTGGATCACAATAAATTATGGCAGGTTCTTAAAGAGATGGGAGTACCGGACCACCTCACATGTCTCCTGAGAAACCCCTGTATAAGGGTCAAGAAGCAACAGTTAGGAACCGGATATGGAACAACTGATTGGTTTAGCATAGGAAAAGGAGTACGACAAGGATGTATATTGTCACCTTGCTTATTTAATTTATATGCAGAGTACATCATGCGAAACGCTGGCCTGGATGAATCACAAGCTGGAGTTAAGATTGCTGGGGAAAAGATCAATAACCTCAGATATGCAGACGATACCACTCTGATGGCAGAAAGTGAAGAGGACCTAAAAAGCCTCTTGCTCAGGGTGAAAGAGGAAAGTGCAAAAGTGGGCTTGAAGCTCAACATCAAAAAAACTAAGATCATGGCATCTGGCCCCATCACTCCTTGGCAAATAGAAGAGGAAGTCGTAGAAGTAGTGACAGACTTCACGTTCCTAGGATCCCAGATCACTGCAGATGGTGACTGCAGCCATG
The DNA here is from genome assembly GCA_029375565.1 of Gekko gecko. NCBI lineage: Eukaryota > Metazoa > Chordata > Lepidosauria > Squamata > Gekkonidae > Gekko > Gekko gecko. The sequence continues at coordinate 2,420,375 of JAPDNY010000005.1, forward strand.
AAATTAAAAGACGCCTGCTCCTTGGGAGGAAAGCGATGGCAAACCTAAACAGTATGATAAAAAGCAGAGACACGGTCAAAGCAATGGTATGGCTGCGAGAGTTGGACTGTAAGGAAGGCCGAGCGCCGAAGAATAGATTCTTTTGAACTATGGTGCTGGAGAAGACTCTTGAGAGTCCCTTGGACTGCAAGGAGATCAAATCAGTCAATCCTAAAAGAAATCAACCCTGATTGTTCCCTGGAAGGCCAGATCCTGAAGCTGAAGCTCAAATACTTTGGCCACCAAGTGAGAAGGGAGCATTCACTGGAGAAGACCCCGATGCTGGGAAAGATTGAAGGTCAAAGAAGAAGGGGACGGCAAAGGATGAGATGGTTAGACAGTGTCATCGATGCAACAAACATGAAATTGAGCAAACTTCAGCGGACAGCGGAAGACAGGAGGGCCTGGCGTAATCTGGTCCATGGGGTCGCAAAGAGTCGGACTCGACTGTGCGACTGAACAACAACAACAAAATAGATATAGAATGGGAGGGACCTGGCTTGAAAGCAGCACATGTGAAAGGGATCCAGGTATTCTGGTTGATCACAAGCTCAACATCAGCCTGCAGTGCGATGTGGCTGTGAAGACAGCTACTACAGTCTTAGGATGCATGAACAGAAGCATTGTGTCCAGATCATGGGAGGTGGTAGTCCCACTCTATTCTGCTATGGTCAAGCCTCACCTGGAGTACTGTGTCCAGTTTTGGGCACCACACTTTAGGAAGGATGTTGACAAGCTCGAGCGTGTCCAGAAGAGGGCGACCAGGATGGTAAGAGGGTTGGAATCCAAGTCTTATGAGGAAAGGCTGAAAGAGTTGGGTATGTTTAGCCTGGGAAAGAGAAGGCTTAGAGAGGACAGGATTGCAGTCTTCAAGTATTTGAAGGGCCGTCATGTAAAAGAGCAGATCTATTCTCTCTTGCTCTGGATTGTGAGACTAGATCTAATGGGTGGAAATTACGAGGCAGTCGATACCGGCTAAATATCAGGGAAAACTTCCTAACTGTAAGAGTGGTTGAGCAGTGGAACAGTCTGCCTCGGGAGGTGGTGGATGCTCCTTCGCTGGACATTTTCAAGCAGAGGCTGGACGACCATCTTTTGGGTTTGTTGTAGGGCTGTCTTTTGGCTCTGCTCCTGCAAAGTGCAGAGGGTTGGGCTAGATGACCTGTAAGCTCCCTTCCAACTCTAACATTCTATGATAAGGCCAGGAATTCAGGCTGGGTCCACGATGAGGACCTCTGGATTTCCTGGCTCTAGCCGAGTTCAAAGGGAGAGGGCATCCCAGAAACTAACAAAAACAGATGGCCTCCAGTCAGGGTGGAGGCTTCCCCCGTTGCCTGGGGCAGGCGGATAGGCTAGGAGGCATTCAGGGAAGGTCAGTGAAAGGTAATCAGCTCACCTGGCTGCTTGACAGTAATTAGATTTTGCATTTGCTGATGACATTACCTTGCTAGGCCAGGGTGCTGGGGCCATTTGGCTGAATTAAACTCCATACCCTGCATGCACACTGAACAGTTCTCAGCACCACTACCCCCCCCATGCAATATTCAGGCCTGGACCCTCTGACAGGCTGTTCTGACCAAGGGCCTGAGGAGCAAAGGAGCCCCATAGAATCATAGAATGTTAAGAGTTGGAAGGGACCTTGCAGGTCATCTAGTCCAACCCCTTGCCCTCTGCAGGAGCAGAGCCGAAAGATAGGCCGACATACCTACGACATGCCCAAAAGAGGGTTGTCCAGCCTCAGCTTGAAAACGTCCAGGGAAGGAGCATCCACCACCTCCCGAGGCAGACTGTTCCCCTGCTCAACCACTCTTACAGTTAGGAAGTTTCCCCTGATATCTAGCCGGTAACGACTCCCTCGTAATTTCCACCCATTAGATCTAGTCTTGCAATCCGGAGCAAGAGAGAATAGATCTTTCCATGGGAAAGAGGCCTAGAATTGCCCCTCCAGACAGATAAAATCATAGAATCACAGAGTTGGGAGGGGTCCTAAAGACCATCTAGTCCAACCCCCCCGCTCAATGCAGGATCAGCCTGGAGCATCCCTGACAAGGGTTCATCCAGCCGCTGCTTGAAGCCTGCCAGGGAGGGGGAGTTCACCACCTCCCTATGTTCCCTCTAAGCTCCACAGTGTTGTGAGCAGAAATTCTGCCTTGTGAGTGAAAAAAGCTAGTAGGATTAATGTCATGAGCAGGTCTACATTTGACTATCATGTACATCAGGTTTTTAGAAGATTATTTCCAGAACCTTGTAAAAAAACCTCGGAATGGATTCTTTTAAACTGTATTTTAACAATGCTTTAAACATTACAAGAGAAAACAGAATCAAGCCAGCTTTCATTACAGAAAATATTGTCCTCGGGGGGGGGGGTAGACCGGGCCTCTGGAGAACAGACCTGCCCTCCTGTTTCCACTATACTGGCAGACCTGGCCTCAGACTGTCGCCCTGCGCTGAGGATTAGAAAACATACCAGCACTTGGGGTGGGGGAATTCTTGCAGTCTACTTTGTTTTTGGGTTTTTTTTGGTGCAACATGACAAATTTACAGGTCAAGTATAACAGAGGTGAAATAATCACTGCCAGAACCCTGCCTAACCTAACAGGAAGTTGCTTAAATGTTATCAATGCCTAAACTAGTTATGTATTCAAATATATATAATCCCACTTTTCCCTGTGACTCAAGGCATCTTACAGATCATACTGGAAAGTATAACGGGTATAAAAAAATATATCTATTTTTCCTGCTCCGTTATAGCCTATGAGGACCGTTATAGTCAATAGGCCCCATAGGCTACAATAGAAAATTGATCCAGGGTTATCTGGGACTCGGGGACAGGGGAACAGTGGAACCAGCTGCCTAGGGAGCAGTGTTCCCTCTAAGCTGCACTAGGGGGCGCTGGTGCATAACATTTTAGCAGGCTGCTCAGGGCTTGCAGCTTCCAGCTCACAAGCATTTTTCCTTCATTGGAAACAAGGGGGGACGGGGCACCTCCTTCTGGGACCCATAGAACTGGACCCCCTGTTCCAATCTTTTTGAAACTTGGGTTTGCCTAGTCAACCATGTTTTTCTGGACTAGAACAGACCCTCCTCCCTTGTCCTTAGACCCAGAAGAGAGGATCCAGGGATGCTGTTTTTGTGGCTTCCGTTGTGGCAAGAGCAGCTCCATCCTCGGTGTTTAGGTCTGGTTCTTCTCACCTGCAGGCCAAGCAGGCCAAACCCTGCCCTCCCTCCTCTGTGGGGTCCCTGTGGGCCATTTCAAGTGGCTTCCTCCCAAATGTCCCCCTGCCGGAGGTCTGGAATGTGCCTTGCTCCCTGTGGGTCTGGCTAGGCTTCTTGTGGATCCCGACCCCAAATTCGCCCACCTTGGGAGTCCCTATGCCAGAAACCGAGGTGGCGCTCTCCAAAGGGCAGACCCATGGACTGACAGGGTGCCCCTTGCCTTTGGGCGCCAGCTGCCCTGCCAGTTTGGTGTAGTGGTTAACTGCGCGGACTCTAATCTGGGACAACTGGTTTTGATTCCCCACTCGTCCACTTGCAGCTGCTGGATGACCTTGGGCAAGCCATAGTTCTGTCAGAGCTGTCCTTGAAAGGGCAGGTCTTGAAAGCGCCCTCTCAGCCCCACCTACCTCACAGGGTGTCTGTTGTGGGGAGGGGAAGGAAGGGAGTTTGTAAGCCACTCTGAGACTCCAAGTGAAGGGTGGGATATAAATCCAATATCTTCTTCTTCTGTCTTTTCCCCCAAGGCCACAACACAAACTCTTCTGCAGAGAGCTGGCTTTTGGAGAACTGACCCAGCTCCTGTGCCTTTCCCAGCAGTCTGGTATGCAGAATGAATTCGGGGCAGGGGGGCGGGGCGGGGGAGAAGCTCCACTGGTGGAAGGTTTGCCCTGAGATCACTAGAGAAGAGTCAGGGTGGCAGGGTGGTGGGTGCCACACACTTGGCAATAGAGCCAGCCACAAGGATGAAGAGAGAGAGAAATTGGATTTATGCCCCGCCCCTCAGTACCCGAAGGCATCTCAGAGCGGCTTTTATGCCAATAAAGGTTTATGTATGTGGGCTCACAATCTCCTTTCCCTTCCCCTCCCCAAAACAGACACCCTGTGAGGTGTGTGGGGCTGAGAGAGCTCTTTCAAGGACTGCCCTTGAGAGAACAGCTCTGAGAGGACTGTGACTGACCCAAGGTCACACCAGCAGCTGCAAGTGGAGACGTGGGGAATCAAACCCGGCTCTCCCAGATTAGAGTCTGTGCTCCTCGCCACGATACCAAACAGGATGCCCTCCTGTCTGCGGCTTCCCTAACACAGGGCCAGGTGTGCTGCTGCCCCACGGGGGGGGGGGGGGTCCTTCCTTCCTTTCCATTTCCCTTCCAGTCAAACCCCACAGAGCTGGCAGGAAGGGCGCCCAGGGCAGCAGCAGCAGCACCAGCCTTCCCGCTGGCCCGTTGGCGACCTTTGCTGGCCAGGCAGGCAGGCAGGAGGCACAGCTCTCCCCACCACAAACCAAACAGTGAAACAGTGTTTCATAGTGTGCACTATAAAAATGGCATGATGCATTTCTACTAATACGAGGTCCACATTATATTTTGTTTTATTCACTATTACACGGTTATTTGGTTGGTGGAGATTCTTACTGTGTATCTTCCAACTGGTTATTTATCTCTGGTTCTGCACCAGTCACACCACAGCCCGAGAACTGGAGCCGAAGAGCAGGTGTGTGATTGGCCGTCTGCGGCAGAGGCAGCTGGAACACCTGTCTGCCTCCCCCAGCACGGGAGAAGGGCTCGGAGACCTCCAAGATGCTTGCTGGTCCATGCCCTGCCTCTGTGGCATCGTGCCCACTCTCGCTTCCTTCTTGAGGTGACCTGGGTCACCGAAGTTCAGGGGCTGAAGCAGCAACGCCCCCCCCCCAATCTGTAGCACAGGAAAAACCTCCTTTGCTTCTTGTCTTCGTCAGGGTTGCCAAGAGCTGCCCCCCAGGCCCCCGACAAAGATCCCATCTGGGCCCCCCCATGACCATCCCTATGCATCTCTGCAATAACAAAACAACCCACCTGTCCATCTGACTGCCCATTTGTGGCAGGCACAACTCACCAGAAAATAAAACTGGGAACTGCTCATGGAAGTTCCAGGGCCCAAAATGAAAGGAACTGGAATATCCAGGCCCATATTGTCTCCAGGCACCCTCATTCTATTTGCAATGGAACCCTAAGTTCTAACTTCTGTTCCCCGCGTGTGGCCACTCAGTCAAATTAACGTTCCATTTCACGATGCATGTAAAAGTGCATTAGCGAGGGCCTCCTTTTACTACTTTGATAGACCACAGGGAAATATAAACTTCTCCCTTCTGTTCATAATATTAACAAAGGGTAGTGGCTATACTAATATTAAATCCATTTGAAGTTGCCCACCAGGATGGATGAGGAGAAGTTGTGACCAAGATCGTAAAATAAGGGGGGAGGGAATTGAAGGAGGAGGAGGAGAGGAGATTGGATTTATACCCTACCCTTCATTTGAAGTCTCAGAGCAGCTTACAAACTCCTTTCCCTCCCCCTCCCCACAACTGACACCCTGTGAGGGAGGCGGGGCTGAGAGAGCTCTTTTGTGAACTGTCCTGGAGAGAACATCTCTGAAAGAACTTGCAACTGACCCAAGGTCACACCAGCAGTTGCATGCAGAGGAGTGGGGAATCAAACCCTGTTCTCCCAGATTAGAGTCCGTGCTCTTAACCACTACACCAAACTGGTGCTTAACGACTACACCAAGTTAGAAGTGGCGATAGAGGAACGGCAGATCATGAAAAAAAAAGCAAAACGAATGAAGACAAAAAGTGTGGAAAAGACAGAGGAATTAAGGAAAAGACAACAAAGTTTGTTTTTAAAAATTGCTACCACATACTAACAGGGCCTCCCCCTTTGCAAGATCTGGCGGCACAAACAAAACGATGGAGCTGGGTGCAGCTAAAGGAAGTGGGAAACCACAGACTGCTGAGGACAGTGACCTTGTTAGGGGGCTGCATCCTAGCAGTGACTGTCATTTGTCCTGGCTGGTCTTGTCTTGCTTTGGTGCTGGCTTGGCCGATGGGTTTAGCAGGGTCTGAGAAGACAAGGGTTCCCCTCAACCTTCTAATAAACTGCAGAAGACCCTGGCTGGCAGGGTCAGAGATACCTGCTCTTGACGGGGCTCTGCCTTCCCTGCACCCCAAGTGGCTGTAGCGCTGAATTGCATTTGAGTAAAAAGCAAAAGCAGGTGTCTTCCCTGACTGCTGCATGAGGTTGGCTTAGGGAGCCCTCCAGCTGATTTTTGGCCCAGGGATTCTGTCCCGTCCGTCCCCCCCAGCGGCCCCAGTCTTTGGTCAGGGTGCTCTTGAGACAAAGAAATGCCTCTCATTCTCTGGTCCAGAGCTGGCCTAGCGCTGCTCTATATGTAAACATTAGTAAAGGCAAAGGCTTCCCTTGCTCGAAAACCAGCCAAATCCGACTCTAGGGATGCAGTGCTCATCCCTGTTTCCGAGCCAAAGAGCCAGTGCTGTCCGAAGACGTTTCCATGGTCATGTGGCCGGCATGACTAGATGCCGAGGCACATGGAATGCTGTAACATTACCCTGCCAAAAAAACAGCCCTGGCAGCTGGCAAAAAAGGTGGCAGTGGAAGGGTGAGGGGACTCTGTGGACCTGTTGAAACAGCCTTGCTGTAAAAGCCTCTCCCTGCCTGCAGTTCCAGCCGGCAGTTTCTGCCACCACCCACCACCACCCCGCTCCAGTTTTCGTAGAGGACAAAATAAGGCAAACCCCAATTGGCTCCTTGCAGCCTCGTCCTGCGCTGTGCCCCCCCCCCAAGCCCAGCGCTCCCAAATGACCACCTTGGGGTTGGGTTCCCCGGGGGAGGCCTGGGCAGCTCTCTGGCGCTCCTCTCTGGTGCTCCTGGCCTGGTGAGGACATGTGCACCAGTCTTCTCTCTAAGCTGAGTTAGTGTGAGCTAGCTCACAGTTTTTTAGCCTCCGGCTCACAGATTTTTGTCTTTGCTCAGGAAGGGATGGGGCTCCAGAGCAAATTAATTTATGCAGCGGCCAAATCGCTCGCTCACAAGTTTAATGCCAGAGTAGCTCACACAGTGGAATTTTTGCTCACAAGACACCACAGCTTAGAGGGAGCCTCGCATGTGCTGCATCTTGCTTCTGCTGCCCGGTTGCTGTGCGCAGCTGGAGAAAGGTGCTCCCAAGAGGCCGGAACAACCAGAACAGGTTTAATGACTCCCCAGGAGAGGGAACCAGCAAAACAGGCCCTGTGGCTGCCTTTGTTTTTCTGCGGGGGGAGGATCATCCTGATCTCTGGGCCGCTTCCCTTGCACCCCCAAGAGCACAGAAGCCACTCTGCTCAGGGGGGGGGGAGGGTGGGCCAGAGGCGACTAGCCACAGTTAGGGTTGCCAGCCTCCAGGTGGGGCCTGGAGATCTCCCACTTTTACAACTGATCTCCAGCTGACAACGATCAGCTCCCCTGGAGAAAATGGCTGCTTTGGAGGGTGGACTCTCCAGTTTGAGGTAGTGAGAGAGCCAGTCTGGTGTGGTGGTTAAGTGCGCAGACTCTAATCTGAGAGAACTGGGTTTGATTCCCCACTCCTCCTCCACTTGCAGCTGCTGGATGACCTTGGGCAAGCCACAGTTCTCTCAGGAGCAGTCCTTGAAAGAGCTCTCTCGGCCCCACCTACCTCACGGGGTGTCTGTTGTGGGAAGGAGAAGGGAAAGGAGTTTGTCAGCTGCTCTGAGACTCCCTTGGGTAGTGAAGGATGGGGTATAAATCCAATCTCTTCTTCTTTTCCTCCTCCTCCTCCTCCCTGGCCTGGTACCATGCTGAGGCCCCTCCCCTCCCCACACCCCGCTTTCTCCCAGATCCACCCCCAACCTAGACCTGGCCATCCTAGCCACAGTAGTGGGGGTAGGGGTGGAGAAAATGCCACTGCCCGAGAGACCAGTTGCTGCCCAGTCCATGTCTGGAGACCCCAGCCGGGGGGCGGGGTGGGAGGCTGCAAAGGAGGGAGAAAGGCTGGGCCGGGCAGGGGGCAGACAGGGCTAAGCAGAGATGCCCCCCCGGTATGCAGCCCTGAGTGCAAGTCTGGGGCAGAAGCTGATTTGCTTCCGACCAAAATCCCCGTCTCTCCCATGGTACAATCAAAGATCTTTTGAGATCTCAGTGCTTCCTCATGTGTGTGCGTTTTTATCTTGTGTCTCGAGGGGAGCAGACTTCTCCGTTTCCGGGGGGGGGGATCAGGCCGAACCTGGTGCTTAGTAATCGATTTCAAGTGATTCCATAATGAAATTATTTATAATTCCAAAGTCATATGCCATCAGCAATTAAGCATGTGGTTTTACAAATATAATTTTTTCACTCATAACAGTCTGAATCTCAGTCAAAGAAAGAGAACTGTGTAAGAGGAGAGGAAAGATGTCATGAATTCCTTCACGGAGACAATTTCAGTAAACATTTCATTCAGTATGAAAGGAAATGCTCCCCCCCCTTTCCTTACCACTGAGGCCGAGTGCGTGACTGGCCCAAGGTCACATACGGTGCTATGTTGCTAAGCGGAGAGCTGAACTCTGGTCTCCCCAGTCTTAGACCAGCACTCTAACAACTACACCACTTGCATACTGGGTTTTCAGTACGAATCTCCAAATGGATCTCACAATCTAGGGTAAAAACTGGCTTCTCAGATACCCTGGCCTGAAAATACAGGAGCATTTGTTGGGTAGAAGTAGAGACAGTCATTAGATTTTGCATTTAGGAAGACTTGCATTTGCTGATGACATTACCTTGGTAGGCCAAGGTGGATACCTGGCTTTGCAAGACCCTGTGGTAATGGGTTGGCATGCTGATGTCCGGTCAGGGAATCCGTCTACCACCCAAACGTGAGGGGAGCCTTGCCCTCACCTGCTCCAAAGCAGGACACCACTAGCTCCTAATATGCCAAGACAGATTTAGCCAGGATGGAATCAGTTTCCCCCCAATTTCTTTTGTTTTCCTTGCTCAGATCTGGTGCTGTGCTAAAAGTATGCTTGTAAACATTTTCTTTTTAATAAATACTTTAAACTTCTAGTGCTGGGAGTGGTTCTCTGTACCACATAGACCTCCAGCATTTTGGACATGCTTCCAGGCCTTATTGGCCTGCAGTTGAACAGCCGGATGGGGGCCCAGTAGCTCCTTAGCGACCAGCAAGATTTTGGGGGGACAAGATTTTGAGAGTCAATGCTCTCTTTGTCAGGTATCTATGAAGGGAGCTTGGATTCCTGAAAGCGTATCTCCCCCAAATCTTGTTGGTCTCTCTAAGGTGCTCCAGGACACAAATCTTGCTGCACTTACACCAGAGTTCGTGTTGCAGACTATAGGAGACACATTCTGTCATCCAACCACTGAGGCCTCCTGATTGCTCAATGGATTGATATCTCCCTTCCCCCCTTCCATGCTCTTTCTCTCTCTCTTTTTGTATTTTTGTATTTTATATGTGTTTGCGCATGTGTGTCTGCACCTGGAAGTCATGGTGATCTCTGATGACTGTAGAGGTCCTGGAGGCTATTCAGAGAGGTGGCTGAATAAAGCCTGCCCCCGTACTCCCGACTGCTGGTATTCCAAGGAGGTCTCCCATCCAAGTACTTGCCAGAGTCGACCCTGCTTAGCTTCCCAGATCTGACGAAATCGGGCTTGCCAGGGCTACCCAGGTCAGGGCATTCTGTCGGGTTAGAACAGATATTGCTGAGCAGTCGGGTTAGAACAGATAAAAGGAAGTACTTCTTCACCCAAAGAGTGATTAACACTTGGAATTCACGGCCACAGGAGGTGGTGGCAGCTACAAGCATGGACAGTTTCAAGAGGGAACTAGATAAACATCTGGAGCAGAAGTCCATCAGTGGCTATTAGCCACAAGGTATAGATGGGAACTCTCAGTCTGGGGCAGGTGATGCACTCTATTCTTGGCGCTGGGGGGGGCAGCAGTGGGAGGGCTTCTGGTGTCCTGGCCCCACTGCTGGGCCTCCTGATGGCACCTGGTATATTTTGGCCCCTGTGTGACACAGAGTATTGGACTAGATGGGCCATTGGCCGCATCTCTTATGTTCTTATGTTCTCTTATGTCTCTCTCTTTATTGTTTCCTCGCAGACAACATTATCAGCTGAAGGACCCCTCCCCTACTTTCCCCTCCCCTACTTACCTTTGCAAAACCAACCAAACAAGACCAGCCCTCTGCCTCCCGGGAACTTGTCAAGTTGCTCGAAAGACAAACAGGCCTGAGTGAATGTGAGAACCAGACAGCTGACCAGCTTCATGATGCTACCTGGCAGCCGGGGGTGGGGGCTAGGGGGGCATTGCCCCAGCTGGGAAATCCGAGGGGGGACCTGAGTCCTGCTGCACCCCTCGCAGTTTATACCCTTGTGTGTCTTGAATGGGCATTAGATGGCACTGGGTTCCCACGCCTGACATCTGCCAGTGTGCAATCCTCGCCATGCGGCGGGACTGGCCATTTGAGGTTGGAACAGAGCAGATCCGATGTGGGTCTGAAACTGCACAAAGTCCAAAGTCAACAACTCTCAGAGGTTTGCTGTTCCTATTTGGGGACCAGGGCCACCTTCCAAATGCAAATAGCAGAAGGGAACATTTTGCAAAAATGTCAAAGCACTGCGTTTAATCCCATTCCCCCAGGGATCCTTCGGAGGGCTCCGGGGCCTCCTCCCAGGGCCTCCCCTGGCCTGCTGCCGGCACCTCGGCCTGCCTCATGATCAGCCTGCTTGGCCCCCCCATAATGGCTCCCCTCCCGGGGACAGAACTCATGGGTAGCCTTTGCCCAAGCCCTGCCTGGCACCCTACACATCCAGCACTGATTGCCTCTCCTGCTACGACCCCCTGCAGGAGCGTTCCTCAGTTTGGCAAATGCTTCTGAAGGGGCCGCCCCGGAAATGGGTAAAATGGGCATGCCCATTCGCTGTGGTGCCCCCCTCCCCTCATGGAATGGGCTGCCTGAGGAGGTCATGAAGAGGCCCTCGTAGTTCTGGCCTCCCACAAAAGGCATAAAGCAGAATTGTTCCGGACGGCATGTCTATAAAAGGGAGGGTGCTTTTATAACAGGATTGCAGATGACCCCACTGTGTACTGTATGCATGGTCTTGCTCTTGCTGCATTGTTCTCTACTTTGGTGTAGTGTAGTTTAGTGTAGGGGTTCAGTGCGCGGACTCTAATCTGGGAGAACCGGGTTTGATTCCCCACTCCTCCACTTGCAGCTTCTGGATGACCATGGGCAAGCCATAGTTCTGATAAGAGCTGTTCTTGAAAAAGAGCAGTTTCTGTCAAGAGCTTTCTCAGCCCCACCTCCCTCACAGGGTGTCTGTTGTGGGGAGGAGGAGGGAAAGGAGTTTGTAAGCCGCTCTGAGACTCCCTTGGGTAGCGAAGGGCAGGGTATAAATCCAATCTCTTCTTCTCCTCTTCTTTATAATGCCTGTGGTGGAACATGCCTGCTCTGGCCTGCAGGCCCCATTTCCACCCAGCCCTCCCATGGGTTCCTAGCTCCCTGGAGGGGCTTTTCTTCCACTATCAGGTAGCCCACTGCCACCACCTGATCATTGTAGGGATATCCCACTGGAAGGATCAGGAATCCCAGCCTCCCTTCCATGTTCTGAGGCCTTGCCTCTCTGTCTCCTGCTGCTCAGTGTCTGGTCACCATGGGAACAGTTCCCTGCCTTGGACACCCCAGGAGGAATAGCCATTTGTCAATTGCCTGCCTTCCTCCCTGGCGCCCCTTTAAAAATAGTGTGTCCAAGATGGTGGAGGTCTATGAGGTACAGAGAACCACTAACTGCATCAGAAGTAAAAGAAAATGTTTACCAGACTACTTTTAGCACAGCACCAGATTGAGCAAGGGCTTCAGAAGAAATGGGTAAAATGCAAACTCTCTGTCCCTCTCTCTATACATGCCCTATCAGATGCTAAAATACAGGACAGGCTCTTTAGCTTAGGTAGTTACAAATCCCTACAAAGTTACCATTACCTTGAAGCTCCCTCCAGCTCTTTAGGTCAGCACATGGTCAAAAATGGCTGCCTTCCCAGAGGGGAGGTCTCTGTGTGTCCTCTCATGGACTCAGTATCCCACAAAAAGAGACAACCTTCCTGTTGCAAAGAGATTTTATTATCTCTGGTACTTCACTCACTGACCAGGTCAAGGAAACATTTCCTGGCCATTTCTAGAATTCTCTTTCTTGAAGACTTTCTAGCCTTACTCCTTCCAAACCTCTGTTCCCTGCCTGGAAGGGGGGTGGAGAAAAGGGGGAAGCTTGACCATCCCTTTGTCTAGACCTATTAGCATTTGTATGAAAATGGACTGAGTTACAAGTGAACTGACTTCCTCCTCTGCCTAGAGGGGAAAAAAGCTGTTAAAACACAAAGTGGAAGCTTTGCTCCTTGCCAGCCTCCTGGGAGAAAATGCATTTTTTCACAATGCCGTATTTGGAATGTTTACGACCCATATAGGTTTTAATTGTTTTAAGTATTGTGTGTGTGTGTGTATTTGTATTTGAAATCCTCTTTGAGTAAATGTTTGAAATGCTTTGATATTTGGCATGGAGCCATTGAGTTTGGTCAAGTGGTGGCACGGTGGTAGAAAGTGCCATCGAGGGGCAACAAACTATGCTGGGGATTATTAGGAAGGGTATTGAAAACAGATCAGCCAATATCATAATGCCTCTATATGGTGCAACCTCATTTGGAATGCTGTGTACAGTTCTGGTCACCACACCTTGAAAAGGATAGTATAGCTTTGGGGAAAGTGCAAAAAAGGGCAACTGGAATGATAAAAGGGTTAGAACGCTTTCCCTATGAAGAAAGGTTAAAGCTCTTGGGGCTCTTTAGCTTGGAGAAACGACGGCTGAGGGGTGACATGATCGAGGTTTATAAGATTATGCATGGGATAGAGCAGGTAGAGAAAGAAGTACTTTTCTCCCTTTCTCACAATACAAGAACTCAAGTGGGCACTCCATGAAATTGCTGAGCAGTTGGGTCAGAATGGATAAAAGGAAGTCCTTCTTCATCCAAAGAGTGATTAACATATGGAATTCACTGCCACAGGAGGTGGCGGCGTCTACAAGCACAGACGGCTTCAAGAGATAATTAGATAAACATATGGAGCAGAAGTCCATTGGTGGCTATTAGCCACAAGGTATAGATAGGAACTCTGGGGCAAGGGGTGCTTTGTATTCTTGATGCTTGGGGGGGCAACAGTGGGAGGGCTTCTAGTGTCCTGGCCCCACTGCTGGACCTCCTGACAGGACCTGGTATTTTTTGGCCACTGTGTGTGACACAGACTGTTGGACTGGATGGGCCACTGGCCCAATCCAACATGGGCTCCTCTTACATTCTTATGTAACTAATGGCGACCCTGTCAAGAGACATTCAGAGAGGGTTTCCCACTGCCTGCCTCTGGGTTGCAGCCCTGGACTTCCCTGTGGGTCTCCCATCCAAGTACGAACTCTAACCAGCCTGGGCCTCCTCCTATATGACCCTGGTCTCTGACCAAGACCCTCTAGGGCAGGGGTGTCAAACATACGGCCCATGGGCTTGAACCGGCCCACCCTGGGCTTTTATCCAGCCCATGAACAACAGATGATAGAGGCTGTGCATTATGGCTGGACCTTAGGAAAAACCTTTTTGACAGTCAAAGAGTTGTGCAGCAGCAGAACCAGCTGCCTCGGGAGGTGGTGAGTTCCCTCTCCCTGGCAGTCTTTAAGCAGCGGCTGGACAAACGCTTGTCGGGGTGCTCCAGGCTGATCCTGCATTGAGCAGGGGGTCAGACTAGATGGCCTCTATTGGTCCCTCCCAACGCTGGGATTCTATGAGTCTATGTCCCTGTATCCTGTCCCAGGGCGAATGAATAATGGGTGGTGAAAGTGGGAGGGTTTTAAGCATGTTTGTACGTTGAGTAAAAAAATAATATTGATTGGGTTTGCCTGTGACCTTTGTAAAGAAGAGGAGGAGATTGGATTTATACCCCGCCCTTCACTTGGAATCTCAGAATGGCTAACAAACTCCTTTCCCTTCCCCTCCCCACAACAGACACCCTGAGAAGTAGGCAGGGCTGAGAGAGCTCTTTTGGGGACTGCTCTTTCAAGGACAGCTCTTGTCAGAACTATGGCTTGCCCAAGGTCATCCAGCAGCTGCGAATGGAGGAGTGGGGAATCAAAGCCGGTTCTCCCAGATTAGAGTCCGCGCACTTAACCACCGCACCATATCTCCCATACCTGGTATCTTAAGTTGAATAAATAATTATATCATATGACACACCCGGCCCAACAAAGTGACATTTATATCCGATTTGGCCCTCCTAACCAATGAGTTTGATGCCTCTACTCTAGGGAGACCCTCGCTTGGGGGCTCTGCTCGCGGTCCAGGGTGAGAGGCAGGGCTCCCTGAGCAAGGCCCTTTCCCGTGATGGTACTGAGACTTGGGCCCACCTGGAAAACCTTGACCTGGCCCACGTCACCTGCCAGGCCAGATTTCCTTCTGCTGACGGAGCACGTCAGGTACTGACTGCACTTGTGCTTTAGGCTTTGTGGTTTGACTGAACGCAGCCTTTATTGAACGTGGAAGTCATGCATTACATTTGGGAGCCTCTACTGCTGAAAAATAGTGTCTAATTGTTACAGAAACAAACAGGAAACACCCCCCACCCAGCCCCCCCTTTGGTGATGCTTCCTGCACCTGAACGTCCCACCCACCCCCACTTGTGATTTGTTTCTGATCAGGGCAGACTCCGACAGAAATCCCTGGTCTCGCCTTGGCTCTCTCCCAAGAACTGGCACAGGGGAACCCTTCCCCACTCGCTCATGACCTGCCCCCCCTCCAACCAGCCCCAAGGCGGTAGGGTCTGGCGGAGAAGGAGGGGGAGAGACCTAGCCCTTCGGCCCTGGCGGCAGCAGCAGCAGCGGCTGTGCCGGGCCCACCCCCTGCACTGCCCGAGCCAGACTGGACCAGGCTGGTCTTAGGATCAGCCCCATCACGGCAAGACCCCAATTAGCAGTGACTGGCAGAGATTAGCGGTCCCACGTCACTGCTGCATCCGGCTGCGGCAGAAATAGCCCAGTGAGAGACAGCTTTGCTGATCAAGGTGGTGCGCTAAGCAGGGACTCGGCACTCGCAGCCCTTCAGTGGGGATTGAGAAACGCCTGTGTGCCAGCTCTGGAAATACACGCGGTAGGAAAGAAGAAGAAAAGATTGGATTTATACCCAGCCCTTCACTACCCGAAGGAGTCTCAGAGCGGCTTACAAACTCCTTTCCCTTCCCCTCCCTTGTGGGGTAGGTGGGGCTGAGAGAGCTCTGAGAGAAACTGCTCTTTTGCAAGGACAGCTCTGGTCAGAACTATGGCTTGCCCAAGGTCATCCAGCAGCTGCAAGTGGAGGAGTACCTTCAAGACCAACAGAAATTTATGGCAGGGGAGGAGCTTTATGAGTCGCTGCTCATGTCTTCAGATACCCCTGAAGAAGATACCTCCCCTGTCACCGATTTTGTTCGTCTTTCTCTTTTCTGCAGCTACAGACAGACTGATGGGGCGACCCATGTTGAGATACCCACAGGCAGAGAGCCACGCCTGTTCTCCAGGCCTGGGTACATCACCCTTTTGTGGAGATGTGAAGACCCAGAAGAAAAAACTGAAAAATTCAGGGGAAATTGGTTTTCCCTATCTTTTTTTCCTGAGGACTCCCCCCCCCCCAAAAAAACCCCTGGGGAAATTGAGGGTCCACTGGGCAAAAAAGTCCTGTGATCCCCCCCCTTTGGAAAGAGTGAATTTTCAAATTTGTTGTATTTGGGTGGGGACCCAAAGCTGCTGACATCGCCCTCCTCCACGTTGTCTTCAGAACAACCACCCTGCGAGGGAGGTTAGGCCGAGGGTGGGTGACTGGCCCAAGGCCCCCAAACAGATCCCAGTCTGACACTTGGACCACGACACCAACATGCCAGGTTTTACTCCAAATATGTAGATTGTCTTACATAAAACTTTAAAGATGTGGTATTAAACAATAAAAATCCCTAAGTATATTGGAGACATATACAACATTTTCAAGGTTTTTAAGATTTAAATATAACTTTCAGTAACAATTAATATGCTCTAATATGTTCAATATGTTGGACCATAAGGAAGGATTCTTTTGAACTATGGTGCTGGAGAAGACTCTTGAGAGTCCCTTGGACTGCCAGGAGATCGAATCAGTCAATCCTAAAAGAAATCAACCCTGACTGTTCCCTGGAAGGCCAGAGACTGAAGCTGAAGCTCAAATACTTTGGCCACCAAACAAGAAGGGAGCCCTCCCTGGAGAAGAAGACCCTGATGATGCTGGGAAAGACTGAAGGTCAAAGAAGAAGGGGACAGCAAAGGATGAGATGGCTAGACAGTGTCATCGATGCAACGAACATGAAATTGAGCAAACTTCAGCGGACAGCGGAAGACAGGAGGGCCTGGTGTGATCTGGTCCATGGGGTTGCGAAGAGTCGGACTCGACTCTGCGACTGAACAACAACAACAAGGAAGGCCAAGTGCCGAAGAATAAATTCTTTTGAATTATGGTGCTGAAGAAGACTCTTGAGAGTCCCTTGGACTGCAAGGAGATCGAATCAGGCAATTCTAAAGGAAATCAGCCCTGACTGGAAGGCCAGAGACTGAAGCCGAAGCTCAAATACTTCGGCCACCACCAAATGAGAAGGGAGCGCTCACTGGAAAGAAGACCCTGATGCTGGGAAAGATTGAAGGCAAAAGAGGAAGGGGGCGGCAAAGGATGAGATGGTTAGACTGTGTTATCAATGCAATGAACATGAAATTAAGCAAACTCCAGAGGACGGTGGAAGACAGGAGGGCCTGGCGTAATCTGGTCCATGGGGTTGCAAAGAGTCGGGCTCACTGTGCGACTGAACAACAAGCCCTGTTCAATGGCAATATTAAAGAGTACAGCATTTTTGATGTTATAAATTTTAAATTATAAACATCCATATGTGCTGGTAGGCCTGTCTCTGGTGACTGCATGACAGGGTTTCTGTCCAAAGAGTACTCTTTCTATCGTTTACTACAGAGCTTGTTTTCTGCCTTTGGCTGCTATTTTTTCCTACCTCTCAGAGGGCAGAAACAAAGAAGAGCCACATACTATTGTAGCAGAGCACGGTACAGTTTGCAACTTATGCATTGGGTATACCTGCAATTTAGAAAACAAAGACATTTATACTTTATATATACCAAACAGTACCATGCTGTGTGCTAACGTAAATGATGCATTTTATGTTGTTAGACCAGTAAAAGCAGTGGATTCGATAAGGAAGTCTTGCATATATTTCTATTCTCCCCCAAATTTCCACACACACCCCAAATAGGGGGGTGGATTACAGTGGCTTCAAAATTTCCCTAAATTTTCCCTCTCTGCTCTGTCTGTGTGCACCTCTTCCAATGGTTCCCTTTCCTTATGCACAACACATTCCTGATTTGTTTGTACACTCCCAGTACTTGGGCTTGCTCACACTGTAGATAAAGTAGTGAGACACTGTACCTCTGACTTATTTGCAAAGTGCATCTTAGAGATTTCCTACTCTGAAAGGAAGGTTCCGTCTCTGAAGGGCTCTGGGAAGCACACAGCAAGAAAGTAGGACACCCTGGGGCTGCTTCCATCGCGACGTTTTCCTCTGCCTTGGCCTCTGAACTGGAGCCCCTTGGGGGGAGCTGCCACACCAACACCCCCGCTCTGACTGGTCTCTTTCTGGCTATCTCCCGTCCTCCAGAAGCTCCTGCCAGAACCAGCGTCAGTCCAGTCATTTTGGAAAAAATGCTTCAAGAGGGAATTTGATAAGCATCTGGAGCAGAGGTCCATCAGTGGCTCTTAGCCACAAGGTATAGATGGGAACTCTCAGTCTGGGGCCAGGGATGCTCTATATTCTTGGTACTTGGGGGGGGCAGCAGTGGGAGGGCTTCTGGTGTCCTGGCCCCACTGCGGGACCTCCTGATGGCACCTGGTATATTTTGGCCACTGTGTGACGCAGAGTGTTGGACTGGATGGCCCATTGGCCTGATCCAACATTGGCTTCTCTGATGTTCTTGTGTCTGGGGCCAGGGATGCTCTGTCTTCTTGGTGTTTGGGGGGGGCAACGGTGGGAGGGCTTCTAGTGTCCTGGCCCCACTGCGGGACCTCCTGAGGGCCCCTGGTATTTCTGGCCACTGTGTGACGCAGAGTGTTGGACTGGATGGGCCACTGGCCTAGATCCAACATTGGCTTCTCTGATTTCTATGCTCATCTTCTAATGAAGATGGGCCTCAGTAAGGCCCCAGCAGTTCCTGGTGCGTCCAGATTCTCAACACCTCATTCCAGCACACGGGGGCGGGGGGTGACACACACGAGTCAGCATGGCTGCCAAGGAAGCGATTGTGACCCCACTCCAAGAACCAGGGCAGACTAACTGCAGAGCGTGAATGAAAGGGCAACGTTGGGGACATTCCTGCACACGGAAGGTCTCACTCCAGCACATGCCGCCTCGGCGAAAGCAGGCAGGAAGAGCCTAACCCAGTGGAAGTAGCCCTGGGGGAACACACCGGAAATGCTTCCTTTCAATGTGACCTTTGAAAAATTCTTTGGCTGACCGTATTAGGGTGGCTCCTCCCGGGTGCCCAGCTTCAGTGAATGCATGCTGGGGTGGGGTGGGGGTGGCATCTATGTGGCGCACGCCAACCCTCCCTGCCCGCCCTGCTCCCAGCCCTGCACTCCTCTCGCCTGCACCCATCACCCAGCGAGACTCTGCCAAGGGCGCTGCTGCACCTCCCTCATGGAAGAGCAGAGCCAGGGTGGACGGGCGCCTCTCCAGCTCAGGGGCAAGAGGCAGAGGAGAGCCCACGGGGCACAGGGGGAAGGGAGGGAGGGAGGGAGGGAGCACACCCCTCTCATTCTTGACTCTGGCGACAAGTCAGGCAGGTGCCTGAAGTGATTCAGGAATCTGCCAGACACGCTTGCCCAGAGAGGCCGGGTGGGCAGGGCCAAAGGCACCTCTCCAGAGGGGTGGCCGTGGAGGGGTTTCCTCTGAAGGGTGTGCTCCTGCAGCTGCCCCCACAGAGAGGACAAGTGGCCACAGCTCCACTCAGGCACCTCCACGCATGCTGGCTTCTCCCGCTTCCATGTGTGGCCCTCCTAGGCTTCCTGCTGCCCCTGCTGCTGCTGCTGACAAAGTCGGCCACGACCTGGAGGATGAGGAGGCCCCGCCTGGCCTGCCCCCCCCCCCGGGCCAGCTGCTCTGCCCATGGAGGGAGGGAGGGAGGGAGGGAGGGAGGAGGACCGGCTGCCAAACTCACGTTAAGCTTTTAAAAGGCATTATGTAAGAGCTCAGACACTTCCAGCCAAGGCAGCTAACTACCTTCGGAAGCAGCCGCTCTGGACTCCCTGGCCGGGCCCTGGCTTGGCACCGGCAGGCAGAGAAGCCAGCCCCACTTCCCACCTGGGGAGCCCTTCGCCGTACTCCTCCTACTCAATCCCCCACCCGCCCTGCCCCGTAGCCCCCATTCCAGCTGAGCCACAGGCGACGCTCCCCCCAAGTCCTCTGGGGAGCAAAAATCCTACTGGGTGAGCTCCTGGGGCATTAAAGTTGTGAGCAAGCAATTGGGCTGCTGCAGAGATTGGTTTGCTCTGGAGCCCCATCCTTCCTGAGCTAAGGCAAAAATGTGCGAGCCGGAGGCTAAAAAAAACTGTGAGCTAGCTCGCACTAACTCAGCTTAATGGGAACACTGGCAACAGCCTCCCTCAGAAGAGCATAAGAGAGAAGCCCGTGTTGGATCTCAGGCCAATGGCCCCTCCAGTCCAACACTAGAAGCCCCCCCCCACTGTTGACCCCCCCAAGCACCAAGAATACTAGAGCATCACTTGCCCCAAACATAAGAACATAAGAGAAGCCAGTGTTGGATCTGGCCAATGGCTCATCCAGTCCAACACTCTGTGCCACACAGTGGCCAAAATATACCAGGGGCCACCAGGACGTCCAGCAGTGGGGCCAGGGGACACTGGAAGCCCTCCCACTGTTAACCCCCCCAAGCACCAAGAACACAGAGCATCCCTGGCCCCAGACTGAGAGTTCCCCTCTATACCTTATGACACACCCCATCAGGAAAGGAGGCTGGGCATTGGAATACTGGCCATCAGCTTTAGGGTGGTCATGGGAGTAGCGGTGCCAAAAAGGAAAGGAATTGCAATACCCTCCTGTCCCGTCACAGCCCACCCATGGGGAGCCAGCATGGCGGAAGGGTCAAGTGGGCGGGGCTGGGATCCAGGAGACTCCCTGGGTTCGAATCCCCCCTCTACCGCAGGAGCCCAGTGTGTGGGGGGGTGGGCCTGCTCCGGTCACACACCCCTCTGCCCCACCAGGGTTCTCGTGGGGAGGATACAGCGGAGGAGAGGAGAAAGATGCCGGCCATCTTGGGTCCTTATTAGGGAGGAAGGCGGGAGAGAAATAAAGCCAGTTTGATGTCGTGGTTAAGTGCACGGACTCTAGTCTGGGAGAACCGGGTTTGATTCCCCCACTCCTCCACATGCAGCTGCTGGTGTGACCTTGGGTCAGTCACAAGGTCTCTCAGAGCTGTTCTCTCCATGGCAGTTCTTGAAAGAGCTCTCTCAGCCCCACCTGCCTCAGGGTGTCTGTTGTGGGGAGGGGAAGGGAAAGGAGATTGTAAGCCGCTCGGAGACTTCTTCTTCTTCTTCTTCTTCTTCTTCTTCTTCTTCTTCTTCTTCTTCTTCTTCTTCTTCTTCTTCTTCTTCTTCTTCTTCTTCTTCTTCTTCTTCTTCTTCTTCTTCTTCTTCTTCTTCTTCTTCTTCTTCTTCCTTCATGGATACATCCCTAAATGCCCTTTGGATCTGACAGCCTGGCACCACAGGCCTCTCCTCTCCCCAGCCTCAGCCACGACCCAGGCCCTACGCCCTGGGCTGTGTTGTCGGGGGACCGCAGCCACCCCAGGAAGGCCTCAGCCCCACCAGGGCCCATCGCCCATGAGCACAGAAAGGCCCGGCCGGGGCTGGGGAGCCAGGCAAAGAGGGGCACGCCAAGCAGTGGGGGAAGAACTGGGGGGGCACCACGACCCTGGAGACCTGGTCTGTGGCCGTGGCCAGACAGCGAAGGGGGCCCTCCGAGTGCAGCCTGATCGATCTCCCCCTGCAGGAAAGGCCCCGCCTCTTGCTCTGCCGGAGGTCGATCGGAGGGGAAAGTCCACTTTTGGGCATCCAAACAACTCTTGACCTGGCAAGCCCCGGAAGCGGGGGGGGGGCTGTCTCCCAGGAAAAACCCCTGCGGAGGTCAAGTCCAGGGAAGAAAGCCTGGAGCACACACCCCTCCACCCACAGACACAACATTTGCCCAAGTGGCCCACCAGGGCACCTTGTGGTGGGCACAACTCAAGCTGGGCTTCCTGGCAGGCCCCTTGGCCTGGGAGGCATCTCCGGATTTGGGTGCAGGGAGTTCAACCCTGGGCTCCCGGTGTGTGTGTGTGTGTGAGTGAGTGGGAGACCTCCCTCCAGCCCTCCCGGTGGGTCATCCTCCTCCTCACACCAGTTTGTGGGGGCGGCTCTTCGTCCTGGATGGACCGGAGACCTTGTTCGCAGCCTTTCTCCCCTGCGGAACTCCCGGCGGCTGGGCTGGGTGCGGGAAGTCGCCGCGGGCGGGCGGATGGCCAGCGAGTAGCCAGAGGCTTTCCCGGCTAGCAAGAAGCAGAGGCGGTTGTCCCCCGGCCTTCCTCGGCAGAGCCTTCCGGCTTCGCCTTCCAGAGCTGCGGGGATCCTCGGGCCGCGCCAGGGCGCACCGACTCCTCCCCTCGGTGCAACCCCGACGACCCAAAGACGCGACAGTTGAGCGAGCGGGTCCCGCAAACCCGAGGAAGACCCGACGGCTGGCGTGGCGCCCGCAGCACCACCCCCCCCGCTCCCTAAGCCCAGGTGCCCGGCGGCGGCTAGGAGGGAGCGGGTCGGAGGCAGGGCCCCGGGGTGGCGGCGGCGGCGGCGGCGGCTCTCTGGCGCGCAAACGCGGCCCGGCGCACCTGGACCAGCCCGGCGGAGCGGCCCGCGGGAGCTCAGCCTCCCCCGGGACTGGAGCCGGGATGGAAACTGCCGAGGCAGCCGCAGCGCCGCGTGGAAACTGGCCGGGCGCCGGCGGGGGAGGGGGGTGGCATCTCGGCCAACGAGCGGCTGCTGCGTCCCGGAGGGACCCCCCCCCGGAGCCCCCGGGCCCTCCGTCGCCACAGCCGGCCGCTCTGCCTGGCGGCCAAGGGGGGGGGAGCGGGAAAGAAGGAGGAGAAGAAGGAGCCCCGCAGAGCCCGCCCCCCCACACACTGCACGCCCCGACCTCGGGTACGCTGCTCCTAAACGGGGAAGCTCCACCAAACCACCATCCAGAGAGCAAGGCCTCCGGGACGTCCCCGACGCTTCGCGATAAACACCGTCGGTCTGCGAAGGGGCGGCGGCACGCGAGGGGGGGGTGCGTTTGCTTCAGCGGGCGAACACCGGCCGGCAGAAGGTGGGGACGGACGGACCAGTAAAGACGGTGGAGAGCTCGACGGTGAGGGAGGCAGTTCTCCCGCTCAAGGGACGGGCTCTTGCGGCGGGCTCCCCGGGGCTTCAGCGGGCACCGGGAGGCCGGGAGACGATTGAAGTGGGGGGTCGCTTCCTGGGGGTCGCGGGGGGGGGAGCAGCTCCGAGCGCGGAATTCGCCCAGCCAGCAGCGGCCGTCCGGGGAGCGGAGTTCGCCCGCGCGCCGTCGTCGGGGCCCCGGCCGGCAGTGCGCGCCAGCAAGCAGCCCCAGGGGGACCGGCCGCCGGGGGGGGGGGAGTCGGGACGCGCGTGGGGGTCGCCTCACCTCTCGGGCTCGTAGCCGGCCTGCAGGAGCCGCGCGTTGTACCGCTGCGCCGCCGTCTCGTGGCCGGGGTGGGTCGAGGCGCAGCCGTTGGGGGCGCAGCCGGGGCGCCGCGTCCTCTGCCCGGGGGGCGCCGGCTCCGGCAGCGGCCCGACGATCAGGCTGTAGTCGTAGTAGGTCGCCTGGCAGCCCGGCGCCGCTAGCCCGTCCATGGCCCCGCAGAGGGGAGGCGGAGGCGGAGAAGGAGGGGCGCGCCTGGACGGGGCGCACGCTGAGCCGGGACGGATGCCGCCGGCGGACTCTGGGCAGCGGGCCGCGGGGTGGAGGAGGAGCAGGAGGCGGCGGCGGCGGCGGCGGCGGTGGCGGCGGCGGCTCCGGCCCGCGGCCGCCGGTGGGGATTTGCGATGGCAGCAGGTTCCTCCTCCTCCTCCTCCTCCTCCCGGCGGCGCTTGGCACACACCCCGGCCCGCCCTGTCTCCACCCCCGGCCAGCAGCCGCGGCTCCTGCCTGCCTGGGGGCCCTGGGACAGCTCTCCCCCCCCTTTAGCTATATGCAATCCCTCCTGGAAGCCACACCCCTGGCGCTTGGGGTCAGAACAGCCCGGCAGGGTAGGCCACCTCGTTCACCACCCGGTTTCGCAGACTTGGCCAGCCGGATACCCCCCCCCAATCCCGGGCACTACTAGCCTTGCTGGTACCCAGGGGTAGATTCCCGCGGAGCAGGGAGGTTCCCTTTGGTTCTCCTGGCGAATAGAGACCTCTCTTGTCTGGCCCTCTTTTTAGGCCATGTAAGTTGGTGGCCCTCATTTCTCTCTCTGCCCTCCCCAACCCCACCACAAGCCAGCCACTTCCTTCTGACCGGGGACACACGGGTGAGAATAAGGTTGCCCTTATACCTCTGCACATGTACAGAGTGCTTTTTCCTTCTGATGCTGCTGGGACTGGGGTTGCAGAGACAAAGCCCTGGGGCCCCCCTCTCCATCAAAGAACTGGCTTGTAAAACACTAATGGAGAGGGTGTGCCTCTGAGCACGTGCCAAGTGCATTTCCCTCATCACAGCCTCTGGAGGCTCGGGGAAACCAGGGACATAACAGGGGCTTCAGCCCTTGAGGGGTTCCTCCAAGGAGCCTCCCTCCCTCCCCCCAGGCAAAGCCAGACCCGGGAAGGGGGCCATGCCTGTGTCCTTGGGGGGGGCGTTGGGGGCCTGGGCTGGCTCCTGCCCGGCTCCCTGCCCTTGGTTCACTTGCGTTGTGTTGGCAGGGGGGAGGGGTCCTGCTGATGGCGCCCATCTTTTCCCAGGCGCTCAGGCTGGAGAGGCCTCTTCCCCCCCACTTCTGCTGCTTTGCCCCTCTCCCCAGGCCTGCCACTGGGACCAAAGGGCAACTGGCAAGAGTCCAATCCTGGGACGGACGGACACCCGGATCGTCAGCCGCCTGGGTCACTGCGAGCCTCCATGAGGGCAAAGAGCACGAAGCACAGTTCCCACTGAGAGCCCGGCCGTGCCCCGTGGTGGGACAAAGCCAGGGAACCCTGGGGCCCACCTGATCAGTGTTCCCTCTAAGCTGAGTTAGCATGAGCCAGTTCACAGTTTTTTAGCCTCCGGCTCACACATTTTCGTCTTAGCTCAGGGAGGAGGGCTCCAGAGCAAACTAATTTATGCAAGAGCCAAGTCTCTTGCTCACAACTTTAATGCCGGTAGCTCACAAAGTAGAATTTTTGCTCACAAGACTCCACAGTTTAGAGGGAGCATTGCACCTGATCTGCCTTGGGGGGCTGTTGAGTGCAGTCGGCTGCAGGGTCCACCCCGGTTTTGTGTTCGTAGGTGTGCACCGTCTTCCTTGCAGTGCACGGCCTTTTCCCTCTGCAGCCCCGCTTCCTCTGCATTCTTGACGCAGGTTGTATGTCCTGGACGGCCCAGGGGACCCTGATCGAGGCGGAGCCCAGCAATGGCCGGCCACCTCCGGGGGTCTTTTGCCCCAGCCTCCTCAGAGCTCAGAAGCTCCGTGGGATCGGCCCCAGTTCCTCCTTGGCTGGGAGGCCAGAGATACAGAGACTGGCCCTGGCAAACCACCGCTGCCCGTCCCTTGCCTGGAAATCCTGGTGACTGGTGGCCGGCGGCTGTCTTTGACTGGAGGGCCCCGTCCATCCTCACCAGTCACCTTCCATTCAGACAGATGCTGAGCCCAGCCAAGCACCTTCCAGACCAACACAGGTTGATTCAAGGCATGCGCTTTTGTGAGCAAGGCACGCTTCCTCAGGTGCACTGAAATGGAAGCCAACCATTCAAATATATAGGCAGGTGCCTCTATACAGGCAAACAGTAAATTAGCATACTATTTAATGAAGATGTTTACAAGCTAAGTTCATAAAATCATAGAATTGGAAGGGAGGAGTGTGAGGCACTCCAAAGGGATCTGTCGAGGATGGGTGAGTGGGCGTCAACATGGCAAATGGGGTTCAATGTGACCAAGTGCAAAGTGATGCACATTGGAGCCAAAAATCCTAAATATAAATACACGTTGATGGGGTCTGATCTGGCAAAGACGGACCAAGAGAGAGATCTTGGAGTCGTAGTGGATAACTCGCTGAAAATGTCTACACAATGTGTAGCTGCAATAAAGAAGGCCAACGCTATGCTGGGGATTATTAGGAAGGGAATTGATAACAAATCAGCCAGTATCATCATGCCCCTGTATAAATCATTGGTGCGACCTCATTTGGAATACTGTGTACAGTTCTGGTCACCACATCTCAAAAAGGATATTATAGCATTGGAAAAAGTGCAGAGAAGGGCAACGAGAATGATAAAAGGGTTGGAACACCTTCCCTATGAAGAAAGGTTAAAACGCTTGGGGCTCTTTAGCTTGGAGAAACGATGGCTGAGCGGTGACATGATTGAGGTTTATAAGATTATGAATGGGATTGAGCAGGTTGAGAAAGAGGTACTTTTCTCCCTTTCTCACAATACAAGAACTCGTGGGCACTCCATGAAATTGCTGAGCAGTTGGGTTAGAACAGATAAAAGGAAGTCCTTCTTCACCCAAAGAGGGATTAACATATGGAATTCACTGTCACAGGAGGTGGTGGCAGCTACAAGCATGGACAGTTTCAAGAGGGAATTAGATAAACATATGGAGCAGAAGTCCATCAGTGGCTATTAGCCACAGAGTATAGATAGGAAAGAAAGAAAGATTGAAGAAAGAAAGAAAGATGCTGGGAAAGACTGAAGGTCAAAGAAGAAGGGGACGGCAAAGGATGAGAGGGTTAGACAGGGTCATCGATGCAACGAACATGAAATTGAGCAAACTTCAGCGGACAGCGGAAGACAGGAGGGCCTGGCGTAATCTGGTCCATGCAGTCACGAAGAGTCGGACTCGACTGTGCGACTGAACAATAACAACATAGATGGAAACTCTCAGTCTGGGGCAGGTGATGCAATCTGTTCTTGGTGCTGGAGGGGGCAGCAGTGGGAGGGCTTCTAGTGTCCTGGCCCCACTGCTGGACCTCCTGATGGCCCCTGGTATATTTTGGCCACTGTGTGACAGAGTGTTGGACTAGATGGGCCATTGGCCTGATTCAACATTGGCTTCTCTTATGTTCTTATGACCTCCAGGGTCATCTAGTCCACCCCCTGCACAAGGCAGCAAATTCGCAAATACGATATGATCACTATTTGTTTGGATTTAATTAGGGGGGGGGAACAGTGAGGCATGGGTCCAGGAGGCCACGCCCACTGCCTCATGTGCCCCAGGGGCCAAGAATAAGCCCCACCCCTGCGCTCAGGTGGCCTGGCTGGAGAGGGAACCCTGGTGTCATTAGGACATTAGACCCATCCACCCACTGGTTAATCTAAATCCCATCCAGATGCTTTCATTGCTTTAATCTATTTAATATTCCCTACCAGACTGCTAAAAATTCCGACAGTTGGCAATCCCCAGAAAGCTTCAGAAATGTCCCCCACTTTGGCATCTGGCTGATTCTTTTCATTATTGTGATGTGGCAAGGAAAGGGGAGCGGAAAGGGACACTGGGGGTGGGGGTGGAGTGAGTCTTCGAAGTTTACTGACAGGGACAGTTTCCAACCAAACGAGCTAACAGATGTTCCTGCCAAAGAAGATTGCCCCAGCATGCGTGCAGCATTCCCACTTTCCACCCTGCCTTGCATCTCCCCACTGGCTTGCGGAGGGTGCACCTGATGCCCTGTAAATAAAAGCAGGTCCCGGTTGCTTGCTAATTCCATTCCCTGCTGCTCTGATGGGTTTCCTGCCCGCCTGCTGTGGGCAACCGCTTTGCTTGCATCTTCTGCAATGCGTCTTGGTGGGGAGAGAGGGGGAGAGAGACAGATGCCAGATGCAACCAGCACAGCGGTCTAGCAAAATATTTACTTCATGCCTATTTTGGGATGACATCTGTCTCTCCCCAGTCACAGGGAGACGCCACGGTCTCTCTTAACAGCGGTGCACCTGCAAGTGAGAGAGGGAAACAATTCGCTCGCGCTGTCCGGGAGGCGGGGCCTGGGGCAGAGGCTGGCCAGTCCACCATCTCTCCTCTCCCAGCCGCCCTCTCGCTCGGGCTTTCCTGCAGGCTGGGCTATCAGCGGTGCAGCATGCAAATCATCTCAGGGGTTCATGTCCTGCTGAAGGATCAGGTAGCAGGTGGTGGTTGAGACCTGGAATGGGAGAGACTCGACGCTAATAAGCCACCTCTCATGTTCACCTGGCATTTTTGGTTTTGCATGAGAGCAGGCCAGAGAAAAGGGGCTCCCCGGCCCCTCCTGCTGCCACTGCGGAGGAGCTTCCAGCCGCCTGGAGAGAGCCTCCTGCCTGGGGGGGGGGGCGGTCCCAGGCCTCCTCTTGCCCCATGCAAACCACCCCCACCCAGCCCAGCCCCTGGAGCTCTGCTGCTGTCCTGACTGCTGGCCCTGCGACAACCCTTCATGCTCCACTCCGATTTGAAAAAATAAGAAGAGATTGGATTTATACCCCCCGCCCTTCACTACCCAAAGGTGTCTCAGAGCGGCTTACAATCTCCCTTTCCCTTCCCCTCCCCACTAGCAGACACCCTGTGAGGTAGGTGAGGCTGCTCCTGAGAGAACAGCTCTGAGAGAGCTTGTGACAGACCCAAGGTCACACCAGCTGGCTGCATGTGGAGGAGGAAGAAGAAGAGCTCGGATTTATACCCTGCCCTTCCCTCAGAGTCTCAGAGCGGCTTACAACCTCCCTTCCCCTTCCCCTCCCCACAGCAGACACCCTGGGAGGTAGGTGGGGCTGAGAGCACCATTCCCTCTAAGCTGAGTTAGTGTGAGCTAGCTCACAGTTTTTCAGCCTCCGGCTCACACATTTTTGTCTTAGCTCAGGAAGGGATGCAGTAGCCAAATCCCTCGCTCACATCTTTTAATGCCTGTAGCTCACAAAGTAGAATTTTTGCTCACAAGACTCCACAGTTTAGAGGGAACACTGGCTGAGAGAGCTCTTTCGAGGACTGCTCCTGAGAGAAGAGCTCTGAGAGAGCTTGTGACAGACCCAAGGTCACACCAGCTGGCTGCATGTGGAGGAGGAAGAAGAAGAGATCGGATTTATATCCTGCCCTTCCCTCGGAGTCTCAGAGCGGCTTACACTCTCCCTTTCCCTTCCCCTCCCCACCACAGACATCCTGTGAGGTCGGTAGGGCTGAGAGAGCTCTTTCGGGGACTGCTCCTGAGAGAACAGCTCTGAGAGGACTTGCGACTGACCCAAGGTCACACCAGCAACTGCATGCAGAGGAGGAGTGGGGAATCAAACCTGGTTCTCCCAGACTAGAGTCTGTGCTCTTAACCACTACACCAAATTTGCCGCCCCCAGTCCACCCTCAACCCCCCCAGGTCGGCCTGAGATCCTTGGGGTCAGCGAGAATCGCTGGCACCGCACAGCCAGGAGAGCCATTTTGCGGCTGGGCCCGTCTGTCCCGCCCCTCACTGCTGTCTTCTCTTCCTCTTCAGGCAGGCCCAGGAGGCTCCCTCCTCGCAGGTGAGAAATGGAGGCTGAGCCGCCCCCTGTCCAGACCCCCTGGACGGTTCACAGCCAAGCAGCGGCCTCCTCCGGGCAAGACCACCTTGTTCCACCTCCCGCCCCCATCCTGGTGGGCCTTCTTGGCTGTCTCTCCTCCTCCGCCTCCCCTTGTCCAGACCCCCTCCTGCTCGCAGAACGAAGCCTCGGGCTGGGCAGACGGACGGAGCCTGGCCTGGCCTGGCCTGGCCTGACCTGGTGGAACTCCTCAGGGCCAAAGGTGCCGCCGCTGCCTCCCTTCCTGACACGTGGAGTTTTTCGCTGTTTGCAAGCCGGCCCATGGCCTTCTCCCCACGGCAGGGAAGGGGCCAGCAAATATTTATCCATCGACCTCATCAGAAGGATCGATTGCAGGCAGCGTGACCACAACACGAGATGAAAGGCAGGCCAAAAGGGACACGGGACTCCACAGGGCCGCAATATTCGTGTCTACCTGGCTATGTTTCTTAGTCTGTTAAATGGGTAGCCCACCTTCCCCCAAAGATTCAGGGCCAAGGGCAACAAGAACAGGAAACGTGCACAAGATATTTGGCCGTGAACGGAAATCTAACATAACGGGTAGGTACCAGTCAGGGCCACAAACCAATTGCATGGGGTGGGGGCCCCTGCACCACCACCAGAATGCAGGAAGCTGCCTTTATACTGCACCAGAGGGCCCCCCCACCGGGTCCATCACAGACAGGATTGTCTGCTCAGACTGGCAGTCACTCTCCAGGATTTCAGGCAGAGAAAGAAGAAGAAAGAAGAAAGAAGAAAGAAGAAAGAAGAAGAAGAAGAAGAAGAAGAAGAAGAAGGAGAAGAAGAAGAAGAAGAAGAGGAGGAGGAGGAGATTGGATTTCTACCCCGCCCTTCACTACCCAAAGGAGTTACAGAGCGGCTTACAAACTCCTTTCCCTTCCTCTCCCCACAACGGACACCCTGTGAGGTAGAAGAAGAAGAAGAAGAAGAAGAAGAGATTGGATTTATACCCCGCCCTTCACTACCCAGAGGAGTCTCAGAGTGGCTGACAAACTCCTTTCCCTTCCCCTCCCCACAACAGACACCCTGTGGGGTAGGCGGGGCTGAGAGAGCTCTTGACAGAAACTGCTCTTTTTCAAGGACAGCTCTGACAGAACTAGGGCTTGCCCGAGGTCATCCAGCAGGTGCAAGTGGAGGAGTGGGGAATCAAACCTGGTACTCCCAGATTAGAGTCCATGCACTTAACCACTACACCAAACTGGTCTATCACATCGACCTCCTATCTGAGATCCTTTAACTGGAAATCATGGGGATTGAACCAGGGACCTTCTGCAGGCCAAGCAGAGGCTCCACCCCCGAGCCATGGGCCCTCCTCACAAATATAAACACGCGGAGCTGCTTTCTCCTGCATCCGAGTCAGTATTGTCCGCTCAGACCGGCAGCAGCTCTCCAGGGTGTCTCCGGCTGAGGTCTTTTCCTTCACCTCCCGCCTGGTCCTTTTTCACTGGAGAGGCTGCCGGGGATTGAACCTGGGACCTTCTGCATGCCAGGCAGAGGCTCTGCCTTGGAGCCCCAGTCTCTGGCTGGATGCCATTTCCTTTGCTGGGGCGGCGGCGGCGGCGGCGGGGGGGCCTCAGCAATGCTGCCTGGAAGCTCAGGCTCCCAGACGCTTGGCAGTGGCTGCCCACCCCGTGGGGCAACAGGCTGGCTGATTGGGGTGGCTGGAGGGAGGCAAACCCCCTGGGTGGTCTGTGGGGCCTGCAATATCCTGCCAGCTTCCTCAGAAGCCCACCAGGGCCCAGACCAGAACTAGGCTGTGTGGACGGGTCCATTCCTGGTTCTGCCAGTGCCTGCCTACCTGACACTGCTTCTTAACTTGTTAGTTCTAAGCAGATTACCAAAGTATAGGGAAAGCCAGAGCCCACTTGAGTGGCTGCGGAAACCCACCACATCCACACACACACCCCGGTGCCTCAGTCATGGCTCCCCCACCCATCTGCCGCATCCCTCCTTCGACCCACCACCACACAAGGAGGCCACCCCCATTTCTCTGTTCCCTTCCTTCCTTCCTTCCTTCCTTCCTTCCTTCCTTCCTTCCTTCCTTCCTTCCTTCCTTCCTTCCTTCCTTCCCAGCCTCTCTCCCCAGTGGGGG
Organism: Gekko gecko; assembly: GCA_029375565.1. Lineage (NCBI taxonomy): Eukaryota > Metazoa > Chordata > Lepidosauria > Squamata > Gekkonidae > Gekko > Gekko gecko. The sequence goes on from JAPDNY010000005.1 coordinate 2,451,433, forward strand.
CCCAAAGTGGCTGACATCTGTCTCTTCTCCATTTTACCCTCCCAACAACCCTGTGAGGCAAATTAACCAGAGAGCATGTGACTGGCCCAAGGTCCCCCAGCGGACTTCCAAGCACGAGCTGGGATTTGAACCTGGGTCTTCCAGGTGCCAACTGTGACAGCCTCACCGCTACACCCCACGGGCTTTCTGCTCTGCGAGGCCCTTCCAGCCCCTCCCACAGGGCCTGCACAGCTCCGTTTCCCCAACGTTTGCCCGGCTCCTCAGGAGGAGGCGTCTGGTGGAGGGCAGCTGCTTAGGGTTCGGGTGAGATTGGGGCAGACTCTGGGTTGCAGCTGCCCATCCTCCCCCCCCCCATGCCAGGAGCTTTCTACAAAGAGTGCCCCACAAGAGTCCAAAAGGATCTGGATTGGCCCCTTCCAGGCTGGGAGATGCAGGCGGAGGCGGGGGAGGCCGGGCAGCGGCAATCCTGCCCTCCACCCCACTGCAGGAGGAGACCTGCTGGACCAAAGGTGCCTGCAGGGGGCACAGCTGGGCCTCAGCACCGGCCCTCTGCCAGGGGGGCTGGGATGCTTGAGGCAGATGCCGTGCATGCTGGTGCCAAGACGCCCCCACCGGCAAGCCTGGATGCTGCTCAGTGGATGAGCCACGCTCTGCCCATGCTCTCGGGGCACTTGATGCCCTTTGTGGCCCTGCCCTGGAATGCTGTGCCTCCAATCAAGCCCCTGGCTGTCTGTGCTCCTTCCCAGCCACCCCGCCTTGGGAGAGAAGGCAGCACGGAGCTCTCCGGGGAAGCGGCTGCCTCAGTCGCCCTTCTGGGCCAGGATTAGAGAGAGGCACGCACGCCTCCCCAGCCAAAGTGGGCTACGAGCCCAAGCTTCTTAGCTGCAATCTGGGCTCAGCGGTCCCGTGGAGGCCAAGGACGCTCGCAGGGATTATGGGCTGGCAACCGGCCACCGAGGGCAGCAGGCCCTGGGCGGGACGGGCGGCTGTCCCCCCCCCCAAGATCCACCACCCGGGTGGCCTGACCTCCACGGCAGCCTGTGGCAGGGCCAGGAAAGGTGGGCGGCAGGCAGCTGGGTCATGAGGAAGGCAGGGCCATCAGGCAGCCTGAAGCTGTGGCCACAGAGAAGATGCGCACAGGTTGCAATTCACGGAGGGGAACACAACACAGGTTGTGCTCAATGCTCTCTCTAAGCTGCGGAGTCTTGTGAGCAAAAATCCCACTTTGTGAGCTGCTGGCGCTAATGTTGTGAGCGAGGGATTCGGCTACGGCATGAACTGGTTTGCTCTGGAGCCCTCCTTCCTGAGCCAGGACAAAAATGGGTGAGCCGGGGGCTAAAAAGCTGGCTCACACTCACTCAGGGAGGGCAGGGAGGGTTGCCTCAGTGCCGAGTTCTCGCGGCCCTTTCTTATATGGCCAGGGAAATGCCGATCACCACTTTGGGGGTCAGGAAGCCATTTTTCTCCTGGCCAGTTTGGCCCTTGTTAAATCCTGGAGAGTTTTTTTGGTCACCTTCTGGGCGTGGAACAGCAGTCCCTGGGGGTGTGGAGGGGAAGGTTTTTGTGGATTCCCTGCCTTGTGCAGGGGGTCGGACTAGAAGACCCTGGAGGTCCAGTTCTGTGATTCAGCGATGCTACGATCCCTGGGTCACAGAGAGTGCCCGGCCACAGGCTCAAGAACCTGCCTGCTTTTGGCGCACGCCTGGGACTCTGGGGGGGGGAGGGGCTTCATGCCCACAGCAGGCCTGTACACAGCTGGGGGCTGCACGTGGTGTGGGGCACGGACAAAGTGTGGCGAGCTTTTAGGAGAGTTCTCTTTTGGGGGGTTTCTTTTTTTGCCAACGTACTTTTCTGCCAACGTACGCTTGCCAGCACTGGGATCTTGGAAGTGCAGCCAGGCCCTGAGGTGGCGGCTTTCGGTGGGTCCGAGGATGGAGCCTGCAGCTGTGTAGGAATCTGGTGCAGGGTCAGAGCCCGCACGCCCAAGCGGAACAAACGTTATCCTGAATGCTGCTTTTGTGGTAGTTCCAGGTGGTCAGCCGCATAACAACAGGATCTCAGTTAAATACTCTTAAAGGTAAAGGTTTCCTTTGCTCGAAAGCCAGACAAATCCGATTCTAGGGGTGGTGCACATCTCTGTTTCCAAGCCGAAGAGCCAGCACTGTCCGAAGACGTCTCTGTGGTCATGTGGCCGGCATGACTAGATGCCGAGGCGCACAGAATGCTGTTACCTATTTATCTATTTGCAATTTCTTGCTTTCGAACTGCTAGGCTGGCAGCAGCTGGGACCAGAGACGGGAGCTCACTCCGTCATGCGGCACTCTTGGGTCTCGAACTGCTGAACTACTGACCTTCCAGTCTGCAGTTCAGCACATGAACCACTGAGCCACCGCAGCATCCCACAATTAAGAAGGCTACATTTACACCCCCGCCTCCTATTTTGACATACTTATTTGCTTCGCTGTGTTTCCTCCCCCAGTTAAATCCAAACAAATGGGGACCACATAAACTTAGCTTGTTCTTCTCGTTCGCTCTTTGTATCTGTGAAAATATCTTCATTATATTGTGCACTAATTTGCTGTTCATTCTCTGCTTATATTTATGGATTGTTAATGTCCATTTCAATGTATCTGAAGAAATTTGCATGCACACACACAAAAGCTCATACCTTGAATACAACTTTGTTGGTCTTAAAGAGAAGATGAAGAAGAGATGGGCTCAAGTGGAAGGTCAGTAGTTCAGCAGTTCGAGACCCGAGTGTCGCATGACGGGGTGAGCTCCCGTCTCTAGTTCTAGCTCCTGCCAACCGAGCAGTTCGAAAGCAAGAAATTGCAAGTAGATAAATAGGTACCACTTCGGTGGGAAGGTAACAGCGTTCCGTGCGCCTTGGTGTTTAGTCATGCCGACCACATGACCACGGAAACGTCTTTGGACAGCGCTGGCTCTTCGGCTTTGAAACGGACATGAACACTGCAACCCTAGAGTTGGATTCAACTGGCTTTTGAGCAAGTGAACCTTTACCTACACTACCTGAAGGAGTCTCAGAGAGGCTTACAATCTCTTTCTCTTCCCCTCCCCACCACAACAGACACCCTGTGAGGTAGGTGGGGCTGAGAGAGCCCTGAGAGAACAGCTCTGAGAGAACTTATGACTGACCCAAGGTCACACCAGCAGTTGCATGTGGGGGAGTGGGGGAATCGAACCCGGTTCTTAACCACCATGCCAAACTGGCTCAAACAGGGCTCCAACTCAGCAATTTTGGCTATGCTGCTCTCCAGTGGACATATGTGGTATCACAGCTCTGAAAGACAAAATTGCTTAAGAACTGAAATTGGGAATAGGTTGACCAATAGATACCAATGCCATTTAAACAAGTCAAATAAGTGGGAACGAAGGGCTGGGATATTATCAAGGTCTGTCACACTCCTGGGCAGGTTACTCTCAACCACACTGTCTTTGGCAGTGAAAGGCTTTATTGAGATATAAACAAGTTCCAGGCCTAAAGTACTGTGTCAATTCTGAAGATTTTGGTGGGTGCATGCAAAGATATAGGGAATTCAAATGTAACCCCTCCTAAGCCCCATGCACAGGTCACATTCACCCTGCCTAGCTCCAGCGTCTCTAACCCCCCCTTTCACATGGGAAATATACGATTCCATTATGTACTAAGCAAGCTGGCATCAAAAGATTCAAGGATGTTCACAATACGGTTGAATAGAGAGCGGAAAATGATTTCAAAGATGTATAAAATTTTGTTGTTTGTATATACACTGGACGAGACTGTAAAAGAGCAAATGATAAAGTGGGCCATAAATATGAACAAAGAAATATCTATGGAATCATGGGAATTTTTGTGGAAAAGATCTTTTAAAATGTCTACTTGTACCAATGTAAAAGAGAACTGTTATAAGATGATGTATAGACGGTACATGACACCAAAAAAGATTGCTAATATTAGTATGGATAAGAACTTGAGTAACAAATGCTGGAAATGTAAAAAAATAGAGGGTTCTTTTTACCATATGTGGTGGTCATGTGCTAAAGCGAAAACATATTGGTCTAATATACATTGTGTGATGCAGAAAATATTAAAAATCCCAATTGAGAGAAAGCCAGAACTTCTTCTCCTCGGTTTGACAATGGAAAAAATTCCACAAGAAAAAAGGACACTGTTATGGTACATGATTACGTCGGCGAGAATGGCCTTTGCTCAGCAATGGAAAATGGAGACGGTGCCAGATATACATGACTGGTTGAGAAAACTGCTATTCTTAGCGGAAATGGACAAAATGACTAAGAAGTTAAATGGACAAATGGCAGAACAGTATACAAAAGATTGGGAAGAACTGAAACTGTACCTAGAAACTGAATATAGAATGAAGGGGAAAATATATAACTTGGATACATATGGTTATTGAACGAGAAGTGAAATGAATTTGGAATTGTATTATACTGTTATTTGAGAATATGTTGCAATGGTAGAGGTTTTATATAATGTGTTACCTGGTTTGTCAATGCATATAAGTTTAAATTTGATTACCGTCTAACATATATTTTTGTTTGTTATTAGCAGTGTTGGAAGCCTATTAGGGGGGTGGGGGGAAGGGTTGGGAACTTTCTTTTTCTGAAATTGTATTGGTACCGTTATTGAAAATGTTGATTGTTTTTTCCAATTAAAAAATTTTGTTTAAAAAAAAAAAATGTTCACAATACAAGAACTTGTGGACACTCAATGAAATTGCTGAGTAGTTGGGTTAGAATTGGATAAGCATATGGAGCAGAGGTTCATCAGTGGCTATGAGCCACAGGGTATATAGATAGGAACTCTCAGTCTGGGGCAAGTGAGGCTCTGTATTCTTGGTGCTGGGGTTGGGGAGTCAACAGTGGGAGGGCTTCTGATGTCCTGGCCCCACTGCTGGACCTCCTGATAGCGCCTGGTGTTTTTGGCCACTGTGTGACACAGAGTGTTGGACTGTATGGGCCATTGGCCTGATCCAACACTGGCTTCTCTTATGGTCTTATGTCTGGGGCAAGTGATGCTCTGTCTTCTTGGTGCTTGGGTAGGGGGCAACAGTGGGAGGGGGCTTCTGGGGTCCTGGCCCCACTGCTGGACCTCCTGATGGCACCTGGTATTTTTGGCCACTGTGTGACACAGAGTGTTGGACTAGATGGGCCATTGGCCTGATTCAACATTGGCTTTTCTCATGTTCTTATGTTCCTCTGTGAACTAGAGAAAGGCTCTTTTTAAGAGTTATGCTTCTACGACAGTGCAGTCATACACTCCACCCACACACACACACCCCTCCTAAGGAATTCCCCTTCCGCCAGCATCCACGGCAAACTGAGCAAAGCAAAGGGAAGCAAGGTTTGACAAGGTCACACTAACCCTGATGGTTCTTGCCGTCTGGGCATGGCAAAACACGCACCCCTCCAACCAAGCCCAGGCCACAGGGGGAGCCGAGAAGATCAGCCTGCCTCTTAAGGAGGTGGCTGCGGCCGTCTCCCCCCAGGATGCGGGCCAGGCAGGGGGTCTGCCTTAAAGGCTAACAAAAGGTAGACAGGGAGAAGCAAAGCTGCTGGCTGCCAAGTCCAGCTTGGGGAATCCCTGGAGATTAGTGGGCGGTTCCTGGGGAAGGTGGGATGGGGGAGGGGAGCTCATAAAGGAGGTGATGCCTGGGAGTCTGCCACCCCCCCCAAGCTGCCATTGTGTCCAGGGCACCTGACCCCCATCATCTGGGAATTCAGGTGCAATTCCAGGAGAACCTCAGAAGAGCCTCAGAAGAGCCCCGCTGGATCAGACCACGGAGGGCCCATCCAGTCCAGCATCCTGTTTCACACTCAGGGGCCAGCCAGTACCTCTGGGCAGCCAGCCTGCTCTTCCTTGGTGGTCTCCCATCCAAATGTTAACCAGGGCTGTCCCTTCTTAGCTTCCAAGATAAGAACAGAAGAACAGAAAAGAAGACAATGTTGAATCAGGCCAATGGCCCATCTAGTCCAACACTCTGTCACACAGCGGCCAAAATATACCAGGTGCCATCAGGAGGTCCAGCAGTGGGGCCAGGACACGAGAAGCCCTCCCACTGCTGCCCCCTCCAGCACCAAGAATAGAGTGCATCACCTGCCCCAGACTGAGATTTCCTATCTATACCTTGTGGCTAATAGCCACTGATGGACTTTTGCTCCATATGTTTATCTAATTTCCTCTTGAAACCGTCCATGCTTGTAGCTGCCATCACCTCCTGTGGCAGTGGATTCCATGTGTTCATCACTCTTTAGGTGAAGAAGTATTTCCTTTTATCTGTTCTAACCCGACTGCTCAGCAATTTCATGGAGTGCCCACGTGTTCTTGTATTGTGAGAAAGGGAGAAAAGTACTTCTTTCTCTACCTGCTCAATCCCATTCATAAACTTATAAACCTCGATCATGTCACCCCACAGCCGTCATTTCTCCAAGCTAAAGATCCCCAAGCGTTTTAACCTTTCTTCATAGGGAAGGTGTTCCAACCCTTTTATCATTCTAGTTGCCCTTCTCTGCACTTTTTCCAATGCTATAATATCCTTTTTGAGATGTGGTGACCAGAACTGTACACAGTATTCCAAATGAGGTCACACCAATGATTTATACAGGGGCATGATGATACTGGCTGATTTGTTTTCAATTCCCTTCCTAATAATCCCCAGCATAGTGTTGGCCTTCTTTATTGCAGTTACACACTGTCTAGACATTTTCACTGAGTTATCTACTATGACTCCAAGATCTCTCTCTTGGTCCCTCTCTGCCAGTTCAGACCCCATCGACGTGTATTTATATTTAGGATTTTTGGCTCCAATGTGCATCACTTTGCACTTGGCCACATTGAACCCCATTTGCCACGCTGACACCCACTCACCCATCCTCGACAGATCCCTTTGGACAGATGCCTCACACAATCCTCCCTGGTTTTCACCACCCTGAACAACTTCGTGTCATCTGCAAATTTAGCCACTTCACTGCTTACTCCCAATTCTAAATAGTTAATAAACAAGTTAAACAGCATCGGACCGAGTACTGATCCCTGTGGTACCCCACTGCTTACCACCCTCCACTGGGAAAGTTTCCCATTTATACTCCCTCTCTGTTTCCTATTTATAAGCCAGTTTTTGACCCACAAGAGGACTTGTCCTTTTATCCCATGACTATCCAGCTTCCTTAGGAGCCTTTGATGACCCAAGAGCTGGCTTGACTAGATAGAGGGTGGGAGGGGGCTGTGAGTGAAAGCACAGCCCAAGGCCCCAGAGGGTCAGCAGGAGGTGGGGTGCGGCACCTTGGCTTGGGTCCTTGGTGCTGGAGCAAGGGGGGGACACTGGCCTTGGGAGGCACATCCGCGGCAGGGAGGTCAAGCCCAGGCCCTGAATGCCCCTCGCAGCCGCCTTGACCGCCACCCTGGGCTCCCTCGCCACCTCAGACTGGCAGGTGATGAGGGGGATGCAGGCCGGCCTCAGCAGCTGCACCGTCGCCCCCCCTCCGCCAGTCGCTGCCCCTGACGGAAGAGCGGGAGGGGGGCTGCAGGCTCCAGCCCGGCGTTTCCCACTCCCGGCCTACCTCGCGGGGCTGTCGTGCGCTTTGCAAGCCGCCAGGCGCTTCGAAGTCTGGCGGCAACGCCGCGCGAAGCACGTAGTGTGCGGCGCGGAGAGGAAGCGCGTCTCAGCAGCGCCGGAGCTCCCCAACGGGCGGCGGCGGCGGGGCGGGGGGCAGAAGAGCCGCCCCCGGGGGCCAGGCGGGGAGAGCCCTGCTCGGCCTCCCCTCCCGCCGGCCGCCTTCTTCGTTCCCGGGACGGGGGTGGGTGGGGAGCCTTCGCCAGGATGATGGCCCCGCCCCTTGCCTCCTTCTGGAGCGGGGGGCGGGGCTCTAAGACTCGGCTGGGGCGGGGGGTGGGTCGCCTTCGGAGCCTGCCAAGCTCGGCCGCTCTGGTGAGGTAGGGCGCCTCCCCGGGACTCCGTCGCACCTCCCGGCCCCGAGGCAGTCTACCTGCGTGGCGGGGGAGGCCCTCTTCTCTGCACGTGCTCGGGGGCCTCGAAGCCGGGCTGCCCGGCCGGGGGGGAGGGAACTCGGGCTCTCGGCGTCTCTGGTCCTTGGACCGCCCTAGCGAGGGCTTGTTGCGGCGCGGAGGGGCGGGGGTTTTGAACTCTGCACCCAGCCCTCCCCCGTGCAATCTAATCTCTCGGTCTCCTTGCCGAAGAGGAGGAGGAGGCGGGGGGGGGGTAGAAGCGCTCTTTGGGCGTTTCGACCCCCACCCCACCCCCTGAGCGAAAGTTCTTTTGGGGAGCGCGGGAGCTGGTCGCACGACCGGCGTGGCGGACCTGGTGTCTGAGCACGCACAGAGTGCTCGCTCTCTCCATCCTCACCGCCTTCTCCTGGCAAGTAGGCGGGCTTGCCAACCTCCGGGTGAGACCTGGAGAGCTCCCGGAATTCCAGCAGATACCTGTGTTCTTGGGCTCCCCTGCCTAAGGCAGCCGCCCTCTCTGAACCGGCTCTGCTTTTTTGTTCTCCGTAGGAGCCAGCTGCGCCTGCCCATGGAGGCTCCCCCTCCCCGTCGTCCCAAGCGCGGGACCCGCGCCGGCCTCCTGGCAGCCACGAAGTGGGTGGCGAAGCTCTACCTCCGGGGCCTGCTCCTCTCCCTTCTCTCCGCCCTCGTTGGCCTGCTGGCCTTCTTCTTCGGGGAGTGGCTGCCCCGCCCCGGCCGGGACCCCCAGCAGCTGGAGTGTGGACGGCTTGTGGACGGGCCCTTCCAGGCTCCGGCAGGGGAGGCCGAGTGGGAGACCCACGAGCCCCCAGCACCTGTTCTTGAGGGGCCCCGGGCACGACAGGGGGAACTGGGGGGGGCCTGGCTGGCTCTGGAGCCTTGCCTGAAGTGGAGCAGGAAGAATCGCTACTGCTTGGGGGGGGGGCACCACGAGGGTCCAGGCGCGTCTCGGACTTCTGTGCTCTACCGTGCGTCCTGGGGAGGGCATCTCTGGCCTGCTGCTGGCCCTGCAGGAAACGGAGAGGCCCGTTCCTGAAGACTGCCCCCTGGCACCGAACGGGACTTCTGTGCCTCCTTGGAACAACTGGACCTCGCTCTGCAGTGGACCGTCCTGCCGGATCAGGCCCGCAAGGGTCTAGACTCCAGCCTTTTCTGCTCCGGGGGCCAGCCGGGTGGCCTTGCTGCCCTTTGGGGGCTGTGCCCACAGCACAGTCTGGGCCAAAAGGAGATGGACCTGGGGGGACCCTCTGGGTGACTGCCCCCTGCCCCCCACCTGCGTGCCTTGCTCCCTCTACTCCTGAGGGAGACCCTGGTCCCAAGGAGAGCTGCTGTTCCTGCCTTCCGGACCAAAGCTGGGGCTGCCGTCCTGCAAGCCGGGTGCTCTGAGCAGCTTGCCAAGCCCCCCCTCACCTGAGAGCAGCGGCTGGTTCCCTTGGGGGGGGGTGAGCCCTGGCCTGCGGGGGGGAAGGGGGTGGACCTCCAACACCTGCCTGCTTGTCTGTCAGAGGGGTGGGTTGCCGACTGCGGCAGTGCTGGAGGGAAGAGGCCACAAGAATGGGGCTGGGGTCCGCCCAGGGAATAGCCGGCCTCTCCACAGCTTTGGAGGTTGGCAGCCGTGCCAGGCCCAGACAGGATGCCCGCTGGCTGGGGGCGAGAGACAGACGGAGGAGGGTCTCTGCCGTGGGCTGGGCTTGTGGTGGTGGGGAGGGGATCTGGTCACTCGGAAATGCCCGCCCCCTTGAAATAGGGCAGCAGAAGGGGCGGGGGGATGTCTCCTCCGAAATGGTGGGAAGACAGGCCCTGGTGGGTTCGGGGCAGACCCCTGCGCTGGTGGGTGCAGAGGGAGTGGGCGTCCTTCACTGCAGCTGGTGGTCCGTGGTGCCCCCTCTGGGCGTCTGTTGGGGACGATGGGAGAAGCCCCAGATCCTTTATTATAGCCTGCTGCAGATCTGTGGGGCTGGGCCTCCGGGCTGTTAGTTCATCTTTCAGTGGGACCTCTGCCTTGTGGGGTGGGGGACACGGGTACGCCTGCCGTCTGCGGGCTGGATCTCTACGTTGACTTCCTAAGGAAGAAAAAGCGACCCCATATTATGCTGCCCACTTCTGCCGTCGAACCAAGTTTGAGACTCTTTAACTTCTGCAGTGTTCTTTGTGTGATATTTAAATAAAGGCTTGCTTTTCTCTTAAGGAGCGCTTGATTTCCTCGGCAGGACTGGCTTGAGGGATGGTGTCGTGAGCTTGAGGGAAAGAGCTCTCGCTTCTGGGTGCCCCTAAAAGCAAAAAGAGGGTGTTGTAGAAAAATGAGATTCCTCTGAAGTGGGGGGGGGGGGGGCCCTGCCATCTCCAAGGAGAAGCGGGCAGGCAGTGTGATGTCACAGTCCCAGCCGGGAAGCCCCACCCCCTTGGCCAGGCCACTGTGATGCACGCCCGGGGCTTCCCCGCCGCCAGGGACATTTGGATCAGCCCTTGCCAGCTCGGCCGGAGAGAACCAGGGCTGGAGCCTGGCATGCCCCCCTCTTGACCTCTGCTCCCCGGTGCCCCCATGGCCGCTGGGGCCTTGGCCGGGAACCCAGCTGCTGGCCAGACGTCGGCCTGGGAGGACGGGCGACTTCGCCAGCTGCTCCATTCGCCTGATTACGACCTTTTCCCCAACTCGGCTGTCTTCGAGAGTGACTTTGTGCAGGTATCTCCTACTCCCTTCTCTGACCCCGGAGTAGACTTTCAAGGGGTCGAGAAGATCCTCTTTTCAGGGGTGTCAAACTCGTTTGTTATGAGGGCTGGATCTGACATAAATGAGACCTTGTTGGGCTGGGCCATGTGTGTCATAAAATGTAATGCCAGGTAGTGGAGATAGAAACTTTATAAAGGACACAGACACAAAGATTATTTAAAACTTTAAATAACACGTTTCCAGTGAGTTCAACAGCCCTGCGTCTTGTGGCTGATTCACACAAGTTGGAGAATGCAAGCCGTTGTCAAGTTCTCCAGATAGTCAGTCAAACACCAGGCTTCATAAGAAGATAGCGTTTATTAGAGACTAAGCATAGAGCTGCATGAACAAGTACTTTGTCAGTGATGCCGGTTAATACAGAGCAGCATCAATTATAGCCCGTTTGAAATGCCCCCCCAACTACAAGCCAATGGTTACATCTCTTGCGAGCGCAGCAAAGCAGAAAAACAACACCTCCACCAGATTATCCTCAAAGGCCAAAGAGGCCTCGGACCCAAGGTCAGACATGTACATAAGGAGCTGAACAGACACAGTAAATTAGAGCACCTGGAGAATCTCTGTTACTCCCGCATTCCAGAACAATGAAAGATGTCTTCCCCCCACCCCCATCCTCAGCAATGGCAGGGTTACCTGACAGGTGTATTCATAGAATCATAGAATGTTAGAGTTGGAAGGGACCTTGCAGGCCATCTAGTCCAACCCCCTGCACTCTGCAGGAGCACAGCCGAAACCCCTACATACCTACAACATACCCAAAAGATGGTTGTCCAGTCTCCTCTTGAAAACGTCCAGCGAAGGAGCATCCACCACCTCCCGGGGCAGTCTGTTCCACTGCTCAACCACTCTTACAGTCAGGAAGTTTCTCCTGATATTCAGCCGGTAACGACTCCCTTGTAATTTCCACCCATTAGATCTAGTCTTGCAATCCGGAGCAAGAGAGAATAGATCCACTCCGTCTTCTACATGACAGCCCTTCAAATACTTGAAGACTGCAATCATGTCCCCTCTAAACCTTCTCTTTCCCAGGCTAAACATACCCAGCTCCCTCAGCCTTTCCTCATGAGACTTGGACTCCAACCCTTTCACCATCCTGGTCGCCCTCCTCTGGACCCGCTCGAGTTTGTCAACATCCTTCCGAAAATGTGGTGCCCAAAACTGGACACAGTACTCCAGGTGGGGCCTGACCATAGCAGAATAGAGCGGAACGACCACCTCCCATGATCTGGACACAATGCTTCTGCTAATGCCTCCTAAGATTGCATTAGCTTTCTTCACAGCCGCATCACACTGCAGGCTCATGTTTAGCTTGTGATCAACCATAACACCTAGATCCCTTTCACATGTGCTGCTGTCAAGCCAAGTCCCTCCCATTCTATATCTGTGCCTTTGATTTTTTGTACCTAAGTGTAGGACTTTGCACTTATCTCTATTGAAATTCATTTTATTTGTCTCAGCCCACTGTTCCAGCCTATCTAGATCCTTCTGAATCCTGACTCTGTCTTTTTCAGAATTACCAATCCCACCCAGCTTCGTGTCATCTGCAAATTTGATAAGCATCCCCTCTATGTCTGCCTCCAGGTCATTTATAAAAACACTGAACAACACCGGGCCCAGGACCGAGCCCTGCGGCACTCCACTCGAGACTTCCCTCCACGTAGACGCAGAGCCATTTATGAGCACTCGTTGGGTACGATTTTTCAACCAACCATGAATCCACCCAATGGTTGCGCCATCCAGCCCACACTTAACCAGCTTATCCTCAAGGATATCATGAGATTCTCTGCAGGTTCTCTGGCGGGCAGTGCCCAGTTCAGGTTGTGTGACCAATGTTCCCTCTAAGCTGTGGAGTCTTGTGAGCAAAAATGCTGCTTGGTGAGCTCCTGGCCTTAAAGTGGTGAGCGAGCGATTTGGCTGCTGCATGAATCAGTTTGCTCTGGAGCCCGATCCTTCCTGAGCCGAGACAAGAATGTGTGAGCTTAGAGGGAGCACTGGTTGTGACTCTGGCATGTGAAGAGGGGGACCTTCAGCCCCTCCCCGTTACCTTAACCTGAAAGAGGCCTCTTTGGGGGGAGGTGCCTTTTGGTCTTTGGGGGAACCCACAAGTTCCCCGGCGGGCCAAATAACAGCACTCCAGGACCTCAGCTGGTTGGGGAAAGGGTTCCAGGAGGAAGGCGGAAGCCCTTTTCTCCACAAGTGCTGCAGGGCATGTCTGCAAGCCACATGTTTGGCCTACTGCCTGGGGCAGGGCCCTGCATCCCACTTGTGTTCTCTGGAATGTGCAAATCTGCTCTCACTGTTTGCTGTGACGGGCAGGTGGTTTGGTGGGGGGATGAGCAATGCTCCCTCTGAGCGGTGGAGTCTCGTGAGCAAAGTTTCTACTTTGTCAGCTACCGGCATTAAAGTTGTGAGCGAGCCATTTGGCTACTGCATAGATTAGTTTGCTCTGGAGCCCTCCTTCCTGAGCCAAGACATAAATGTGTGAGCCAGAGGCTAAAAAATTGCGAGCTAGCTCACACTAACTCAGCTTAGAGGGAACACTGGAGATGAGGGTTTCTCCCTCTGGGCAGGTAGCATTAAAAGTTAACCAGCAATAACTCTGCATAGCCTGCCTAGGTAGAGTCCATTGCATTTCTAAGCCAACATGACAACAGAAGAGCCCTGCTGGGTCAGACCAGGGAGGGTCCATCTAGTCCAGCCTCCTGTCGCACACTCAGGGGCCAGCCAGTTCCTCCAGAGGGTCAACAACAGGCCACAGAAGCCAAGGCCTTCCCCTGATGTTGCCTCCTGGCCACCGGTATTCAGAGATGGACTGCCTCTGAATAGGGAGGTTCTCTTGAATCATTAACAAATGCGATATCACAGTATACGATATACAGCAGGTAGACAAGCACTGTACAAATAACACAGACCACAATGGTCGAAGACTCCAGATTCGTAAAGTACAGAAGAAGGAAAAATCCTTAGTGTAGCACTGACAGTGTATAAAAGCCTTCAAACCAATAGTACAGGGAAAAAATCATTCCTATTTTAGTCATCCAAAGCCGGGCATCCGACTATCGGAGAGTTTGTGCTATTGTTGATTGGGTGCCTGGCTTTGGATGACTAAAATAGAAATGAATTTTTCCCTGTAACATTGGTTTGAAGGCTTTTATACACTGTGAGTGCTAGGCTAAGGATTTTTCCTTCTAAGAGTCTTCTGTACTTTATGAAGTGTGAACTTCTTGAAGAAGAGTTATCAGAACGAAGATCAAAATCCAGAGTCTTTGTCCATTTTGTCTGTGTACAAGTTCTGGACTTGTAGTAATCATTTTGTCTGTGTACCATTTCTGGACTTGTACTATTTATGGACCTGCACATTATATGATGTAATCTGGTTTTACTGATATATGTGGTCACCTATTATATAAATTGACTTTTGTGCATAACTTCTTGAGCACTTGTGGTCTGCGTTATTTGTACAGTTCTCCTGAATTGCCATGGCTAGTAGCCACTGATGGGCCTCTCCTCCTGGAATCTGCCTCATTGCCTTTTAAAGCCATCTCTGCCCTTGGCCATTGCTACATCCTCTAGCAATGACCTTCCCATTTTAATCACACTCTCTATAAAGAAGTCTTTCCTCTTGTCCATTCTGAATCTACCACCCATCAGCTTCACGGGATGCCTCTGAATTTCCCTTCAGTCTCTCCGGCCTGTGCATAATTTTATAAAAACCCTTCTCTCGTGTGTGTCTCCCCCCCCCCTAGTCGTCTCTTTTCCAAACTGAAAAGTCCCAGAGACCCTCCAGCCTCTCCTCCCAGGGACGGGGCTCCAGCCACCTGACATCATCTTGGTTGCCCCCCCCCGGACTTTTCCCAGGCTGCCTTCTGTCTCTGTGTTCTGCAGGGCCCTGTTTCCACCATGCCCATTTATGCCGGTCTGTTGGCACCACTACAAAGGAGCCGGCCATGTCCAAGGCACGGGTCGCACTCTGCACCCACCCCAGCACAGCAGGCCAGCTGCTTCCCTTGGCCAGCACGGTTCCTTCTCCCAGGCCCCTTTCCCAGTTCACCTGTGCAAAGAGCAAGCTGAGAATGGCTCGGGAACATTTACTCTCAAGTAGGCTGACAAGGGGGAGCCCTGAAGCTGAAGCCAATGTTGGATCAGGTCAATGGCCCATCTAGTCCAACACTCTGTCACATAGCAGCCAAAATATACCAGGTGCCCTCAGGAGGTCCAGCAGTGGGGCCAGGACACTAGAAGCCCTCCCACTGCTGCCCCCCCCAAGCACCAAGAATACAGAGCATCCCTTGTCCCAAAGTCCCCATCTATGCCTTGTGGCTAATAGCCACTGATGGACCTCTGCTCTGTTGTGCGTATCATCTCTTCCTACAGGTCACAAAGAAGGGGAAATGCGTGGACTTCACCAATATGCCCACCATTGTCTCTGTGGGGGTGACCTCCTCGGACCCCTGCCTCCCCCTCCCCAACGTGCTGCTGATGGCCAGGCACAAGGTGCTGGACAAAGGCTTTGCGGCGGGTGGCAGCGACACCCCCGAGCTGCCCGTGCCGGAGCTGAGCAGGTGAGGCGGGGGGGGGGGCTGGTCTGTCCTGAAGGGGAGGTCCCATTTGGCCCTGCATCCTCCGGGGGGGGGGGCGGCCTCTGGTGCAGACACAGGGACACACTTGGCTGGCTTGAGGCGGCCATGTCCCCGGAAGCAGCCCCGACTCTGGGCCACGCCTCCCACCCTGGGGTGCTCTTCAGTGGGAACTGCTTGGCTTGGGTGGCTCCAGTGTGTGTGTGGGGGGGTCCAGCAGCTGGTGCAAAAGGCTTCAGCCGCCTTTTGTGCCCCCCGTGCCACCTGACATCTCGCAGGCTGCTGGCCAAGAGACCCTAAAGGCCAAGAGACCCGGTGCCCCAGAGCCTCTCTTCAGGAGGCAGCAATGCGGCAGGTCGGGAGGAATACTCCCTCTCAGCTGTGGAGCCTTGTGAACGGCGGGGGAACGCTGGCTTTCCTGGGGGCTCCGCGGCTGCGGGGTCCCCGGGAAAGCCGGGAAGGGGGCGGGGGGTCCAGCCGCTGCCCCCTCCCTCCCAGGGCTGGCTTTCCCGGGGGCTCTGCGGCCGGGAAGGGAGCAGGGGGGTCTAGCCGCCGCCCCCTCCCTCCCAGGGCCAGCTTTCCCGGGGGCTCTGCGGCTGCGGGGTCCCTGGGAAAGCTGGGAAGGTGGCGGGGGGGGTCTAGCCACCGCCCTCTCCCTCCCAGGGCCGGCTTTCCCGGGGGCTCCACGGCTGCGGGGTCCCCAGGAAAGCCAGGAAGGGGGCGGGGGGGGTCCAGCCGCTGCCCCCTCCCTCCCAGGGCC
Source organism: Gekko gecko (assembly GCA_029375565.1). Lineage (NCBI taxonomy): Eukaryota > Metazoa > Chordata > Lepidosauria > Squamata > Gekkonidae > Gekko > Gekko gecko. The sequence goes on from JAPDNY010000005.1 coordinate 2,467,500, forward strand.
GGCTTTCCTGGGGACTCCGCGGCTGCGGGGTCCCCGAGCTGGGAAAGCTGGGAAGGGGGCGGGGGGTCCAGCCACCACCCCCTCCCTCCCAGCTCCCTCCCTCCCAGCTCCGCGGCTGCAGGGTCCCCGGGAAAGCCAGGAAGGGGGCGGGGGTCTACCAGCAGCGGTGGCAGTGGGCGCCCAGTTAGGGCGGCGGGGGGCGCTTTTTTGGGGGGGAGTGGGGCGCCATTTGGCACCCCTGAGGCCAGTGCACCCTAGGTGAGCGCCTAGTTCGCCCAGTGGGTGATCTGCCATGAAAAAAGAGCTCTACTGGATCAGACCAGGGAGGGTCCATCTAGTCCCGCATCCTGTCTCACACGGGGCCAACCAGTTCCTCTGGAGGGCCAAGAAGAGGGCAGAGAGGCCGAGGCCTTCCCCTGAGAAGGACACCAGAAGAGCCCTGCTGGGTCAGACCAGTGAGGGTCTATCTCATGCAGCATCCCGTCTCACGCAGGGGCCAGCCAGTTCCTCTGAGGGCCAATGACAGGGCAAAGAGGCCAAGGCCTTCCCCTGAGAAGGACACCAGAAGAGCCCTGCTGGGTCAGACCAGGGAGGGTCCATCTAGTCCACCATCCTGGTCTCACGCAGGGGCCAGCCAGTTCCTCTGGAGGGCCAGCAACAGGGCAGAGGGGCCAAGGCCCTCCCTGATTGGAACATAAGAGCCCCACTGGATCAGACCAGTGAGGGTCTATCTCATGCAGCATCCCGTCTCACGCAGGGGCCAGCCAGTTCCTCTGGAGGGCCAATGACAGGGCAAAGAGGCCAAGGCCGTCCCCTGATAAGAGCATCAGAAGAGCCCTGCTGGGTCAGACCAGGGAGGGTCCATCCAGTCCAGCCTCCCGTCTCACACAGGGGCCAGGCAGTTCTTCTGGAGGGCCAGCAACAGGGCAGAGAGGCTGAGGTCTTCCCCCAATGTTGCCTCCTGGCAATGGGATTCAGAGGTTGGCTGCCTCTGAATGCGGAGGCTTCCTTTAGATACCACGGCTAGTAACCCCCTCCTCCGTATGTCTACCCTCCTTTTTAAACTGCTCACAGGGAGCAGGAGTGGTTTCCCTTCACTTTGGGTGCGAGACCAGGCCCCTGTGCAAAGGGTGTCCCCTTCAATTACCAAGCAGGACAACCAGCCTCTTCCATTGGTCAGCAGATCTGGCCAGCTTGCACCCCAATCCCGGGGGGAATCTCCTGGCCCCCACCCCACGGAGAGTGCCCTGCTGCCAGCTCTCCGCTTCTCCTCCTTTGGACCATTGAAACTACCTCCAAAGCCAGCAGCCTGGAGAAAATATTTATTTATTTATTTATGCAAGGCGGGCAGCGAGAGGCTCTGGGGTGCCGAGGAGGACAAGGCCCAGCCCAGACCCCTTCATGTGCCTGTCAAACAGTGTCAGGTGTGACTGCAATAAACACGCCCAAGAACGGTGAAGGGTGTGTGTGTGTCTTGGTTTGTGCAGCTGTCCTTCGGGTCTCCTGGAAACCGGGTGGTCTGCATGACTGGGACCCTGGGCACGAGGAAGCGAGGTCCCCGCCAGTGTTCCCTCTACGCTGAGCTAGTGTGAGTCAGCTCACAGTTTTTTAGCCTCCAGCTCACACATTTTTGTCTTGCCTCAGGGAGGGATGGGGCTCCAGAGCAAACTGATTTATGCTGCAGCTAAATTGCTTGCTCCCAACTTTAATGCCCCAGGAGTGCACAAAGTAGGATTTTTGCTCACAAGAGGACTTCCCACCACTTAGAGGGAGCCCCCCCCGGCCAGGATCCTGACCTACGTGGCCTTGCTTTGCCCCAGGCTCCTGCCCCTCCGCCACGTCCGGCTGTCTGTCCACCGTGCCGCCCAGCGTATTCTGCGCCTCCAGACGGTGACCCGGAAAGTTTACTACCTGCAGCTGCACCAGGATTACCCCAGGGCCGTCTTCCGGCTGTGGAGCCGCTTGGCCGACATCCTGAAGAGGGGCCTCTCCACCACCCCCAAGGACCCCGCCATCCGCATCCGGCACAGCCTGGTGCCCAGTGGCAGCAGCCCCTCCGGCAGCTCCTCCGGTGAGGTAGGCACACTCCATCCACCAGGCTGGCTCTCGAACTCGGAGGCCTTCCGGGGACTGGGTTTCTCAAAGGGTATTTGTTGAGGGTGGCTGCCACTCAGAAGGGGTTGAGCTGACTAAGGATGTCATGCCATGCCTGAGGAAAGCAGTCAGCAACAGAATGTTCAAGCTGGTCTGCCTGCGTGAGTGAAAGTGAAAGGTCAGTTTGGTGGAGAGAGCTCTTATGTAGGCTGAAATATCCTGGGGGTTCAGACGTGTTCAAGTGATCAGCTCATAGTTTAATAGTGATTCGGCAAGAGAAAGAAGACTGAGAAACCCCTGGCAGAAGCTGGGTATCGATGCCTGAAAAAAGGTTACACCCAAAACACATCCCATGCCCAACGATAGGCTGTTTACACTCTATTGTTTCCCAACTGGTTGACTCCAGGATCCCTGCCTCCCTCCTGGCCCATTCTAGGATCCTAGCAAGACATTGTTATGTGTCCCCAAGCTCAGTCCTTTTTGCCATAAGAACATAAGAACGTAAGAGAAGCCAATGTTGAATCAGGCCAATGGCCCATCTAGTCCAATACTCTGTGTCACACAGGGGCCAAAATATACCAGGTGCCATCAGGAGGTCCAGCAGTGGGGCCAGGGCACCAGAAGCCCTCCCACTGCTGCCCCCTCCAGCACCAAGAATAGAGTGCATCACCTGCCCCAGATGGAGAGTTCCCATCTATACCACTGATGGACTTCTGCTCCATATGTTTATCTAATTCCCTCTTGAAACTGCCCATGCTTGTAGCTGCCACCACCTCCTGTGGCAGTGAATTCCACGTGTTAATCACTCTTTGGGTGAAGAAGGACTTCCTTTTATCGGTTCTAACCCGACTGCCAGTGCAGTTCAGGCTCAATACATAACACAGGGCCTAAGGAAGGGAGGCCCTGCCGACCTGGATGGCCCAGGCCTGCCCAATATTGCCAGGAAGCTAAGAAGGGTCAACCCCGGTTAACATTTGGGTGAGAGAGAACCAGGGCAGTCCAGGGTTGCTGTGCAGAGGAAGGGAATGGCAAACTGCCTCTGGCTCTTGCCCTAAGCTGGCTGCATTTGGACTGCTGCATTTTCCACCACCCAGGAAAGGAGGAACTAAGCGGGCAAGTGAGGGACCCCAAGGAGTGGAGAGGAGCCCCCCTCCCCCCCCGTTGAGGAAAGGAGGGACAGGCCGCCCAGAGGTGGGGCCGTGAGAAGAAGGGCAGGCAGCTGACAACCTGGAGGAAGGGGAAACACAGGAAGAGAAGAAGAGATTGGATTTATACCCTGCCCTTCACTACCCAAGGGAGTCTCAGAGCGACTTGCAAACTCCTTTCCCTTCCCCTCCCCACAACAGACACCCTGGGAGGTAGGTGGGGCTGAGAGAGCTCTGACAGAAACTGCTCTTTTGCAAGGACAGTCTGTGCCAGAGCTTGTGACTGACCCAAGGTCACATCAGCAGGTGCAAGTGGAGAAGTGGGGAATCAAACCCGGTTCTCCCAGATTACAGTCCATGCACTTCACCACCACACCAAACAGGCAGAGACTTGTCATGTGGGAGACCTGCGGAGGGCAGGGGAGACTCTGCGCTGGTGGTGGAAGGGGAGGCAAGAAGACAGGAGGGGGGGGGGGACTGAACAGACAGAGGTGCTGGTGGGGAGTCACGGGGCGAAAGGGGTGGGGGCAAGTGCTGCTCAGCCAGAAAAAGCTGGCAGGGTCCTGGCATGGGGTGGATCCAGCCTAGAGGGCCCTGAGCCTGCATTTTGGAGAAACAGGCAGCATTCCAGCCCCTTCCCCACAGAAGTGAAAGTGTGGGTGCCCCCCCAGCCAAACTGGGGAGCTCTCTGTGCCAGGCCAGGCCCAACAGCTGGCAGAAGGCAGGGTGAAAGGTACTGAGACTTACTAGTGATTTCAGCTCTCGTACTTTATTCCCCGTGCAGAACAAGACAAACGTCCCGGCTCACAGGCCGGTTTATCTGTGCAACCAACCCCACACCCAAACACACCCCACTCTCGCGATAGGCTCTATATTGTGGCTGAGAGTTCTGTAGGCTACGGCCGGGAGCCTAGCCCTCTGGGTGGCTTGGGCAAGGAACTGCTGGGCCATTGTCTCTGGCAGCGAAGCTCATGACCACGTGGGCACCTCGCCTCGCACGTGGTCGGAGATGGATGCATGACACAGGGGGTGCCCCCTCCCCCAAGGGTTCTGGCACGCCCAGCTGGGCTTCAGCTCCGGGCCCGAAGGGGGCTGGGTCTGACCTCGTGGGGGGCAGCCTTGGGGGCAAAGGCCCCGCCAGCCTTGAGCCTCCTGCCTTCCGTGAATTGGCAATGGACTCCTTTATTTATTTGTGTATTTATTTATTTGCTACCCTGCCCGATCCCACAAGTGGCCTTGGGCTTGCTGCCCACTTTTGCAGGGAGATGGAGGCACTGCGCCACGTCCTCCCTCCCCGCCCACCAGCCAGCCTGCTCTGGCTCACGGAACGTTCATTTCTCCAAAGTGGTCTTTCAGTCTGGCCTACCTCGCAGGGTTGTTTGCTTCCCCTTCCCTGCTTTCTGCCAGGCCTGCTGGATCCCCGGCGGGGCTTATTTATTTATTGAGCTGATATCCTGCCCTGCTTTGGGATCCTGTGCAGCCCCCGCCTCCAGGCCAGACGCTTGCTCTCCGGGGGGGCAGAGGGGTCGAGGCACCCAGGCTGCTGGGGGTGGGCGGTCAGGCACCCTTGAGGGAGGGTTCGCCAGGCTGCTCCGAGCTCATCCTTCCAGCTGGCTGGAGGGTGCAGTGCCCCCAGGTGCACAAAGGGCAGGCGCGGCCGGGGGCTCAGCGCGGCGGGCAGCTGCCTAGCCAGGTCGTTTCTCTCTGGCTCTCTCTCTCCCCCCCAGCCGTTCTCCGACGCAGCCTCCCCTGGCCAGCGAGTGACCGACAAGCAGGGGCGGCAGGTGCCGTTGGGAGACTTCTCGCAGCAGCACCCCTCTGGCAGGGCGGCCGGCAGCAGGATGCGGCAGAGCACGCCCCGCCCCAAGAGGTGAGTGACTGAATGGGTGGGTGGGTAGCCTCCCAGTGGGGCCGCCTGGACGTCTCCCGGGATTAGGAGGACTCCTGTCCAGACCAGAGAGGACAGAGGATCAGCTCCCCTGGGTATATCACGACACCTTGGCAGGGCAAACTCGCCGAGACCCCATCGGACCTAGGAGAGAAAATCCCTCCCCCAATGCCTCCCTCTGCGGGCTGCACCGCCCAATCTCCCGGAATCCCCCAGGCCAGAGTTGGCGACCCCAGGCCACCGCCAGGCCTGCTCTGTGCCCTGAATGGCAGACCACCCGCTTGGCACAGTGCAAGGCTCTTCTCCCAGCTGCAGGGTTACCACCCTCCAGGTCAGCTCCCTTGGAGGAAGCCGCTGCTTTGAAGGGTGGACTCCCTGGCTCCCTCCCCTCCCCAAAATCCCACCCTCCCGGATTACACTCCCAAATCCCCAGGAATTTCCCAGCCTGGAGTTGGCAACCCTATCAGGTAGCATGGCTGAGTGGGGAACCCCCCCCCGCTGCCTCCCAGAGCCCGAGCTTTTGAGCTCCAAGGGAGGGGCCTTCATCGCCCCCTTGTTCCAGTTTCCCTCCAACGCACAGCTCTGTAGACGGCTACAGCCAAGCCCTCAATGCTCCACAAAGCGGGTGCTTCTTGGCAGGACCGACTGAAATATACTCCCAAGTAAGCACAATTTGGAGCCGGTTGGATCTCTGCTGAGCGAGGTGTCTTGCTGTCTCAGAGGCCTCTTTTTGTTCCTTTAAAAATGGGCCTCGACTCGCCAGCCCGACAGGGACTTTGGTGCCACTTGAGAGCTGGAATACCGTCTGGGTAATCCCGAAGAAAGGTATTGTTTTACTCATCATCTCTGAATGCTCTTGAAAAAAATCCATGGAGCATCCTGAGTTTCAGGAACAGACGAAATTCCTAAGCCGTGCTGCGGTTCTTCCCTCCCCAGGGTGTCCTTCCAGCGGCTCCCAGGAGAACACCCAGCAGACGTCCGTGGAGATATTTCCGCTGTCCACAGGAGCGTTCAAGGTAAGAAGTTCCCCAAGGGCGCCTCTTTCCTCTCTGCTGTCCTGCAGGTCTGCCCTGGAGCTCAGACCCAGCAGGAGAGGACAACAGTGGCCAGATGCTGGCTTTGCCCGTAGAAGGGCCTGGGGGGCTGGGCGGCCTGCGGTTTTGCCGGGCCCCAGAATAAGGGTTGCTGTTGTTGGGCAGGGCTCCTTTCCCAGTCGGAGGCTCCGAGTAAGTCACGCTGGCCTGGTCTGGGCTCTGGCAGTCCCCTTCCCGGTCAATGCCGAGGCCGGCCCGTCAGCAATGGGGGTGTGGCAATCTGTCTTGCTGGGGTGACTCTCTGCCCTCTAAGTCTTGGATCTCTTCTCCAACATGAAGGACAGTACTGGTATGCAGTCCAGAGGGAAAGCCTCCCCAAATCAATGCCCTCTCTAAACCTTGGTTTGACCAAAGCTGCAACAGTGCAAAAAATGCCCTCGGGCACACGCATACAAGCTAGCAGTAAGATCTGATGAAAAGTCTCAACAGGAAGCATATCGGGTCCTCTCAGGCCAAAAAAAGGAATATAAGCTACTGGTTGCCTCCCGGAAGAAAGACTATTCCAGGAAATTGTGGGCTAATTTAATTGAAGCAGCCGAGGATAGAAACTCATCATGGTTCTGGAAACTAGTGTCGAACCGTGCCTTCACAGCAACTTCTCCCTTTGGCTGCTTGTATTCCCCCTGACGAGTGGGCCATCTTCTTCTTCTTTACAAAAACGTATGAAGATCCTACACGCTCCCCTCCCGCATTAACAATAGGAACAATGACTAATTGGCCCCCAGTATCTCCTGAAGAAGTCAAAGGGTATATCAGCCAGTTGAAGAATGCCAAAGCTCCAGGCTTCGACAGAATTACCCCAGAACTACTCAGAGCAAATAAGGACTCCTTATTCTAGCCTCCTTATTCACCTGTATCAATGAAACTGGCTGTATCCCCAAAGACGTGCACATGGCCATAGTAGTCCCCTTTTACAAAAAAGGAAAGGAAGAGGACCCGTCAGATTATAGACCAATTCGTTCATTAAGTACTGTAAGTAAGCTTTATGCAAAACATTTATTGGAAAAATTCTCAGCTTGGCTAGAACAGGAGGGTATCATTGTAGAAGAACAAGCAGGCTTCAGAAGAGTGGGCAGGTCAACGTTAGACCACCGCTTAACGTTGCCACGTCTTGTGGAGAAATACAACATCGGAGGCCCAACATCACTCTATGCTGCATTTGTAGATTTAAAAGCAGCTTTTGACACAGTCTCCAGAACTAGACCGTGGCAAAAGTTGGGAGGCCTCTTCCATAGACAGACATCTGCTGCTTCTCATCCGGGGTGGTCATGAGCAAACTACACTCAGAGTAAGACACAGCCGAAACGGGCATCTGACTGATCCCACCCAAACCTTTTAGGGCATTAGGCACTCTTAGCCTCTTAGCCCCATTGCTGTTCATATTCTATATCAACAACCTTGTAAATGTTATGAATTATCCCGATCTCCCCCCCCCCGAAATTAGCACATCGGCACATTCACGTATTATTATACGCAGATGATGCTGGACTACTTTCTAGAACCCCCATAGGGCTGAAAGGAGCCCTAAAAAACTTCTCCCTCTGCTGTGATAAAGAACAACTTACTATCAATTATGATAAAACTAAGATTCTGGCCTTTGGGAAAAGCCCAAAGACCAGACGCTGGGTCTTGCAGGGGAATCAATTGGAACAAGTCACCAGCTTCAAATATCTGGGCGTCGTCTTCCCATAGCAGCTGTGTTGCAGGTGCAGGAGAGAAAGCTGCAAACAGCATTTTGAAATTTCATCGATCTCAAGGGGGCCATTATATACCAGCCGCTCTTAAATTATTTAAATCATTGGCCCAGCTACTACATGGAACATTCCTTGGACCACAATCTTCCTCTTTCTCGCCACTTGAGAGAGTACAATCCAGATTCCTGAGAGCTATTCTCCAGGTGCCTAAATGTGTGTCGAACTCCTGGGTTAGGCTTGAGACAGGAATGTTAAGGGTTGAGGCAAGAAGAAGAAAAAGAAGAAGAAGAGGAGGAGGAAGAGGAGGAGATTGGATTTATACCCCACCCTTCACTTGGAGTCTCAGAGCGGCTTACAAACTCCTTTCCCTCCCCCTCCCCACAACAGACACCCTGCGAGGCAGGTGGGGCTGAGAGAGCTCTGACAGAAACTGCTCTTTTTCAAGGACAGCTGTGCCAGAGCTTGTGACTGACCCAAGTGGGGAATCAAACCCCGTTCTCCCAGATAAGAGTCCGCGCACAAAATGAGTTTGCTCTGGAGCCCTCCTTTCCTAAGCTAAGAAAAAAAATGTGTGAACCGGTGGTTAAAAAGCTGTGAGCTGGCTCACACTAACTCAGCTTAGAGGGAACACTGGCTCCCCTCCCCTAGGGGCTTTGGGCGTGGTCTAGATGCCACCCTCACTCTGTCGCTTTGTTTCACAGGCCTGCTCCACAACGCGCCTCCGCTACCGGCCTGTGCACGGTGCAAAAAGCGTCTGCGGCAACACAGCGGGGGACTCCAGTCCACCGGGCAGCATGCGGGCGTCCACCGCCTCCAGCAAGAAGAGCCGACGTCCTGGCTGCAGCCACTGAGCCGGCTCTGGCGCAGCCCCTGGGACCCTGCTGGAAGGAAGTAGCCCCCTCCGCCCTCAGCTCTCCGGCGCGGTGCCCAGGCCCGGGGCCACGCCATGCCAGGACTGCGAGGCACAAAAGACTACCGTGAGCAATGCAAAGAGTAACAAATCGGACAGGCCGGACATGAGGTTTGGGTTCTGTGGGTCCGATGCCACCTCTGGGGGGAGAGTTGCCTCACTCCGCCCGTCCCCATCCTCGGCCTGAGGAGTCCCGGTCAGCGGAGGAGGTGGTCCTACCCTCCCTCCGGTGTCCCAGGACTGGGCAGTGGTGGGTCACCCTCCTTCCCGTAGGACCAGGGTGGCATCCTTGGCTTCGGGAAGCCGAGGAAAGGAGAAGGTGGGAGGAAGGCAGGCTGGCATCTTGCCTTTGAGAAGGATCATGGCCATCCAGAGTCTGGGTGAATAAGGAGATGTTTAAAAAGCATACGCAAAAGTGATCTAATTAAAAGATCCGTGAAAGATGATTATTTTTAAAAAATTGCTTGTTCTTTCTGGGAATGATGGGCGGGGGGGGGGACACACCAAGGGTTGCAGGAGGCTGAGAGCAGCCAGTGCCCCCTCGCCCCTTTCTGGGTATGTGGGGGGGGGCCTGCCAGGGGCTGGGGGTGGAGGGCAACCTGGAAGAGGCTCTTGGCAGGTGCGTTTCAAGGGCCCACAAAGGAGAGGGGAGCCCAGTCGCTTGTAAAAGGTAAAGGTAAAGGTTCCCTTGCTCGAAAGCCAGTCGAATCCGACTCTAGGGTTGCGGTGCTCATCTCCATTCCCAAGCCGAAGAGCCAGCGCTGTCCGAAGACGTTTCTGTGGTCATGTGGCCGGCGTGACTAAACGCCGAGGCGCACGGAACGCTGTTACCTTCCCACCAAAGCGGTACCTATTTATCTACTTGCAATTTCTTGTTTTCGAACTGCTAGGTTGGCGAGCCGATATTTGGGAAAGGGGGGAGGCAGCCAAACCACACTCCGCGTTGCTTGCTTTGGTTGCCATAGATATCGGAGGGGGGGAGAATTCCTGCGGGGAGGGGGGTTGAGTGAGAGAATGGGGCCTTCTGCTGCTAGGACTCATAACTTTCCTCCAAGTTTGGCCCCTTTTCCCTCCTTGTTCCATTTCCCAGGGGAAGGTGTCCTTGAGCATATATCTGTACCAGCCCGAACCACAGATAACCAAACATATATCTTTCGCTTGGTTGGGATGGCAACATTAGGTGTGGTATGAATGTGATGTTTGCATGGGGGAAGGAAGGGGCTTTTATTTTAATTATCTCTATTAAGCTTGTATCCGCCAAAAGTCTTCAGTTCTAACACAGTGACTTACTGGATCTTGCATACACTTCAATAAACTTATCACTGCCAAGAGAGAATTGTTGAGTGTAACTGGGCTGGGGGTCTGAGAGAGGCTGGCCCTCTAGGTCTGTGGGCAGACAGCTGGGCACATGTCCCCCTGCCCTGGCTGCGGACGACCGCTGTCTGGCCAGCCAGCCAGCACACCCTAGGCTTCAGCGGCTGCTGCACTGCAATTCCCCACATTCATGGCTTAAAGGCAAGAGCCTGCCGATTGTGTCTGCCGCCCCCAGGGAAAAACTGGTGCTGAGAGGTTTCTTGCCTTTGGACATGGAAGTTCAGTTGAGCTGTCTTAGCTCACAGCCATTCGTAGACCTCTCCTCCTCTGTGCATTTGGCGTCTTCCACACAGGGACAACCGGCTTTTGTGGTTTCCCAGTCACTGGGAGGGCTGCAGACAGAGTGCAGTAGCGACAGGGCTTCCCCATAGCAGTTCCCCCCACAGTTTTCCTGCCCCCATCCCCTGGAAATGGCCACCCCTCACCTTCCCAGGCCACTGAGACATTTGCAGAATATCATTGCAAGGAGCGGGGTCTCATGAGGGTCTCTGCCTTCCCTGGCTTTCATTAAAAACAGAAGTCGGGACCTGAGAAAGATCAGAGAGAAGCGGGGGGAAACCCTGGGAGGTGCACAAAGGCACCACAGTGCTGTGGGAAGGCAGGGAGATCCGGCTCCCCCAAAGTATTGAACTCGTGGCAGATAACCCATGTGGAAGACACTGTTGTCTGCTGGTCCCCTTTGAAGCCACCCAGGGCAGGAGCCAACGGCATGTCTGTAGCAGCAAATGCCCCAAACGGATTCCAGGACAGAGCCAAGCTGGAGCTTTCCAAAGAGGTCCTGGTGGGGGCTCAGCCTTGGTGGCCCCTGATCCCAGCCCCTTGGAGTTCCACAGAGGCCGTGACTTGCACACAGAGCGAGACCAGCTGAGGCTGACCTGGAGGGCTCCCGGGTGGCAATGCTCCCTCTAAGCTGTGGAGAGTCTTGTGAGCAGCAATTCTACTTTGTGAGCTCCTGGCCTTAAAGTTGTGAACGAGAGCTTTGGCGACTGCGTCAATTAGTGTGCTCTGGAGCCATCCCTTCCTGAGCCAAGACAAGAATGTGTGAGCTGGGGGCTAAAAAACTGTGAGCTAGCTCACACTAACTCAGCTTAGAGGGAACACTGGTGGGTGGGCCTCCCAGTGCGCAGGGTGGGTGTCAGGACCCCTGAGGCGCAACCCCTGACTGTTAGTTGAGCAAAGCAGGCCTGGGAATCTGCTTTTTTCCCATTTCAGCAGCATTCCTTCTGTCCTTGGAAAAGATAATAGTATGTGAATAAAATGGCTTCATGCCCGGAACTAAAACTTACAATTCGAAGAACGAACCGATCACAGTATTGAAACGTGTATTTCTCTGAGAAAGTGAATTCTGACCTCAGAGGTGCTTACATCTTGCATTCGGAGGAGAAAAATTAAATGGCTTTGATAGGGTGATGTGAACTTCATGTAACTGGGCAGATATGGGAGAGCCCACCCCAAACATCCCATAACCTCTCAGATGTGGGTTGCGTGAGACAATTTGAATGCACTTCAATACTGTGTACAGTTCTGGTCACCACACCTCAAAAAGGATATTATAGCACTGGAAAAAGTGCAGAGAAGGGCAACTAGAATGATAAAAGGGTTGGAACACCTTCCCTATGAAGAAAGGTTAAAACGCTTGGGGCTCTTTAGCTTGGAGAAACGACGGCTGAGGGGTGACATGATCGAGGTTTATAAGATTATGAATGGGATTGAGCAGGTTGAGAAAGAAGTACTTTTCTCCCTTTCTCACAAGACAAGAACTTGTGGGCACTCCATGAAATTGCTGAGCAGTCGGGTTAGAACAGATAAAAGGAAGTCCTTCTTCACCCAAAGAGTGATTAACATATGGAATTCACTGCCACAGGAGGTGGTGGCAGCTACAAGCATGGACAGTTTCAAGAGGGAATTAGATAAACATATGGAGCAGAAGTCCATCAGTGGCTATTAGCCACAGGGTATAGATGGGAACTCTCAGTCTGGGGCAGGTGATGCACTCTATTCTTGGTGCTGGAGGGGACAGCAGTGGGAGGGCTTCTAGTGTCCTGGCCCCATTGCTGGACCTCCTGATGGCACCTGGTATATTTTGGCCACTGTGTGACAGAGTGTTGGACTAGATGGGCCATTGGCCTGATTCAACATTGGCTTCTCTTATGTTCTTATGTTCACTTTGGTAAGAATCCCAGAGATTGTATTTTATCTTTTGCATTTAAGATAGTTGATAGATGATATTTCTTGTTCTCTGATTTCACTGAACCATGCAAGTATTTTTGTATCACTGTGCTTATTTCATATTTAATCATTTTAAGAATGATTACATGGATTTTAAATAAAAATCTTAACATGAGTAATCTTTGGCTGGGATATACAAGGTTTTCATTTGGCACCTGGAATAAAGAAACTTCTGCCAGCATTTCGGTCAGAGGGCTGACAACCCACGTTCCCTCCGAGCTCCACAGTGTTGTGAGCAAAAATAGCTAGTAGCATTAAAGCTGAGAGCAAGTCTGCAGTTGACGATCGCATGCATTAGTTTCTTATTAGACTGTTCCCATAACCTTGTAAAAATCTCTGAATGAATTCTTTTAAACTATACTTTAACAATAATTTAAACATTTTAAGAGAAAACAGAATCAAGTCAAGCTTCATTACAGAAAACATAGCCCTCTATGGGGGTAGACCTGGCCTCCGGAGAACAGGTCTACTTGCCCCTTTCCACTATATTGGTAGGCCTGGTCTCCAGAGAATAGGTCTACCCACCCCTTTGTACTATATTGGTAGGAAGTTGCTTAAATGTTATCAACCTGCCCAAACTACATATTTACTCAAATATTTATATCCCACTTTTCCCTGTGGCTCAAGGCATCTTACAAATCACACTGAAAAGCATAAGAGGGGTGTGCAAAAAAGATATATATCTATATCTAACCCTAATGTAGCCAACCCTAATGAATTTCTGCTGTTTTGGCCGCTGTGTGACAGAGTGTTGGACTAGATGGGCCATTGGCCTGATTCAACATTGGCTTCTCTCTTATGTTCTTATGTTCTGTTGGGTGTGGCCTGTTATGCTAATAAGTTCCTGCTGGGCGTGGCCAACTTGGGAGCCAGCCGGAACTCCATTTCTGTGCGTTCCTGCCCCAAAATAGCCCTGTAATAAGCAATGCAGAACGCGGTATCACACTTGGGCAGATCTGTTATGATATAGGCCTATTTCCTTTTTAGAAAGATCCCTCCTGAACAATTCTGTTTTCCACTGTTGACGTATTCCAGGCCATGGCTGTCTCTGCTCGAGGGTTTCTTCTTCTGCAGAATGCCACCACACGGGGGCTGCCACTTAAAGGGTTCGGGGGGGGGAGGCAGGTGCGGAGGAGGGTTTGATTCGTTCTCTCCCCTCTCTGTGTTTCACGGCAGACAATAATTCCCGTCAAGCTTCCTGTAGCCCAGTTTTTCCCAGTCGGAGGGAAGCCGGCGTCCGGATGAGGACGGCAGGCAGAAATCTCAGCTCTCAGGTCCCCGGTAGAATTAAGGGCTTCTTGTAAGACTTCAGAGCGTGTTTGTGGCAAATGTTGCATTTCAGCTGGAAAGGGGAGGCCATAAACCGGCATCAGCAAATCATCCTTTATATTTAATACAGTAATTGTGTGTCCTCAAGTGGCAGCCATCTCGCAGCGACCCCAGTGCCGTGCCAGGGGGTTTTCAAGGCCAGAGATGAGCAGAGATGCTTTGCATTGCCTGCCTCAGCATAACAGCCCTGGACTTCCTTCGTGGTCTCCAGGGCTCTTTTCCTAGCAGGAACTCCTTTGCATATGAGGCCACACACCCCTAATGTCGCCAGTCCTCCAAGAGCTTCCAGTAGCCCCTGTAAGAAGAGCTCTGTAAGCTCTTGGAGGACTGGCTACGTTAGGGGTGTGCCGCCTAATATGCAAAGGAGTCCCTGCTGCAAAAAGAGCCCTGCTGGTCCCCCGTCCAAATCCTAACCAGAGGGCCATCCCTGTCTAGCTTCCCAGGTCTCATGAGACTGGGCCGTCTGGCAGTTTGCAAGGAGGGAGGGAACTGGGAACCAACTTCAGCTGCCTCAGTTTGCAGGAGGGCAGGCTTTCTCTCTGCAGCGTAATTCACAACCGTATAGCTGAACCGATAACTTTTAAGGAACTAGATTCCGGTGGGTAGCTGTGTTGGTCTGAAGCAACAGAGCAAAGTTTGAGTCCAGCCTGGGCACCTCAAAGACCCAAAAGGTTCACTTCTGGGTATCAGCTTTTGTGGGTATCTGAAGAAGTGGTCCTGCACACAAAAGCTGGTACCAAGAATTAAACTTTGGTGGTCTTTAAGGTGCCCGACTGGGCTCAGACTTTGTTCTTACTTTTAAGGCGAAACATTTCCTGTTTCACCACATGGGGGCGCACTGGTCACAGAAACATGAAATCGGTTTCAAATCAGATCCTGTGAAAGTTTCCTAGTGAAAAGCTTTTCCCCAGTGCAAACTTTGCTATCTGTTGGTGGAATTAAATGCTTTGTGGTGGAACCGGCCTGCTCTGGCCTGCGGGCTGTATTACACCCTGCCTTCCTGGGTGTTTCTCAACACCTGGAAGGGCTTTTCTTCCACTCTCGGGTAGCCTGCCACCACCACTTGACAGTTGTATGGAATTGCCCACTGGGAGGGTTGGGACTCCCAGCTTCCCTTCCAAGTTCTGAGGCCTTGCCTCTGTGTCGCCCGCTGCCCAGTGCCTGGTCACCACGGGGACCGTTTACTGCCTTGCGCACCCCCCCGGAGGAATAGCCACTTGCCAACTGCCTGCCTGCCCCCCTAAATAGGACACAGCATTTGGTTCCAAAACACTGAAAGGCCGGACAACACTTATAATGACCATGTCAGATTACATAGGAAGCCATTGACATTCATAGACATAAACACAATTTCAACTGGAAAGAAGAGAGTTTAAAAATGAATAGGACATGGTTTCCTGTCCTGAAAAACACAAAATGCTCTACAGCTGGCAATAGCACTACAGATAAGATTAGAGTTTCAATAGCCATTCCACACACAAAAGAACCTCCTCAGGACACAGGAAACCTCCTCAGGAAACAATCCATAGACAAAAGAACCTCTTCAGGAAAGCTCCTCCATTAGCATTTTCATAGTCTGGAGAACTACTACAAGATAATGACTCAGCCCTACCCCACCTTCCAGGGTAGATATAAATTACCTGCCTACCATTTTTCTTCTTTTCACCTTGACACAGAGAGTACTCCATCTTTCTGTGTTATACCTCTGAGGATGCCAGTCACAGCTACTGGTGAAACGTTAGGTCCTACAATGCCAAGACCACAGCCACACAACCCGGAAAATCTACAGCAACTAATTATAATGCAAAATATTTGTACAAAAATATATGGTGGTAAAAATGGACAATAAACAAGTAGATAGCGAACGAGGTAATATATTAGATATAACAAAGATGTATATGAAACCCCCGAAATTGTATGTATTTATGATTGTTTTGTTTTGTTTTGATTTAAAAAACAAAACTCTTAAAAAAAAAAGAAATGGGTAAAAATGCAGTCCTCTGTCCCTCCCTCTATACATGCCCTATCAGATGTTAAAATAGGACAGGCTCCTGTAGTGTAGGAAGTTACAGATCTCTGCACAGTGTCTATTACTTTGAAGCTTGTTCCAGATCTTTAGGTGAGCACATGGTCCATGGCTGCCTCCCCAGGGGAGAGTCATCTCTGCTCTCAGGGCCTTAGCCCCCAAGGAAAAGAAACACCCTTCCTGCTGCAAGGAGTCTTTATCACCTCTCTTTTCCCCACCCCCTGACCATGTCAGCCCAGGTCAAAGAGGATTTTCCTGAAGATATCCAGGACTCTCCTTCCTGAAGACTCTCTAGCATTTTACACCTCCAAATCTCTGTTCCCTGCTTGGAGAAGGGGAAGAGTTTGACCCACCCATTATTTCTTCTGCTAGATCTATTAGCCTTTATATGAAGGTGAGCTGAGGTACCTAGGAGAAGCAATATAACTAACTCCCCCCTCCCCTTCCTGTTCTCTGCCCAGAGGGGAAAAACTTTTAAAACACAATGTGGAGGTTTTGCTCATCTCAAACCTGCCAGGAAAAAATGAATTTCGTCACATGCTTAGTAAAAGCTTAGGAAAGCATCCTGAAGTTCTGTCTGGGGCTAACGGAAACAGTCCCGTAGCAACCCAGACTTCCTTGGAGGTTTCCTATCCAAGTACGAACTAGAGGCAAACCGGCTTAGCTTCCAAGGCCTGGTGGGATGAGGCTAACCTGGGCATCCAGATCACGGATATGCAGAGTCAGGCCCGAGGGTTTCAAGAGGCTGAGCTGCGTCTGGTCTTTGGGTCTCAGATCATTACAGCTCCTCTTCCTCTACTGCAGTAAAAGTGAGGAGGGCAGAGACTGACCAACGGTTTGCCCCAATGGCAGGGCACCTGACGGGGGGTGCCCAGGTGTCCCTGAAATCCTCTCAGCCGGAGTCCCTTCCATGCAGCCAAGATACGTGTGACTACATAACATAAGAACATAAGAGAAGCCAGTGTTGAATCAGGCCAATGGCCCATCTAGTCCAACACTCTGTCACACAGCGGCCAAAATATACCAGGTGCTATCAGGAGGTCCAGCAGTGGGGCCAGGACACTAGAAGCCCTCCCACTGTTGCCCCCTCCAGCACCAAGAATAGAGTGCATCACCTGCTCCAGACTGAGAGTTCCCATCTAGACCCTGTGGCTAATAGCCACCGATGGACTTCTGCCTGCATACGTTTATCTAATTCCCTCTTGAAACTGTAGCTGCCACCACCTCCTGGTGGCAGTGAATTCCATGTGTTAATCCCTCTTTGGGTGAAGAAGGACTTCCTTTTATCCGTTCTAACCTGACTGCTCAGCAATTTCATGGAGTGCCCTCGAGTTCTTGTATTGTGAGAAAGGAAGAAAAGTCCTTCTTTCTCAACCTGCTCAATCCCATTCATAATCTTATAAACCTCGATCATGTCACCCCTCAGCCGTCGTTTCTCCAAGCTGAAGAGCCCCAAGCACTTCAACCTTTCTTCATAGGGAAGGTGTTCTATCTGGCCATCCTAGCCTGTGTGAAGGAATCCCCTCTAAGCGATCGCACAGGGCACCCAAAAAGCCCTACGTCAAAGTTATCTGCATATCGATTAATAACACATCATCACCCAAGTAACCACAGACCAGGGAATCTAGCAGTAAAAAAGAAAGAAAGTCCAGGAGCGCCTTAAAGAATAACAAAATTCGTGGCAGGGGAATGTGCCTTCGTGAGGCACTGCTCACGTCGAAGGAGAACATAAGAACATAAGAGAAGCCAATGTTGAATCAGGCCAATGGCCCATCTAGTCCAACACTCTGTCACACAGCGGCCAAAAATACCAGGTGCCATCAGGAGGTCCAGCAGTGGGGCCAGGACACTAGAAGCCCTCCCACTGCTGCCCCCCCCAAGCACCAAGAATAGAGTGCATCACCTGCCCCAGACTGAGAGTTCCCATCTATACCCTGTGGCTAATAGCCACCGATGGACTTTTGCTCCATGTGTTTATCTGATTCCCTCTTGAAACTGTCCATGCTTGTAGCTGCCACCACCTCCTGTGGCAGTGAATTCCATGTGTTCATCACTCTTTGGGTGAAGAAGGACTTCCTTTTATCTGTTCTAACCCGACTGCTCAGCAATTTCATGGAGTGCCCACGAGTTCTTGTATTGTGAGAAAGGGAGAAAAGTCCTTCTTTCTCAACCTGCTCAATCCCATTCATAATCTTATAAACCTCGATCATGTCACCCCTCAGCCGTCATTAGGAGGTGCTAATTTAAGGCGCTGCCGGTCTCTTGCTCTCTTCTATGGCTACAGACGGAGCAACATGACTGCCTCTCTTGACCTGTCTCCAGGGAACCTAGCCTCAGAGTCCAGGAACATCTGCTGGTGTCCCGAAACCGGCTGCTGCAAACCTGGCCATCCTAGCTAGGGCACGGGCATCTTGGATGTCCAGGAGTCTGGGCTCAGTTCTGAAGCAGAGCACAATCGTCCACGGACACCCCATAATCAAGGCAGGCCACTCGGTAGTCTGGGGACTGAAGCAGCACCCAGCTTTGTGTTAGAGAACCCAAGAGGGAACCCCTCCTTCCCATGGCATGACCGAAGCCCACCCATCTTCTCAGAAAACGCCTCAAAACCAGAAAGGTTCCTGGAGTGTGTAAGAATCCTAGAATCACAGAGTTGGGTGGGGCCATAGAGGGCATCCAGTCCAGCCCCCCTGCTCAGTGCAGGGTTTGTCTAGCTGCTGCTTAAAGACGGCCAGGGAGGGGGAGCTCACCACCTCCCTAGCCAGCCCATTCCCCTGCTGCACAACTCTGCCTGTCAAAAAGGATTTAAGAAGACCCCTTCTGGGTCAGACCAAGGTGAATCCCTCAAGGCAACGCCCAGATCCCACAGTGGCCGGACAGATGACTTGAGGAAGAACACAAACAGAACGTGAGCATATCAGCTCTCCCGTATTTTTTGCCTGCAGCATGGAGAGGCATTGCCTTCATACCTGAAGTGTGCCTCTCCCACATGAGCCTGCCTTGTCTTGCTAATGACCCATCACAACCACTTGCCGCGGCTTGTCTGAAAGGGGCCAGGGCCTGGGTCTGTTAGTCCTGCAGAATGAAAGCCGGGAAATGGTTCCAAAGGGTGGGCCAGACACAGTTGCCGTGTGTTGGACTGTGCAAGCACACAGGAAAGTCTTCATCCATCAAGAGGGACGTGGGAGACAGCGGAGATCTTGGGCACCCCCAGGGACCTCTTCTCTCTCTCTCTCTCTCTCACACACACACACACCTGGCTGTGTCTGTCTCTCAGGAGGCAGACACTTGCCAAGTCAGTGTAGCACTAGTGCAGGAAGTTTATCCTCGTCCTGTTGGGAGTGATCAATAATTTGGCCAGAAGAGGGAAACTGCCTCATGAGGGATAAGACTCATGGGAGATGCTGATCTCCGAGACCAGCCGAAGGGTAGACAAGGGACCGCTGCCACCTGGAGTGGTGCGGGAGGTTTCTTCAGTCAGGCCTTGTCAAGGCACCTCTGGCCGCATCCCGGAGCATCCTTTCCTGCCGCATCCTGGAAAGGCGCAGCTGGCAGCTGCGGGAGGATTGGCCTTATCACAGCGTCCTGCCCTGCTCACGTCTTTTTACGGTATCTCTGGGAGGTTTGTCCAGATGGGCTCCTCCTGTTTCACTCATCCGTAGCTTAGTCCTTCCATTGTTTAGGGTGGTGAGAACCAGGGAGGATTGTGAGGCACTCCAAAGGGATCTGTCGAGGATGGGTGAGTGGGCGACAACGTGGCAAATGGGGTTCAGTGTGGCCATGTGCAAAGTGATGCACATTGGGGCCAAAAATCCTAACTATAAACACACGTTGATGGGGTCCAAACTGGCGGAGACTGACCAAGAAAGAGATCTTGGAGTCACAGGAGATAACTCAATGAAAATGTCAAGACTGTGTGCGACTGCAATAGAAAAGGCCAACACTATGCTGGGAATTATTAGGAAGGGAATTGAAAACAGATCAGCCAGTATCATCATGCCCCTGTATAAATCATTGGTGCAACCTCATTTGGAGTACTTTGTACAGTTCTGGTCACCACACCTCAGAAAGGATATTATAGCATTGGAAAAAGTGCAGAGAAGGGCAACTAGAATGATAAAAGGGTTGGAATACTTTCCCCATGAAGAAAGGTTGAGGAGCTTGGGGCTCTTTAGCTTGGAGAAACGACAACTGAGGGGTGACATGATCAAGGTTTACAAGATTATGCATGGGATAGAGCAGGTAGAGAAAGAAGTACTTTTCTTCCTTTCTCACAGTACAAGAACCTGTGGGCACTGAATGAAATTGCTGAGCAGTCAGGTTAGAATGGATAAAAGGAAGCCCTTCTTCACCCAAAGAATGATGGACACATGGAATTCACTGCCACAGGAGGTGGTGGCAGCTATAAGCATGGACAGTTTCAAGAGGGAACTGGATAAACATATGGAGCAGAGGATCATCAGTGGCTATTAGCCACAGGGTATAGATAGGAACTCTCGGTCTGGGGCAAGAGAGGCTCTGTATTTTGTGTGCTGGGAGGGCACAGTGGGAGGGCTTCTGGAGTTCTGGCCCCACTGCTGGACCTCCTGATGGCACCTGGTATTTTTGGCCGCTGTGTGACAGAGAGTGTTGGACTGGATGGGCCATTGGCCTGATCCAGCATTGGCTTCTCTTAAGTTCTTATGTTCTTATCATGTCTCTCCCGCTTCACCCTACCAAAATATTTCCTCTCTTCTCCATTTCTGATCCAGGCATGGGGGGGAGTAGAAAAGCCCAGGGCAAGTAGAGAGCAGGGGTACCTCCTCGGCCATTTGCTGGCCCGGCCAACAGTATTCCAACTCCTCCCTCGTCCTCATGATTGGCAGTTCAGCTCAGGGGCAGGGGAGAGACCCACCTCCCCTGGGCCAGACCCATTAAGAATCACAGCTAGCATTGACTGCAACCAGTGTTCCCTCTAAGCTGAGTTAGTGTGAGCTAGCTCACAGTTTTTTAGCCTCTGGCTCACACATTTTGGTCTCAGCTCAGGAAGGGATGGCTCCAAAGCAAACCAATTTATGCAGGAGCCGAATCACTTGCTCACAACTTTAATGCCAGGAGCTCACCGAATAGAATTTTTGCTCACAGCTTAGAGGGAATATTGACTGCAACTGCCTTGAGCTAGAAGGCCATTCAGGAGAAGCTGTGGATGGGCAAAGCTCACATTTTGCATGCAGAAGTTCCCAGGTTCGGTCCCCGGCATCTCCAGTCAAAAGGAGCAGGTCATAGGTGATGTGAAAGACCTCCACCTGAGGCTGCGTGGAAAGCCAGTGGTTTTGAACAGAGACTGGAGGCTGGGGGGACCCGACCGCACTCCGTGGGACCCTGCAAGACGTGGTCCACACTAATGGCAACTGGCCTCTGAGAGCAGCTTTTTGAGACCATCCCGTAAATAATTATTTAAATCAATTTAAAGTAGTTTAAGAACATAAGAACATAAAAACCTAAGAGAAGCCAATGTTGAATCAGGTCAATAGCCCATCTAGTCCAACACTCTGTGTCACACAGTGGCCAAAAACACCAGGGGCCCTCAGGAGGTCCAGCAGTGGGGCCAGGACACTAGAAGCCCTCCCACTACTGCCCCCTCCAAGCACCAAGAAGACAGAGCATCACCTGCCCCAGATTGAGAGGCCCTATCTATACCTTGTGGCTAATAGCCACTGACGGACTTCCCTTGATTACTTCTGCCTCTAAATGTCCCAACAAGATGGCTGTCAGGGTACCAGTCAAGATTATCTGGACAAACACAACCTAATCACAAAACAAGTACAAAGCCAACAGTCGTGAGAGTCTGACCTGCAATTCAAACAGTCAACAAGACTTGCAAAGAAAATACTGTGTATTCTAATCTGAAGCACTACAACATCATATGCAAAGGAAATCCTTGAACAAAGGTACATAATCCAACGCCGCCTCCGGAGAAGTGTTTGCCCACTCCAGAAGCACCGATTTCAGGAGGGGGTTTGAAAGACCTGAATCAGATTGCGGTAACAAGAGAGGAAGTCCTCCGACTGATGGACAATTTAAAAACTAATAAATCACCAGGCCCGGATGGCATTCATCCGAGAGTTCTGAAAGAACTCAAATGTGAACTTGTGGATCTCCTTACAAAAATATGTAATCTTTCTTTAAAATCTGCCTCAATTCCTGAGGACTGGAAGGTAGCTAATGTCACTCCCATCTTTAAAAAGGGCTCCAGGGGAGATCCAGGAAATTACAGGCCAGTCAGTCTGACATCGATACCGGGTAAGTTGGTGGAAACTGTTATTAAGGAAAGAATTAGTAGGCACATTGATGAACAAAAACTATTGAGGCAGACTCAGCATGGGTTCTGTAAGGGAAGATCTTGTCTCACTAACCTGTTAGTG
The DNA here is from genome assembly GCA_029375565.1 of Gekko gecko. Taxonomy (NCBI): domain Eukaryota; kingdom Metazoa; phylum Chordata; class Lepidosauria; order Squamata; family Gekkonidae; genus Gekko; species Gekko gecko. Next base: position 2,489,684 of record JAPDNY010000005.1, read on the forward strand.
TTTTTTGAGGGAGTGAACAAACATGTGGACAAGGGGGACCCAATAGATATTATTTACCTTGACTTCCGGAAAGCTTTTGATACAGTTCCTCATCAAAGGCTCCTAAGTAAGCTCAATAGTCATGGGATAAAAGGACAAGTCCTCTTGTGGATCAAAAATTGGCTTATAAATAGGAAGCAGAGAGTGAGTATAAATGGGAAACGTTCTCAGTGGAGGGTGGCAAGCAGTGGGGTACCACAGGGATCAGTACTCGGTCCGATGCTTTTTAACTTGTTTATTAACGATTTGGAATTGGGAGTAAGCAGTGATGTGGCTAAATTTGCAGATGACACGAAGTTGTTCAGGGTGGTGAAAACCAGGGAGGATTGTGAGGCACTCCAAAGGGATCTGTTGAGGATGGGTGAGTGGGCGTCAACGTGGCAAATGGGGTTCAATGTGGCCAAGTGCAAAGTGATGCACATTGGAGCCAAAAATCCTAAATATAAATACACGTTGATGGGGTCTGATCTGGCAGAGACGGACCAAGAGAGAGATCTTGGAGTCGTAGTGGATAACTCGCTGAAAATGTCTACACAATGTGTAGCTGCAATAAAGAAGGCCAACGCTATGCTGGGGATTATTAGGAAGGGAATTGATAACAAATCAGCCAGTATCATCATGCCCCTGTATAAATCATTGGTGCGACCTCATTTGGAATACTGTGTACAGTTCTGGTCACCACATCTCAAAAAGGATATTATAGCATTGGAAAAAGTGCAGAGAAGGGCAACTAGAATGATAAAAGGGTTCGAACACCTTCCCTATGAAGAAAGGTTAAAATGCTTGGGGCTCTTTAGCTTGGAGAAACGACGGCTGAGAGGTGACGTGATCGAGGTTTACAAGATTATGAATGGGATTGAGCAGGTTGAGAAAGAAGTACTTTTCTCCCTTTCTCACAATACAAGAACTCGTGGGCACTCTATGAAATTGCTGAGCAGTCGGGTTAGAACAGATAAAAGGAAATACTTCTTCACCCAAAGAGTGATTAACATATGGAATTCACTGCCAAAGGAGGTCGTGGCAGCTGCAAGCATGGACAGTTTCAAGAGGAAATTAGATAAACATATGGAGCAGAAGTCCACCAGTGGCTATTAGCCACAGGGTATAGATGGGAACTCTCAATCTGGGGCAGGTGATGCACTCTATTCTTGGTGCTGGAGGGGGCAGCAGTGGGAGGGCTTCTGGTGCCCTGGCCCCACTGCTGGACCTCCTGATGGCACCTGGTATATTTTGGCCGCTGTGTGACAGAGTGTTGGACTAGATGGGCCATTGGCCTGATTCAACATTGGCTTGTCTTATGTTCTTATGTTCTTATGTTCTTATGTTCTTATGTTCTCCGGATTACATAACAACGTTTCAATAATACATCTTCTTCAAGGAGATATTATACTTAGTGCAATCTTGCTTACATACAGGTGCAAAGGCTCTCTGTTTCATGAATACTAGACAGCAAGTCTTAAAGAATATTATATTAAAATTAAAATAGGATGCTGATCTCAAACATTCAGGCTCAAAATTATGCTGCTCTGTTTATAATGGATCTCAGGCATCTCTCCGTCGTCCCAGTCAAGTCACTCTCTATACGCTCTTTCATGGTTGAAACATAAGAACATAAGAGAAGCCAATGTTGAATCAGGCCAACGGCCCATCTAGTCCAACACTCTGTCACACAGTGGCCAAAATATACCAGGTGCCATCAGGAGGTCCAGCAGTGGGGCCAGGACACCAGAAGCCCTCCCACTGCTGCCCCCTCCAGCACCAAGAATAGAGTGCATCACCTGCCCCAGACTGAGAGTTCCCATCTATACCCTGTGGCTAATAGCCACTGATGGACTTCTGCTCCAGATGTTTATCTAATTCCCTCTTGAAACTGTCCATGCTTGTAGCTGCCACCACCTCCTGTGGCAGGGAATTCCATATGTTAATCACTCTTTGGGTGAAGAAGTATTTCCTTTTATCTGTTCTAACCCGACTGCTCAGCAATTTCATGGAGTGCCCACGAGTTCTTGTATTGTGAGAAAGGGAGAAAAGTACTTCTTTCTCAACCTGCTCAATCCCATTCATAATCTTATAAACCTCAATCATGTCACCCCTCAGCCGTCGTTTCTCCAAGCTAAAGAGCCCCAAGCATTTTAACCTTTCTTCATAGGGAAGGTGTTCCACCCCTTTTATCATTCTAGTTGCCCTTCTCTGCACTTTTTCCAATGCTATAATATCCTTTTTGAGATGTGGTGACCAGAACTGTACACAGTATTCCAAATGAGGTCGCACCAATGATTTATACAGGGGCATGATGATACTGGCTGATTTGTTTTCAATTCCCTTCCTAATAACCCCCAGCATAGCGTTGGCCTTCTTTATTGCAGCTACACACTGTCTAGACATTTTCATTGAGTTATCCACTACGACTCCAAGATCTCTCTCTTGGTCCGTCTCTCCCAGTTCAGACCCCATCAACGTGTATTTATATTTAGGATTTTTGGCTCCAATGTGCATCACTTTGCACTTGGCCACATTGAAAGTTTTATTAAAAGATATGAGATGTTCAGGGAATGAACTCTTTTGTCAGAACTGGGGTAGAAAGGTGGGAAAGGTGCATATAGTCACAACCACACATTCCATTCGTACACGTCAGCAAACTATCCAGACTATGAGAATTATAGGGTCCACCTCTAGCTAATCAAAAACGTTTCTCCTCTAGCTAATCAAAGACGTTTCTCCAAGGACAACTTCCCATGTGAAAAAATGTCTCATCGGGGCCTCTTAGAAGAATTGCAACAGCAAGCAACTCTACTCCGACAGACACGCTCTCCCTCCCCTCCCCTTTGGAATGCGGTGGCCGGGGAGGGGAGATGAGAAGAACTCTAAAATATGTTCTAAGAGAAAAGGGGGTGAACTAGGTCAAAGCAAGGGAAAGATACATCAGGGATTCTCAGACAGTAATACAACAGGTACAGATGGTCAATCCTCCCGGGCCTGACACTGGCGTGACCCACCGCTTCAGCGTCAGGAGGGAGAAAGAGGCATGGGCTTTGTCCCCATTCCATCGACCCTGGTGACAGCTCCCTCAACTCAAAAGGAAGATCTGTGCCTCACTGCAGGGCACCCTTTTCCTGGGCATGTCTCCAGGTGAGGTTGACAGAGGCGGTCTGGGAGTCACGTCTGTGTCCCAGGTGTGCACCTGTCTAACTGATGTAGGGATCAGGGCATTTGGCAGAGAAGGGGCACGCATCCTCCCCCATCCCCGGTGTCATTTTCCAAACCAAAATGTTCCCAGGGTGTGGCTTTCTTGGGAAATTTCCCTGCAGTACACATGCCGCCCATTGGGATGCCAGCCTCCAGCTGGAGTCTGGAGATCTCCTGCTCTCCAGGCGACAGAGATCAGGTCCTCTGGAGAAAATGGCTGCTTTGGAAGGTGTACTCTGTGGCATTCTATAAGACAAAAATGTGTGAGACCCAGAGGCTAAGAAACTATGAGCTGGCTCTCATTAACTCAGCTTAGAGGGAACACCGGTCCCAATCCAAACTGGAAATTCGGTGCTGAGCAGGACATTCCTCAAGCACCTCCATCGACCTCACCTGAGTATGTGACCAAGGAAAGGGGGTGATGAAGTTAGGCCCTTTGTCTCTGTACAAATGAGGATGACATTCTCAGGGACTGCACCCCTCACCCAAGGGACACCCCTTCCCACATTTCAGGCAGACAGAAGAACACATTCCAGTTCTAGAAGCAATCGGAACCCTCAGTTGGCTTCTAAGAACCAAGCACTGAGGATGTGAGGTCAGGGATGGTGGGGCAGGGCTTGTCTCCTCTCACCTGTCCTTTTCGATTCCAGGAGGCCAGTACATGACCTATGCCTTTTTGCTTCTCTCCTCTTCAAGCAGCGTGGCACCGCTTCCTTCTTACATAGCATACAACACTCCTTCCCTGAGCAGCCAGGCAGCATAAGAACACAAGAGAAGCCATGTTGGGTCAGGCCAGCGGCCCCTCCAGTCCAATACTCTGTGCTGCACAGTGGCCAAAACCCAGGGGCCACCAGCAGGGCTAGGACTCCAGAAGCGCTCTCACTGTTGTTCCCCCAAGCACCAGGAATACACAGCAACACTGCCCCAGACATAAGAATGTAAGAGAAGCCCATGTTGGATCATGCCAATGGCCCATCCAGTCCAATCCTCTGTGTCACCCAATGGCCAAGACTCAGGTGCCCTCAGTAGATCCACCAGTTGGGCCAGGACTCCAGAAGCCCTCCCACTGTTGCCCACCCCAAGCACCAAGAAGACAGAGCATCACTGCCCAAGACAGAAGAACATAAGGGACGCCATGTTGGATCAGGCCAGTAGCCCATCCGGTCCAAAGCTCTGTGTCACACGGTGGCCAAGACCCAGGGGGCATCAGGAGGTCCACCAGCAGGTCCCTGCTGCATGTGTGTGTGAGAGGCATAGGTAGGGTTGCCAACTCTTGGTTGAGAAATTCCTGGAGATTTGGGGGGCAGAGCCTGGGGAGAGGTGGGTTGAAGAGGGAGGGACTTCAGTAAGTCATAACCGGCCCAAGCAGCCATTTCCTCCAGGGGAACTGATTTCTAATGCTCTGGAGATGAGTTATAATTCCAGGAGATCTCCTGGCCCTGCCTGGAGGCTGGCAACCCCAGTGGGTGAATTAGGCAATGTATGAAAACTCTGCCTCCCAACTGCCATCCAAGTAGCCCCGTTCAGGAGAGATCCAAGGAGCTTTCCGCTGATAAGACTACTACAGATGGCACCTCAGGGAAACTTGGATTGGGCCCAGGCCCATCAGATAACAGGAACGGGCCGTTTCCCAAGCAGGAAAAAGCTCTCGAGATCCGCACTTTGTTCCTCACCGCTTGGCAGAAAAGTGAACCGAGTCAGTGTCTTTTAAGCTCCTGTGTCAACAGTGTTGAAGACACAGCAGGTAATCAGGTTACCCTGCACAAAATTATTCACAAAGCTACTTAGATAAATTATTATGGACGGCGGGTTTATACCACGGTGTAGTGTTTGCTGTAAGTTGGGTCCTACTATTTAATTTAACATCATCTAACATTCATGTTAACAATTCGTTTTTTTAGATTTCTGATGGGTTCTGCAACCCCAATCCTAGCGCATTGAATGTGTCCCAGAATCCTGCCAATTCCCTTGATTCACACTGTGTGATCCGCCATATCATCATCATCATTATCATCAATCAGGACTCTTTTTGTAGCAGGGACTCCTTTGCATATTAGGCAACACGCCCCCTGATGGAGCCAGTCCTCCAAGAGCTTATGGTAGCCCCTGTAAGAAGAGCTCTGTAAGTGCTTGGAGGATTGGCTAATTTAGGGGTGTGTCGCCTAACATGCAAAGGAGTCCCCGCTGCAAAAAGAGCCCTGATTCTAAGCATCCCTCATCCATGGCGTCTCCAGGGAAGCTGATCTCTGTTGCCCCGAGACCAGCTGTAATCCCAGGAGACCCCCAGCCAGCCACCAGGAGGCCATATATCAAAGGAAGCGTAAGCTATTGTGATAAGATCACAAAATACTTTTACTAGTATAATACACCATATAATACCAAGACACCATAGTTGTGTTGAAAGATACACACAGTAATCCTCTCGTTGATAAGACAATAAAGTCTCTTAATATGCAGAACCGTTTCTGAAAATAAACTGCTTCCCAGACTCCTGTCTTGTTATTTGTAGACAGTAGCATGCTTGCGGGCTCAACCAGCAGTCAACTCTGTGCCAGTTTCACAACGGTTTCCTCAGGCACACAGACCAGTCAATTCCGCAATAGAATGCTGGCTCCAATAATTCAGAAAAGCTTCTTTGGGACACAAAAGCCTCCACAACAATCCTGGCCCCACTGCTGGACCTCCTGATGGCCCCTGGTATATTTTGGCCGCTGTGTGACACAGAGTGTTGGACTAGATGGGCCATTGGCCTGATTCAACATTGGCTTCTCTTATGTTCTTATCTTCTTAATTTCCGAAAGGCAAAACGCTCAAGATTGGGCTGCTACAAGGGGATTACTGTATGTTTGTTTCCACACAACTATGGTGCTTTGGTATTATATGGTGTATTATGTTAGTAAAAGTATTTCGTAATCTTATCACAATAGCTCTGATATATTGCCTATATTGTGATTCTCTCAGTCCCGTTACTGCCCGGAGGCTGGTGACCCGAGGCTCAGAGTGTGATGCATTAGCCAAGACATCCAGAACTTCCTCTCTGGCTACCTGAAATGTGGCCGTGGCTGCACAGATCCTGGTCTTTCCAGAAGGTGATGCCAGGCTTGGCTCTGGATGACCGGCACTGGTCGAGGAGGGTGTGGGTGGAGTTGTAGGGTTGCCAGCCTCCGGGTGGGGCCTGGAGATTTCCTGGGATCACAACTCATCTCCAGATGGCAAGATCAGCTCTCCTGGAGAAAACAGCTGCTTTGGCGGATGGATGCCAGGACACGATACCCTACTGAGGTTCCCTCCCCTCACCAAACTTCGCCCTCCCAAGCATTCGCCCCCAAATCTCCAGGAATCCCCCAGTCTCAAGTTGGCATCCCTAGAGGCTGCTGGGCAGGGGTGCCAATTTACAATGTTCCCTCTAAGCTGCAGAGTCTTGTGAGCAAAAATTCTACTTTGTGAGCTACTGGCATTAAAGTTGTGAGCGAGCAATTGGGCTACTGCATAAATTAGTTTGCTCTGGAGCCCTCCTGCCTGAGCGAAGCCAAAAATGTGTGAACTGGAGGCTAAAAAACTGTGAGCTAGCTCACACTAACTCAGCTTAGAGGGAATATTGGTGCCAAAGAGCCCCCTCAGTGCTCCAGCTGTTGGCCAGGTGACATAATCTCTAGGCTGCGGATTCAGCTTCCTGGCAAGGAATTGCCTTTTATATTCACCACGAACAGTGGCAGATTCACCATTCAGCAGACTGGGCATGTGCTTAGGGCACCAGGGCCAAAGGGGGCATCACAAAGTTGGGGAAAGGGTGAAAAAATGTAGAAAAATGCCTTCCAGGTCATGAATATGGGAACTCTGATACATTTCACTTGTGAAATATTAAAATAGATGTTGTATTGCACTTTTGCAGAACTTTATGTAGCCAAAGCTTGGCTTTGTTTGTACAGTATATGATGTGATCATATGAATAAATTTTTGTGTTGCTGCAAACCTGCATGGTATATCTGTTCAGACAGGTCAACCACTAAAATGGACTCTGGGTCAGTGTGGGAAGGAGGGGGAGGGCACCAAGATGGGTCAGTGCTGCTTAGAGCACCAGTGAGCCTGAATCCACCCCTGACAACAAACCTGTGAGGTAGGCCAGGTTGAGGTGGCGACTTGGCCAAGCCGATCCCGGTCCACTGGGTCGCACTGCATTGTCTGTTGTGATCTGTCAGGCTCAATAGCAAGTAGATCCAGGCATTCTTCAAGTAAAGAGATGCTTTATTGGAATACAATGCTGTTACCCACAGTAATACTGCTATTGTCAGGAATGGAGGCATGAGCCGTTCAGACACTGATATAGTATGAAGCACAGCCAAACCAGCAAATGAACCTTTAGCGCGCGCGGGGGAAACTCCCTGTGGGAGGATCACTTAATAGTCGGGAGTACGACCCCCACCACCACCTAGTCACATAGGACTGGAAAATTCCCCAGACTAAGGAACGCTCCAACTTCAAGGCCGCCATGTTAAGACGAGGCGGCAGGAAAATATTCTCCCACGTTGCAGCTGGCATCCTCTACGCAGGCGCGAAAGCGAAAGGCAAGATAGTAAACACAGAACAATGAACACAGTGTAAACGATAATACAGAGCTTTAGCCCTCTGACATGATCTCACTCTCTCAGTGCCGAGAGGAAGAAGACCCCAACCGAGCTAGCCCCCCCCCCCATGCCTCGACCATCATCTGATCCAGTCCTTCTGATTCCCGGGTGGTGTAACCTGCTCTCTCTGGGTCATGTGTGGCCAGTGGAGGGAGGGGGTGGGGGGAACAGAAGAGCTTTGAGGTGAATGGGGGGGGGGAGCTAGAAGCAGCAGCAACTGTTGGAACGTGTGATTTTTCACAACCGGCTGGAGAGAAATCCTAGGAGGTGAGGCCATTTCACCCTCCAGAGCCAGTCTGGTGTCGTGGTTAAGTGTGTGGACTCTAATCTGGGAGAACCGGGTTTGATTCCCCACTCCTCCACCTGCAGCCAGCTGGTGTGACCTTGAGTCAGTCACAAGTTCTCTCGGAGCTGTTCTCTCAAGGGCAGTCCTCTCAGAGCTCTCTCAGCCCCACCTGACCTCACAGGGTGTCTATTGTGGGGAAAGGAAGGGAAAGGAGTTTGTAAGCCGCTCTGAGACTCCAAGAGAAGGGCAGGGTGTAAATCCAATCTCCTCCTCCTCCTCCTCCTCCTCCTCCTCCTCCTCTTCCTCCTCCTCCTTCTATCATAACCCATTTTCATGTTTAAAAAGGAATTGTACATTCTGGGATTCTTATGTGACTTTGGCCCTGACCTGGATGCCCCAGGCTGGCCCAGTCTCCACAGATCCCAGAAGTCAAGCAGGGTCAGCCCTGGCTAGTGTTTGGATGGGAGACCTCCATGGAATACCAGGGCTGCCACGCAGAGGCAGGAAAAGGCAAACCACCTCTGGTCGTCTCTTGCCTTGGAAACCCTATGAAGGGGTTGCCATAAGTTAGGGTTAGGGACTCAACAGAACTTGACAGGACTTTGCCCTGCCAGGTTACTCTGGCTGGCTCCTTATCCGAGGGCTGACATCAGGGAGGGATTTTCCTGAGGGGGGTTGTTAGTTCACCTAGAGAGCGGGCAGACGACCCCATAAGACTCACTCTTTCCACTAAAATGTCATCAGCGTCTTCCGGTTGTACTTGGATCTTTTTCTTTCGTGGGCAGAGGAGACTGCGACTGTTTCTTAAAGGTCAAACTGGTATTTCCCCCCTGCCTTAAACAGGGACTGCTTATGGTTGTCTGGAGATGATTATCTGCAGATTCTCTTTTCCTTTTAGCCCTGGCCGGGGGTGGGGGGAACAGATCTTTGAAGCTAAGTCTGCTTAGCAGAGAGCAGAGGGGTAAATGGCTGGAACTTCAAAAAGGCTCTGGGGCGAAATGCCAGGTGAACACAGCCGCTCGAAGTCCGCCGTAATCCGAGACAGAATTCTGCGCAGAAAAGGAGAAGCGTCGCTCTGTCAGAGTGGATAGAACCTGTTAACCTTTCATAATGTTTGAAGTCTACATTTTCAAATCTCTGATCCAATACTGTCACTAAGTGCTCTCTGATCAAATACTTGTTTCCCCAATTTATAAGTCACGCTCTAAAAGGCTAGATGTTCAAACCAACCAACCTGACATGGATCCAAACCGGTCCTTTGCTTTGCATTGCTCTCAGGCAGATGTCTTCTGAGTGCATATTTTGGCTCTTGGAATATCATCAGCTTCTGTATCATATTAGAGGAATTATTCATAAAACATTGGCACACGGTGCAAAAAAACCCCAGGCTGTCTTATTTATTTGATTTTGTATTTCATTAATTTATACTCTACCTGCGGTGGCTCAAGTAGTTAAGACGCTGAACTGCAGGCTGCGGAAGGTCGGTAGTTCAGCAGTTCAAGACCCGAGTGTGCCACAAGACGGAGTGAGCTCCCATCTCTGGTTCCAGCTCCTGCCAACCTAGCAGTTCGAAAGCAAGAAATTGCAAGTAGATAAATAGGTACTGCTTCAGTGGGAAGGTAACAGCATTCTGTGCACCTCGGCGTTTAGTCATGCCGGCCACATGACCTCAGAAACATTTTCAGACAGCGCTGGCTCTTCGGCTTGGAAACGGAAATGAGCACCGCAACCCTAGAGTCGGATTCAATTGGCTTTTGAGCAAGGGAACCTTTACCTTTACCTTTCTCCCCAATGGGCAAACTACTAGACGTTTAAGAACGAGAATATCAGAAAATAAAAGTAAAATTCCTAGAGGTATCCTTGGGCTGCTTTAACGTAACATTTTCAGCCTCGTTCCCATGCTCCTTCAAGGTTTCAGATTCTTTTGCCTTACAGGAAATACAGGCTGGCTTCCCCAAATCTGTGGCTACGGAGCAGACTCTTCTAAGACAGGAACCGTATTGGATTTATACTCTCAATACGTCCCCTTATGCCTTCAGTGAGAAATTAGATTTGTCAGCTTTTTAAATAAAATGGGTGAAGTGCTAAAGGACTCTTACCTGTTGTCCTCTTTTCTACTTACTAACAAGGTATGTTTCTATCTCCTGACTGGTTTCTGTTCTCAAAGTGAGCACCTGTGGCTTATTAACTCCGCTTGCCTTTACCTAGGGACAAGCCCAGTGCAGATTTGCTTAACCTCGTCCGAAAGGTTACAAGAAATGTTCCTTCCTCCCAATTCGCTGCAGTATGGACTGGAATCTTTCTTTCTGCTATGTTTATTGTCTTTGGGAGGATAATACCTGTTGATTTTATTACGGAGAGAGAGAGGGAGAGAGAGAGAGTTTGGATTTATACCCCGCCCTTCACTGCCCAAAGGCGTCTCAGAGCGGCTGACAAACTCCTTATGGTACAAGGTGATAGTTTTAAAGTATATGCTCACGGCTTTATTACTCTGATTAGTCCTTCACTAGATAGGAGTACTTGATAGCTGATGTTGGGGAGCATGAGGGGGAAAAATGATACGCTTTTGATTGTGATATCCATCCATCCATCCATCCATCCATCCATCCATCCATCCATCCATCCATCCATCATCCATCCATCCATCCAACATAACTAATTTTAAAACCGGGGACCAGTATATCTGAAGGGCTATCTTCTGCCGAACTGTTCCCACCTGGGAACTAACACTGCAGAGAGAGAGAGGTCCTCCTGGCTGTCCCAACCATCAAAGGATCAGGCCTGGTGGGCACACGAGAGACAGGGCCTTTTCAGGGGCAGCCCCACAATTATGGAACTGCCTCCCCAGGGGCGGCGCGCCTGGACCCCGCACTGTCAATCTTGGGGGGGGCAGCTGAAAATGGTTTTGTTCAGGATGGTGTTTAATTAAGGCAGTCCTAAACTGTGATTCTTAAAATTTTGGTGTTATGTTTTCATGTAACCTATTTTACATATTATTTTCGCTGTTGTAAGTTGCCTTGATCTCCATTGGGAAGAAAGGCCACTAATAAATATTTTACATAAATAAATAAGGAAATATTCATCCTCGGGTCGTTTGCCTTCTGTGCAGAGGTCCTTACTGGTTTCTTCTTTTCCTGGCTGGAGGGCCTCTTCCCTCCGATCAGTTGCTAAGGCGGTTTCCTTTCCTGCCCCCTCTCCCTCGAGGGAAAGATGTCATGATTCTGGTGAAGGTGTGCCCTCCACAGAATAGCGCAAGCCCAAAGTCAAACCACACTCACCAGAGCCCTGCTGAGAACTGTGGTGTATTTGGGGGGGGGGTGAGCACTGCCCAATGGAGGTCTCTTCAGGGGAGGGCTTGCCGCAGCATTCATGAGCCCTTCCCATCCACTGTCCTGCACTCTGGGACACGGAGGAATTCACAGCCACCAGGGCTATTTTGGGGCAGGAAGGCACAGGAACGGAGTTCCGGCTGGCTCCCGAGTTGGCCACGCGCAGCAGGAACTCATTAGCATAATAGGCCACACCTAACAGCAGAAACTCATTAGGGTTGGCTACATTAGGGGTGTGTGGCCTGACATGCAAAGGAGTCCCTGCTACAAAAATAAAAGCCCTGGGTTTAGACAACAAAGAAGGTAGACAGAATAAGAAGCAAAAGGTGGGTGTGGCTGGATGACCACCCTTCTGGGAACATGGAGATGAGGCCTAATATGCTAATGAGCTGTGCTGTCAGGGTGTGGCCTAATATGCTAATGAGTTCCTGCTGGGCTTTTTCTACAAAAATAGCCCCGACAACCAGGGAGGCCAAGGCCCCACACCAGTTCACACCGGTAATCCAGCCATTGGGACTGCACTCTGTTCATGAGTTGGAACCCAGATGCCAACTCATAGTGGACAGAAAGAAATGATTTCTTTCTTTAAGTATTGGAAGGGCTGTCATGTAGAGGAGGGGGGAGGAGGAGGAGGAGGAGAGGAGGAGGAGGACGGAGGAGATTGGATTTGTACCCTGCCCTTCACTACCCGAAGGATTACATTTGAATTGTCTTTGAAGTCGCCAAAATGGTTGTAGCAGATCTTGGGAGAAAAATAACCTCAGCATTGCGCTCACTGAGCAATACTACAATTATCAATGAAGAGGTTTTAAATGCTATGTTAAAAGAAGTATGTACAGCATTACTGGAAGCTGATGTCAACATTAAGTTAGTGAGTCTCAGAGCAGCTTACAAGCTCCTTTCCCTTCCCCTCCCCACAACAGACACCCTGTGAGGTAGGCGGGGCTGAGAGAGCTCTTTCAAGGACTCCTCATGAGAGAACAGCTCTGAAAGAACTTGTGACTGCTGCAAGATCACACCAGCAGCTGCATGTGGAGAAGTGGGGATTCAAACCTGGTTTCTCCCAGGTTAGAGTCCACGCTCCTGACCACTTCACCAAACTGGCTCTCTCTTTTTCTTTTAGACCTTCTGTTTCCAAATATAACAGACACACATTGGAATTTTATCTACAAAGGAATTATATAAATGGAATTTTAAAATGGTACTGTCAATTTTTTTAAAAAAAATTTACAACAGTCTCATAAAACATCTTGGCAATGAAATTTTGGTCACGAGAAAAGGTAGGGCAGGGAGCTGTTCCTGTTGGCAGCAGAGGAGAGGAGTCGCAATCATGGGTTTGAAGGTACCGGCTGGATATTAGGAGAAACTTTTTGACAGTCCCAGTGAAATCAGCTGCCTGGGGAGGTGGTGAGCTCTCCCTAACTGGCCGTCTTTAAGCAGCGGCTGGACAAACCCTTGTCCGGGATGCTCTAGGTCACGGGTGTCAAATATGTGGCCCGGGGGCTGGATCAGGCCCATGGAGGGTTCCTATCAGGCCCGCAGTAGAACTGGCTGTCTCCTGCTTCTTCTTCCAGTTCTGCTGCTGCTGTTGCTTCATCGTAGGTCTGCAGCTTACAAATACACACCTGAACAGCCGACTCAGGATTGCAACAGCACAGACCCTTCTGACCCTGGGATTCCATGATTCTAAGATAAGGGGGCCGGGGGATGAGCCATCAAGCCCCAGGGACAGAGTGCCTTTGCGCTTAGGGTGGTCATGGCACTGCGCGTAGGGGAACAAAAGGGTCTGCCGTCTCACCCCTTGCCCGAATGTCCTGCCTACGGGGGCAGAGACTCAGACAGCCAGATGGCTAGACCGTTTCCTCTTGCCCTGGAGGCAGGAAGATCAGATCAACCCCAGGGGAGGAGACAGGTTCTCAAAGCAAGATTATAGATTCCTGGAATACAGGAAAGAAGGACTCCTCTGCCTTCCTTTTCTTGGGTGAGCAGCTATTAGGGCTTTCCCCGGGGACTCCATCCTGCCCATGTGGTGGGGGACAATGGAGGGGAAAATCCTAACTCTGAGAAGTAAAGTAAGGAAGCACTTTTCAGTGCTGCAACTCCAGAAAATACCGGCCTTTCCTAGTTTAAGATAAGTACTGAGTGTCGGACGAGAGGAATGAGTGTTTCCACTTTGTATCCTTGATGAGCCCGGTGCTTGAACACACCATGTGTATCCTTTTTACTTTTATTAAACTTATATTCTGAATTCTCTAAGCCCAATCTCTCTGAACGTATCATGCCTCTTTGGTCTGAAGTGCAGTGATGGGATGGAGGGACAGCAGGCAAGCTCTCCCCCCCTGGACACAGGTAGCTCCAAACAGCAGCAGTGCAACCAATTGTCCCCATGCTAGTGTGCAGAAGAGAAGTGGGAGGTGCGGCATCCAAGCAAAGCTGGTGACCGGCAACCCAGGGAGAGAGTTCTGGATGCGCAAATCCATTGGGGGGGTTGTTACTCTCAGATTTGCTGGAGGCAGCAGGTACTACCCAATTTGACTTTGGTTCAAGGGAAAGGCAGCTGATAAATGTTTTAAATAAATACAATCATAGAATCATAGAGAGTTGGAAGGGGTCCCACAGAGACCATCTAGTCCAACCCCCTGCCCAATGCAGGACCAGCCTCAAGCATCCCTGACAAACATTTGTCCAGCTTCTTCTTGAAAGCTGCCAGCGAAGGGGAGCTTACCACCTCCTGAGGCAGCTGATCCCACCTTTGAACCCCTCTGACTGTGAAGAAGTTTTTCCTAATATCCAACTGATACCTTTCTGCATGTAATTTAAATCCGCTGCTTCGGGTCCTCTCCTCTGCTGCCAACGGGAACAGCTCCCTGCCCTCCTCCAAATGACAGCCTTTCAAATATTTAAAGAGAGCGATCCTGTCGCCCTCCATTCTCCTCTTCTCCAAAGTAAACCTTCCTAAGGCCTTTTCCTCGTAGGGCTCAGTCCCCAGACCCCGATCAGCCTCATCTCTTCTGCACCCGCTCGATTTTGTCCACCTCCTTTTTGAAGGTAGGCCTCCAGAACGGCACACATAAAGGGGGCAGTGCTGCCAAGGGGAGACCTGGGATGGCTGTGGGGCTTTCCAGCCTCCCAGGAGCCCAGAGGAAGGGGGCTTGCGAGCACAGTCCTCCACAAGGAGCAACGAATCTACCTTGGACCCCATGGTGCCTTTCTGTGGGTGGTACAGCAGCTCCTCCACGGGAATCCATGCACACAGCGGTGTCCGATTTCTTCAGCAGTTTTTTTCTTTTTGATTCTGCAAGTCAACTGAAAATGTACATCCTCTTCAAATCAAAGTTCCAGGTGGTCAGCCGTGTTGGTCTGAAGCAGTAGAATGGATTTGGAGTCCAGTGGGGCTCCTTGAAGACCAACAAAAGTTCATTCGAGTGCCTTGCACGTGAAAGCTCATGCCTCATTGTTGGTCTCCACTGGACTCTAAATTTGTTCTTTGGATCAAAGATTCAGGGGGGCAGCTGTGTTGGCTTGAAGCAGCAGAACAAAGTTCGAGTCCCGGGGCGCCTTTGAGAGCAGCAAAGTCTGGCATGCAGACCAAAGCGTATGCCTTGGATAAAACTCTCCATTTCTTCTCACTTGTTGAAACCCCCACTTCTCCTCCGGCCTCCTAGAACGGGGAGGGGAGGGAGTTGAAACCAAGATGCATATCAGATATTGAGACCACAACTAAAGTAAACTGAAATTACAAAACAAAACGAAACCTCCTTCTCGGGAGAGCTCTGCCCGCAAACGTCTCTTGCCGCTCAGCCGGAAACCGGAACTGAGGGGTGACATGATTGAGGTTTATAAGATTATGAATGGGATTGAGCAGGTTGAGAAAGAAGTACTTTTCTCCCTTTCTCACAATACAAGAACTCGTGGGCACTCCATGAAATTGCTGAGCAGTCGGGTTAGAACAGATAAAAGGAAATTCTTCTTCACCCAAAGAGTGATTAACATATGGAATTCACTGCCACAGGAGGTGGTGGCAGCTACAAGCATGGATGGTTTCAAGAGGGAATTAGATAAATCTATGGAGCAGAAGTCCATCAGTGGCTATTAGCCACAGGGTATAGATGGGAACTCTCAGTCTGGGGCAGGTGATGCACTCTATTCTTGGTGCTGGAGGGGGCAGCAGTGGGAGGGCTTCTGGTGCCCTGGCCCCACTGCTGGACCTCCTGATGGCACCTGGTATATTTTGGCCGCTGTATGACACAGAGTGTTGGACTAGATGGGCCATTGGCCTGATTCAACATTGGCTTCTCTTATGTTCTTATGTTCTTATGTTAACTCCCAGGCTTTTAGGGACTATTGGGGGGGGGGGGGGTCAGGTGGGTCTTCCGTACAGCAGCGCTCCTGCTTGGCCGTCGGAGGACCGATTTTGGCTGGAAAGGTTTTTCAAAGTGTTGCTTTCGCAGCAGCTGCTGCCACAGGGCAAGGATCTTCACAGGGCGACTGAATGTCATCTGTATTTATTTTTTAAAAAATACTTAAAAAACAATATGTTCATTTTAAAAGGCATCTGGTTAAATAGAACATCTCCAATAAAAGTTACAAGGACCAAAGGAGGGGTCACAGTGATAGATAATATATCAAAACAAAGAAGCACTGTGATATATTTGAACATTTAATGACAATTATGTATATCTATAAAAAACTTTAGAAATTCTAAGATATTCAAGACAAAACTTTAGACATTAAAACATATTCAAAACAACATCCAATATTCTCAATGAGCACCCGGTTATACACTCATTTCAATAGTCTTCCTCAGGAGTAATACTTTTAAGTAACAAGGTGTCAGCCTTTTGATACATTTTAACATGGCAGCATTAAACATTCATTTCAATAGTCTTCCTCAGGAGTGGACCCAACGGGAGAGACATGATGAATGTGAGGCAGATGAAAGGGCTAAGATAAGGATAAGCAAATCGTCGGGAGGATCTCACCTGGACAAACCTCCCAGAGATATTGACACCTTGCTAACTTAAGAGGATTACTCCTGAGGAAGACTATTGAAATGAATGTTTAATGCTGCCATGTTAAAATGTATCAAAAGGCTGACACCTTGTTACTTAAAAGTATTACTCCTGAGGAAGACTATTGAAATGAGTGTATAACCGGGTGCTCATTGAGAATATTGGATGTTGTTTTGAATATGTTTTAATGTCTAAAGTTTTGTCTTGAATATCTTAGAATTTCTAAAGTTTTTATAGATATACATAATTGTCATTAAATGTTCAAATATATCACAGTGCTTCTTTGTTTTGATATATTAAATAGAACATCTGCCTGAGATGTTGAAGAGTCACTTGTAGAGGTATGTACATCCCCACTCCCTGACTTTTGGTGGTTGGCTCCACCTCCTGTGGCAGCCATTTTGTGGTTAGCTCCACCTCCTGCGGCAGCCATTTTGCAGCTGAGCACACATCTTGAGGCAGCCATTTTGTGGCTGGGCCCACCACCCTCGATCACAACTACTAAAGTGCCTGCAGGCTAAGAAAGGTTGGGAGCCCTGGTTGAAAAGGACTCTTCCTGTCAGTCCAGCCTGTTGCATTGTGAACTTCTTCATCCTGCCAGCAACGGTCACTGATTTGACCAAGAGAAGCAAACTTCATGATGGATAAAATTCATGGGAGATGCTGATCTTGGAGACCAGCCAAAGGGTAGATGAAGGACTACCGTCATTTGTTGGACTATGCAAACACTTGGAATGACGCGGGAGGCTTCTTCAATCGGGCCTTGTCAAAGCACACCTGGCCGTATCCTGGAGCATCCTTTCCTGCCACATCCTGGAAAGGGGCAGCTGGCAGGTGCAGGAATATCTCCTCGTATCTATCAGCAATATCTCTGGGAGGTTTGTCCAGGTGAGATCCTCCCGATTTGCTTATCCTTATCTTAGCCCTTTCATCTGCTTCACGTTCATCATGTCTTTCCCGTTGGGTCCACTGGTCTAGTTAGCCCATTTCCCACTGAATGCTTTAAGCTACACATACAGCAGTGTCTTCTGTTCCAGGTGCCCAAGCCAAGTTACAAAGCTACACAGAGCCAACCTCCCTCACAGGGTGTCTGTTGTGGGGAGGGGAAGGGAAAGGAGTTTGTAAGCCACCCTGAGACTCCTTCGGGTAGTGAAGGGCGGGGCATAAATCCAATCTCTTCTTCTTCTTCTACCTCACAGGGTGTCTGTTGTGGGGAGGGGAAGGGAAGGGAGTTTGTAAGCCACTCTGAGACTCCCTTCGGGTAATGAAGGGCAGGGTATAAATCCAACCATCCTACTCCTCCTCCTCCTCCTCCTCCTCCTCCTCCTCCTCCTCCTCCTCCTCCTCTTCTTCTTCTTCTTCTTCTTCTTCTTCTTCTTCTTCTTCTTCTTCTTCTTCTTCTTCTTCTTCTTCTTCTTCTTCTTCTTCTTCTTCTTCTTCTTCTTCGTCGAACTACATTCTAGATAGAAAGTTTAGGGACAGGGACAGAATACTAGTCTTACTTCCTCTGGATGAAAGCTTAAACTCTGAATAAAACGTTGTCGTTCTTCAAGGTGCCCGACGGGACTCAGACTTTGTCCGGCCGCTTCAGATCAACACAGCTGCCCCATTCGGGTCTTGCTATGGATGGATGCCGATGGTGAGAGGCCCCCCTGCACTCATGGCGCCAAGATGAAGGCAGTGTGCCCTCCCTCTTCGGGGGTACGAGGAAAAGCGGGAGAGGACGAACAGGAGGAAGGAAGTTGCTCCCTGAGAGCAGCATTCTCCGTGTGGAAGGGAGAGTGGCAGAAGAGCAAACACAGGAAGACAACTTGGCCCGGCGGCCCGGCTGTCTAACACATTTGGAGCCCAGTGGCACCTTTAAGACCAACAAAGTTTTATTTGAGGCATGAGCTTTTAAAAGACACTGAGCGGAAATGTTCACCATCATACTTAGGGATTAAATACTCAACAAAATTTGAACTACCACTCTGTTTGTATGTGCGGACCATCCCTAAATTAAGAAAAGCATATACGGTGGCTCGTTGTAATGCGTTTCCTTCTGCACAGGTGAAGGACCGCTTCCAGGGCTTTCCTGTTAATCCGCGTTTCTGTGACTGCTCATTGGGGGATGTAGCCTCCCCCTCCCGCGTTTTTTTTCATTGCCCTAAACATACAGAAGGGAGAGGGAAATTTTTGAGGAAATGGCGACTGAAATTCTCACCCCTCCCAGAACCTACAAGACTGAGACTCCTGTTGAATAGTTTCTGTTTTCGCTGCATAACGGACGTGGCGAGATTTTGTTTTGCTGTGATTTTAAACCTGTAAACTTTTTAAGGTGTGTGGCTTAGGGGCTTTTAAACCTAATAAATGATGAACAGGAGCTTTCATGTGCGTGCACACTTTTCCAAACATGCTGGAAGGAAAAAGAAGAAGAAGAAGAAGAGTTTGGATTTATACCCCGCCCTTCACTGCCCAAAGGCGTCTCAGAGCGGCTGACAAACTCCTTTCCCTTCCCCTCCCCACAACAGACACCCTGTGGAGGTAGGTGGGGCTGAGAGAACTTCTGACAGAAACTGTCCTTGAGAGAACAGCTGTGCCAGAGCTTGTGACTGACCCAAGGTCACATCAGCAGGTGCAAGTGGAGGAGTGGGGAATCAAACCCGGTTCTCCCAGATAAGAGTCCGCACACTTAACCACTACACCAAACGGGCTCACACTTATAAGTAAGGTTCACACTTATAGATGGGGCTGGACAGCAAATTAACATGTGACCAGGGTTTCCTCTGAGCTGAGTTAGTGTGAGCTAGCTCACAGTTTTTTAGCCTCCGGCTCACACATCTTTTGTCTTAGTGCAGGGAGGAGGGCTCCAGAGCCAACTGATTCATGCAGTAGCCAAATCACTTGCTGACAGCTTTCATGCCGGTAGCTCACCAAGTAGAATTTTTGCTTGCAAGACTCCACAGCTCAGAGGGAGCCCTGGACGTGACATGATGAAGATGTTTTAAGATGTGCAACACAAAATGACATAAGCTAGGGTTATAAGCAATGCTCCCTCTAAGCTATGGAGTCCTGTGAGCAAAAATTCTACTATGTGAGCTCCTGGCACTAAAGCTGTAAGCGAGCGATTTGGCTGCTGCATACATTCGTTTGCTCTGGAGCCCTCCTTCCCGAGCTAAGACACAAAAGGGGGAACCGGAGGCTAAAAAACTGCGAGCTAGCTCACACTAATTCAGCTTAGAGGGAACACTGGTTATAAGGTCGACAGCTGTAGAGCAATAAGTATGTCAAAGTAAGACCGACTGTCTTGCCACGGAGTCTGGAGGCTGAGGCAGGGGGAGAGGAAATACTCTTCACCCAAAAGGAAATACTTCTTCACCCAAAGAGTGATTAACACATGGAATTCACTGCCACAGGAGGTCGTGGCAGCTGCAAGCATGGACAGTTTCAAGAGGGAATTAGATAAACATCTGGAGCAGAAGTCCACCAGTGGCTATTAGCCACAGGGTATAGATGGGAACTCTCCGTCTGGGGCAGGTGATGCACTCTATCCTTGGTGCTGGAGGGGGCAGCAGTGGGAGGGCTTCTGGTGTCCTGGGCCCACTGCTGGACCTCCTGATGGCACCTGGTATATTTTGGCCGCTGTGTGACAGAGTGTTGGACTAGATGGGCCATTGGCCTGATTCAACATTGGCTTCTCTTATGTTCTTATGAGAGCGCCCAGCCCTTCACCTCCAAAATCTCCCCCCACCCCAGATATTTCCTTTGTTCTCCGTTTCTGCTTCAGGCATTGGGGGGTGGGGAGCAGAAAAGCCCAGTGCAGGTAGAGAGTGGATGTACCTCCCGGGCAATTTGCTGGCCGGCCTGGCAAACACATTCCAAAATATGCCTTGTCCTCACCCTGACCTGAACAGCCCCGGCAAGCCCGATCTCGCCAGGCCCCTGGAGCTGAGCAAGGCTGACCCTGGCCAATACCTGGATGGGAGACCTCCTTGGAATATCCGAGGTGGGAGGCAGGGGCAGGCTTTACTCTGAATATCCTCCAGGCTCTCAGTAGGGGTTGGTTACCAGATTTCGCCATGACTTCCAGGTGTGCACTCACATGCACCCACACACCAGTGCTCCTTCTAAGCTGTGGAGTCTTATGAGCAAAATTCTGCTTTGTGAGCTATTGTCAGTAATGGCTCTTTGGTTCATGTTTCATACTGAGTCCATTGTTCTGCGTTCCCTATCTTGTCCCTGCTTCTGCGCTTGCGTAGGTATGCTAGCTGTCACGTGGGAGCTTCTCCACTACTGCTCGGTGTTATCACAGTGGCCTTGACTGCAGGCTTTGGGCTGTTCTTGAGTCTATGAGAATTTTCCAGTCCTGTGAAGCCAAGGGGGTGGGGGGAGTTGTCTCCCAACTATTAAGTAACCCTCCCACCAGGAGTTTCCCCCGCGCACGCTTGAAGATCATTTGCTAGTTGCATTTCTGCATCACACTATAACCATGCCTGAGCCGCATATCCCGCCATTCCTGACAATAACCGTTTTGCTGTGGGTTTTAGCACTGTATTCCAATAAAGCCTTTCTTAGCCTCAAGAATGCTTGGATCTACTTGCTTTTGAACCTGACAGCTATTGGCATTAAAGTTGTGAGCAAACCATTTGGCCGCTGCATGCGTTAGTTTGCTCTGGAACTTCCTGAGCGAAGACAAAAATGTGTGAGCCAAAGGCTAAAAAACTGTGAACTAGCTCACACTAACTCAGCTTAGAGGGAACACTCTCTCTCACACACACACATACAGAAAAACCAAAAAACACAAAAACAAACCCTTTAAACAAAATATGCCTCACCCTCAGATCAAGGAGGGGGGAAGAGATTATTAGGAGCCCTCCCTCCAGTCCCGTGCCCCTGAGTATCAAATCGACCACTGACTGCTCCAGATTGCAAGACTAGATCTCGTGGGTGGAAATGACAAGGGAGTCGATACCGGCTAAATATCAGGAGAAACTTCCTAACTGTAAGGGTGGTTGAGCAGTGCAACGGTCTGCCTCGGGAGGTGGTGGATGCTCCTTCGCTGGACGTTTTCAGGCGGAGGCTGGACGACCATCTTTCAGGTATGTTGTAGGTATGTAAGGCTCTCTTTCGGCTCTGCTCCTGCAGAGTGCAGGGGGTTGGACTAGATGACCTGCAAGGTTCCTTCCAACTCTAACATTCTATAATTCTATGAACTTCTTTGGACTAGGCCATTCTAGGTGAAAGGAGAAGCCGTGGTTGAAAAGAGGCCATGCCTAGCAGAACAGCTCCTATTTTTCCATACAGAAAATCCCAGGTTCAATCCTTAGCATCTTCAGTTAAAAGTAATGGGTAATATGCGATGTGAAAGACCCCTACCTGAGACCGCGGACAGCCCCTCTGAGTAGACAAGCCTGACCTTTGACTGACTTTGTCTAATGCAGACTAGTGACTAATGCACAGCACACCAGACCAAAAGGAATGCGGGTGTTAGTTGGCAAAGGGGCTGTTGCTGACACTCACCTCCTCAGAGCTTAGAGACAGGTCCCAACATGGGGGCAGGGGAGAGCCAGAAGCAGCGTGCTTGCAGATGCATGCCTTAAGCAGCCTGGGACCAACATATCTGATGGACCGCCTCTCCTCATAACTGCACCCCCCTGGAGAGCCTTGCACTCTGCTGAGCAACATCTACTGGTTATTCCTGGCCCAAAGGACGTCCGTCCAGCCTGGACCAGGGCCAGGGCCTTTTCTGTCCTGGCCCCCGCCTGGTGGAAGAAGCTCCCACTTGAGATCAGGGCCCGGAGGGACTTATTACAGTTCTGGGGGGCCTGCAAAATGGAGCTGTTCCACCAGGCCCTTGAGGTGATGGACGTCCACGGCATCCCTGCAAGCGACCCTGCAAGCGCCCTCCTGAATGCCCGTCTTCACCACCTATCCAGTTTGGGGCTAATCCAAAGACATGGCACCACCTTTAGTTAAGTTCATTTTAATCTAAATTTTAAACGTAATGTTTTTAATATCTGACAGTTGATTGTATTGTCCCTGAAATGTTGATGTTGCCCACCCTGAGCCCATGTGTGGGAAGAGCAGGATGCAAAGGCAATAATGAATGAATGAATGAATGAATGAATGAATGAATGAATGAATTGCAAGTTCCTGTGTTCCACAGGGTGGGGTCACAACTAATAGCCAGAGGAAATTATCCCGGGCTTTTCAAGCTGCTGAGGAGCACGCCTTTGGGCTCCTGGCTATGGAGGGTGTTACATATTCCTCCAGCTGTGCCTAGAAAGGGCTGAGCTTGCTTCTCCAGAACAATAGTTTGCCTGGATCCAGGAACTAACCTATAGATAAGCAGTGTAATGTAAATAGCCTATACCTGGGAGTGGGTGGGGGTTTGTTGGGTGTGGCATTTTGCATGCTTATGAGCAGGGCTCCGGCCCTGCTAAAGTTGTCTCCTAGTTGGCTGAAATCACTGAATGAACCAGAACTGATCACTGCAATGTGTCTAGAACCCAGTATATAGCAGAGAGCAAGGGTAGAGAAGGCTAGCAAGGAAGGGCACAAAGGCCACCTGGTTGTGAAGGTGTCAGTCCGGCATGTACAGCTCAGCCTTGGCTGTTTTCAAAGCGAGGGCCCCCCGATGGCCCGCAGCCCAGTGACCAAGCATGCTCACTCACAAGCAACTCAGGTTCCCTCCACGTGGAAACTTGCTGGTATAAAATCTGCTGGAAACTTGCCAGCATAAAATCCACAGGGGATTTTCCTTCCACTCAGGGCCAGGGGAGGCCTTGAGAGACGCCTCGGTGCCCTTGGAAGGGGGCTGAAGATTTGAGGCCTCCGGGTTGTTCACCAGCAGGCCCCTGGTGCCTTGACCTTTCAACAGCCTCTCTGAATCACCAGCCCTCGGGCCGTTCTTCTTCTCAGGAGGAAAAGCCTTATCAGAGGGTCGGGCCTGGAGATGACTCAGCCATTGGTGACCCTCCGCTCCGCACAAACAACGACCGAGTGCCAAGTCAACAGGAGGTTGTAGACCTTGGAGAAGTGCTTCCGGGGTCTGCAACCGGGGCCCTGCTTTCTGAGAGCATCACAGTACATTGGTGCATCACCTGGGGTATCCCATCTTTCTCAAACCTACTTTGCTTTGAAGTTTTGGAAAAGAATCGCAGCAACCTGGTCCTGTCCACAGGGCAGTCATTTTCCCCACAGTGAACCTAAGAACATAAGAGAGGCCAATGGCCCATCCTGTCCAACATTCTGTGGCAGTGGCCAAAAATCACCAGGTGCCCTCAGGAGGTCCAGCAGTGAGGCCAGGACACTAGAAGCCCTCCCACTGTTGACCCCCACCCCAGCACCAAGAATACAGAGCATCCCTGGCCCCAGACTGAGAGTCCCTATATGCCTTGTGGCTAACAGCCACTGATGGACTTCTGCTCCATTTGTTCATCTAATTCCCTCTTGAAGCCATCCGTGCAGTAGCCATTTTCTGCCCCCACCCACAGGAGCCAGTTTGGTTGTTGTGGTTAAGTGTGTGAACTCTAATCTGGGAGAACCGGGTTTGATTCCCTACTCCTCCACTTGCAGCTGCTGGATGACCTTGGGCAAGCCATAGTTCTGTCAGAGCTGTTTTTGCAAGGACAGTTCTCGAAAGAGCTCTCTCAGCCCCACCTATCACACAGGGTGTCTGTTGTGGGGAGGGGAAGGGAAAAGGAGTTCGTAAACCACTCTGAGACTCTGAGTGAAGGGTGGGGTATAAATCCAATCTCCTCCTCCTCCTCCTCCTCTTCTTCATCTTCAAAAAATTGGCCCCTGGATATCATTATATCGGTATAGCATTACTACAATATGTCTGACAGATTCTCTGAATTCCTGGCTGTCATTTTTTTAAAAGTAAGACTCTGGCGTCAACTACCCCTGACCTTTCTTCAGTTGTTTACACCTGTTTTCCAGGGCTCCCCAAAGCCACTAAGTAGCTGCAGGGAACTGCTTGGAAGAAAAATAAAAAGGAGGACCCAAGTTGGCTCAGAACAACATGGGGGGGGGCTCCTGCCTCCCACCCTGAGCAGTCTTTTTGTATGGAAACTGCCCCAGTGAAGTTCTTTTGCATGAGAAGTTCCCTGTTGCAGCATACTCTCCAAACTCTCCCCTCTCCACAGGCGCCACCTCCAGATCTCCAGGGATATTCCACCAGAGTTGGCAACCCCAACCTTTCCTCCTAGTCCAAGACTGTCCCCTGATGCTGTCTCCTCGCTCCGGAGGCCAGAGGTCTGCTGCTGCCTCTGTGGAAGCTCCCTTCAGTCACCCCGGCTAGGAGCACTGTCATAGAATCACAGAATCATAGAATGTTAGAGTTGGAAGGGACCTTGCAGGTCATCTAGTCCAGCCCCCTGCCCTCTTCAGGAGCAGTCACAACTAATTCCTGGGGACCCCAGGGAGGGGCTTTCCAGGCAAGTGAGAAGAAGTGAAGCAGGGCAACTCCGGCAAGTACTTGGGAGGGCGACCCCCCAAGGAATACCAGAGGCCGTTCTGCAATATCCTTGTTGGGATACGGTGGCCAGAACGGCACATGCAACGCTCCAAATGAGGCCGCCCCATAGATCTTTGCAGAGGCCTGAGAATATCAGGGTTTTTAAAATTTTCCGTCCCTTTCCTAACAATTCTCACCACGGAGCTGGCCTTTTTTAGCACTTGCTGCATCACACACTCAGAGAAGAAGCAGACCAGAGGCAGGACAGATGCAGGGCTGACAGGGAGATGATTTACTGTGCTCCGTTTCCAAAGGGGGTGAAACACAATCCCAATTTTGCAGACTTCTTTCCAGGCACTTCCATCTCGCCCCCCGCAAACAAAGCGTTGGCCAAGCCTCCCTGCACAGCCGACCTTGCTGGCTGAATGGAACCCCCAGAAATCTGCCCAGAAATCTTGGTGGGGTGGGGGGCTGCTTAGGGTTGGATTGTCAGTGTGTTGCCCCCTCCGCTGTAGGATGGCCTCAGAGGCAGAGGAGCTCTTCAGGGGTTCGGCTGGGTTTCCTTGGTATGCCGGAGCATGAAAACGCTTCCAATTGGTCAGCCGTGCTGGTCTGAAGCAGTACAACAAATTTAGAGTCCAGGGGCGCCTTGAAGACCAACAAAGGTCCATTCGAGTTATGAGCTTTCGTGGGCACGCATTTGATAAAGCGTGCCTGCACACCAAAGCGCATACTTTGAATAAACCTTCATTGGTCTTCAAGGTGTCCTGAAAATACTATCGGGACTTACAAAAGGGCGCCTTTTCCCACCTGGTGCCCAGCAGACAGGAGGAAGAGACTCCCCTCCCTTGCTGTTCCCTGATGTCCATCTGTTTTTCGGGGTGCTCCGGCCTTGCAAGGAGTCCTGGTCTCCGGGAACCATCTCCGGTCTGCTCTCTTTCCTTCCCCCTTGAAGCAGGCCGGTTGCAGGAGGGAGGAGGGGAGCGCTGCTGAGGTTCCTTCACTGTACTGCGTCCCTCCCTCCCCCCAACATCTCTCTGATAACATCAGCAGCCTGGTAAGTTTTGTGGCAGCCGCCGATGCTTTGAAGCAAATATATGAAGCAGAATACTGACAGGGCACTGGGGGCTGGAGAAACGGCAGCATTTTGCCTGGGCTCCGCTTTTCCCCCTCCCCCAAAGCCTGTGGGAAGGAGGGCCAGCCCCCCCACCTTCGGGGCTGTCATCAGGGGGCCTCTGCCTTTGATCCCTCTGATAAGAGGGCAGCCCCGGCCAGACCCCCAGTCGGAGGCGGGGCGAAGCCTGTCTGGTCTCTGGCCGCCAGCTGGCCTGCCCCCCCCCACAGCCTCCTCCTCCTCCGAGCCAGGCCTCCCCCCACCCCACCCAGCCTGCCCGTCTATAAATGCCCTGCGACTGGCTGGCCTCTCCCACGGCCTGACCGACCGGTCTTTCCTCCCTCTTCCCTCCGGACCAGACAGAGCGAGCGGGACCAGCAGGTACCTCTCCCTGCCTCATCACCTGCCTCCCTTAGAGCCACCCGCGGTGAGTGGGAGACGGGGTCTCCTGGAAGCCGGCCAGGCATTTAATCGAGGGGAGCTTGTCTGGGGGCACCGCAGGAGCGGCCAGGAGAAGCTGCCGGGGGGGGGAGAAAGCCCCCCCGTGGGGCTCTGCCTCTTCGGTGCCTTCCTCAGATGCGCGCCTTCTGCAGCAGGCCCCCGCCGGGCTCCCTGACCTCGCCAAGGGACCGTGCCGCAAGCCACGCGCCCTCCAAGTTGCGGCGTCCTCTTGGGAGCAAAAATTCTACTCCTTGAGCTACGCTGGCATTAAAGGTGTGAGCCAGCGCTCTGGCTGCTGGCCTGCTGCATAAATCAGTTTGCTCTGGAGCCCTCCTTCCTGAGCTAAGAGAAAAATGGGTTAGTCGGAGGTTAAAAGACTGTCAGCTAGCTCACACTGACGCAGCTTAGAGGGAACACTAGCCCCAAGCCTTTTGCTAGTCCCACCTCTGCTACCGACTCCTTTCGAAGTAGAGAGCGGAAGAGGCAGGGAGGGTTTTTCTGGTTTTCTTTGCCTTCCTTGCTGAGATGCCCACATTCCTTCCCCCTATCTATGGGTTGTTCCTCCTTTGTTTTTGCAGGCAAGGTTTTATGTGTTTTTATACAAACTGGAGGGAGTTTACTGGCCAAACCCAGACCAGTATTTCCCGGGCTCGTGCCCACCATCTACCGGAACGTTTCTTCTCCCTGCCCCTCCCTTTCTGACCTTCCTGTTGTCCCAGTCTGGGGCTAAGAATCCCGGCTTTCCTTTCTGCACTGAGAACTTCAGCCCCGGATGGAAAAAATCTGCCCCACAAGCCCCAAAATCCTGGCTACGGTCCCGCCCGCTTTGGGATCCCTTTCAGAGAGTATAGCCATGTTGGCCTGCCCTAGAAGAATCACAGAATCATAGAATGTTAGAGTTGGAAGGGACCTTAAAGGTCATCTAGTCCAACCCCCTGCACTCTGCAGAACCAACCGGAAGCGAGCCCAGCTTTCCCAGGTCGGTTTCGAGAGTCCAAGCTCAGACAAAGGGAGCTCTGATTCTTGAAAGCTCATATTCCCCCCGCCCCAAAAAAACCCTTTTGGTCTCTAAGGTGCTGCTGACTGAATGCCCGCCCTTTGGGCCCCGTTGGGCCCACCCAGAGAGCCAGTTGGGTGTCGTGGTTAAGTGCGCGGACTTGAATCTGGGAGAACTGGGTTCAATTCCCCACGCCTCCACTTGCACCTGCTGGATGACCCTGGGCAAGCCGTAGTTCTGATAAGAGCTGTTCTTGAAAAAAGATCAGTCTCTGCCGGAGGTCTCTCAGCCCCACCTACCTCACAGTGTTGTGGGGAGGGGAAGGGAAAGGAGATTGGAAGCCGCTCTGAGACTCCTTTGGGTAGTGAAGGGCTGGGTATAAATCCAATTCTTCTTCTTCTTCTTCTTCTTCTTCTTCTTCTTCTTCTTCTTCTTCTTCTTCTTCTTCTTCTTCTTCTTCTTCTTCTTCTTCTTCTTCTTCTTCTTCTTCTTCTTCTTCTTCTTCTTCTTCTTCTTCTTCTTCTTCTGCTTCTTCTGCTTCTTCTGCTTCTTCTGCTTCTTCTGCTTCTTCTGATGCTTCTCCCCTTTGGAAATCAGCCCTGCAGTCAGAGATGCCTCTTTGTTTGATCAGAGAGCTCAGATGAAGAGTCAAGATTGCCACTTGGAACTCCCCGGCCGGCCGCTGCTTTAGCAGAGTGCATGAAAAGGGCCCTCTTTCCTCCCGAGAGTGGCGGCTTTTGTCTTGCACAAGAGAATCCTGTTTCAGAACTTCACCCAGGAGCCTCACAAAGAGACTTCAATAGACTAGATTCAAGCCCCTCGGAGACCAGGCAGCGTGGCCGAGTGTCTCACAGATTGTCATTGCAGTACCTGATGGTGTGCGGCTGTCTTCTTGACCCCTACGTTGCCTGTTGAGCCGCTGAACGGAAAAGTCGTGTGGTGGCTCAGAGCTCCCCGTCCTGTCCCACCCCCCTGGGGTTGGCTCCTTGGGGCCGGGGCCTTTCTCCCCTTTGCGTGGCGGAGTCCCTGGCGGCTGCCAGAAGCCAACTCAGGTGGGAATGTCAGTCTGCCCATCCCAGAGTCGAGGCCGAGAGCGTGCCTCCCGACTGGGGGCTGGTAAACTCACCTGGAGTGCCACAGAACCAAAAGTGGGTGGGGCAAGGTCTGCTGCCGTGAGCCTCACAGTTGTGCTCAGGAAGGAATGCACAAGAACCAGAACACGCGCCCCCCCCCCAGGACTGTGAGTATTTGACTGACGCCCTCCTGCTCCTAACATTCTGCTCTTGGGACCTCAACGAGCTCTTCCTTCCTTCCTTCCTCCTCAGGTAAAGGATCTGGAAGATGGCGCTGCCTGCCGGCTTCAGCTTGGGCCTCCTTATCTGCCTGGCGATCGGACCCTTCGTGAGCCGTGAGTACCCCGCAGGGTCCCTAGTTTGGAAACCTGCGTCTCTTCCCTTCCCTCTCTCTTTGGGCTTCCCACATGGAAGGGACGGCCCCGAACAACCCAGTTTCAAGAGATGCCACCGCAGCCTGCCTGCGGCAGCAGATCCTGAACTCTCTACCCAGGGAGACGGGGGGGGGGAGGCCAATCCCTCCCTGCCCCTTCCCGGCGTGTGCCTGAGAGGCGCTCTGTCTCCCCACCCCTTCTGTCCACGCAGGTGGCCAGGCGGCTGACTGCCCCAGGGCTTGGCTCTCCTACAACGGCAACTGCTACGGCTACTTCCCCCAGGAGGTGACCTGGAGGCAGGCCCAGGTGAGTGGAAGAGGGCGGAGAGCCCGGCTGGGGAGAACTCCAGGTTGGCCACTCTGGGCTGGGGGGAATGCCCAGAGGCTTGGGGGTGGAGCCCCGGGAGGGCAGAGTCTGTTGGGGGGAGGGAACCCCCTCGTGGGAATGTGATGCGAAGGAGTCCTGCAGGGAAACACACACACCTCCGTGGGCTGGAGAACAGGTCTCATGCCAGGAGAACTCCAGGCCTTGCCTGGAGCTTGGCAACCCTAGGAGAGCACCAGAGGGCTCAGGAAGAGGAAATGCTCCATCAGCCTCACTTGACCAGGAACTGCAAGAGCCACTCCTGGACTCCCTGTGGCTGTGGCCTCCCCTGCCCATCAGGATAGTTGGGTGTAGTGGTTACAAGTCCCAGTTTGGTGTAGCGGTTAAGTGCGTGGACTCTAATCTGGGAGAACCAGGTTTGATTCCTCACTCCGCCTCCACATGCAGCTGCTGGTGTGACCTTGGGTTAGTCACAAGTTCTCTCAGAGCTGTTCTTGAAAGAGTGGTCCTCAAAAGAGCTCTTTCAGCCCCACCGACCTCACAGGGTGTCTGTTTGGTGTCGTGGTGAAGTGCGTGGACTCTAATCTGGGAGAACCAGGTTTGATTTCCCACACCTCCACTCGCACCTGCTGGATGACCTTGGGCAAGCCGTAGTTCTCATAAGAGCTGTCCTTGAAAAAGAGCCGTTTCTGTCAGAGCTCTCTCAGCCCCGCCTACCTCACAGGGTGTCTGTTGTGGGGAGGGGAAGGGAAAGGAGTTTGGAAGCCGCTCTGGGACTCCTTCAGGTAGTGAAGGGGCAGGGCAGAAATCCAATCTCTTCTTCTTCCTCCTCTTCTTCTTCCACCCGAGCTGTGTGAAAGGCGGGGTTTGGGGAAGGCCTGCCTGAGTTTCGATAGGGGGAACACTGGGGGGGGGTCAATTGCCTCTGATTCCCAGAATCCTCCCTGCAGCTGTTGGCAGAAGGGGGCTGGAGCCTGCTCCCAAATCAAGGGAAACGGGGTGCACCTCCTGTATGTGCAGGGCTTTTTTTTGTAGAAAAAGCCCAGCAGGAACTCATTAGCATATTAGGCCACACCCCCTGACAGCACTGCTCATTAGCATATTAGGCCATGCCCCCATGTCACCAGAAGTGTGGTCATCCAGCCACACCCACCTTTTGCTTCTTATTCTGTTTACCTTGTTTGTTGTCAAAACCCAGGGCTTTTTCTGGAGCAGGGACTCCTTTGCATGTTAGGCCACACACCCCTCATGTAGCCAGTCCTAATGAGTTTCTGTTATTGGGTGTGGCCTATTATGCTAATGAGTTCCTGCTGGGCGTGGCCAACTCGGGAGCCAGCCGGAACTCCGTCCCTGTGTGTTCCTGCCCCAAAATAGCCCTGTTTATGTGTGTGAATATTTCCAACAAGTTCAAGTCCTGCTCACAAGTTACAGTGGAAGAGCCACATGTACAAGCCATGTACAGTATTACGGTTGCCAGCCTCCAGGTGGTGCCTGGAGATCTCCTGGAATTATTACCCCTGTTCTCCAGACAACAGAGACCCCTCCCCCCTGGAGCAAATGGCTGCTTTCGGGGGTGGACTCTATGGCATTGGACCCTGCTGAGGCCCCGCCCTCTACAAGGCCCACCCATCTAAATCTTCAGGAATTTCTCAACCCAGAGCTGGTACCCTCTACAGTCTGCACTGGATTTGTGTACACTTGTCACGCTCAACGCATGTACAACTGGACATGCAATGTGAATCCTGTTTTTATCTAGGGAAGGAACTGCGGTGGCTCTAGTGGTTGAGATGCTGAACTGCAGGCTGGAAGGTCAGTAGTTCAGCAGTTCAAGACCCGGGGTGCCGCATGACGGAGTGAGCTCCCGTCTCCAGTTCCAGCTCCTGCCAACCTAGCAGTTCGAAAGCAAGAAACTGCAAGTAGATAAATACTGCTTTGGTGGGAAAGCAACAGCGTTCTGTGCACCTCAGCATCTAGTCATGCCAGCCACATAATCATGTTTGGACAGCGCTGGGTCTTCGGCTTGGAAACGGAGATGAGTGCCGCCAGGGGTCTTTTGGGGGGAGCGCACCGGAGCGCAGCTCCGGGAGCTTAGGAGCCAAGCCCCGCCCCCAGCCGGCGTCCCGGAGAGTCTTTCAGGCGGCCGAATGTCAATTTCAGCTCCATTATATCCTATGGGCCATTGAAGCCAAAAAACTTACTTTTTCCCCACCATAGAGAACGATGGAGGGAATAGGGGCAACCTGTTTGGGGGCCCATAGAATTGGACCCCCTGATCCAATGTTCTTGAAACTTGGTGGGTATCTTGGGAAGAGACTCCATCAGCTACCCTGTGAGTTTGGAGCCTCTCCCTCAAACCCCTCCCCTCCAGCCCTCAGAATATACCCTATGTTTTCACCATTGACTTCAATGGCCCATAGGATATAATGGGGCCGAATTGCCTGCAGAATTTCTTTCATTCCCTCTTTTCCTTCTCTGTTTTTCCTCTTTCCCTCCTTCTTCTCTTCTCTCTTTCTTTCTTCCCCACCTTCTTCTCTTCTCTTCTCTTTTTCCTCCTTTCCCTGTTTCCCTCCCCTTTCCTTCTCTTTCTTTCCCTCTTTCCTCCTTCTGTGGCCCAACTCTCATGAGAAGGAGTTTAAAGTTTAAACCCCTTCTCCCTTAGCTCCCCCACCCAGACCAGCTGGGGAAGGGAAGGGGAGGCTTTTGAAGATGCCTCCCCCACTTTTGCTTCCCCTTCTGACATCACTTCCGGTGATGTCAGGAGGCGTGGCATATGCTAATAGCCTAATAGCTCATTAGCATACCATATGCTAATGAGCTCCTGCAGCTGTTTTTCTACGAAAAGACCCCTGAGCGCCGCAACCCTAGAGTCGGATTCGACTGGCTTTCGAGCAAGGCAAACCTTTACCTTTACCTAGGTATTGGTCCCTGGTTTCATATATAAGGTGTTTGCTCTTTCTTACGAACAGGGGCACACAGTAGGAAAAGCGCAGGAGTCCAGCAGCTCCTTAAAGACTTGCTAAATTTGTGGCAGGGTGCAAGCTTTCGTGAGCCACTGCTCGCCTCTTTGGGGTGCACAGGCATTCATTGCAACTTGTGAAAAGGCTTTTGGTCCCAGCCTCAAAGCTGGACAAGGGGTGGAGGGCCCGTCTAGGCCTGTCCAGTCCAGATCAAGCACTTTGCAGCATATGCTGTCAAAGCGGGGGGGGGGCAGTGACTTGGCACGGTCTCAGCTGCGGGGCAGGCAGCCTGGCAGGAGGGTCTCCTCTTTCCTCTTTCCTCTTTCCTCTCTCCCCCTCCCCCCCCCCAGGCTCGCTGCCAGCGCGAGAAGGCCAACCTGGCCTCCATTCTGGACAAGGATGAACACCGCGCCATTGCGGACTTCCTGCACCGTACCCAAGAGGACGACGAGAATGTGTGGATCGGGTTCTCTGTCCCTACGAGGGTGAGTGAGGGCCCCTCCTGGGCTCCAGGCTCTCCCGCGCAGGCGCTGCTTGACACCCGCCCCCCCCCCGCAGGTGGCATGCGCGGCACCGCCAGGAAGCGCCTTGGCCCTCTGGTGCAAAAGAGGCAGAGAGTGCTCCGTCTAAGCTGCGGAGTCCTGTGAGCAACAATTCTGCTTTGTGAGCTCCTGGCATTAAAGTGGTGAGCCAGCGATTCGGCTGCTGCATAATTAGTTTGTTCTGGAGCGGAGACAAAAATGTGCGAGCCGGAGGCTAAAAAACTGCAAGCTAGCTCACACTAACTCAGCTTAGAGGGAACACTCAGCCACGCAGGGGAAGAGCCAAGTGGCTCTCTCCCCACATTCCTTTCCTGCTGGTGCCAACATCTCTCTCTCTCTCTCTCTCTTGCCTTCGCAGAGCCGGGGGTGGGTCTGGGCCGACGGCAGCCCGGTGCGCTACACCGCCTGGGAAAGGTTCAAGCCCTCTCCGTTTGCGAAAAACGAGCACTGTGCCCAGCTGGACGAGGATTCAGGTGAGGGGGAGCTGAGGCCAGGGCCTAAAGAAGCCAGGCTAGCAGTGATGTGGGCCAGGGCCTTTTCTGCGGTGGCCCCGTACTGGTGGAATGAGGTCCCGGATGACATCAGGGCCCTGCGGGACCTCTTACAGCTCCGCAGGGCCTGCAAGATGGAGCTCTTCCGCCAGGCCTTTGAACAGGGGCCGCCTCTTAACAGCGAGGCCCTCCTCCCCTCCTAACATCAGTACCAGCTCAAAACCTTATAGCCCGGCAAGAACTCAGACTGGGTTGGTAGTCTGGCCAGGGGTCTTTTCGTAGAATAACAGCTGCAGGAGCTCATTAGCATATGGTATGCTAATGAGCTATTAGGCTATTAGCATATGCCACGCCCCCTGACATCACCGGAAGTGATGTCAGAAGGGGAAGCAAAAGGGGGGAGGCATCTTCAAAAGTCTCCCCTTCCCTTCCCCAGCTGGTCTGAGTGGGGGAGCTAAGAGAGAAGGGGTTTAAAGTTTAAACTCCTTCTCATGAGAGTTGGGCCACAGAAGGAGGAAAGAGGGAAGGAAAGAGAGAGAGTAGAGAGAAGGAAAGAAGGAAGGAAAGGGGAGGGAAAGAAAGAGAGGGAAGAAGGAGGGAAACAGGGAAAGGAGGAAAAAAGAGAAGAGAAGAAGGTGGGAAAGAAAGAAAGAAAGAAAGAAAGAAAGAAAGAAAGAAAGAAAGAAAGAAAGAAAGAAAGAAAGAAAGAAAGAAAGAAAGAAAGAAAGAAAGAAAGAAAGAAAGAAAGAAAGAAAGAAGAGAAGAATGAGGGAAAGAGGGAAAGAGGAAAAGAAAGAAGGAAAGGAGGGAATGAAAGAAATTCAGTGGCAATTCAGCCCCATTATACCTTATGGGCCATTGAAGTCAATGGTGAAAACATAGGGTATATTCTGGGGGCTGGAGGGAGGAGGTTTGAGAGAGAGGCTCCAAGATCACAGGATAGCTGATGGAGCCTCTCCCCAAGATACCCACCAAGTTTCAAGAACATTGGACCAGGGGGTCCAATTCTATGGGCCCCCAAGCAGGTTGCCCCATTTCCTCCATTGTTCTCTATAGTGGGAAAAAAAGTTATTTTTTTCCCACCATAGAGAACAATGGAGGGAATAGAGGCAACCTGTTTAGGGGCCCATAGAATTGGACCCCCTGGTCCAATGTTCTTGAAACTTGGTGGGTATCTTGGGGAGAGGCTCCATCAGCTATCCTGTGAGTTTCGAGCCTCTCTCTCAAACCCCTCCCCTCCAGCCCCTAGAATATACCCTATGTTTTCACCATTGACTTCAATGGCCTATAGGATATAATGGAGCTGAAATTGACATTCGGCTGCCTGAAAGACTCTCCGGGACGCCGGCTGGGGGCGGGGCTTGGGTCCTGAGCTCCCGGAGCTGCGCCGGTGCGCTCCCCCCGAAAAGACCCCTGAGTCTGGCTATCTAGATGCTGAGACAACGCCGCCAACATTTATTAGTATTATGTTTGCCAGCACTTGTTTGTTCATGGTTTGGTTTTAACTTGATTACAGTTGCAATATTTCTTGATGTTTAAATATATTTATATTTATATATATTTTGTAAGGCGCCCTCAGCCTGCGTGGCAGGGCGGGTGGGCTATAAATCAAACAATAAATAAAATAAAATAAATAAATTTCGGGGGAGGGGGGCGCTGACAGGCAGGCAGCTTTGTCTGGGGCACAGCACTGGGATGTATTCAGATCGCTAAACTGTGGGACTCACTGCCGTTTGAGAATGACATAAGCAGCAGGCCTAAACAACCACTCCCCCCCTGGCTGCCATGATTGCCTTATACTGTCTCCGCAGTTGTACTTGCAAACTGAAGCAGTCACGGGGATGCCGGAGGGAGAGGAAGAGCAAGTTCTGTGAGAGGGAGGAAGGAGGAGCAGGAAGTGCCCAGGGCCCCCTGGCACCAGACAAGGTGTTGGCAGGGGCCCCGCCTCTGAGTCCAGCCTCGCCTCATGCCCCTTTGCGTAACCCAGGGGTGGCCAAACTTGCTTTAACGTAAGAGCCGCATCGAATAAATGTCAGATTTTGAGAGCTGCAAGACATGAACCGGGAAATATGCAGATTTGCTTTCTATTAACATCAAATGGGACTGCCAAAAATAATAACAAAAGCGGTAGAAGCAGACGTTGATAATGATATCTATTTGTCCAATGATAATTTGTTTGCTAGTGACATTCAGCTTCCCCATCCGCCCTGCCGGGAGCCGCACAATACCGAGCCACAGTCTGGCCACCCCTGGCTTAACCTCAGCAGCAGCACCGGCAGAAATCTGAGCTGTGCTGCTCCCTGCCACGGAGAGGACGGAAAGGGTCCCTGAGTGGGTTTCTGCCCCTGCCCCCCCATCTGCCGCTCTGAGGACAGAAGGAAAGGGGGCAGAAAGCTCCCTCCCCCCCCAGACATCAAGCTTCTGCCTCCCCGCGGTCTCGAGGGCCAGAGCCCCACACAGGGATGAGAGACGGAGCGCCTCGGCTCGGGGGAATGGCCGGTCCAGCCCTCCCACCCCACCCCCGGTCTCCTCTCTCCGGACTCTTGCTGCGGCCTTGGACAAGGCAATCGTTCTTAGCCACAATCCTCCGCCTGAAAAGCCAGAGCACCTGTCCTAACAGGACGGGGCGCATCCAGGACTTCACCTTGGCTAAATGGGAGCCACTTGAAGTGGTTGCCAGCCTCCAGGTGGGGGCTGGAGGGAGACCTCCTGGAATTAAAACCGACCTCCAGGCCACAGGGGCTCAGTTTCCCTGGAGGGTGGGCTCTGGGCCATTACAACCCAGCCCCTGCCCCAAATAATCCCGGAATTTCTGAGCCCAGAACTGGCCACCCTAGAAAGCCCTCTGGGGTCTCCATAAGTCGACGGTGACTTGGGGGCAACTCTTCACCCCACCCAAAGGGGAGCCGCGGGAAGTCATGGCCACGGCTGGGTGTGGGAGGCATCGCTTGGGCACGGAGGAGGGCTCGGCCTGGGGCCCCTCTTGAGCACGTGGCCAAAGGGCAGCCTGGGGGTCTCAGCTGCACTGGGGGCAAGGAGGACCCCCCCCGACCATCTGGTGCCGGGCCTGATCCTCCTTTCTCCTCCCAGGTTTCATGCTGTGGGACGACGACTCCTGCAACGACCGGAACCCCTTCCTCTGCAAGCTGTAGACGAGGCACCGGTGTGGCTGACACGGCCCCCCCCACCGCCCCCAGTCCTTTACCTGACCCCTTCTCTGTGGCCCTCCTGCACATCACCTCCCGATCCCTTCCCTCCCTCGCCCTGCCCCAGCCCACCCCTCGGAACCTGGAAATAAACTCCTCTCTGAGCACACAGAAGGCGTCCGGCTTCTTCAGTCCCTGCAACGTTTGGTCTGCGTTTCAAAAAGCTGCGCCTGCCACGAA
This sequence comes from Gekko gecko, assembly GCA_029375565.1. Taxonomy (NCBI): domain Eukaryota; kingdom Metazoa; phylum Chordata; class Lepidosauria; order Squamata; family Gekkonidae; genus Gekko; species Gekko gecko. The sequence continues at coordinate 2,526,300 of JAPDNY010000005.1, forward strand.
ACCCGAGGCCAGCCTCACTCTGTGGGCTCTTCCTGGGCAGTGCTTTCTTTCAGGTCCAGCCGCGTTGACATGGAGGACGTGTGCAGGCTCACGGGAATTCTTGATCAGGCTGGATGCTACCGTTTAAAAAGGCGGGGGGAGAAGTAGATTTGCCGCCCCTGCCGGCCTTCCCCCTCAGACACTTCACTTCAGTGCTGCCCCATGAAGCGTTCCAGTGAGCGCAATAGCTTGTGTTGGTTTGGTTAGTCCTGACAAAAGGCAATGGCATGGATTTCGTGCTTGCTTTTGGAGTTTTGCATAGACCTGTGCAATGCTCCCTCTAAGCTGTGGAGCCTTGTGAGTAGAAATTCTACTTTGTGAGCTCCTGGCATTAAAGTTGTGAGCGAGCGATTTGGCTACTGCATAAATTATGTTGCCCGGGGGCCCTCCTTCCTTAGCTAAGACAAAAATGTGTGAGCTGGAGGCTAAAAAACCGTGCGCTAGTTCACACTCACTCAGCTTAGAGGGAACATTGCTATATGGCTGTTTGCTGCTTTTCTCTTTCTTTGCAAGAGCCCCGTGTTTCCCCAGGAAGGCCCAGGGGGTGTGGGTGGGGGGCTGCACACTGGAAAGTTTGGGGTGGAAAACCAGAGAGGCTGATGACTTCCTGCAGCGAGGGAGAGCATCTTTGTGCCTTTGGTGGGCTGAAATGAAACAGAGTGTTGACGTTGCCCAACATGGCTGGCAGAACGGAAGAGCTGCACAGGATGGATTTCTGCCTGCTGTGCAGCTGTTCGAGGCACAGAGCTTATGCCAGGCACAGATGATGGCAAGCAGAACTTCTCTTCGATGGCACATTTAGAATAGGGGGCTCCCCAAAGCCCTTTCCAAAGTTAGCTGCAAGTCTGTAAAAAGAGTATTTTAAAAGGTGCCTTCTCAGGAACATTCCTATTCAAACCAAAGGAAGGGTTGAGGTGGGTGGTCGAATGCAGCTTAAGTGGACTCTGAGGGACTTCCTTTGCAGGTCAAGAGTGTCAGGCTGCTATCTAGAAAAGGGCAGGAGTCCCAGAGCACCTTCAAGACTAGCAGAATGTGCGGCAGGGCAGGAGCGTTCGTGATTCACGCCTTACGCTGTGACCCAGGAAATCTCCTCCACTGCCCCAAATGTTGTTAGCCTTGAAGGTGCTCCTGGACTCCAGCCCTTTTCTCCTGCTACAGACAGACTCCAAAGGCGACCCATCTTAAGACTTGTATCTGGGCGACCTGAGTTCGAGTCCCCACACGTGCCATGGAAGCCCACTGGGTGATCTTGGTCCAGTCGCTCTCTCTCAGCCTAACTTTCCTCACTGGGTTTCTGTGAGGATAAAATGGAGGAGAACGATGTTGGCCCATTTGGGTCCCCGTTGGTGAGAAAGGCAGGGGGTACAAATGAATCACACACACGTTGCCGCTCTGCCCCCTCACTGACTGGGCGCCTGGCTCCGGCCACCCCTGGGGCAACACACCCCGTTTCTTAATTGAAAGCTTTATCTGCGGCGCTCTCACACATCTGCCCCGATCTCCGTGGCTCTGAGCCTCCAGGGGGCACCAGGGAGGGTAAGAGGCCCTCATGGCACATGGCTGATGTGGCATGCGCCCACGTGATTAAAGGGCCTGATGAAATCTTCCGATCAGAGCTCAGGACCAGCCACCACCCAGAACTGCACAGCATTCCTTGGGACAGTCCGGCTTTCTTTTCTTTTTCTTTTCTTTTAAATTCACAAGTCGCCAGCAGTGCTCCCTCTCAGCTGTAGAGTCTTGTGAGCAAAAATTCTAATTTGTGAGCTCCTGGCATTAAAGTTGTGAGCGAGCGATTTGGCTGCTGCATAAATTAGTTTGCTCCGGAGCCCTCCTTCCTGAGCAAAGACAAAAATGTGCGAGCTGGAGGCTAAAAAACTCTGAGCTAGCTCACACTGACTCAGCTTAGAGGGAACACTGGTTGCCTCAGTGCTTAGTTCTTGCGGCCCTTTCTTACATGCCCAGGGAAATGCTGATGGCCACTTAATGCTCCCTCTAAGCTGTGGAGCCTTGTGAGCAAAAAATCTCCTTTGTGAGCTCCTGGGGCATTAAAGTTGTGAGCGGGCGATTTGGCTGCTGCATAAATTCGTTTGCTCTGGAGCCCTCCTTCCTGAGCTCAGACAAAAATGTGTGAGCCAGAGGCTAAAAAACTGTCAGCTAGCTCAGCTTAGAGGGAACACTGGCCACGAGGTCCAAAAGGTATAACCCAGGAGTGGTTAAAGAACTCAGAAATGAAACTGGTGTTCTAACACAAGTATGTAATTTAACATCCACTCTGTGTTTTAAAAAGGGGGGACTGGTTAAAAGGGGGAAGAGGGAGAGACGAGTTTTCACACTGGAGGGAGGTCAGTGGCAGCTGAGTTCCCTGGGGCTGTATATGTTGGGACAGCCACTATTCAGTTTGCGCATCAGTGGCCTGGAACTGGGATATAAGTTGTTCACAGCCTGTTACGTTGTTCACAGCCTGAGTGGATTGGGAGGGGCTCCGAAGGACTTCTCCAGCCTGGGTGAGTGGGCAACCAAAAGATGGATGGAAGCGAATGCCAGCACCCAGTCAGCCACACGGGGCCCAAACCCGCTCATTCCATGGACTTATGGAACTGAGGCTGACAGACCAAGAGAAGGCCTTCGCTGGTGGCAGACAGGCTGCCGGAAACGTGGGCTCAGTGGGCGGCAGCGGTGGTTTTAAACGAGGCCACCTCCATGTTTGTGGACATCAGAATAAGACTGCCACAACCGTCATGTCCTTAGGCAAGTCAGCGTGGCGGCACATCCCATCCTTGTGTTCTCAAGCTCTGGTTATTTGCACACCCAAAAAGGCTACTAAAAGGGGCTGGGGAAAGGGTGGGCAGGGGCTGGGGTCTGAGCTCCCGGCTTGCATTCGAGAGGCCATGCTCGGCTAGGCGGACCCTCACCGGTCGGTTCCAGCAGGGCTCTTCTGAAGACGTTCTCTGAAGCTTGGCTGCCGGCAGGTCATTGCATCTTCCTCCTGAAGCCTCTGAAGCGGCCCCCTGACGACTCCAGGCAGCTCCCCCTCCCCAGTTCAACCCCCCTCCTTTTCCACCTCTTTCTGAGGCAGAGGAAGCCCCCAGAGAGAGACCCATCCCCGTCCCCTGCCCATCCACACATCACAGGCAGCCAGAAATTATCCTCTTTTATCCTTTGACATCAAATAAGCTCGCCCTCCTCCCCACACATCCTCTGGGGTCCACTGTGGGGGGGGGGGCCTCCCGGGCAGGGCACAGACGTATGGAGGCTGAAGTCTGACCTGGGCTCCAGGAATCAGCCTCTCCAGACACTCAATGGCCAGCAGGCAACTTGCTGGGGCTGTCTTCAGTGGTGTGGGCCCCCTCAGTTGGCCATTTTCCTGGGCGGGGTGTCAAAGAGGGCTGCAATGTCCAGCAGGGCCTGGTGGATGTTCCTCCCAAAGCGCTTGGAGTCCTGCAGGGAGGAGAAGAGAAGACGGGGTTCTCCAGGGGCCCCGTTGGAGCCCTCTCGGGGCCGTGGGAGCCAACTGCCTAGACCACACCAGTCATAGACCCCTGCAGGGCCAGAGGAGCATGGCAGGTGTGAGCAGGAGGAGGCAGCCAGGGCCAGCCAGAGAAAGGGACCCCCCCCCTTTGCCCCGGAGCATTTGCATCACCAGTCCTTATGCTCCTCCCGGGCTTACCTGGGCATAGAACGGGCAGAGCGCTCAGGAGGGGATCTTCTCCATTTCTGTGTGCCTGAGCACCTCCAGTATTTTGGAACAGAACACGCATGAAGCTGCCTTCTGCTGAATCACACCTCCAGCCCAGCAAGGTCAGCATCATCTACTCAGACTGGCATCTGCTCCCCAGGGTCTCAGGCGGAGGTCTTTCCCCTCACCTCCTGCCCGGTCCTTTTTAACTGGAGATGCTGGGGACTGAAACTGGGACCTTCTGCGTGCCAAGCAGAGGCTCTGCCACTGAGCCCACAGCCCCTCTTTACAGCTCTCCAGGGTCTCAGGCGAAGGTCTTTCCCATCACCTCCTGCCTGGTCCTTTTAACTGGAGATGCTGCCGGGGATTGAACCTGGGACCTTCCGCATGCCAAGCAGAGGCTCTGCCACTGAGCCACAGCCCCTCTTTACAGCTCTCCAGGGTCTCAGACAAAGGTCTTTCCCATCACCTCCTGCCTGGTCCTTTTCAACTGGAGATGCTGCCGGGGATTGAACCTGGGACCTTCCGCATGCCAAGCAGAGGCTCTGCCACTGAGCCATGGCCCCTCTTTACAGCTCTCCAGGGTCTCAGGCTGAAGTCTTTCCCATCACCCACTGCCTGGTCTTTTTCAACAGGAGATGCTGCCGGGGATTGAACCTGGGACCTTCTGCCTGCCAAACAGATGCTCAGAGGTCTTTCCCATCACGTCCTGCCTGGTCCTTTTAACTGGAGATGCCAGGGATTGAACCTGGGACCTTCCGCATGCCAAGCAGAGGCTCTGCCACTGAGCCATGGCCCCTCTTTACAGCTCTCCAGGGTCTCAGGTTAGAAGTCTTTCCCATCACCCACTGCCTGGTCCTTTTAACTGGAGATGCCGGGGATTGAACCTGGGACCTTCTGCATGCCAAGCAGAGGCTCTGCCACTGAGCCATGGCCCCTCTTTACAGCTCTCCAGGGTCTCAGGCTGAAGTCTTTCCCATCACCCACTGCCTGGTCTTTTTCAACAGGAGATGCTGCCGGGGATTGAACCTGGGACCTTCTGCCTGCCAAACAGATGCTCAGAGGTCTTTCCCATCACGTCCTGCCTGGTCCTTTTAACTGGAGATGCCAGGGATTGAACCTGGGACCTTCCGCATGCCAAGCAGAGGCTCTATCACTCTGAGCCACAGTCCCTTCCTAGGTCTAAATACTCCTGGATGCAGCTCTCACAGGTTCAGACTGATCACGTCAGGCTGGAAAGCACACCCGCTCTGTGCCTGCAAATCAGCTTACAAAAGGCACCACCTTATTCATTCATTTGGAATTATTTCCCCTCTCCCACCCCCGGGTTTTGGTTCCATCAGCTGCAGGCCCGTAACTACCATGGGGCCCACGGGGCCTGCCCCCCTAGTGGTTCGTATGGCCCCCTCCATGAGCTGTGGATCCCCCGAGCCATGGATGTGTCAGACTGCCCCTTGTGCCGTGCCATGGGAAGGGGAACTGGGGCTTCTTAGGGGGAAGCCAGATGCTGTGCAGGGAAGGCCTGCCCTTGCTGAGGGGTGGTGGTGGTGGAGGGAAGCTACAGTTGCTGGGCACCCCCCCCTTGTCTTGGATACAGGGCTGCCTTAGGAGTTCTAAGGAGTCCCACCAATTAAATCAAAGTTAATTTAAGTAACTTTGTTTAAATTGGCTACTGGGCCCCACCAAGGCCCCCTCCCCAGAAAATCCCTAGCTACAGGGCGGGTCAAGTGGGTGGGGCAGCAGACACAGCGTTAAAGAGCTCCTGCCAGACAAGAGAGCTGGACACGGCCAGGGGGGAAAGCCCTTTGAAACAAAACTCCAGAGGTGGAGCAGGAGGGACATCCCTGGGGAGGAAGGTGCACAGCTTTGGGGCCACCACTGAAAGGCCCCTGTGGTGCGTAAGCATCCTCAGCACCTTGGGCAGTGGGATAATACGGAGTGGGACCCCTAGAGGTGATCTGAGCATGCAGTTAGACTCCTCAGGGGAAAGGCATTCCGCAAGAGCAGTGTTCCCTCTAAGCTTAGTGTGAGCTAGCTCACAGTTTTTTAGCCTCCAGCTCACACATTTTTGTCTGAGCTCAGGAAGGATGGCTCCAGAGCCAACTAAATTTGTGCAGTAGCCAAATCGCTCGCTCACAAGTTTAATGCCGGTAGCTCACGAAGTATAATTTTGCTCACAAGACTCCGCAGCTAAGAGGGAGCATTGCTCAAGAGCCTCAAGGGCGGGGGAGATGGGGAGCCATGGAGCTGGGAAAGCACAGGACGGCCGCTTCACACATGGAAGGAACTAAAAACATGTGTTGTGTGTTTCGCCATGGCACTGGCCAGGGGCCGTGCGCTGCGAGGATCTAGGCTCTGCACTCTTACGCTTGCCTCTTTGTGCCAGTGGCCACTTGCCAGCCTTCTCTTGGCAGCTTTGCCAAGATCAGCACAGGAGAAAAAAACAGGCAAGCCAAGAGGCTACAACAGAGAGTGCAGCCGAATGCCGGGATCACCCACGGCAGAAAGGGAAGGAAGGGAGATCTGTGAATGGGCACTCAGCGGGGGCTGTCCGGAAAATGGGAGCACTTCAGAAGCAGTCCTGTCTTGTCTTGGGAGGGTGGACTTGCCACAGCTGCAGCGACATCCCGGCAGGACCGCTCCAATTGACACCCCCACTGGCTCTAGCGGGCCCCCCATCTTTGGTCTAGGAGGGGCTCCCCCCTCTCCCACCCACTCACCGTTTGCGGGCTGGAGTGCTTGCTGGAAACGTGGAAGGTGATGAGGTGCTCTCCAGCAATGATGTAGGAGACTCCATAGCCATCGTTGGCCACCTGCGGGGACAGCCAGATAGCCAGGCCCCAGTCAAAGAAGAAGAAGAAGAGAATAGATTGGATTTATACCCCGCCCTTCACTGCCCAAAGGCATCTCAGAGCGGCTGACAAACTCCTTTCCCTTCCCCTCCCCACAACAGACACCCTGGGAGGGAGGTGGGGCTGAGAGAACTTCTGACAGAAACTGCCCTTTTTCAAGGACAGCTGTGCCAGAACTTGTGACTAACCCAAGGTCACATCAGTAGCTGCATGTGGAGGTGTGGGGCAATCAAACCTGGTTCTCCCAGATAAGAGTCCGCGCACTTAACCACTACACCAAAGGTGTGGCCAGGAAGACAGGGGCAGGTAGAGGGACCCCGAGCTGGATGAGCCCCACGGGGCACGCTCTGTCTTCCCCCAGCTCCACAGCCCCTCGTCTAGCCTTCTGAGCAGGCACTCAGACTCGGGGCCCAGGGCATGCAAGCGAGTCAGACTCACCGGCCCAAAGCCTCCACCGGGGGAAACATGATCCGGATTTGTCTCCAGGTCGAACATCCTGATCTGCTGCTGCGGAGTCTGGCTGGTGGAGAGGCGCCAGGGCTCGGACAGCACCTGCGAACGGGGGCAGGGTCAGAGTCGCTTCGGATGGGGTGGCTCCCGCCCGCTACACGGGGCCAGGCTGCTTGCAGAACCCTCCTGCCCCCTCCCACTGCCCCAGGGCGGCTTCAGGCAGAAAACTGGCCGAAGGCAGCAGCACCCGCTTGTCAAAAGAGTTAGAGGAGGGTGAAAAAGATGACTGGGAGGTTGAACCACCTTCCCGATGAGGAAAGGCTGAAGAGTCTCTGGGACTTTTCAGTTTAGAAAAGAGACGACTAAGGGGGGGACACGAGAGAGGGTGTGAAGAAATGCATTTTTTCCTGGGAAGTTTGAGATGAGCAAAGCCTCCACTTTGCATTTACCAGTTTTTTTCCCCTCTGGGCAGAGACCAGGCTGGGAAGGAGGAAGTCAGTCAATGGCCTTCCAGGCTCACCTCAGCTACCTCTTAAGAAATGCGAATAGATTTTTGGGGGAATGAAATGCTAGAGCGACACCCAGGAAGGAAATGTTTAGAATTTTCAGGAAAAGCTTCTTTGACCTGACCTGACTGGGTCAGTGGGAGGGGAAATGAACATGATAAAAACTCCTTGCAGGAGGAAGGAGGTCTCTTTTCCTTGGGTGCTGCATCCAGGACTGGACACAGGCCTCTCCACTGGGAAGGCAGCCATTGAACATGTGGCTGGCCTGGACATCTGAAGGGAGCTTCAAGGTAATGAAAACCCTGTAGAGATCTGTAACTTCCTAAGAAAAAGGAGCCTGACCTATTTTAACATCTGACAGGGCATGTACAGAGGGAGAGACTGAGGATTTGTGTTTTATCTGTTTTTTTTTTTGTTTGTTTCCCTGCTCAGTTAAGTACTTTATAACTTTTGATGCTGGTAGTGGTTCTCTGTACCATATAGACCTCTGCTGTCTCAGACACGATATTTTAAAAGAAGCACCAGGAAGGGGGAGGCAGTCAGTGGGCAAGTGGCTATTGCTCCAGGGGCACGTGAGGCAGAAAATTGTCCCCGTGGTGACCGGGCACTGGGCAGCAGGAGACACAGAGGGCAGACCTTGGAAGGGACGCTGGGACTTCTGACCCTCTCAGTGTGCAATTCCATACAACTGTCAGATGGTGGTGGTGAGATACCCAAAAGTGGGAGAAAAGCTCCTCCAGGTGTGAGAAAAACCCAGGAGGGCAGGGCAGACATGGGGCTCCAGGCCAGAGCAGGCATGTTCTGCCACAGAGGTTCCTAAAATTATGCATAGGATGGAGAGAGCTGAGAAAGAGAAATTGCTCTCCCTCTCCCAAGAGACTAGACCTCGAGGGCATCCAATGAAGCTGATGGGCAGTAGGTTCAGGATAGACAAAAGGGAACACTGCTTCACACAGAGAGGGATTAAAAGGTGGAATTCGCTGCCAGAGGCTGCAAGTGATGATCACAGGAATAAACAGCTTTAAAAGGGGATAAGATGGATTCATGGACGACAAGTCTATTAATGGCGACTACCCATGGTGACTGAGGGGAACCTCCCTATTCAGAGGCACTAGTCCTCTGAATCCCAGAGCCAGGAGGCAAGCTCAGGGGAAGGCCTCGGCCTCTGTGCCCTGCCGTTGGCCCTCCAGAGGAGCGGATTGGCCGCTGTGTGAGGCTGGACTGGAGGGACCCTGAGTGATCTGCTGCCGCAGGGCTCTTCTCATGTCCTTATGAGTTGCCTGGCAGAGCAGGCTGTGCCCCCCCCCAGCAGCAGCGGTCCTCACCTGGGCCAGGAAGGGCGAGTCCAGCCCCAGGTAGCGGGACACCACGTAGAGGCAGAAGAGGTGCCGGTCGATGCCAGCCCCCGTCATGGCCAGGCGGTACTGGTGCTGGTGCTTCTCAGCAGCTTCCCGGAATAACTTCAGGCACTCGGATGGCTGCGGGGAAACAAAGAGGTTCAGGGGCCCCACCGGGGCTGTCTCTGGAGACGGCAGCTGCCAGAGGAGGCTCCAGTGGTCCTGCTCCGCAAATGTATCCCTTGCGGCACCTCCCTTGGCTTCCTGCCTACCGAGGCTGGCTCCAGAGGGTCCCTGGCAAGAAGCGGGTGGGGGGGGATGGCATTCAGAAGCCTTCTTTGCAGCCCTTCCAGCCGGCCCCTCCAGCCAAAAGCCCGGGAGGGTGGACTCCACGGCTGCCCCCCCAAGCTTTCTGCTCCCTCTCAGTTGCTCTCCAACCCTGTCTTGTGTCTGACAAACGGAGCTTTGACTATCAGAAGCTCAGACCCTTGAAAATACCCTTGTTGGTCTCTAAGGGGCTTCCAGGCTCAAATCCAGCTCAGATCCTGCTCTTGCCTTTTCCCACTGCAGCTTAAGGCCTCTGGGAGAGGGAGCATTTGGCCACAGGGCCCTCTACAGTCCCTGCTGCCGGCAGAAATGCAGACCCCAAAGAAAGACCTTCAAATTGTTACGTCCCCAGAGAAGGGAAATGACTTTGCACCTGATGGGCGGCTCAGGCACGCTCGAAACCTCGAATGGCGTCTTGTGTCCATTCGGTTGGTCCCCATGATGAGAAGCAAGACACAGATCTGGTTCTTGCACTTGGATTTCCCATGAGCCGCTGCAGTAGTCTGTCCCGACCTTTTCTGCTCCAAGGGTCACACCCACCCACCCACCAGCCCTGAGGCCCTGCACAGCTGCATCTAGATGTGCAGGTCTGGCAGGACCAGACCACCCCATTTCCCACAGCATGAGCAAGAGAGAATCTGGCAGCCAGAGGGGGTGGGGCATTCCAATGAAGACCCCCGCTTCCTTCCACTCTGCCGCTGCAGGGGCCGTGCTTGGCGTCTCTCTTTCCCACAAGCCCAGCATTCTGCTAGAAGCCGAAAAGCACCCAGCACCAGAGCAAAAGGCTGCTGTGCGGGAGACCACCTCCCCCCGCCCCGCAGGCAAAACAGGAACAAACAGGACCCGGGTGCAGGAGGGTCCAAGCCGGGAGTTTGTGGCACCCCAAGAACAGCCTTTTGAGAAAAGACATCTTCCATGGAAGGCACAGAAATACACCTTACAAGAATTCCAGATTTGGGGGGAGGAGGCTACAGGACAAGACGGGTGGCCATGTCGGTCTCTCTGGAGCGGGAGGAAAGAGCCAGAGTCCCCTGGGGCACCTTCAAGACTAAGAACGTTTGTGGCAGAGGGGAAGAGCTTCCTTCGTGAGTCCCGGCTCAAATTCTTCAGAGGAGAACAGGACAACCGTTGGGCTTTGGGCTCAGAGCATCCTTAGGGTGGAGGGAAGCGGTCCGGTGCAGACTGCGTGGGACTGGATGCCCTTTGCAGTACAAGGAACCCCGGGCGGTTCAGCATCTTTTGCCAGGGGTGCCATCCTCCAGGTGGTAGCTGGAGGCCTCCCGGGATTACAACTCATCTCCAGGTGACAGAGGCGAGTTCCCCCTGGAGAAAATGGCCTCTATGGAAGGTGGGCTCTCTATGGCATTGAAGGCCCTCCCCCCCTTCCCCGACCGCACCCCTCCTCAGGCTCCACCCCCCAAATCTCCAGGAGTTCCCCAAACCAGACCTGGCAACTCTGTCTTTTGCAGAGGCGACTGCGATGCTTGGTGAGCTCCATCAGTGACATATCTCCCCCTCCCCCAACGTGCCCACAGGTTTCTCTGAGCCACCACAAACCGGTCTGCCTGTTGGAGGGGGGTCTGGGGGAGGGGGCTCTGGGGGAGGGGGCACTCACACTGACGTCCGGGTCTTCCATGCAGCGCACAAAGGCCATTGCCTCGCAGGTGCAGGAGCGCACCGTCTCCGTGCGGCCCTCCCGGAAGAGCCGGGTCATGGAGGCCTCGTAGGTCAGGCAGAAGTGGCCCCTGTCCTGGAGGGAGCGGCAGGGAGAGAAGAGGAGGTCAGGAGGACAGGAGAACCACCTGGGCCGCTGTTGCCGCTGCTGCTGCTGCCGCCCTTTGCGGTCTCGGCTGGGAGGCCCCGCTGGTCCGTTCTCCCTGGCTCTCGAGGGGGCAGGAGGGTACAACCAGACATCAACAGCACCAGGGGATGTCGACTCTACTCCCTCCCCAAGCAGAGATGGTGGTGAGAAAAGGCCTTTAGAACCATGGCCTGAAACACTTCTTTTTCTCTCCCCCTAACCCCCGGCCTCTTTTCCCCTTTCGTGGCTTCCAGCCTATTGAAGGGTTCTGCAGGAAACCCAAAGAGCTTGCCGACTGCGCTGTGTCCTTTGGGGTGGCCTGAAAGAAAGGTACCCACGTGGATCGTGGTTTGTTTCTGGATTTCAATTCTGGACGAGCATGGCTGCAAACCCCTTTTTGCAAATGGAAATGCCCCCCCTCCGGCCCACTGGGAAGAACGCCAGGCCGTGCCCACCCCCGAACCGTAGGGGTGCCAACCTCCCTGTGAGTTACAACAATTCAAGGAAACTGATGAATGGTGTGTAGACCATATATAACTTAACATCCAATAAAGCCCCAAAGTATTTCCAATCCTAAAGCAATTCTTGTTATTTGAATGTTCTTATTTAAATATACTATTAAAAACAATTGGGACACCAGACACGTTAAGAACTTGAAGGAAACTTTACAATCCCAGAAAAAAAAAAACGTCACAGCTTCAAAGTGCTCGTCATTTATTGTTTGCCTCAAGTCTTAAGGACTGGATTCACTCGCTCTGTGGACATTTGTGCTTTCCCAGTTTCGAATTGTGAAGCCTTTTCTCTGCTTTGGAACTGTGAAGTCTTATTCTGGGACTGTAACGTTCCCTTCAAGTTCTTCACCTGTCTGTGCACCAATTGCTTTGAATAGTATATTTAAGAACATCAGAGAAGCCAATGCTGAATCAGGCCAATGGCCCATCTAGTCCAACACTCTGTCACACAGCGGCCAAAACTATCAGGTGCCATCAGGAGGTCCAGCAGTGGGGCCAGGACACCAGAAGCCCTCCCACTGCTGCCCCCCCCAGCACCAAGAATAGAGTGCATCACCTGCCCCAGACTGAGAGTTCCTATCTATACCTTGTGGCCAATAGCCACTGATGGACCTCTGAGAACATTTAAATAGCAAGAATTGCTTTAGAATTGGAATACTTTGGAGCTTTATTTGATGTTAAGTTGTATATAACCTCCCGGTAAGGCATGGGGATCTCCTGGAATCGCAGCTCCTCTCCTGCCAACGGAGCTCTCGGGAGTCAGGGCTCACTTCTCCAGAAAAGAACGGAACAACTGGGCTCTGGGCTCAGAGCATCCTTAGGGTGGAGAGGAGCGGTCCAGTGTGGGCTGCAGGGGCCCGCCCGGAAGAAACAGCTGCTTTGGAGGGGGGGGACTCCGTGGCATTATAACCCACAGAGATCCTTCACCTCCCCAAAGCCCCCCTCCCCAGACTCCATCCCCCTCCCAGGAATCTCCCAAGCCGGAGTAGGCGACCCGGTTGAGCGCCTGCCTCTCCTGCACAGCTTCTTCTGGGGCTTACGCCCCCTGACAGTCTGAGGAGGACACAGGCCTGACCACGTGCCAACGGGCAGCAAGGCGATGGCCACGGGAGGCTGAATCTGGACCCCTGAGGTGGTTGCAGCCCTCTGGGAGGACTTTCGGAGAGGAGGGCCAGAGGAGGCGGGGTGTGTACGCGGGCACAGGGGGCGCGGCGGGAGTTACCCGGAAGTGTGCCAGCTGCAGGGCCATCTGGACGAAGCTGTCGGGGCTGGTCCGGCACTTCTTGATGCGGCCTTTGCCGAAGTCCATGAAGCGGAAGCAGTGGAAGTCCACGTCATCGGCCAGGGCCCTGGCCACGCTGTAGGAGGCGTCTATGACCAGCCTGCACTGCACAGAGCAGCCCCGGGTGAGTGGGCGGATGGGCAGGGTGGGGCTTAAGGGTCTGCTGGGCTGCTTGCCGAGCTCCACTTCTTCCGCTGTTAAGCCACACTGGGATTGTCCCCAGTGTTCCCTCTAAGCTGAGTGAGTGTGAGCTAGCTCACCGTGTTTTAGCCTCTGGCTCACACATTTTTGTCTTAGCTCAGGAAGGAGGGCTCCAGAACAGTGTTCCCTCTAAGCTGAGTGAGTGTGAGATAGCTCACAGTTTTCTAGCCTCCGGCTTACACATTCTTGTCTTAGCTCAGGAAGGAGGGCTCCAGAACAGTGTTCCCTCTAAGCTGAGTGAGTGTGAGCTAGCTCACAGTTTTCTTAGCCTCTGGCTCACACATTCTTGTCTTAGCTCAGGAAGCTCCAGAGCAAACTAATTTATGCCGTAGCCAAATCGCTCACTCACAGCTTTAATGCCAGGACCTCACGAAGTAGAATTCTTGCCCACAAGACTCCACAGCTTAGAGGGAGCATTGCGTGGTCCGTCTGTCCCCCGTCCCCCCGGGATCTCAAGAAACACACAAAATGGTGCCCCCTGCAGACAGAGTTCTCCTGGGACCAGTGGGCATGACCCCCCCACCCTTCCCTACCCAAAGCCTGTGGCTGGGGCACTGTGTGGCAGCACAACCCCCCCTCCCCACAGCACGAAAACACGTAGTGAGCAGAGAAGCGAGATCTACCTCTGCAGGAATCTCCCACTGCAAGCGCTGGGGCGGAGGCAGGGCCGTGTTGGGCACCCCGTGGCAGTGCCCGCTGTGGCTGTAGCCCAACTGGAACTGGTCTGTGGCCAGCATGAACTGGGGGGAAAGGAGGAGGAGTCAGAAGAAAGGGGGTGGGCTTCGAGTCCCCAGGGGATTGACAGCCAGGCATCCTTCGCCCCGCCCCCGTGGCCAAATCGCGGTTGGCCCGCTGCTTCTCACCTCCCAGAGGTGCCCGACGATGGGGGCATCGGCCCACGAGTGCTCGGCGTTGGCACCCAGCTTGCCGTTGCGGTACACCACCAGCGTGAAGGATTTGTCGAACCACCTGCCGAGAGGACACCAAACCCGTCTCAGAAGCGATGTCCCAAATGGGGTCGAGGAGACCGAAAGCAGCAGGCCGCTGTCTGGGGCGGGGGTCCCCGACATTCTTGAGCCTGTGGGCACCCCGGGGATTCTGACACAGGGTGGTGGGCGCTGGTGACAAAATGGCCGCCACGTGAGGTGGGGCCCACCACAAAATGGCTGCCGTGGCAGGCAAAGCCCCGTATAGAGAGGAAGCCAGGGTTGCCGGGTCCGTCTTCGTCCCCTGTGGGGGATTTGGGGGGGGGGCGTTCCCGGAGGAGGCGGGGCATCCCCCATGTGATGATGTCACGCTGGGGACATCCCAGCTCCAAGCACCGCCCTCGCAAGGACAGCCCCACCTGCCTGATCTCCCAGCGGCAATGCCACTCGGAGATCGGGCACGCAGCCCACAGCCGCCCCTCAAGAGAGAGGAGGGAGAGGGGTGGCTGTGGGTTTTGGGGCTTGGGGGCGGGGCTTCCCCCGCCGGCCAGGTGGCTGGGGGGTGAGTAGCCTCCGGCTCACACATTTTTGCCTTGGCTCAGGAAGGAGGGCTCCCAAGCAAACTAATTTACGCAGCGGCCCTATTGCTCGATCACAGCTTTAATGCCAGGAGGCCACAAAGTAGAATTTTTGCTCACAAGAGGACTCCGCGGCTCGGAGGGAGCATTGCCGACCACCAAGGGCAGACGGAAGGCGAGAGCTGCTGACACAGCAAAAGGGCTCGATGCCTCCAGGCCACGTCCAGTGCTGGGCAGGAAGAGGGGCTCCCTGCCCAGGCGGGACCTGGAGAGCTCCCAGAATGATACCTGAAATCTCTGGACTACAGAGACCAGTTTCCCCCGGAGAAAGCGGCTGTCCTCAGAGGAGGCTATCTGTGGCCCGGTGCCCTGCTCACCGCTGAGGCCCCTCCCCCCCTTTAACAAGCCCCGCCCTTCCCCACCCTGTAACCTCCAGGAAATTCCCAACCTGGAGATGGCAGCCCTACCAGCCAGGAGCAGTGTTCCCTCTCAGCTGAGTGAGTGTGAGCCAGCTCACAGCTTTTTACCCTCCGGCTCTGACGTTTTTGCCTTCAGCTCAGGAAGGAGGGCTCCGGTCCAGAGCAAACTCATTTATGCAGTCACCAAATCACCCACCCACTCACTACTTTAATGCCAGTGGCTCACAAAGGAGACTTTTTGCTCACGGGAGGGCTCCACGGCATGGAGGGAGAGCGTTGCCCTGGAGGATCTTCTCCTGCAAGCCTCACGGAAGAGTGGCGGCCTCTCCCCTCTCTGGTGGCTGGCCAACCCCGGGACAGAAACCCACCCAGCAGGGCCTCACCTAGGGCTGCCATCTCCGGGTTGGGAAATACCTGGAGCTGTGGGGGGTGGAGCCTGGGGAGGGCGGGGTTTGGGGAGGGGCAGGGCGGGGCATCCGTGCCATAGAGCCCGCCTTCCAGAGCAGCCGTTTCCTCCAGGTGAACCGGCAGGTCTCCAGCCAGCACCTGGAGGCTGACCGCCCTGGCCTCACCTGTCGTAGCACTGCCCGTGGAGGAGGCTCTTGGCGAACTCGTCCAGGCTGTTCTCATTCTTTGCGTTGTAGCCGCAGGCGTCTTCATCCAGGGTCAAGAAGAAGGCCGCTCTCTCGATGCAGTCCAGGGCCGCCCGGTTCCTCCCGTGGCTGAAGTACTTGGCCCGTGCTTCTGCCCACGGAAGCCTGGCGTCCCCACAAGAGACTTGGTCTGGGTCCCCAAGCAGGCCTCTCCCACCCCCCAGCCGCCCCCTCCCCGAGACCTCCCGGGGAAAGGAGGCATCCTCTCTGAGGCCAGGGAGACGCTCGCCAGCCCCTGGGCCTGCTGCATGCCCAGCAGAGCCCTCGGCATGGACAGGCTACCTGTCCCCAGCCGTGAGGGCCGCCAGCCTCTCCTCGCCGGGCTGAGGCTTCGAAGGGTTGTCCAGGATGCGCTGGAACTGCAGCTCCAGGTCGCAGGGGCTCAGCAGCTTCCCCCCGTGGTACAGCCACACCTTGTAGAAGCGGCCCTGGTGGTAGACGGCCAGGTGCTTGCTCTCCGACAGGTGCAGGAGGGAATCTGCAAGGGGGGAGAGCAGTGTTCCCTCTAAGCTGAGTCAGTCTGAGCCAGCTCACAGTTTTTTAGCCTCTGGGTCTCACACATTTTTTGTCTCAGCTCAGGAAGGAGGGCTCCGGAGCAGACTAATTTATGCAGCAGCCAAATCGCTCGCTCACAACTTGAATGCCCGTAGCTCACAAAGGAGAATTTTTGCTCACAAGACTCCACAGCTGAGAGGAAGCGTGGAAGAGGAGAGCAGAAAGGCCCCCCCCCTTACCTTCAGCATGGCAGCTTTGCCAGGTTCCAACAGCAGGACCCCCGGGGGGCTGGGGAAAGCTAATGGGGGGGCCCTTATCCAAAGGCAGCCAGGGCCTGAACTGAGACCCAGCAGGTGGTCAGGGTCAAAGCACAACCTTGCTAGCTGACCTGGAGGGTCTTCTCCTCACTGCCAGGAGCGCGGGGAAGAAAGCGGTTACCCCACAGTGAGAGAAATGCACCCTGCACTTGCTCAGCAGCTCAGCCTTCTATACATTCATTAATTCGGATTTTTATACCCGACGTTCCTCCCCAGTGAGACCCCCGTACGGCTGGCCTCTCTTCCCTCCCCCGGTGTGTCCTCGCAGGCACAGCCCTGGGCGATAGATCCGGCTGAGGGCGTGCAAAGGGTCCAAGGCCACCCATGAGCGGGGGGGGGTTGAACTTGCCCCCCCCCGCATTGTAGTCCAAATCTCTAATTACTGTGTGTCATGGGTACTGGCTCTGCCGAGGCTGACTACTCCTCAGCTGAGGAAGAGGCAGGGAGACACCCAGCCTCCTCTGGAGTCAGCCCAGAAGAAGAACCCCCAACGGCACCTGAGGAGAAAGAAGCCCCCAGCAGCTGTGCAGGAGGTGCAGCCAGAAGAAGAGACGGGTCCTGAGCCTGGCCCAGCACCCCCAATTGAAGACACCTCCGAGGCCTGACTCCCCGCCCTGTTCTACTGAGTGCCCCAGACATAGGACACGCCAGAGGCTGACCTTGCAGGAGCAAAGGAGTGCCAGCAGAGGCAGAGGGAAGAGCTGTAAGCCTTTGCAGACTCAACCCCAGGGAAGGAAGGACCTGCTCATAAACACTCCATGCACCTGCCTCAGCGCGGTAGCAACTCGGCATTCTCAGGTCTGCCCTGGTATGTCGCAACCGCTCCTTGTTCCTGATTCCAGCAACTTTGAACTGATTTCCCGGCTATCCGACCTTTGGCTTTGTTGTTCAACCTGATTCCCGTTTGCGTTTCCAGCTCAGCAACACACTGTGCCACTTTGGTTCTCGTTCTATATGACCAGCACACATCCCAAATGCATTGCAACAGTTGGATCCGGTTATGCAGCCTTAGATGAACCCTCCCTTCAGGGAGACATGAAACTCTGGCTTGTGCCCCCCCTCCCCATAGGAGGCACAATCCACTGGGTAGCCATCCTGTGCCTAGCCCCGGGGAAGGGAGCCTGGTGGAGTTCCAGGGCCGCTCCCATGCCATGAGGAGAGCTTCTCCCCTCCTGCCCCTTCACTGTGCCCACCACCTGCACCCCATCCTTCCACGGCAAGGCCGTCTCTGGCTTGGACAACCGGCCCGAGCGAAGGATCAGCCCCCACCCCCAGTTCGAATCTCACCTGAACCACAATGTCCCCCTCCCAGGGAGCCAGCCTTAGGAACCCTCCCCTCAGCTGGGCCCCCAGCCCCACCTGCAGTGCGGGCTGATTAGAGGGCCCCGCCTCATGAGCAGTGTTCCCTCTAAGCTGAGTTAGTGTGAGCCTGCTCACAGTTTTTTAGCCTCCAGGTCTCACATTTCTGCCTTGGCTCAGGAAGGAGGGCTCCGGAGCAAACTCATTTGTGCAGTAGCCAAATCGCTCACTCACAACTTCAATGCAAGTAGCTCACAAAGTAGCATTTTTGTTCACAGCTTAGAGGGAGCATTGCTCATGAGGCGGTTGTCTGGACCGTGTTGAAAAGGGTTCCAAGGTTCACGAGTGGCAGGCTGGGAATCCATCCACCCCCACCCCCCGTATACACAACACACCCCAGCCCTGCTGCTCTTGGGCCGCGTTCCTTCCGCCACCCACCTGCCTCCTTGCCCGGAATGCGAGTGGTGTTGAATATCCTCTCCATCTGGTAGGAGCACATGGGGACCACGCCGAGCGCCATCACCTGGGGGCAAAGAGGGTGGGCGGGGATGACAGTCAACAGTGCCCGCATCTCCCTTCCCGGGTAGGCACAGCCCAAGCCAGCCAGGACAGCTCCCATGGGAGACAGGAGGTGCCTTCGCTACCCACCCTACGTTACAACAGACCTGTGACCAGTGTTCCCGCTAAGCTTGAGTTAGTGCGAGCTAGCTCACAGTTTCTTAGCCTCCGGCTCACACATTTTTGTCTTAGCTCAGGAAGGACGGCTCCCGAGCAAACTCACTGCTGCAGCAGCCAAGTCGCTCGCTCACAACTTTAGTGCCAGCAAGCTCACAAAGTAGAATTTTTGCTCGCAAGACTCCATGGCTTAGAGGGAGCACTGCCTGTGACCCCCAACAGCTCCCTCTTTCTCACTTTAGATGGAGCACCCGAAGAGGGCCAATGCCTGGCCAAGGGCCCCCCAACATTTCTGAGCCTCCCCCTGGGCCCCCACTCACGGGCCTGAGCTCCTCGCGGTCCAGCTTGCGTCGGTACAACAGGATGGCGTGCACGGCATTGCCTGCCCGGGCGGCTTGGAACGGGGTGGGCTTCGCGTACAGGAAGTCCTGGCCAGAGAGGCAGAAGAGGCCCCGAGAGGCAGGATTTATGTATTCATTTATTCAATTTATACCCCTCCCTCCCTCCTGGCCAAGGTGGGCTCTTCTCAGCTGACCCACTGCACACCACTGCTAGCCACGGGGCGGGGCAGTGGGGTGAACGCTTAGCCCAGAGTCATAAAAGCATAAGAGAAGCCAATGTTGGATCAAGCCAATGGCCCATCTAGTCCAACACTCTGTCACACAGCAGCCAAAATATACCAGGTGCCACCAGGAAGTCCAGCAGTGGGGCCAGGGCACTAGAAGCCCTCCCACTGCTGCCCCCTCCAGCACCAAGAATAGAGTGCATCACCTGCCCCAGACTGAGAGTTCCCATCTATACCCTGTGGCTAATGGCCACTGATGGACTTCTGCTCCATATGTTTATCTAATTCCCTCTTGAAACTGTCCATGCTTGCAGCTGCCACCACCTCCTGTGGCAGTGAATTCCATGTATTCATCACTCTTTGGGTGAAGAAGTATTTCCTTTTATCTGTTCGAACCTGACTGCTCAGCAATTTCATGGAGTGCCCACGAGTTCTTGTATTGTGAGAAAGGGAGAAAAGTACCTCTTTCTCGACCTGCTCTATCCCATTCATAATCTTATAAACCTCGATCATGTCACCCCTCAGCCGTCGTTTCTCCAAGCTAAAGAGCCCCAAGCATTTTAACCTTTCTTCATAGGGAAGGTCCAGCTTGTACCTGCCACCACCTCCTGTGGCAGTGAATTCCACGTGTTAATCACTCTTTGGGTGAAGAAGGACTTCCTTTTATCTGTTCTAACCTGACTGCTCAGCAATTTCATGGAGTGCCCACAAGTTCTTATATTGTGAGAAAGGGAGAAAAGTACCTCTTTCTCGACCTGCTCTATCCCATGCATAATCTTATAAACCTCGATCATGTCACCCCTCTGCCATCGTTTCTCCAAGCTAAAGAGTCCCCGACAGCGGACGCCTCACTACTCACCATGACGTAGTAGTTGCTGTTCACCATGATGGGGCCTCTTCCCCGCAGGTAGATGTATTCCTCCCACCAGTCGCTCACCTGTCGAGTGAGCACAGACGCTCTCAGGGCAGCAGAAGAGGAGGGGGGAGGGAGGAGGCAGAGCAGGCTGTCAGGTGGCCCAAGAAGCTCAAGGCACCCAGGACCAAGAAGAGGAGCTGGTTTCTATACCCCTTTGCCCTTCACTACCCAAAGGAGTCTCGGAGCAGCTCACAATCTCCTTTCCCTTCCTCTCCCCACAACAGACACCTTGTGAGGCAGGTGGGGCTGAGAGAGCCCAAGGTCCCCCAACAGGCTTCATATGGAGGAGGAGTGGGGAACGCCACTCCATCTCTATGATTCTATGAATCAGACCGGGCTCTCCAGATTGGAGTTCACCGCTGTTAACCACCATACCCCGCTGTCAAGCGCAATCTGTCTCTAGTGATGCTGGCGGAGCCACGAAGGCACAGCTGACTCCTGGCCAGTAGCCCAGGAGGACATTTCTGGGACCCTAAAGAGCCTACCTGTCCCCTCAAGGGCAAGGGCAACCTGCCTGGCCCAGCCCCCCTTTCCGAAAATTATTTCGTCCTTTAAAAAACCGTGGGCTGTCCGTCCCAACCTGTTACAGCAGACTCACAACAGTAAAAAAAACAACCCAGACAGACAGCGAAAAAGATAAAAAGCAAGCCATACCAATAAAAAGTATGAACAAGCCAACTCAAGTCAATAAAAAACTCAATAAAAGCCGCCAATACAAACCGCCCAAGGCACACACAGAAAACAGAGCGGTCTAAGATGACGTTGGCTCCGCAGTCCCCAGGCAGGCAGCCTCCCACATAAGAGAGGTCTCAAAAGACGGGACCCCTGCGGCTTAGCCGGGACTCACGTAGTTGGTGGCCCACCAGGACTTGAGGACCAGGTACTTCTGGAGCCGGGGGGCCGTTTTCTTCTGGAACTCCCTGGCCAGGGCCTCCATCTGCCTGTACCTCTCGGGATCCATCAGGTGGTGAACCGATTCCAGATACTGCAGAGAGAGGGGCGCCAGTGACCCTGGGCCGGGGGGTGTTGGGAGTGGGGGAGACGCTTCTTCCCACATAGTCACGCCCTTGGAGCAAGGCACGTTCTGCAGGGGCCATCCCCACCCCCCAATGCTCTAGGAAGACCCGTTCTGCTCTGGAATGCAAGGGTCACCCGGAAGAACAGCAGCAGCTAGTGGGTCCCTTCCTGACAAAGAGGCCGACAGCGCCCAAAGAGCCAAGGCCGGCTGGAGACGGGGTCTGGGCTGGCACTGACCCACACGCTCCATGCAACAGTCTTGAGGAAGGCGTGGAGAGCCCCCTAACAGCCTGAGAGAGCTGGCCCGGTGGTGGCTGCGCCTGGGGATTTCCCCTGCCAGCCTCCCCCACAGCCATGGCCTCACGCAGGGCCTCTCAGCCGGGGGGGGGGTGGCTCTCCTTCCCAGCCACCGGGCAACACGGCGGCAGAAGGCTGCTCTGGTACTCAGCACGTGCAAAGCTGGCTCCCGGCTGGACTGGCAGCGCCTCCTGGGCCCATGTTTAGGGCTGCCAGCTCTGGGTTGAGAAATTCCTGCAGGTTTTGGGGTGGACTCTGGGGAGGGTGGGGTTAGGCGAAGAGAAGAAGAGACCGGATTTATACCCCTTGCCCTTCACTCGGAGTCTCAGAACGGCTTACAAACTCCTTTCCCTTCCCTTCCCCACAAACAGACACCCTGTGGGGTAGGTGGGACTGAGAGAGCTCCTTCGAGGACTGCCCTTGAGAGAACAGCTCTGAAAGAACTTGTGACTGACCCAAGGTCGCACCAGCAGCTGCAAGTGGAGGCATGTGGAATCAAACCTGGTTCTCCCAGATTAGAGTCCGCGCACTTAACCACTACGCGTCATCAGTGGAGACATCAGTGGAGTATCATGCCACAGAGTCCACCTTCCAAAGAGGCTATTTTCCCCGGGGGAATGGATCTCTGTAGCCTGGAGAACAGTTAAGGAGAATGTAAGAAGGGCTCTGCTGGGTCAGACCAGGGAGGGTCCATCTAGTCCAGCCTCCCATCTCACACGGTGGCCAACAAACAGTTCCCCTGGAGGGCCAACAACAGGGCAAAGAGGCCGAGGCCTTCCCCTGAGAAGAACACCAGAGGAGCCCTGCTGGATCTGACCAGGGGTCCATCTTTTCCAGCATCTTGTCTCACGCTGTGGCCAGCCAGTTCCTCTGGAGGGCCAACAACAGGGCAGAGAGGCTGAGGCCTTCCCTTGATAAGAACCTCAGAAGAGCCCTGCTGGGTCAGACCAGGGAGGGTCCATCCAGTCCAGCCTCCCGTCTCACATAGTGGACCAGCCCGTTCCTCTGGAGGGCCAACAACAGGACACAGAGGCCGAGGCCTTCCCCTGATGCTGCCTCCTGGCTCTGGGATTCTGGGATTAGTAGGTGTCTTCCAAAATTATTATAAATTTTGTCTTTCCCGTACCATATGTACGCATGCCAACCCATATGTAGATCGTGACCTTCAAGAGTTAATATTCTTTCATTTTCCAGGTTTAGCCATTTCCTTATCCAAACCAGCGCTGCTGCTTGATAGTAAATGTACCAGTTAGGAAGACTCAACCCCCATTTTCTTTGCTATCTTGCATATTTTTCCACTTTATTCTTGGTTTTTTATATTGCCAAATAAACGGCTTTATGAGCTTGTCTAATTCATCAAAAAAACTTTATTTTGCAATAACGGTATTGTTTGGAAAAAAAATAGGATTCTTGGCAGTATGTTCATTTTAATTAAAGCTATCCTTCCCATTAGGGAGAGGGGGATGGTCTTCCACTTTGACAAATCAGTAGCTATATCTTTTAATATCTTATAATAGTTATCTTGTATAATGGAACTACATTTGTTAGTTAACATAATTCCCAGATATTTGACCTTCTTAACTACCTCCATTGATGTTAGTTTTTGTAGTATTTGCGTTTTTTTAGGCAACAATTTTTTGTTATAATTTTAGATTTTTTATAATTTATTTTAAGTCCTGCTACTAGGCCGTATTGTTCAATGGTATTCATTAAGTTTATAGTCGATGTTTCTGGGTCTTCTACAATAAATACTAGATCATCTGCGAATGCTAATAATTTGTATTCCTGATCTCTCACCCTTAAACCTTTGATTGCTATATTTTCCCTAATAGAAGCATTCAATGATTCTAGCGCAAAAATGAACAATAGTGGTGACATCGGACAACCTTGCCTTGAGCCTTTTTGGATTTCAATATTGTCTGTCATGTCGTTGTTAATCATAACTTTTGCATATTGTTTTTTGTATATTGCCTTGATCATATTATAGAATAGTGTCCCACATTCAGCTTTTAATAATTTCTGTAAGAGAAATTCCCAAGACAGGTTGTCAAATGCCTTTTCCGCATCAAGAAACATCAACATAATCTCCTTCTCTGGGTGTTCTTCATAATATTCTAACACATCAATGATTACCCGCAAATTATTCCTCATATATCTCCTGGGGAGAAATCCCATCTGATCATGATGTATGGTTTCAGCTAGCACCACTTTTAACCTATTAGCCAATATATTAGCAAAGATCTTGTAGTCTGCATTTAGTAGTGATATGGGTCTATAATTTTTAATATCTCTTTTATCTGTGTCGGGTTTAGGAATCAGTGTTATTAGAGCATTATTCCATGAATCTGGTACTACTCCACTTTTCCCTATTTCCTGACAGACTTCTTTTAATTGCATCGATATTTCATCTTCAAAGATTTGATAAAATTCTGCAGGAATTCCATCAGGACCTGGAGTTTTTCTCTTTTTTTGTCTTTTGATTGCCTGAATTATTTCACACATAGTTATAGGTTCATTCAAAGCCTGCTTATGAGATTCCTCAAATCTTTTACAGTTTTTAATCAAATACTTTTCTATTGCTTCTTGGTCCAATTTATCTTGCTTGTATAATTTTCTATAAAAATTCTCAGTTATATTTTTTATTTCTTGTAGATCATATTTCTCCTGATTTTCCTCATTTCGTAGTGAAGATATAATTCTCTTTTCCCTTTCTTTTCTAACTTTGTATGCTAACCATCTATTGGGTTTATTAATATTTTCAAAATAATGACGTCGTCGTCCCCCTTAGTCATCCCTTTTCTAAACGGGAAAGTCCCCGACTCTGTAATCCCAGGAGATCTCCACCCACTGCCTGGAGGATGGCAAGCCTTCCCAGCTCCAGCACCGCTCACGTGGCGGCAGCAGCAGCAGCATGCCCAGCCCCTCCCAACTCACCCTCCGGATGGTCTCCTCCACCTTGGGCACCGGCAGCTTGGGCAGCGAGGTCTGGAGGCTGAACAGCATGGGCTTGCGACCGGACAGCACTCTCACCGCGGCCTGCAGCAAAGTGGAGGGGGGAGAGGGGGGGAAAGGCAGACTTTGAAGGTGATCAGTAGATTCACTGGTATACTAAGCCAGCAGTCCGAATTCTTTTATAGTAGGGTGCACAAACTGTCAGCTAGCTGCCATAAAGCTGGGAGAGGGGGATGAGACCGCTGCCTGGCATTTGTACTTTCGATTCCTGCTTGTCTGACACTGCCTTGCTGTCTGCATGTTTTATGTGCCTGACCTTGAGTGCCTGGCTCTCACACGTTCCTCAAGGCATGTCCCACCTCCGAGGCCCATTACTTCTGGCGGACTCATCCTGGTACCTCGATTGGCTACGGGCCAACGGGGTGCCCCTTTGAACCTAATATATGCCACAGCTCCGCGCCTTTTCCTTTAGTCTTAACACAGATCCTGAAATGTAGATGTTCTGCCAATACTGTACCAATAAACTTCACTTCAAAATGAAGAGAGTTGTTGGAAATGATTGTTGCAGAAATCATAGAATCATATAGAATCACAGAATGTTAGAGTTGGAAGGGACCTTGCAGGTCATCTAGTCCAACCCCCTGCACTCTGCAGCAGCATAGCCAAAAGATAGCCCTTCATACCTACAACATACCCAAAAGATGGTTGTCCAGCCTGACACAAACAGGCGATAATCAGCAGAGCTGCTCTTTGTTTTACATGCACTGGCAAAATTACAGAGGCTGCGATCACACACACTAAATAATCCACTTTCAGTGCACTTTCCAACTGGATTCCACTGTGGGAACTGGCAAAATCCAATCCCAAAGTGCATTGGAAGTGGGTCGAAAGGGGATTCTTTAGTGTGTGTGATCGCAGCCAGAGTTACACAGAGCCACTTGTCAGTTTCAAAACTAATAATGAGTTCTTAATTTATGGAACTCCATTCTAGATAGTAAAGGTGGGAAGCAGAGATAGGATCTAACTAAACTACCTATGATGGATGGAGATGCCGAGATGCATGTCCAGTGTCTATGGTGCCAAGGGTGGAAGGCGAAATGTCCTCCTTCTTTGTGTGTGTGTGAGAGAGAAAGAAGTGTGAACAGAAGGAAGGAAGCCATTCCCTGAGTCCACACTTCAAAGGGACAGAGGCAGAAGGGTAAACAGGAAGGAAACCCACAGTTTGCCCATCTATCTATCTGGCTCTCTTGTAACACCCCCCCCTTTGGAGGTGGAGGCCGAGAGAGGGCGTCTGGTCCTTCTCTTCCAACAATAGGCAGATGTGAGGTGCTCAACAACTCTCTCCCCACCAATTCCAGGTGCCGCTGACTCCGGCACGTCCAGACAGAGGTCTTGTGATTTCTCCAGGTAACTTCATAGACCAGCTACGTACATATGCATGCATTTGATGCTGGTTTATACTGAATCAGACCCCTGGTCCACCAAAGTCGGTCTTGTGTACTCCAGACTAGTAGCGGCTCTCCAGGGACTTAGGCAGGGGTCTCTTTCACATCACCTACTGCCTGGTCCGTTTAACTAGGGATGCTGGGGACTGAACTGGGGACCTCCTACCTGCCAAGCAGAGGCTCTGCCACTGAGCTGCAGCCCCCCCCCCAACCCAGGTCAGCTGTGCTAGTCCACCAACAGGCCTCACTAATGCACAAGGAGAGGATCTCCCGTTCCCTGTGGGTCCTGGGGTTCAGATACGTGCTAATACTGATGCAAAATTGACTGGTAGTTGTTTTTTTTGGTAAAACTCTCCTAAAAAGGAGAGAATTTTATTCTTTTTATAAGAAAGGGGGAGGGTAGACAGCTGGAGAAAGAGAAAGATGGAGTGAAGTTTTCTCTGTTAGTAAAGGTTAATTTTAGTTAGTAATCAATACCATTTTTGGCATCTATCGCGATTCGAAGATCTTCTTTTAAACTTTACAAGGTCCAGAATCACTCTGTTAATACAGTTAGTAAAGTCCATTGGGGTTAGTAATCAAACAGCTCCTTGCAGATGGTACACGAACAGTCCTTAAAATGTCTTCTTTTTAGGTCTCTTCCAGTTGTAGATTGAGTCCTTTTCAACTTTGATGTCTTCCAATCCGTCGCCTCCTTCCCCTGGGCTGCCGTCTTCTTCTCTGCCAATTTTGGGTGCTGCGTCTTCCTCCAAGCTGGCGTGTCTCTTCAAAGATTTTTGCTTTTTAAAGGTGTAATCCATCTTCTTTCTTTTCTCTTTTTCCTTGTGTTTCCGACCTTCAAATTCCCAGGGCGCCATAATTACTACATATGGAATCGGATCTCTGGTATATTGCCTGCTGTGTTCAACATCCCCTTCTACTGGCAGAGTATCTTCTTTTATAAAAGCGGAATAGGCTTTGAGAGCCATGTCCACCTCTTCTTTTAATTCTTTCGCTTCACTGCCAGTTAGGGGTGCCAAAACATTTGTCGAGTTAAATCCGAGATCCTCCTTCTCTTCTTCTTTCACGCCCTGAAAACTTAGAATCAAATCCGATTTCTGTTCTATTTCCTCCAATTTCCCCTGTCGACTAATCAAGACACTTTCCACTTTAAGCAAAGTTTCATTGATTTTCTGTATTTGCTCCAGTAGAGGGCGCAGATCCTGTTGATTGACAGCTAGCTCTTGGGGGGGCTACCCGGGCCGGAAGTCCCTCCCCTCATCTCTTCCGGTTTCTTCCCCGTTGTCGACATTTTGTTTTATTATTTACTTTTATAAAGTTCGTGTCGCATCCCCCAGGAAGCTAAAAGGATCGTAGTCTTTTATACAACTCCAACGGTACTTTCACCAACACTGTTTTCCTCTCTGCCCCCCCTCGCGCTCCCTTTGTAAATCTTGCTTCTCAAAAGGGATGGGGACTCCTCCCTCCTCCCATACGCTTAAACGCTTACGGGGGGGCTCGAATTCACGCTTCAAAAACGATCTTCAACTCACGGTTCGATGCCTTCTTCTTTTTATATTAAATCGTAACGCTGTCTTCACTCCTGGAAATCGGTGGCGCCGCTAAGTCCCATTGCGGGCACAACGCAGCGGGGCCGATTGGGGCGGGGAGAAAGCCTCAATTTCCCGGCTGTCTGCCGGCAAAGAGGCTACTCCCCAAGCGCCCCCGGTTCGGAGCCTTTGCCTAAGGCTCACTAGGGTCTTTCGCACAGGCGAAGACCCCCCCTGACTGCGTGTGGGCTAACCGCCTCCGGGAGCGTCCCGAGAGGCGGCCGCCATTCGCAGCGCCGAAACCGAAAACCCCAAAATTGACTGGTAGTTGTTAAATTGTTAAATTGAATGAGCTGAATGATATATTATATTGAATGTATCGAATATATATACCTGACTAGGATGTTATAACAGCACACAATGCACTTTATAGAATAAGTATAAACAGAACACATTCATTCACAAAAGTTTCTTGCAGTGTATATTTATTCACTACTTGGCCCACCCGGAGGGTGGCAACTCTCCCCCAGGACCATTTCAAGTCAGGAAAACAGTGCAGAGGATGGCTTGAGCCCCCCCCCCCATTGCCGTGGTTCCAATCCAGATCAACCCCATGTGTCCGGGAACCAAATTCGACACATGGAACTGGCAACACAGTCTGGCTGCCGAGGCCTGAAGGCCTGGAGAGGACACGAGGCAAACGTGACTTCTTGGTAGGCCCTCGCAGAGAGCAAGGTACGATTTGGCAGCGCCCTCCCCCTGCCCGGCCCCTCTTCCGGACACCCAAACGACTCACCGCCCAGATCTTGGTGGTGCGGCTGGTCTGGCCGTGAGGCTCAAACATCCATCCGTGGTGGGAGAGAAACAGCTTGAGGGTCTGCCGGCAGAGCAGGACCCCCGAGACCCAGACGCCGGTGGAGAAGAGGATGGCGCTCAGCAGGGTGCGGGTGCGGAGGCTCAAGTAGCAGCTGCAGCAAGAGACAAGAAGGCCCTGAGGCTGGGCCCCATGGGGGAAACAGGGAGGGGCCCCAACATGCCCCCCCACATCTGCTGGACACCCAGCTGGCCCAGGACGGGTGTGTGTGTGAAAATGCTCCCAGCCTTTATCGTGCCGTGGAGGGAGGACAAAGTTGGTGGTGGGTGGGGAGGAGACAGGGACCCCCTGGCGGGCAGGACTGGCACAAGGGCAGCCCCGGGGGGGGGCAGTCTTCCCTCTAAGCTGAGTTAGTGTGAGCTAGCTTACAGTTTTTTAGCCTCTGGCTCACACATTTTTGTCTTAGCTCAGGAAGGAGGGCTCCAGAACAAACTGATTTATGCAGAAGCTAAATCTCTCGCTCACAACTTTAATGCCAGTCACTCACAAAGTAGAATTTTTGCTCACAAGACCCCACAGCTTAGAGGGAACATTGGCGGTGGCATTGCTGTCTTGGCCGCTGACCCACATTGAGATTATTGCAAGAATGAACTAACATGACCTTGATATATTTTAAGGAGACATTTGTTTGTAATTTGCAATTTCGAGTAATTTGTTTATTTCTTCTTTGGAAGGTATCTCCTTTCTTCTCCAATATTTGGTATATAATATTCTAGCAGTTGTAACTACATGTACAATAAGATAAGAATCTTGCTTTTTACAATTTTCTGGAAGTATATTCAATAAAAGTAATTCTGATACAAAGGGTATATTACTTTTTAATTTTTTTTCAATATTGCAGGTATCCAAGCCCAATTTTTTTTACTTTTCTCACAAGTCCACCACATATGAAAGAAAGAACCAACCTTTTTTTTTTTGACATTTCCAACAATCATTTGACATATTAGGATAAAATTTAGATAACGTATCTAGTGTGATATACCATCTATAAAACATTTTATCAATATTTTCTTTGTAAAGAATTGCTTTGGTAATTTTTATATCCGAGTAGCATTAATTTCATATAACGTCTGAAGATCATTAGCCAACCATTAACCTCATCCGGTGGGACAGCTAATCATTGTGGGAAGATGGTTTTGAAACCCTAGAAGGATGGGAAATGAATAGGCCTGATTCTCGGGGTATCAGCATTCAAGTGTCAAAAGCCCCCTCTGTCAGATGCCCCTTTGGTCAGAGAAGATCTGGCTCTCACAAGCCTGCCAGCCCCCCCCCAATCTTTTTAGCCTCTCAGGTGCTTCTGGACAGGGCCGGACCGCCCATAGGGCGAACTAGGCGCCCGCCTAGGGCGCCCCGGCCTGAGGGACGCCAAATGGCGCCCCACTCCCCCCCGAAAACTGCTCCCCCCCGCCGTCCTAACCCGGCACCCACCGGCGCCACCAGACCCCTGCCCCCTTCCCAGCGGGGCCCGCAGAAAAGCCGGCGCTGGGAGGGAGGGGGCGGAGGCTAGACCTCCCCGCGCCCCCTTCCTGGCTTTTCTGGGGGTCCCGCAGCAGCGGGGCCACAAAAAAGCCGGCGCCGGGAGGGAGGGGGCGGAGGCTAGACCCCCTCCCGCCCCCTTCCCGGCTTTTCTGGGGGTCCTGCAGCCTCGGGGCCCGCAGAAAAGCCGGCGCCGGGAGGGAGGGGGCGGAGGCTGGACCCCCCGCCCCCTTCCCGGCTTTCCTGGGGGTCCCGCAGCTGCGGAGCCTCCAGGAAAGCCAGCGCCCCGCCGACGCCCCGGTTTCCAGGTCCCACCGGGAGGTTGGCATCCCCAGTGGGGGCGCCCCAGGCTGTCCTGCCTAGGGCGCCCAGACACCTGGAGCCGGCCCTGCTTCTGGACTCTAACCCGGCTCTTCTCCTGCGGACACACACAACTGCCCTCCAAAACAGAACAGATCTGGAGGGTCATCTTGAAAACTACTCTGTTGTTAGTGATCTGCTTACTTTTGGTAAGACATAATGAATGGACTCCATAGTAACAGTAAAGGCTTCCCTTGCTCGAAAGCCGGTCGAATCTGAGTAGGGATGCGATGCTCATCTCCGTTTCCAAGCCGAAGAGCCAGCACTGTCCGAAGACATTTCCGTGGTCATGTGGCCAGCATGACTAAACACCTAGGTGCACTGAATACTGTTACCTTCCCACTGAAGAGGTACCTATGTATCTACTTGCAATTTCTTGCTTTCAAACTGCTGGTTTGGTAGGAGCTGGGGCCCAAGACGGGAGCTCACTCCGTCACGTGGCACTCGGGTCTCGAACCACCGAACTATAGACCTTCCGGTCTGCAGCTCAGCGTCTTAACCTCTGAGCCACCACAGCCCCAACGGACTCACTATGTCTCCTTAAATTATCTGCATAGAGTCAAGGGAAGGTATTACCAAATTCTTTTAAGTTAGTCTGCATTAAAGGTGTAAATGACTATGTTCTAATAAAAATACAAAATGGAGGCAAGTAATATTTGTCCAGTAATATTTGTACTTGCGTCCTAGAGCCAAAACAAACAAACAAAAATGTTGCCGGGCTGTACCTCTCGCAAGGAGAGGAAAGACCCGATACCGGAAAGGGAACCAGATGTCAATGGCTTCCTCAGGGCACCCGTGTATCTGAACTGAGCCTGACCTCCTCATTATGCACATCTTATTATTGTATCAAATAAGTGCTAATTTTGAAAAGTTTGCCGAGACGTTTTGGTAAGGGAAGGGGAAGTTGTCGGTTTGGCTGGGACTCAAAGCCTCACAAAGACAGGGCAGGGCAGGAATTCTCCTCCCTGAGGGCAGCGCTCCACAATGTGGCTTGTTAAAGGAAGCCCTGAGGTCCTTTCTAAGGGGAGTGGCCAAACTCCTGGAGGACAGAGGTATCAGTGGCTACTGGTCATGATGGACATCTACTCCCTCCTGTGCCAGAGGCCTCTGTGTATCCATTGCTCAGGAGCACATCTGGGAGGATTCTGCCCCGGTCCTCCTGTTGGGTGGCTTCCAAGAGGCAACCAAGTGGCCACTGTATGAACAAGATGCTGGACATGATGGGCCTTTGTTCTGACCCAGCAGGGATCTACTGATGTTCTCATCCTGGCATTTGGGGCCCGATTACCTGCCCCATGCCAAGGACTGAGGAGACGGGCACAGTGACATGAATAGGCACTCACCCATCAGGCAGGCGTTCTCGGATGCAGACGATCAGCCCCCCTGACACATCCACGTGGAAGTACATGGAGCCCACTGTTGCTATGACAACTGCCAGCCAGCCCGAAGGGGTTCCAGGATACACCCCCGTCAAGATACTGTTCTGTGGAAAGCAGATGCGTCGGGGGAGGCCAAGCATGGCAGAACTGGGGCTCAGGTGGCTGAGAGGTCCAGGCTTCTCACAGCTGCCCTGGATATCTGTGAAAAGCCCTCTTCTCTTTGTGCTGCTCCCGCCAGCCTCCCGCACCTCTTCCCTCTGCCTCCTCTCCCTTCTCCACTCGGGTGTCATAATTCAGTCTGTCTGCAGTGACAGCACAGATTCCCGAGGCAAAGAGCTACCTGCAACTGGCCCCCAGCCAATTATTGAGCTACTGGCTGCATCTACTTCTGAGCCAGGAGAAGAGCAACAAGAGGTCAGGATACCAGCTGAGCAGAAGTCACAGCCTACAGTTGAAACCAAGCCAGCACCTTGTAGCTCTGAAGCAGTAAAGAAGGCTTCAGAAGCCACTCCCAGCCCACCTAACTCATCCACA
Organism: Gekko gecko; assembly: GCA_029375565.1. Classification (NCBI taxonomy): domain Eukaryota; kingdom Metazoa; phylum Chordata; class Lepidosauria; order Squamata; family Gekkonidae; genus Gekko; species Gekko gecko. The sequence continues at coordinate 2,557,989 of JAPDNY010000005.1, forward strand.
CCCCTGTAGCGCTGACACCGTCAGAGGTGAGCTGAGTTGCAGGAAAGGAGGAGGAGTGCAAGACTCATGGCCCATCGTCAGCTGTCAACTGACAAGATGGATGAGTAGTTTGAGGATTTGGCTGGGAGTGTAGCTGGTTAAGACTTGGCTATAAAATCAGCTGGGAGAAACAGCAGTTTCATGGACGCAACAAAGACACATTGCTGCTGAGCCACTGACCTTGCTGTTACCAGACCACCGGAACCTTGACCCTTGGACTGGACCTGACTTGACTATTGGCTTTTCTGGAACCCCTGACCCTGGACTGGACTTGCTGCCTGAATCCCTTGATTGGACTGGACTTGGCATACCTGGTCTCTGGAACCCCTGACTTCTGGACTGGACCCTGGCTCCTCTCTGCAGCCTGGGCCGTGACCTGCCCTCCTCAACCCCAGCCCCACCTCCTGGGAGGACTGCCCCACTAAATCAGGCTTCTCCTTCCCTGGCCCCTCCCAAGGGCCTCTCCTTCCCCCCGCCTGGCCTTCCTCTTCCTAAGAAGAGGCCACCCCCTGTAGAGGGACAGGAGAACATGCAAGGGCAGCCTCCTTCTGTTGGGGATGATGCCAGCTTTTCCACGGCCTGTGTGGGGCCTTGAGAGGGAAGGGGCTTGCGGCAGCAATGAGGGGGGCTACCCCACAGGAGCCTCAGCCAGGCTGCAGACTGGTCTCTCCCCATTTGTGGATAGCACAAAGGTGAAGTTTTGGGTCGTGTCCTGGCCACCCAATATAGACCCTTCCATCTCACCTGCAGCCCACCCAGCCTTTCGAGGGCTTGACGGGGCCTGCTCCCAATACCCTCACGTACCGCAAAGCCCCCTGTCCCACGTGAGACCGCTCCTCACCTTGAGACGGACGAAGCGTTTCTTCCAGGAGGAGATGCCGGACAAGTAGATCTGCTTGAGGGCTTCGCGGCTCAGCCGGAAATCCACGCCCTCCGGGGTGACCGTGAACTGGAAGGCCACAGCCTGGTGGGCTTCCGCCATCTTGGAGGGTCTGCAACTCTCTGGAAGCAGGAGGCAGGGAGATGCGTTGGGAGCCACCCTCAGCACAAAGGGTCTGGGAACCCCTGGGGCCCACGCTCACCCTGATTCTGCCCCTTGTGACCCAGACCGCCCCACAAAGCACTGCCACTGGCCCCACACATGGAAGACAGCCAGAGCTTGTACCCGGGGGGGCACATCGCTGGGCAGGGCAGACTCTCCAGTGACACCCCCAACCTCATGAGGTGGGCCCCCATGCACCCCGAGGCGGGGCTCTCTCCCATCAGCAGCAGCCAGGGAGGTCCCTGGCATCCCTTCCTTGGCGCAGACTAGCAAGCCAAGGCCTTGAGGCAACACTGCAGGGCTGGTGGTGGCCCATGAGACTGCAGGGAAGAAAGGGTCTCCAACAGCCAGTGTAATCAGACTAGGGTCTGGGAGACCTGGGTTCAGATCTTCCCCATATACCATGCAAACTTGCTGGGTAATCTTGGGCCAGACACAGGTTCTCCAGTCCTCACCTAACCTACCTCACAAGGATGTTGTGAGGATCAAATGGCGAAGAGAACGAGGTAAAACACTTTTGGGGGAAACAGTCAGTATATAACTGAAGTTAACAACAACAGTAATACTGTGAAAATGTGAAATGAGAAGCCATGTTCATCTGGAGGAGTCACCCCCCCCCCCGTACACAACTTTTTGGAATCACAGCTTGGCTTCTATGCCCACCTGTCTAATGGAAAAGGCCTTCGTGCATCTGAGGACGTTGGATCTGACCCAGGACAGCTTCTGCTGGAACCAGTTGGAGGAGGAGGGAGGGAGAGAGAGAGAGAGAGAGAGAGAGAGAAGAGACTGGATTTATACCCCTGCCCTTCACTACCCAAAGGTGTCTCAGAGCAGCTGACAAACTCCGTTCCCTCCCCCTCCCCACAACACACACCCTGTGAGGTAGGTGGGGGCTGAGAGAGCTCTCTCAAAGACAGCCCTTGAGAGATCAGCTCCGAGACAACTTGTGACTGACCCAAGGTCACACCAGCAGCTGCATGTGGAGGAGTGGCGAATCAAACCCGGTTCTCCCAGATTAGAGTCTGCACTCCTCACCACCACACCTAACCGGTTTTATTCCTCTCCCGCCTTCCTCCCCAATAAGGACCTGAGACGGCTGGCATCCTTCTCCTCTCCTCTGCTGTACCCTCCACATGAGAACCCTGGTGGGGCGGAGGGGTGTGTGACCGGACCAGGACCCCCCCCCCGGGCTCCTGTGGTGGAGAGGGGATTCGACCCTGGGGAGTCTCCCAGATCCCAGCCCCGCACTTTTGACTTCTCTGCCAAGCTGGCTCCCTGTGTGTGGGGTGGGGTGTGATTTAATTTCAACCTGTTGGTTCTGGTCCGACCTTCTGGGTCAACAGAAAACAGCTCCACACCATCCTCTAGATGACAGCCCTCTTCAAGTGCTTGAAGATGGACATCATATCCCCTCTCAGTCGTCTCATCTCCAGGCTAAACATGCCCAGCTCCTTCAGCCTTTCCTCATAGGACTTGGTCTCCAGACCCCTCCTCTGGACACATTCCAGCTTATCTATCTCCTCCTTAAATTGTGGTGCCCAAAACTGAAGACAATACTCTAGGTGAGGTGTAACCAGAGCAGAGTCAAGCGATACCACCACTTGCTTGATCTGGATACTATACTTCTGTTGATACAGCCCCAAAATCACATTTGCCTTTTTAGCTGCCGCATCACACTGCCGACTCATGTTCAGAGCATGGTCTACTAAGACCCCTAGATCCTTTTTGCACATACTACTGCCCAGACAAGTCTCCCCCAACCTATTAGTATGCATTTGAGTTTTCCTGCCTAAATGCAGAACTTGACATTTATCCCCATTGAAATTCATTAAATTTCTTTTAGCCCAGTTATGTTGCCTTCTCAACTTCAGTGCTACATAACACAAAGTATATTATACGTTCAACGTTAATTCAGGATTTATACTGATATCAGTATGGATCACATATTGTGTCATTACAGAAGGCAACTGGAAAACCACAGATGAGTACTGCAATCTTGAGCTCTTTAGAAGTAAAAGTCCTAATTCGCTTGGGTCAGCCCCTGCCTTCATGGTTCCCGGCCACGCCAAGCCTCACCTGGGGCCAAACACCTTGGAAGGCCTTTCCCCTGAGCCCCCAACTGCCACGGAATCCCCAGAGCCGGGGTCTTCCTTTTAAAGTCACCGGCGACTGCCCCAGCAGAACTGGGAGCTGCATTGGCAGGCAGAAATCCAGCAGGCACAGCTGCCCCCCTCATTGTGTCTCCATCATGCCCACTGAAGGCAGAGAGCCTGTCACCAAAGGGGACTAGCTGAACCCAAAGCAGAAGTTGCTTGAACTGCTGTTCATAACCAGATCCCAGAGGCCCAGGGACAGATCAGCGATATTTTCAGCCCAAAAGATTCCCTTGCGATTATGTGAAAAGCCAAAGAACTCCTCAGTCCTGGTTTGCTTTGTGCCAGCCTCCACCTGTCCCAAGACAGCAATCTTTCATTTCTTTTTACTGTCCTCTCACTGTCCTCCTATTGAACCAGGATCTGGGAGACACAGGTTCAAATCCCTTTTCCTCTCACGGTCCTCCTGGCAAAGTAGGATCTGGGAGACCTGGGTTTGAATTTAATGCATCCATAAATAAACACCCCTACTGTGCCCTGAAGGCTTGCTGGATAACCTTAGGCCAGACAGATCCAGTTGGGTAGCCACATTGGTCTGAAGCAGTAGAATCATAGAATGTTAGAGTTGGAAGGGGCCTTGCAGGTCATCTAGTCCAACCCCCTGCACTCTGCAGGAGCACAGCCGAAAGAGAGCCCTACAACATATCTTGTTTGAGTCCAGTCAGGTACCTTTAGGAATCACTAGGTTTTATTCATGGCATGAACTTTCATATGCATGCGCACTTCCTCAGATACAATGAAGTGGGAGTTACCAGTCCATACACTTAAGGCAGAGGCTGAACAGTAAATCAGCATACTACATAATGAAAAAACATCTTCATTTCTTGTTTCCTTGTTGTTGTTGATTAATTTTATTTTATTTGTTTAATTTGTATCCCGCCCTGCCTGCCAAGGCAGACTCAGGGTGGCTTACAGAATATATATAAATACATTAAAACTGCGAGAGACAGTAAAACAAAGGAAATGAGTTAAAACCACAACATATACATAGATGCCAGCAAACATAAGTACAAATAAATAAATAAATAAACGTTCTCTCAGCATCTAAATGGTCACTACCACCACAGTCTTTGCCAGGCTATTAGATATTAAGTTGGTGCTGATGTCAGGGCCAGGGTTATCTTCATGATGTTGTGTGCTAATTTGCTGTTCAACCTCTGCCTTATACGTAAAGGTAAAGGTTCCCTTGCTTGAAAGCCAGTCGAATCCGACTCTAGGGTTGCGGTGCTCATCTGTTTCAAAGCCGAAGAGCCAGCGCTGTCCGAAGACGTTTCCATGGTCATGTGGCCAGCATGACTAAACACCAAGGCGCACGCAACGCCTTATATGTATGGACTGGTAAATCCCATTTCATTATATATAAGGAGGCATGCATGACCACGCAAAAGCTCCTACCTTGAATAAGACGTTGTGGGTCTTCAAGGTGCCCCACGGGACTCAAACCTTGTTCCTCCACCAGTCGGTCTCTTCCAGCTTGTGGGTTTGTGTTTCGCCATCCAGTCCCAGCTGACTTAAAGTTACCAGGGGGGGTTTCTGAGGCGAGAGACATTCACGGGTGGTTCAACACGGCCTGGATCCGTGTCATGACCCTGGGCTTCCTTGGTGGTCCCCCATCCAAACGCTAGCCGGGGCTGACCCTGCTTAGCTTCCGAGACCAAATGAGGAGATGGGGCTGGTCTGGGCTGTCCAGCTCAGGGCCTCTCTCAGCTTAGCCTACCTTGCAAGGTTATTGGGAGGATCAAACAGAAGGGGGGAGAAGAATGTTGTCAGTTGCTTTGATCCCCCATTGGGGAGAAAAGCTGGGTTCCTTCCTTCCTTCTGTTATGTCCGCTGACCTCCACTAGGCAACAGCGACGTTTACCAGAGCTTGGCTCTCAAGAGACAATAGGGACTAAGATCCTGAAACCTCAATTGGTCACCAATAGGAACCTTGGCGGGAAGTTTAAACCCACCAATGAGACCTGGGGGTGGTCCAGAGGGACTGTATATAGTTGGCCATTGGGCCGGTCTTCTCTGTTCTGTTGTGTGTGCTAGTCAGCTACGAGCTAGCAATCACACTGTGTCCTGGTTCTTCACCTTCCTTCCTTCCGAAAAAGTGCCAGTTTGGTGTACTGGTTAAGTGCGCGGACTCTAATCTGGGAGAACTGGGTTTGATTCCCCCACTCCTCCACTTGCATCTGGCTGGATGACCTTGGGAAGCCATAGTTCTGATAAGAGCTGTCCTTGAAAAAGGGCAGTTTCTGTCAGAGCTCTCTCAGCCCCGCCTCCCTCACAGGGTGTCTGTTGTGGTGAGGGGAAGGGGAAGGAGTTTGTCAGCTGCTCTGAGGCTCTGAGTAAAGGGCGGGGTATAAATCCAATCTCTTCTTCTTCTTCTTCTTCTTCTTCTTGACTCTCGAGCTTTCCTGCCATAGGATTCCCAGAGCTTCTGACATCCCTTCTCTGCTAACAAAGGAGGTTAACAGAGCAAAGGTCAAGTCCAGACTCCAGGGTCACCTTTAAGACCAACGAAGTTTTATTCGAGGTAGAAGCTTCTCCAGCCTGCAGGAAGCCCCTTGGTGCTCAGTCAGACCCCCCCCCTCCCGTCCCTCAGGGCCAGTATTGCCCGCTCAGGCCGGCAGCGGCTCCCCGGGGGTGTCTCAGGCGGGGCTCTGTCCCGTCACCTCCCGCCTGGCCCTGTTGACTGGAGACGCTGCCGCCGGGGATGGAGCCGGGCGGGGGGGGGTGCGGGGCTTTCTGTGCGCCCGGCGGAGGCGCTCCGGCCCCCGAGCCCCGCCCCCGCCGACCCAGGACACGGGCCTTCTCCTCGGTGCCTGCTGCCGCCGCCGCTGGGCTCTGCTGATTCTTCTTCTTCAGCGTATGTTTAGGTCACCTCTCCCGAAGCACTTCGCTCCAGGCCGCTTCTCGAAAGCACGAGACACACGAGCCGCCGCCGTTGTTCCCCGCGCCCCATCCTAAAGGTGGAAGGGCAGGGGTCCCAAAAGCATGCCGACAGGACGCTGCAGATGGGCCGGCCCGAGGGTCTTTTTGTGCCCTAGGAGGGGCTACCTTCTGCCCCCCCCCACACCGCCGGGGCTCTCCAGGGTGAGGGGGGGCTCCCCTCCTCCTCCTCCTTCCCCCTATCGCCCGCCCCCGGAGCGCGCCGGCAAGCCAGGGGAATGGGCGAGGGCTTAAACCCCCGTCCCTTCCGTCGGAGCGCTGGCTTGCCGGCGCGCCCCGCAGCTGCAGGGCACACAGGCAAGCCAGGGGAAGGGGCGGGGGGGTTGGCGGGGCTTTGGGCGGGGGCCTTTCTGAGAAGCCCGCCCGCCCCCCAAACTCCAGAAGACCCCAACACTGTCCGGCTCTCCCCTCCCAGGCAAGCGGACGGAGAGGACCCCCGCCTCCGGGTTCTGCCCGAAGACACCACCTCCCGGAGCCGGAGGGGCTTTCTCTGCCCGGTCCGAGGGCCACGGGGGGCGTCTTCTCTCCCCCTCGGCGTCTGGGTCTCGGCGACACCCCCTCCAGTGGGAGCCGCCCCCGGGCCTCCCAGAAGTGCAGAGTCCCGCGGACCTCCCGCCACTCCCGGGAGGCTGGCACCAGGGCCCTTGTTGACGCCTCCCTCCGGCGGGCAGGGGCGTCGTGTTGGGCAGCCGCCGGGCTCCCGTCACGAGGCGCTGGGCCCCGGCCAAGGGGGAGGGGGAGGTCACCCAGACACGCGCGGCCACCCGCAGCGGGGCAGGAAGGAGGGGGCGCTGCCGGGTCCACACCGGGGGGGGGGGTCGGCTGGCTGGCTCCCACAGCGCGGCGCATCCGCCCGGGCTCAACCCCCGGCTCTGCCCCGACCCCGCTGTGTGGTGGTCCCATCTCCCCGGGAGGGTGGGAGTCCCAGCATCTTGCCGGGCGGGGGGAAGGAGGAAGGCGGGCATTGTGCAGGCCCCGCCCGCATCACCGCCAGCGGGGGGGGGGCGACTGAGCGGGTTGCCCAAGGAGAGCCCCCCCCGCACCGACTTCTCTGGCCCGCCTCGGGCTCAGCCGGTGGCTCCCGTCCGAACGCCGCCTTTGCCGGGGCAGGGGAGGGGCAGCCGGGACGGGACGCTACCTGCTCGGCGAGGAAGCTGCCGCCGCCGCCGCCGCCGCCGGGGCTCTCGCTCCGCCTGGCGCTGGGCTCCGCCGCCCTCTGCTCGCGCGCCCCGCGCCTGTAAGCCGACACCCGACGGCCCCTCCGCCGCCTTCTCCGGCAGGAAAGGGGCCGAGCAGCAGCAGCAGCAGCAGCAGGGGGCCTCGTCGCCGGCCACAGAGAGCAGCCCAGGGCCGGGCCGGGCCGGCCACCCCACCCCCGCCACGCCTCCGGAGGGGCCCGCCCCGCAGCCAGCCGGCCGGCCAGTGGCGCGCAGAGGTACCCGGCCCCGCAGCCCTGCCGGAGCGCCCTCCCGCAAGACCCCGAAGCCGGCAGACGCGGCCGCGCATCGCCCACGCCGGACAGCCGGGCCCCCTGCCCTCTGGCCGGACGCCACGGTTGACCACCACCCCGGGCAGACCCTCGAGGAGGAGGAGGAGGACCACGGTCGTCTGGCGCTCTCTCCGCCCCGGGCGGCGTCCCCGAAACCTGGATCGTGCCGCCCCCCCCCACACACTCTAGCCGAGGGAGGGAGGGAGGGAGGGCGGGGGAGAGAGCGCTCCGCCAGGGTCTCTCCCTCCCTCCCGGCCGGGCCAGCCAGACTCCCGGGAGCCGCAGGTGCGCCGCAGCTTCTCCTCCCGGGGGAGGGGGACGACACACGGGTCCTCCTGGGGCTGGCAGGCGCTCGGCTGGCGGCCCTTCGGATCCTGTGCGGGGCTGCCTGCCTGCCTCCTCCTCCTCCCCGACGCCGGCCTTACCTGAGGCCCCCTCCCGGCGGCGGGGCTGGCCCGGGGACTGCCGCGGAGGGAGAGCGGGCGGGGTGGGGAGGGAGGGAGGGAGGCGGCGCGCCCGGCCCGGAAGGGCGTCTGGAGGAGATTCCCAGGCCCAGGAGGAGAGGCCGGGAGGGAGGCCGGGAGGGAGGCCGGACCTCCGGCCTGCCAGGAAAGGCCGCCCTCCGCTGCGCCACTCTGCAGGGGGGGGAGAGACCGGGTCACCCGGCAAAGCAGGCCGCGGGGGAAGGCGCCGCCGCCCGAGGCCGCTCCTGTTGTCGCCTTGAGCACCAGCCCAAACACTCCTTCAGACAGCCAGGGGAAACTTCACAAAAAAAGTTGGCGCAAAACTTCTCGTGTTGTGTAAACCTTAAAGCCCGTCTCGCGCCTCTAATGCTTCGCCACCGGGCCGCAGACCCGCACCGCGGAATGCCCGGCAGGCCAAGAGGTCTTCCCCGTGGCCAGGTTGGCCGGGGTGGGGGCGGCGGCGCTCTCGCTACGGAGGTGCCCAGCGGCCGAGCCAAGCCTGCCGGCCTTCCAGGCTACGGAGCTGCCGCTGCTTGTGACCTGAAGCCTCCGGGGTTCGCTAGTCACCCCCCGTGCCCTCGCCGCGAAGCTCTTCGGCGGCTTCCTCTGTGCGAAGGGTCCCGATCCCACGGTCGATGGTTGGTTGCCACGCGGCACTGATGAGGCCGCCGCTTTCAAGAGGGAACCAACAAGCCCTTTTTAAGCATCACACACCTGTCTGGAATGGTGCAATAAGGTCTAGTAGTCGATGTTTGGGAACGCCCGCTTTACATCGCGGGGTGTTTGTGTATTGACCCTCGGGAGGTTGGCACCCCTAGCTACACATCTAGGAACGAAATAAGTGGTAACCAAAGAAACCTTGTATAACCTGGATTTCTTCCTGTTGTGAAAGTAAGATTCATAGAACACCCCAAAGAACTGGGTAAAGGAAATATTTTATATTTCTTATCTGGACTCTTATCTGGGAGAACCGGGTTTGATTCCCCCACTCCTCCACTTGCACCTGCTGATGTGACCTTGGGTCAGTCACAAGCTCTGGCACAGCTGTTCTCTCAAGGACAGTTCCTGTCAGAAGTTCTCTCAGCCCCACCTACCTCCCAGGGTGTCTGTTGTGGGAAGGGGAAGGGAAAGGAGTTTGTAAGCCGCTCTGAGACGCCTTTGTGCAGTGAAGGGCAGGGGGTATAAATCCAATCTCTCTTCTTCTTCTACCTCACAGGGTGTCTGTTGTGGGGAGGGGAAGGGAAAGGAGTTTGTAAGCCGCTCTGAGACGCCTTTGGCCAGTGAAGGGCGGGGTATAAATCCTATTTCCTCCTCCTCCACATAAGCTATCTGAATCATTCAAAGATTACCAGCAAAGATTACCGTCACTAGCACTTTAATTGTTAATTGCTGGATTGCTTTTAATGCTTAATGTTAATGTATGCAAGTTGTTTTAAATTTTGTACGTGGTTTTTATGGTACAGGCCAGGGTACCGACTAGTGTAAGCCGCCCTGAGCCTGCGTGCGGGGAGGGCGGGGTATAAATTGAAATAATAAACAAACCAACAAACAAACGAACTGGGGCGGCGCTCTCTCCCCGCCGCCGGGGTCCATGGCGCAAGCACTCGGCCAGGCAGCGCCACCCAATTGTGCCGGGGGGGGGTCCGTAGGAGCCGGGGGGGGCTGGCTGGCTCCTTCCCCGGCCGGGCTTCTGCGAGGTGCCGGCCCCCTCCTCCTGGCCCTGCAAGGAGTAGCCCGGAAAGGACTCAGGGAACTGCGAGTGCGCCTGGTACGTGCGGGTGGGGGGAGGATCATGACCCACTCCCAGCGGGGGACATCGCGGGCGGGCCAGAGCCGGTGGCAGCCGCCTCCCTCCGGCGGCCGGGGCTATAAATAGAGGCGTCGGTATTTGGGTGAGAGGGCGCGGGGGGGGAGGCGGAGGCCGGCCGGGCTGGGAGCTGGCCTGGCCTGGCCCGGAGGAGCTGGCGGAGCGGAGGGGCCGCCCCGACCGGCACTTCTCCCCTCGGAAGCCCCGGGCAGCCGCTTCTCGCCACTGGGAGCATCATCGCGGCTGCCGCATGGATGTTGGTGTGGGGGGGTGAAAAGTACTGAGACTTACTAGTGGTTTCAGCTCTCACATACTTTATTAGATGAAGAACAAGACAAGTGAGCCGGCTGGCAGGCCGGCTTTTATTCCCAAGTGACCCACACCCCAAACACACACACACCCAGTGATTCGCTATTTACATTGATTGGATTAACTCCTGTTCCTCCATTGGAGGGGAGTCAGGATCCACTAGTCCATTGTCCTTCGGGGCGAAGCTCAGGCCCTTCGCCTGGCCACATGGTGGACCGGTTAGAACCAGTCCAAGCACATGGCTGTCCAGAGCCCATGTTCTCCTGTGGATACATTACACCCCTCCCCCTTGGTCCGATAAACACCCGCACACATAGTCTTTCAAATAGCTGGGGGCCGCCGCTCTCGCGTGGAGCGACAGGGCTCTGGCATGGGGGAACTGACAGCCTCCCGGGCGGCTGTGGGGACTGGTGGCCGCTCTGGTGTTGGCGGGGCTGGGCTCACCATCTCGGCCGGTGTGTCATTTGCGGTGGCTGTCAGTCCGGAGTTGAAGTCCCCCGGGATTTCTTCTGGTGCGTCCGCCCCCGCGTCTGGTTGAGCTGGCTCGTCCCACTCCTCCCCCTCATCCGGCTCCAGGGGTAGCACCCGGCGACGTAGCTGATCGATGTGGCGATGCAGGATCTGGCCGTCTTCCACCGAGACTTCGTAGGACCGGGGGCCACGGACCCGGACTACTCGGGCGGGAATCCACGGGGGCCCTCTCGCGTAGTTCCGTGCGTACACCAGGTCCTCTGGGAAGAACCCTCGCGCCGCCGCTGGCGTTTCCGTGCAGGGCTCCCGCTCGGGCGCTCGATCGGGATGTAACCGGTCCAGCCTGGTGGTGAGGCGTCGGCCCATCAATAGTTCCGCCGGGCTCCGGCCGGTTGTCGCATGGGGCGTCGTTCTCTGGCCGAACAGGAAGTGCGCCAGCCTGAAGTCCCAGTCCGTTCCTTCGGTCCGACGGAGCGCCTCTTTGGCCGTCCGCACCATGCGTTCGGCTTGGCCATTGGTGGCGGGGTGGAACGGGGCCGACCTGATGTGGCGAATCCCGTGCTGGCGGGTGAACTCCTGGAACTCCCCAGACGTGAAGGCCGTCCCGTTGTCGGTGACCAGGGTGTCGGGGAGTCCGTGCGAGCTGAAAATCCGCCACATCGCTCGGATGGCCGCCCGGGAGGAGGTGGATGGTACCGGCTCTACTTCTAGCCACTTACTGTAGGCGTCTACAAGTATAAAAAACAGCTGCCCCTGGAACGGGCCCGCAAAGTCGAGGTGCAGGCGCGACCAGGGGCGGTGAGAGGATTCCCAGGCCCTGTCTGGGGCTGTCGGGGGTGCGGGTCGGGAGGCCTGGCAGGGCTGACACCTTTTTACAATGTCCTCAATATCCCGGTCTAACCCTGGCCACCAGACATACCCCCGCGCCAGAGCCTTCATCCTGACTACCCCAGGGTGGTGCTCATGAAGGTCCCTCAGTACCCGTTCCTGTAGTGGTTTCGGAATGACCACCCTGCCTCCCCACATTAGGCACCCCTTATAGGTCGACAGCTCATCGCGCCTTGTGACAAAAGGCGCAAACTCCGGGTCTTGTCTAGCTGTCGGCCATCCCCTCCCCACCCAGTTCAAAACCCGACAGAGAACCCTGTCGCGGCCCGTGAGGCGGGCCACCTCCTTGACATGTACTGGGCGATCGGGCAGCGATTCTAGGAGTGTGATGACGTGGGCGGGGGCCGGGTCTGGGTCCGTTGCGGGCAGTGGGAGGCGGCTGAGCGCGTCCGCGTGACCCATGGCCTTTCCCGGGCGGTGGGTGAGGGTGTAAGAGTACCCCGCCAGGAATATGGACCAGCGGAGAACCCTGGGCGAGATCATCTGCGGCGTCTGTCGATCGGGCGCAAGGAGGCCCAGGAGAGGCTTGTGGTCTGTAAGGATCTCGAACAGGCGGCCATAGAGATAATGGTGGAATTTTTTAACCCCCGCCACTATCGCTAGTGCCTCCTTGTCTATCTGCGCGTAATTACGCTCCGCAGAAGACAGGGTCCGAGAATAGTAGGCGACCGGAACCTCCCGGCCATCTGGCAACCGATGCCCCAACACCGCCCCCACCCCGTAGGGCGACGCATCACACGCCAGAACCACAGGTAAAGCCTCGCAGAAGTGGTGCAGCACCCCGTTGGAGACCAACAAGTCTTTTACCGCCTGGAAAGCTGCCGCATGCTCCGGCTTCCAGGCCCACGGCGCCTCCTTGTCCAGCAGCCGGTGGAGGGGTTCAGCCACCGTTGCCTTTTGGGGCAGAAACGCGTGGTAAAAATTCAAGAGGCCTAGGAAGGCCTGGAGTTCCGGCTTGGACGTGGGGACCGGGGCTTGTGTGATCGCTCTAATTTTCTCGTCTGTGGGGTGGATGCCTTGTGCATCGACTGCGAACCCCAGGAATTCGATGCGGGGCACACCCAGGAGGCATTTCTCCTTCTTCACCTTGAGGCCAGCCTCGTTGAACCTCTGCAGGACCTGACGCAGCCGTTCAGTGAAGGCGGTGGAGTCCGGTGCCGCGATGATGACATCATCTAAAAAGGGCTGGACCCCTGGAATTCCTTTCAGGAGGGAATCCATGAAAGATTGAAAAATCCCTGGCGCCACTGAAACCCCAAACTGCAGTCTATTGACCCGGAAATCCCCCTTGTGGGTGGTGATGGTTTGCGCTTCCGCAGCGGCCGTGTCCACTGGCAGCTGCTGGTAAGCCTGCGCCAGGTCCAATTTGCCGAAAACTTTGGCCCCCGTCAGGGAGGCCAGGACATGGCTCACTACCGGGACCGGATAGGCGTGGTCCTGCAGAGCCTTATTTATGGTGCATTTGTAATCTGCACAAATGCGTATAGCCCCATTCGGTTTCATTGGCGTTACAATTGGGGTTTCCCAGCGCGCTGACGTGACCGGTTCCAGCACGCCTTGGGCGACCAGGCGGTCGAGCTCGGCCTCTATTTTTTCCCGCATGGCTAGGGGAGGGGGCCGTGCCTTTATGCGGATGGGTCGTACGTTAGGGTCCAGATCTAGCGAAATCGGGGTCCCATTGTACCTCCCCAGGGTCCCATCGAATACTTTGGGGAACTCCCGGCAAACTGCCTCCCAGTCAGCGGTCCCGAGGTGGTTTACTCCTGCTATTTGGAGTCCCAAAGGCCCAAACCACGACAGTCCCAGGAGGCTTGAGAGGCGCCCCTCCACAACCAGCAGGTCCAGCAAGCCCGAGAACCCTTTAAATCGGACTTGAAACTTGCCCCAGCCACGGACTGCCACTGGGTTTTTGTTAAAGTCCGTCAGTTTCAACCCCCGTGGCTTGTGCAGTCGGGGTCCCCCCTTGGGGCATAGCGTTTAAGGGTCTCCGCGGAAATTATAGAGAACGAGGACCCTGGGTCTATTTCCATTTGGCAGGGGGACCCCTCTATTTGGACAGTCACATGCACCTTGTCCGGGCTTTCAGGGGGCAAGTTACATACCGTCTGCCGGCGCTGTGTCGTCACGGTGTGCAGGCTTGCGGCGTCCAGCTGGGCAGTGGATCCCAGGCGCTTGCCCTTGGAGCGGCAGACTCGGGCGAGGTGTCCGGCCTTGTTGCAGGTCCTGCAGACGGCGTCCCGGAAACGGCAGGTCCGGCGCTCGTGAGCGTCGCCACAGCTGGCACAGGCAGATGCGTTGGGCTGGTTTGGTGGTGCAGGGGATCCCCTGTTGCGTTGGGTGCGTGGCTGTGATCGGCGGTTCACCTATAGGACCTCCTCATCGTTCGAGTCATCCGAGGGGCCGGAGTCCTGGAGGCGATGGACCGTCTTAGGCCGGCGATCTGCGTGGGACTTCTCGTAGGCGGCCGCTTCTTGGATGGCGGCCTCCAGAGTGAGGTCGTCCCGGCTGACGAGCCTGCGGCGCAGCTTCGCCTCCTTCAGCCCCACCAAGAACTGGTTTAGGAGGGTATCTGCGAGGTTGGGGAAGGCACACCTTGTGGCTGCGCGGCGTAGTCCGGCCCGGAATTCCGGAGATGTTTCGTCGGGGCCCTGCATTCTCGCGAAGAACTCCATTCGTTCCGCGAACTTGGTGGGCTTTGGTGCCAAGTGGTCAGTAAACGCCTTGACCAGCATGTCGTAGGTGGCGGCCGCGTCTTTCGGCAGGAGGGGGTTTACCAGGTCCTTCAGGAGGAGGTGTGCCTCGATGCCGCAGTAGCGCAGGAGATAGGCCTTCTTCGTACCCGTATCCGTGATGCCATGGATCTCGAAGTGACGCTCCAGCGTCTCGATCCAGGTCTCCCAGTGTGCGGGACGAGAGATGTCGAAGGCGGGGAAGCTCTCGTTGCTAGCGGCCATGGTGCTCACCCGTGGAGGTCGCGGTTCAGGCGTAGAGTTGGCGGCGTTGGAAGCGAGGCTGCTCTCGGGGTCAGTGGTGCTAGGGAGCGGTGCGGTGCCCAGGAACCGAAGAGGCGGACACGAAGCTCGGCGGCGGCGTTCGGTGCTTTCGGCGTTGGGGCGGTCAGCGGTGCTCGTCTCGTGGTCGTTGTTCATGGAGGGAGTTGGCATCCCATCCTCGTCGCCAGTGAAAAGTACTGAGACTTACTAGTGATTTCAGCTCTCACATACTTTATTAGATGAAGAACAAGACAACTGAGCCGGCTCGCAGGCCGGCTTTTATTCCCAAGTGACCCACACCCCAAACACACACACACCCGGTGATTCGCTATTTACATTGATTGGATTAACTCCTGCTCCTCCATTGGAGGGGAGTCAGGATCCACTAGTCCATTGTCCTTCGGGGCGAAGCTCAGGCCCTTCGCCTGGCCACATGGGGGACCGGTTAGAACCAGTCCAAGCACATGGCTGTCCAGAGCCCATGTTCTCCTGTGGATACATTACAGGGGGGGAGCAGGTGGCCCCTCGAGACCAGCCACATCGGGGCGGGGCGGCCTGCTTTGGGGATGCCAAGGAAGCCTCCGGCAAGTCCGGGTCGTTAAACAACAACCATTTAATTTATTCCAGCATTATTCCTATTCCACCTGCCCTCTTACAATCAACCCCCCGCCCCCTTCAGCCTTCCCACCTGTCCCTTGGGTCCTTTGTTGAATGTCACCCATCTCCCCCCCCCGCATCGATCCAGTCCCTTGAGACCCTGACCCTGGCCTGCCAGAACATGCCTGGCCTGCTTACCGCCCCCCAGAATCACTCACAGTCCCCCCCCCATCTTCAATACATCCGGACTGAAGGTCCCACAGGCCGCCTTTCTGTTATGCTGCACAGACCCTTTCTGCACCCCCCCCAGCCTACAGTGGCTGTCCAGGGGTTATTAAAGTCAGGGCTCTGTCACCTGTGCAGATGGAGGGGTCGCGGCCAATGCTCCCTCTATGCTGTGGAGTCCTGTGAGCAAAAATTCCACTTTGTGAGCTCCTGGCATGAAAGTTGCAAGCGAGCGATTTGGCTGCTGCGTAAATCAGTTTGCCCTGGAGCCCTCCCTTCCCGAGCTGAGTGAAGACAAGAATGTGGGAGCCAGAGGCTAAAAACTGTGAGCTGGCTCACACCAACTCAGCTTAGAGAGGACACTGGTCCCAGCTGAGCCACATACCGCTTCCTCCATCTGGGAAGACACAGATAAAGGGGGACGCCCTCTGCCCAGGAAGACAAGGCGGTCCGAGGCCTCGCCCACCTCTGGCAGCAAGCCAGCGTGGACTGGGCCTGGGGGCCCTATGCCGAGACCCCTGCTTGACTATCAATGAGTGGCCTCAGGTGAGCACCTTGTCCTGCCCTAGCCTGCCTCGCAGGATTGTTGCAAGGATGACACAGAAGCCGGGAGAATCATACCTGCTGCCCTGAGGTAATTAGAGGAAAGGCAGCATTAAAACAGGAACAAAACCATGAAGACGAGTGAACGGCGGGCAGAGGCAGGGCTTTGTCTGTGGTGGCCCCTCAGCTCTGGACTCCCTCCCCAGCCATGGCACCTGCCCTGCTGACAGCCACCCCCCAGGGTTTGCAGTTGCTCATCGAGGCTTGGGCTTCTGTTTAATATCACCGTGTGTTTCTGTGGCACCCTGCTTGGCTTTATTAACTCCTCCTTACCCTTTTCATTATTTTTTTCCTTTCCTTCTTGAGTTAACCTGCAGAGTGCAAGGGGTTGGACTAGATGACCTGCAAGGTCCCTTCCAACTCTAACATTCTATGATTCTATAATAACTGATGATTGGGCTATTCCCCACCCTCATTTTTCAAACTGAGGTTATGTTATGGAGGTGGAATATCAAATCTATTTTGTTTGCCAGCTATTTGGGGGTCACTTTGGGTGGGGAGAGGCAGGGTAGAACTCTTATAAATGACACCGTCTTTGAAATACCCCCTTCAAGACCACCTTCCCCCAGAAGCCAGCAAACACACGCTGTCTCCCCCTGGAGATTTCAGTTTGCACCGTCACCCCAGGTCTTATGGCCCTTGCGAGCCAGTGGGCAGGCGGAACTGGACCTGGGAGAGAGGGCAGCATTTAAGACCATAAAGCACACTGCAGATTTAAAATGCTCCATGTGCGTTAGCCTTGACGTGGGTGGTTGCTCTGATGACCAGGACAGCTGAGGTTAGGTGGGTCTCATCAGATCTTGGAAGCTAAGCAGGGCTGGCCCTCGTTAGCACTGGGATGGGAGACCACCAAGGAGGAAGTCCGGGGTTGTCATGTAGAGGCAGGCAACGGGAAGCCACCTCTGTCCGTCTCTTGCCTCGAAAACGCCACAGGGGCGCCCACAATTTGGCTGTGTCTCAATGGCACATCCCACCATGACCACGCATGTTAAACAAATTTCAAAAACCAGAGCACACCCAGAGATGCAGGAGCTCCTCTTATCAAAGAAGAGGCGGAAGGGGGCAGCCACTTGGCGGGCGGAATGCAGGACTGAGTCGGTGCCTGCCAGCAGTCCTACCCTCTAGAAGTGGGCCGGTGCCGAGGGCTAATCAGGGAGGCAGAATCCTGTCCTTTGGGTGGAAACGAGGGCCGGTGGGCAGCCACGTCCACATCCCGCTACCTGTTTTGTCCCCATCATGGGTCAGAGTCCTTTGAAAAGGTGTTGTTTTATTGTGTCACCTTCCTCTTTTGGGAAAGATGTCCAGTAAATCTTGCAAGTGAGCAAAATAAATACACTTTGAACTATTCATGTGCTTGCGGACAAGGACAGCCATTCAACTTTCTTGAAAGAAGAAGATTTGGATTTACACCCTGCCCCTTCACTACCCAAAGGAGTCTCAGAGCGGCTTACCGACTCCTTTCCCTTCCTCTCTCCACAACAGACACCCTGGGAGGCAGGTGGGGCTGAGAGAGCTCTTGAGAGAACAGCTCTGGGAGAACTGTGACTGACCCAAGGTCACCAAGCTAGCTCCATGTGAAGGAGGAGTGGGGAATCACACTTGGTTCTCCAGATTAAAGTCCAGTGCTCTGAACCACTACACCAAACTGGCACAACACATGTGAAGTCTACAACCATGAAGGGCAAGAGGCCACCTGCTTCATTTTACAGTCTCAAACTGTGTGGCCCCAGTTGTGCCTTTGTGGCTGGAGGACGGCGAATGGGCTTGGCTGAAGGACTTGGCATGAGGTGCCACCGCAGGGGAGGCCAGACCTTTTCCAGGTGGGATGTGGCAGAGCATAAGAACAGAAGAGAAGCCAGTGTTGGGTCAGGCCAATGGCCCATCCAGTCTAACAGTCTGTATCACACAGTGGCCCTCCCCAAGTACCAAGAAGACAGAGCATCCCATGCCCCAGACATAAGATCATAAGAGAAGCCAATGTTGCAGTGGGGCCAGGACACTAGAAGCCCTCCCACTGTTGCCCTCCCCAAGTACCAAGAAGACAGAGCATCCCTTGCCTCAGACATAAGATCATAAGAGAAGCCAATGTTGCATCAGCCCAATGGCCCCTCCAGTCCAACACTCTGTGTCACCCAGTGGCCAAAAATACCGGGTGCCATCAGGAGGTCCACCAGTGGGGCTAGGACACTAGAAGCCCTCCCACTGTTGCCCTCCCCAAGTACCAAGAAGACAGAGCATCACTTGCCCCAGACATAACAACATAAGAGAAGCCATGTTGGTTCAGATCAATGGCCCATCTAGTCCAACACTCTGTCACACAGTGGCCAAAAATACCAGGTGCCCTCAGGAGGTCCAGCAGTGGGGCCAGGACACCAGAAGCCCTCCCACTGTTGCCCCCCCACAAGCACCAAGAATACAGAGCATCGCTTGCCCCAGCCTGAGAGTTCCTCTCTATACTTTGTGGCTATTACCTCTGCTGCCTGTAGGAGGCGCTCTTCCCCTCCAGCCATGTGCTACTTGTGCAGTTGTAAACAAAGCAAATGCTAGCGGTGCTGTCCATGCCCAGTGCCCTTCCCTCCAAGGGGAACCAAGCCCGGGTCGCAGTGGCCCAGGAACTGTGCTGCTTTGCTCAAGGAAGGGGGAGGACCCTGCCCCAGCGGCAGTCCAGAAGGAGCAGGGGAGGGAAGCCAGGCATGGCTCTCGCAGTGCCAATCCATGGGGGGGGGGGAGTTGCATCACCTCTGGGGCTCCTCCCCCTCCCGCTGGGCTCCCCCTCCCCCTGGGCCAGCTGCCTGGGGGGGAAATGAAGCAGGAAGAGGGCCTCGTAGCACAGGGGGAAGGGCGGAGGGGGCAGCGCGGCGCAGTCTGGCCCGGCCAGGTCGACCATCAATATGGCCCCCAAGTCAGGGGAGGCCATGTAGAGGAGCCCCTCCAGGGCCAGGCCCTGCCCGGCCAGGCTGCACTTGGGCAGAGACCGGAGGGGGCCCCACTGGCGGGAGGCCACGCTGAAAGAGGTCACCACGTTGCTGCGAGAGTTGCCGCCCATCACAAAGAGTGGCTCCGTGCCGCCCAGGAAGTAGAGCCCGGGCAGGTCTGCGTCCGCCCGCGTCAGTGTCGGCAAGAGCTCCTGCCAGGTGTCTGCAAGGAGAAGAGCACAGGAGGGTCATTCGCCAGGCCTGACTCAGACCCTCATCCCAGGCCTGGCCTTCAGAAGAACCTCAGGAGAGCCCTGCTGGGTCAGACCAGGGAGGGTCCATCTAGTCCAGCATCATGTCTCACACTCAGGGGCTAACCAGTTCCTCTGGAGGGCCAACAACAGGGCAGGGAGGCCAAGGCCTTCCCCCGATAAGGACACCAGAAGAGCCCTGCTGGGTCAGAGCAGGGAGGGTCCATCTAGTCCAGCATCATGTCTCACACTCAGGGGCTAACCAGTTCCTCTGGAGGGCCAACAACAGGGCAGGGAGGCCAAGGCCTTCCCCCGATAAGGACACCAGAAGAGCCCTGCTGGGTCAGAGCAGGGAGGGTCCATCTAGTCCAGCATCCCGTCTCACACTCAGGGGCTAACCAGTTCCTCTGGAGGGCCAACAACAGGGCAGGGAGGCCAAGGCCTTCCCCCGATAAGGACACCAGAAGAGCCCTGCTGGGTCAGAGCAGGGAGGGTCCATCTAGTCCAGCATCATGTCTCACACTCAGGGGCTAACCAGTTCCTCTGGAGGGCCAACAACAGGGCAGGGAGGCCAAGGCCTTCCCCGATAAGGACACCAGAAGAGCCCTGCTGGGTCAGAGCAGGGAGGGTCCATCTAGTCCAGCATCCCGTCTCACACTCAGGGGCCAACCAGTTCCTCTTGGAGGGCCAGCAAGAGGGCAGAGAGGCTGAGGCCTTCCCCTGAAAAAACCTCAGGAGAGCCCTGCTGAATCAGACCAGGGAGGATCCATCCAGTCCAGCATCCCATCTCACACTCAGGGGCCAGCCAGTCCCTCTGGAGGGCCAGCAACAGGGCAGAGAGGCCGAAGCCTTCCCCTGATAAGAGCATCAGAAGAGCCCTGCTGGGTCAGACCAGGGAGGGTCCATCTAGTCCAGCCTCCCATCTCACACAGGGGCCAGCCAGTTCCTCTTGGAGGGCGAACAACTTGGCACAGAGGCCGAGGCCTTCCCCTGATAAGAACACCAGAAGAGCCCTGCTGGGTGAGACCAGTGAGGGTCCATCTAGTTCCCCTGGAGGGCCAACAACAGGGCAGAGAGGCAGAGGCCTTGCCCTGATAAGGACATCAGAAGAGCCCTGCTGGGTCAGACCAGGGAGAGTCTATCTAGTCCAGCGTCCCCCCTCACACAGGGGCCAGCCAGTCCCTCTGGAGGGCCAACAGCAGGGCAGAGAGGCCAAGGCCTTCCCCTGATCAGAACACCAGAAAAGCCCTGCTGGATCAGACCAGGGAGGATCCATCTAGTCCAGCCTCCCGGCTCTCACTCAGTGGCCAACCAATTCCTCTGGAGGGCCAGCAACATGGCAGGGAGGCCGAAGCCTTCCCCTGAGAAGAACATCAGAAAAGCCCTGCTGGGTCAGACCAGGGAGGGTCCATCCAGTCCAACCTCCTGGCCTGGAGGGCCAGCAACAGGGCATGGAGGCCGAGGCCTTCCCCTGATAAGAGCATCAGAAGAGCCCTGCTGGGTCAGACCAGGGAGGGTCCATCTAGTCCAGCCTCCCATCTCACACAGGGGCCAGCCAGTTCCTCTTGGAGGGCGAACAACTTGGCACAGAGGCCGAGGCCTTCCCCTGATAAGAACACCAGAAGAGCCCTGCTGGGTGAGACCAGTGAGGGTCCATCTAGTTCCCCTGGAGGGCCAACAACAGGGCAGAGAGGCAGAGGCCTTGCCCTGATAAGGACATCAGAAGAGCCCTGCTGGGTCAGACCAGGGAGAGTCTATCTAGTCCAGCGTCCCACCTCACACAGGGGCCAGCCAGTCCCTCTGGAGGGCCAACAGCAGGGCAGAGAGGCCAAGGCCTTCCCCTGATCAGAACACCAGAAAAGCCCTGCTGGATCAGACCAGGGAGGATCCATCTAGTCCAGCCTCCCGTCTCTCACTCAGTGGCCAACCAATTCCTCTGGAGGGCCAGCAACATGGCAGGGAGGCCAAGCCTTCCCCTGAGAAGAACATCAGAAAAGCCCTGCTGGGTCAGACCAGGGAGGGTCCATCCAGTCCAACCTCCTGGCCTGGAGGGCCAGCAACAGGGCAGAGAGGCTGAGGCCTTTCCCCGATTTTGCCCCCTGGCACTGGGATTCAAAGGGTGACTGCCCCTGAAAGTGGAGGTTCCCCTCAGACACGATGGCTAGCAGCCACTGATAGACTTTTACCCTCCATCAATCTCTCTCCCCCCCTTGAGAACCTGTGGCCATCACTTCAAAACATGGCCAAACTGTGAGAAGGCAGCTGCGCGGCAGATGGTGCATTTCCTGACTGGCTCTGGGGAGCTCTGTGGCCCAGTGGGAGGGCTGGTGTCAGCATATGCCAAGGGGTGGTGGTGGTGGTGGCTGCCAGGGTCCAGGAGTTCCTGGCAGAGCCCATAGCTGATGGTTCCCTCCCCACCACACCTCCCCCACTGCCTGCCCCCAAGCCCCCCGCCCCCCCCACTTTGCTTGAATTGCTTTGGCACCTGTATGTGTCCAGGTGCCCAGCCTGATTGGGAAAGGGGAGGCAGGTCAGGCACAGCAGTGCCCCCCCACACCCCGTGGCAGCTGGGGAAAGGGGGGCAGGCAGGGAGGATGGGGGGCAGGAGGAAGGCTTGAGGGAAGGGTGCTCTGGTAGATGCAGGGTCAGCAGGGGGTGGGGTGGGGATGGGAGGCACTGGGGGGTTATGGTGCTGAGTAGATGGGGGCCCCCTGGGTCTTCCCAGCACCCCCTAAACCGATAACCAGCTCTGCCCAGTGGCCATCAGCATGGGTATGTCTGGATTGCAGGACCCGGGACAGAGGCCTCCCCCCGGGCCCTTTGTGAGCACCAAGAAACTGCCACTGCGTTGCACCCTTCCAGAGACAGGGCCCAAGAACCCCCTGGCAAAGAAGCCCCCCCCCCATGGCTTCTGGCGGCCCCCTCACCAGCGTCCACGTCGTAGCGCAGAAGAAGTTTCTCCCCAGTGCGCTGCACCGTGCCCAGCGTGTAGATGGACTCGGCGTGTGCCGAGCAGAGCGGCAGGTCGTGGGAGAGCGAGATGGCGAAGGAGAAGTCCCCCATGGGCAGGGAGGAGACGAAGGCCCAGCGGTCGGCCCAGGGGTCGTAGCGCTCGACGGCTGCGTAGAGGCAGGTGCTGCTGTCCGGGGCCAACAGGGAGTCCAGGTACCAGCCCCCGATGGCGTAGATGTGATGCCCGACCACGGCGGTGCTGAAGTGCCGTCGGCGCTGTGGGGAGAGCAGGTGGTGAGCCAGCTCCCTCTAAGCTGTGGAGAGTCTTGTGAGCAACAATTCTACTGTGTGAGCTCCTGGCATTAAAGCTGTGAGCGGGCGATTGGGCTGCGGCATGAACTGGTTTGTTCTGGCGCCCTCCTTCCTGAGCTGGGCCAAAGGGGGCACCACAAAGTTGGGGAAAGGGTGAAAAAATGCAGAAAGATGCCTCTCGGGTCATGAATATGGGAACTCTGGTACATTTAACTGGTGAAATATTAGAATAGATGTCGTGTTGCATTTTTGTAGAACTTGACGTAGCCAAAGCTTGGCTGAGTTCCTACAGTATATTGTGTTACCATCATAGGAATAAATTTTTGTATGGCTGCAACCTGTGTTGCGTATCTGGTCAGACAGGCCAACCACTAAAAGGGACGGGGTCAGTGTGGAAAGGGGGCGCCGAGATGGGTCAGTGCTGCTCTGGGCACCCGTCAGCCTTCATCACCCCTGCCGCAGAGAGCGGCCGAAAACCCCGTAAGCTGCCCGTTTTTTGGCAGCCAAGCGGAGAATGCACGGATCTCTGAACTGCACAGAGGTTCTTTTGGAAACATCTGTCTTCACTGTGGAAGAGGAGAAGTGCTTGCCCACTCCAGAAGCACCGATTTCGGGAGGCGGTTTGAAAGACCTGAATCAGATTGCAGTGACAAGAGAGGAAGTCCTCCGACTGATGGACAATTTAAAAACTAATAAATCACCAGGCCCGGATGGCATTCATCCGAGAGTTCTGAAAGAACTCAAATGTGAACTTGTGGATCTCCTGACAAAAATATGTAATCTTTCTTTAAAATCTGCCTCCATTCCTGAGGACTGGAAGGTAGCTAATGTCACTCCCATCTTTAAAAAGGGCTCCAGGGGAGATCCAGGAAATTACAGGCCAGTCAGTCCGACATCGATACCGGGTAAGTTGGTGGAAACTGTTATTAAGGAAAGAATTAGTAGGCACATTGATGAACAAAAACTATTCAGGCAGACTCAGCATGGGTTCTGTAAAGGAAGATCTTGTCTCACTAACCTGTTAGTGTTTTTTGAGGGAGTGAACAAACATGTGGACAAGGGGGACCCAATAGATATTATTTACCTTGACTTCTGGAAAGCTTCTGATACAGTTCCTCATCAAAGGCTCCTAAGTAAGCTCAATAGTCATGGGATAAAAGGACAAGTCCTCTTGTGGATCAAAAACTGGCTTATAAATAGGAAACAGAGAGTGAGTATAAATGGGAAACTTTCTCAGTGGAGGGTGGTAAGCAGTGGGGTACCACAGGGATCAGTACTCGGTCCGATGCTTTTTAACTTGTTTATTAACGATTTGGAATTGGGAGTAAGCAGTGATGTGGCTAAATTTGCAGATGACACAAAGTTGTTCAGGGTGGTGAAAACCAGGGAGGATTGTGAGGCACTCCAAAGGGATCTGTTGAGGATGGGTGAGTGGGCGTCAACGTGGCAAATGGGGTTCAATGTGGCCAAGTGCAAAGTGATGCACATTGGAGCCAAAAATCCTAAATATAAATACACATTGATGGGGTCTGATCTGGCAGAGACTGACCAAGAGAGAGATCTTGGAGTCGTAGTGGATAACTCGCTGAAAATGTCTACACAATGTGTAGCTGCAATAAAGAAGGCCAACGCTATGCTGGGGATTATTAGGAAGGGAATTGATAACAAATCAGCCAGTATCATCATGCCCCTGTATAAATCATTGGTGCGACCTCATTTGGAATACTGTGTACAGTTCTGGTCACCACATCTCAAAAAGGATATTATAGCATTGGAAAAAGTGCAGAGAAGGGCAACTAGAATGATAAAAGGGTTGGAACACCTTCCCTATGAAGAAAGGTTAAAATGCTTGGGGCTCTTTAGCTTGGAGAAACGACGGCTGAGAGGTGACATGATCGAGGTTTATAAGATTATGAATGGGATTGAGCAGGTTGAGAAAGAAGTACTTTTCTCCCTTTCTCACAATACAAGAACTCGTGGGCACTCTATGAAATTGCTGAGCAGTCGGGTTAAAACAGATAAAAGGAAATACTTCTTCACCCAAAGAGTGATTAACATATGGAATTCACTGCCACAGGAGGTGGTGGCAGCTGCAAGCATGGACAGTTTCAAGAGGAAATTAGATAAACATATGGAGCAGAAGTCCACCAATGGCTATTAGCCACAGGGTATGGATGGGAACTCTCAGTCTGGGGCAGGTGATGCTCTCTATTCTTGGTGCTGGAGGGGGCAGCAGTGGGAGGGCTTCTGGTGCCCTGGCCCCACTGCTGGACCTCCGGATGGCACCTGGTATATTTTGGCCGCTGTGTGACAGAGTGTTGGACTAGATGGGCCATTGGCCTGATTCAACATTGGCTTCTCTTATGTTCTTATGCTCTTATCTGCCTGCTCACTTTTTAAGTCTTGGATTTTGGGGAGTGGAGGCGGGCAGAGAATAATACAGCTTTGGGGACCGTGAAGGTGAGAGAGAGTGAGGGGGGGGGGGCAGGCGTGAGGCTCCTCCCATTCACCGCTCCCCAGGGCCCTCCTTCCCCTGAGCTGCTCCTGCCAGAGTGGTGGGAGGGGTCTGTCCCAGGGGGGTGGGACTGGACGCCCTTTGGCCCCTCCCAGTCACAGCGCTCCTTCCCAAACTAGATTTGCCCCTCCCCCAAGCTTCTGAGCCCCTCTCATGTGGGGGCCACACGTGCATTCCGGTTCTTGGGGTAGGAGAACAGCCCACGTCAGGAGTCTCCTTTGCAGGCACACATTTGCCAAAGGCTGCGTGGGCCTCTTCGTGGTCCCGGAAGTGGGGGTGGGGGGGCTGCTGTCAGGTGTGAGTTAGGAGCCCGGGGAGGGGGGGAACCCCTCTGCAGAAGGGATTTATTTATTTATTTATTTCGATTTATCTCTGAGCAGGGTCTGACCTTCTGGGGCGAGGCCGTGGGGTGCCAGACGCCCGTCAGGGGGTTGTAGCGGAAAGCCGCCATGCGGAAGAAGAATCCACGCGCCCCCCGCTTCTCCCGGTAGCCCCCCATGATGAAGAGGTAGTTGAGCAGCTGGGCGGTGCTGAAGCTCCACTTCTCGGCCTGGAAGGGCAGGTGGGTGGCGCAGTGCCAGTCCCCCTCCTCAGGGGGCAGCGGGCGGCAGTAGAGGCCCCGCGGTGCGGGCGGCTGCTGCTGCTGCGGGGGGGCCCGGCTCACGTTCTCCTTCTGCAGCACACAGAGCTTGGGGGGGCCCTGCAGGCGGAGCCCGGCCAGCTCTTCTCGCAGCTGTGGGGGCAACCGGTGGGTGATGGGTGCTGCCAGCTCCAACAGGTGGGCACTCAGGTACTCGCACACCTCGGCCCGCAGCTCAGGGCAGCCCACGGCCTCCGCAAAGTGCAGGTAAGACAAACAGTTCTGGGGGCACAGCAGCGGGCGCAGAGCCAGCCGGCACCGGTCCAGGAATCTGGGCAGCAGCAGGTAGCTGGCTGCCTGCACAGCCGGCAGGAGCTCCTCTTCTGCCAGGTTGAAGCGCCTGAGGAAAACCCACTGCAGGATGGCGTGGAAAGCACCCGAGGGCACGTGGTCCAGGTGGAGGTGCCCATCCACTGCCTCCTGCATGCCCGATCGAGAGAGAGCCCGGAAGTAGGCGCTCTCCTCTGCCAGCCAGGCCAGATCCACCTGCCGGGACAGACAGACAGACAGAAATATCAAGAACCTGGGAGGTGACAACAGGGGGGGCGTGTCTTGGGGAGATGGACGTAGGGTGAACACACACATGAATCAGGCCTTGGTCCATCAAGATCAAGCTTGTCTGCTCTCCAGGGTCTCAGGCGGAGGTCTTTCCCATCACCTCCTGCCTGGTCCTCTTTGACTGGAGATGCTGCCAGAGATTGAACTTGGGACCTTCCGCATGCCAAGCAGAGGGTCTGCCACTGAGCCACGGCCCCTCTTTACAGTTCTCTAGGGTCTCAGGTGGAGGTCTTTCCCATCACCTCCTGCCTGGTCCTTTTTAACTGGAGGTGCTGGGGATTGAACTTGGGACCTTCCGCATGCCAAGCAGAGGGTCTGCCACTGAGCCACGGCCCCTCTTTACAGTTCTCTAGGGTCTCAGGTGGAGGTCTTTCCCATCACCTTCTGCCTGGTCCTTTTTAACTGGAGGTGCTGGGGATTGAACTTGGGACCTTCTGCATGTCAAGCAGAGGCTCTGCCACTGAGCCATGACCCCTCTTTACAGCTCTCCAGGGTCTCAGGTCAAGGTCTTTCCCACCATCTCCTACCTGGTTCTTCTTAACTGGGGATGCCGGGGATTGAACTTGGGACCTTCTGCATGTCAAGCAGAGGCTCTGCCACTGAGCCATGACCCCTCTTTACAGCTCTCCAGGGTCTCAGGTCAAGGTCTTTCCCACCATCTCCTACCTGGTTCTTCTTAACTGGGGATGCCGGGGATTGAACTTGGGACCTTCTGCATGTCAAGCAGAGGCTCTGCCACTGAGCCAGGGCCCCTCTTGACAGCTTTCTGGGGTCTCAGGCAGAGGTCTTTCCTATCACCCACTGCCTGCCGAGCATTGAACCTGGGACCTTCTGCCTGCCGAGCAGATGCTCTGCCACTGAGCCCTGGAACCCTCCCAACATTTGAGCCAACCCAGCTTGTTGCTGGAAGGTGCAGAGGAGTGGTAGGAGTGGCCGTGAGAGGCCGAGCTCTAGCCCTGAGACCGGCCCAGCCTCCAACCCCTGTGGGACATCTGGCTCAGTGGCAGAGCCTCTGCTTGGCATGCAGAAGGTCCCAGGTTCAATCCCTGGCATGTCCAGTTAAAAGGACCACACAGCAATAAGGTTTTATTCAAGGGGATATTAGGACTTTAAATTTAGAGGGCCACGACCTACTGATGGGATGGCATGCCTATACATGGTATGGGAAAGATAAGATCCACTCTAATTTTAAAAATCATATTGTTAGAGATGCGCTTCTAAACGTTTGGAATGAAGTTAAGGAGAGATATTATAGAAAAATGCCAAAGTGGGTTTCACCCTTAGAAGCATTTGTAAAGCCTTCCCTTACCAGTATGGAGGATAGAGCATGTTATGAGATATTATTGGATGAGCATAATAATCTGAAATCAGAGGAAGTTTTGTTAAATATTTATAATATAAAATATACATGGTGGGAAAATATACAGCTTAAATCTAGGTATGTCAAGGATGCGATGGTAGGTTTCCAGGACTCTAAAACACAGCTGGATAAAATCTGGTTGTCGACAAATGATAAACCAATACAAAAGCTGTATAAGCTATTATTAGAGGACTATATGCAGGAAGAGGTAATTAATTCATCGATGTTAGCTTGGATGAAAGATTTAAGACATAGTCTGGATGTGGACAAATGGGCAGAGACTTGGAAATCCTTAAAATATATGAAAGCGACCAATTACAAGGAAAATATATATAAAGTATTCCATAGGTGGTATTGGTCACCTGATAGGGTAGCAAAATGTAACCCGATGTTATCTAACAACTGTTGGAAGTGCAAATCAAACATGGGGACTTTTTTTCACATGTGGTGGCGTTGTGGAAGAGTCTTTAAGTATTGGAAAATGATACAGAAACTAATTTTAGAAATATTGAATATAAGTATAAATTTATCCCCAGAAATATTTTTACTAAATATGATTCCTGGTAGCCTCAAACAGAAAGAAAAGTACTTGTTGGTCTATATTATGACGACTGCCAGAATACTTTTAGCTAAATATTGGAAACAGGATGAGCTCCCCACCAAGGGAGAAGTGATTTACAAATTATTGGAGATGGCTGAAATGGACCAGCTAAGCTTGGCTTTACAGGGCAAAAGTGATGATGTCTTCTATGCGAGATGGGCACATGTCTATACTTGGGTGAACGTGATGTGAAAATTTAGACATATTATTGTAAAGTTAAAAATGGAGGAATGTTTGTTGTAACTTGGAAAAATAATAAATAAACTTCAGATAAGAAAAATACTACCTGGAAAAAAAAAAAAGACCACACAGCAAGTGATGGGAGAGACCTCTGCCTGAGACCCTGGAGAGCTGTAAGGAGGGACTGTGGCTCAGTGGAAGAGCCTCTGCTTGGCATGCAGAAGGTCCCAGGTTCAGTCCCCGGCATCTCCAGTTAAGAAGGACCAGGCAGGAGGGGATGGGAAAAACCTCCACCTGAGACCCTGGAGAGCTGTAAAGAGGGGCTGTGGCTCAGTGGAAGAGCCTCTGCTTGGCATGCAGAAGGTCCCAGGTTCCATCCCCAGCATCTCCAGTTAAAAAGGACCAGGCAGGAGGTGATGGGAAAAACCTCCGCCTGAGACCCTGGAGAGCTGTAAAGAGGGGCTGTGGCTCAGTGGAAGAGCCTCTGCTTGGCATGCAGAAGGTCCCAGGTTCAGTCCCCGGCATCTCCAGTTAAAAAGGACCAGGCAGGAGGTGATGGGAAAGACTTCTAACCTGAGACCCTGGAGAGCTGCTGCCAGCCTGAGTCGACAGTGCTGACCTGGATGGACGGAGGGTCGGACTCAGTCGGGGGCAGCTTCCTGGGTGTGGTTCTTCTCTCCCGCACAGCTGGAAAGGAAGTAGCCAGGGCTGCCCACAGATCCCTCCAGGCTCTCCCCCAGGCCTGGCCTCCCCCCTCCCCAGGGGGAATGGCCACCCGCATACCTGGAAGCTGTAGGGCCGGGTGTGGACCGTGAGCAGCTCGGCTTCTGCGCCTCCTCCCCGGTAGACCCTCAGTTCGGGGCAGCTCTCCCAGGGCTCAGGAAGCGAAGCAGAGGCATCACCAGGCCTTTTCCAGGGGGAAGACACCAGGGCCCACAAGTGGCGGAGGACATGGGACAGGCAGGCCAGCCCACGCGTGGCGAGAGGGGCCCACGCCAGCCAGGCAGCTGCCACAGAGAGCCCCTCCCCAGAGGCAGCACGCAGACCCCTGCGGGGCATGGCAGACCCGGGGCACTCGCAGTTCGGGCTCTCACTGGGGCAGGCAGGCAGGCCAGAAGAGGCCTCCGCTCAGAGCCTGGAGCTATTTTTAGCCGGTCTTTACAGCCAAGTGAGCCAAGCCACTGCCCCTGGGCCTGGCTGGGCATTCATTCCCTGTGCCACACACCCTGCGGGGGATGGCCGACCACACAGGCCAACTGATGCCCAAAGCACAACCCAACAGTGCTCGGCCCTTCGATTGCTTTGCCAGCCAGACACAAAGGCTCAACCGCCGTGCCAAAGAAACCCGGTCTTTCACCATGCAGATTCAAGTCGAACAGGGCAGTGAAGGACAATTACAAAAAATTCAACTAAAGCTGGGGGTGGCAGTGAAAGAGTTAAGGGCATGATAGCTGTGCAGGGGGACGCTGTGGTGCCCCCCCCCTTCCCTTGGCGCCCTGAGCACCACCTGGGACGGAGCCCCCCCCGGGCTGCTGGAGCCAAGCCTTGCCAGGATGCCCTGCGACCACTCCCCACAACTGGGACCTCTCTGGGGTCTGGGGCTCTCCTCACACAGAAGCCACGACCAAAGGGAGGGGGGAATGCAAGAAATGCTTCTCCTGGCTCTGAAGTCAGCAGAGGAGCAGAGGGGGGGGCCTGACCCACTCTTGTCACCCATTGCAGAGACCCCCAACCCTTGCATTTCAAGAGGGTCTGGAACCCGGCTCTTGCAAGCCTCACCTGCGGTGCATACAGGGGTGGGTGTGTCCACAGGTGCTGGCCTCTTGCCTCCGCCCTCACAGACTCGTTTCCCCCATCCAGGCCTGTGTGGGAGGGGCCTCCCTGCGTTCTGGTTCTGCGCCGTTCCACGTGGGCATCCGGCGATCGAGAAACGCAGCGTTGGAGCTGCCCGTCTCCGGTGAGTTAAACAAACTTAGAGTCCAGTGGGGCACCTTCAAGACCAACAAGGTTTTATTCAAGGGGTGAGCTTTCGTGTGCACACAAGTTTCATCAGATACAATGAAATGGAATGATAGATTATAGTTGTGCATATAGAGGGCGGCTTGTTAAATTAGCATGCAAAATACTGAAAGACGGTGTGTGTTTTTTAATATATTTTAAAATTAATTTTTAAGGGGAAAAAACAAGCAATCAAACAAACAAAACAAACAAACAACAACTACGAAACAAAAGGAAACAAACATACAACATCAATCGCTGATACATGCATAATTACAAAGTTCTTCAATTTTACGTTTAAAAGAAAATACTCCTAAACCACTATTCTCGTATACATGCCAAGTATGTATCCCTAACTCAATATCTTGTCTTCTTTTAGCCATTTATAGAAAGTTGACCAATAACTTCCAAAAACATCCAAGCTTTTCTCTTCAATAATAAATGTTAAAAAGATTTTTTTTTAATGTGTAAAAAGAATGACAGGCTTGGTTTCTGGTTTATAATATGAATAAGTCAGCTCAATCCTACACCCCAGACCCCAGAGCAATGCTTCCTCTAAGCTGTGGAGGCTTGTGAGCAAAAATTCTACTTTGTGAGCTACTGGCATTAAAGCGGTGAGCGAGCAATCTGGCTACTGCATAAGTTAGTCTGGCTCTGAAGCCATCCTTCCTGAGCTAAGACAAAAATGTGTGAGCCGGAGGCTAAAAAACTGTGAGCCAGCTCACACGAACTCAGCTTAGAGGGAACAGTGCCCCAGAGCAATGCTTCCTCTAAGCCCTGGAGTCTTGTGAGCGAAAATTCTACCTTGTGAGCTCCTGGCATTAAAGTGGTGAGCGAGCGATTTGGCCCCTGCATAACATAGTTTGCTCTGGAGCCCTCCCTTCCCGAGTGAAGACAAAAACGTGTGAGCCAGAGGCTAAAAAACTGTGAGCTAGCTCACACTCACTCAGCTGAGAGGGAACACTGCCCTAGAGGGTCACTTCCTACAGGCGCCATGCAGTGGCCAGGATCTCTCGGGCCGGGAAAGCGACCGAAATAATCAAGAACTGAGGACGGGGCTTCCACAGGGGCGATCCCTGCTGGCTAACTGAGGCTGCCCCCCCCCACAACAATTTACTGCCTTGCAGAAACCGGCGACTGGTCAGTGGAGAAAGGGCGCCCTCTGGTGGCCCGATCGGTGCTTCTCTTGCTCAGGCCGCTTAGTTACAAATCCGTGGGAAATGCAACCGGGCGCCACGTTGTGCCCTCCTTGCCCGGCCCCCCCGTGCCCTTTTGGCCGGCCCACGGGGACTCACACACCTCTCCTGGAATGCAGGTTGCTGCCAGCCGTCCTGGATGCTGAGAACACCCCTCCCCTCCTCCAACGTTTCCGGGCCCGAACCGGCTTTATTTTTGCCAGAACGAAGTTGGAGTCCACTTCTGACGGAGAGTGCCTTGCGCACGGAAGCTCATACCTCGAATAAACCCTTGCTGGACTCGAACCTTGGTCTGCTGCTTCAGACCAACACTGCTGCTACCCCACCCAAATTTATTTTTGCCAGGTGTTTCTAGAATCCCGACTGGGAACTGCTAGGCAAAGTTGGCCTCAGCCCTCCCTCTACCCCCCAGGGCTGCTGGAGTTGCCGGTGAGGAGCACCACGTTGTTAGAATGGATTAAGTCGGGTTAGAAGGGATACAAGGGAGTCCTTCTTCACCCAAAGAGTGAATAATAACACGTGGCATTTACTGCCACAGGACGGGGTGGCGGCTACAAGCATGGACAGCTTCAAGAGGGAATTGGATAAACATCTGGAGCAGAGGTCCATCAGTGGCTGTTAGCCACAAGGGATAGATAGGGATTCTGGGGCAAGGGATGCTCTGTCTTCTTGTTGCTTGGGGGGGCAAGAGTGGGAGGGGCTTCTAGTGCCCTGGCCCCACTGCTGGACCTCCTGAGGGCACCTGGTATTTTTGGCCACTGTGTGAGACAGAGCATTAGACTGGACGGGCCATTGGCCTGATCCAACATTGGCTTCTTATGTTCTTATAAGAGGGAATTGGATAAACATCTGGAGCAGAGGTCCATCAGTGGCTATTAGCCACAGGGGATAGATAGGGACTCTGGGGCCAGTGATGGTCTGTCTTCTTGGTGCTTGGGGGGGCAACAGTGGGAGGGCTTCTAGTGCCCTGGTCCCACTGCTGGACCTTCCGATGGCACCTGGTATTTCTGGCCACTGTGAGGCACAGAGTGTTGGACTGGAGGGGCCACTGGCCTGATCCAGCATTGGCTTCTTTTCTGTTCTAATGGGGGAGAGATCCCAATGGGGGAGAGATGCCACAGAAGCCCTCTCAGTGGCCTGCCCATCTATCCCAGCTCAAGCCTGCCCAGTGGAAAGGGGGGGGGAGGGTTTTGCATTGCAAAATGTCCCAGTGCTGTTTGACTTGAGGGACAGCTCTCCAGGGCCACTGGCCTTCCAAGAGTCCCTAAAGGAGGGGCCGTGGCTCAGCAGTAGAGGATCCACTTGGCACACAGACGGTCCCAGGTTCAATTCCCGGCATCTCCAAGTAAAGGGATCTGGCAGGAGGTGACGTGACTGTTCTGTGCCTGAGAACTTGGAGAGCCTCCGCCAGTCTGAGTTGACAGGGCTGACTTTGATCAACGGATGGTGGGATTCAGTATAAAGCAGCCTGGAAGCTGTTGGTGCTGCTGGGTCTCCAGTTCTGGGGCAGGCTCAGTGTGCCAGCCAGGCCTCTAGGCTCTCCATTGTGGCAGGGGGACCATTGCTGCCCCTCACCCACCTTTGCATTGAGGCACCCCGGTCCTCTTGCAGGGAACCCTCCGAATTCCCATGGGGGGAGGTCCAGCCGGCAAAGCCCAGCGGGGCAGGGGCCAGTGTCCAGCTCTGCTCCCCGCCCCGGACCATTCCATATCTTTTGTGCCAAGACCGCCACCTTCTCCCTCACTCCCACGCAAGAACCCAGAGAGGCTCCTTCCAGCCACGGCCTTCGGAGACGTTCTTCCTTTCAAGGTGCTGGTTTTGACCTTTCAAGCCCTATATGGTCGGGGGCCCGCCTATCTGAGGGACTGCTTTCCCCCATATATTCCCCAGAGAGCACTGAGGTCAGGGTCGCAAAACCGCCTGACTCTCCCTGGTTCGAAAGATGCCAGATTGGCCACTGCTAGAGCCAGGGCCTTTTCAGTGGTGGCTCCACTCTGGTGGTGGCATCTACAAGCACGGATGGCTTCAAGAGGGAATTAGATCAACATATGGAGCAGAAGTCCATCAGTGGCTATTAGCCACAGGGTATAGATAGGGACTGTCAGTCTGGGGCAGGTGATGCACTCTATTCTTGGTGCTGGGGGGGCAGCAGTGGGAGGGCTTCTGGTGTCCTGGCCCCGCTGCTGGACCTCCTGATGGCACCTGGTATATTTTGGCCGCTGTGTGACCCAGAGTGTTGGACTAGATGGGCCACTGGCCTGATTCAACATTGGCTTCTCTCCTGTCCTTATGGAATGAGCTCCCGGAAGACATCAGGGCCCTGTGGGACCTCTCACAGTTCCACAGGGCCTGTAAAACGGAGCTCTCCCACTAGGCTTTCCATTAGGAGCTGCCGTTGTTAAATGAGTCATTGGAACGGAACATGCTACAGCCTTTCTGACACAATGCTGGGTACTGCCTTCGGATCACTTTATCGGTTGCAACGCTGGATAGTGCCGTCTTTTGTCGGATTATGTCACAGGAACCGCCGTCTGTATGCACTAGCACTTTATGTAATTGTTGTTTATGTGACTTTTATTGCCATTTCACTGTTTAATTATATTTTAATCTGTTTGGAAGCCACCTTGAGAAAGTTTCCCTGGCAAGGCGGGTATAAATTGAAAGTAATAAATAAATAATCAGGCAACCCCGAGGAGGAGGAGGAGGAGCTGGGCACAACTGCCACCCGACTCTTAGGGTGACTCACAAAGGGAAGGCGAGAGGGTGAAGGGCCGCCTTGTCCCCTCTGGGGTGGGGCAGCTGCCAAGGAGAAACAAACACCCACTTCCTGAAGACAGGAGAGCCTGTGGCAAAGGGTGGGCGGGTGGGCATGCGTGCCCACGTCTGTGCATACCCTGCCCCTTGGCGGCCGCCCTCCTCTTGGTTACCTGCGCCCTACCCGGGCAGCGCTGGAATGCTTTCGGTCCAGAGGGCAACACAGCTGCTCCTTCGAAAGAGGGCTGGGTGAGCACACCTGGCTGGAGTGTTTTTGGAAAGCCCATCAAGAACTCTTCAGCTCTGGCTTTGGCCCAGAGTTTTAAACTTGGAAAGCATTGAAATGTAACAAGGACAATATGTTGTTGGAGGCTTTCACAGCCGGGGTTCATTAGCTGCTGTAGATCTTCCGGGTTGTCTAGCCGTGGTCTTGGCATTGTGGGACCTGACGTTTCGCCAGCAGCTGTGACTGGCATCCTCAGAGGTATAAACACAGAAAGATGGAGGACTCTCTCTGTGTCCTGGTGAGAAGAAGAGAAATGGCAGGGAACACTCGCTAATGACAGCCTAGAGAGGTCTCTGGAAAGGCAGCAACCCCCGCCATACGCCACTCTTCTGGGTCACTTCCGGCACTGTTCTTGCACAGAAAGCAGGCACGCAAATACCACTGGTTATTGTCCGCACCCCTGCCTCCTCCCTCTGGGGGCTCTGCCACCACCCACCCACCAGCCAAGGCTTGCCTGCCTCCCCCCCCACCGGAGCCAGCCTGCCCAGCGAGCCCCTTCTCTGGAGGAGGAGAGGGAGGGGAGAGGGGTGACTCACAGCCAACGCTCCCTCTAACTTGCGGAGTCTTGTGAGCAAAATTTCTACTTCACGAGCTACTGGCATTAAAGTTGTGAGTGAGCGATTGGGCTACAGTATAAACTACCCTGGAGCCATCCCTTCCTGAGCTAAGACACAAACGAGTGAGCCAGAGGCTAAGAAATTGTGAGCTAGCTCACACTCACTCAGCTTAGAGAGAACACTGCTCACAGCTCTCCCCCCCACCCCCGCAGGGTTCAGGGTGTGGGTGCGAGAGAGGCGTGAGGGGGTCCGCTACCCTTCCTTGCTCCCCCCGGCCACACAAAGCACTCCAAAGGCAGGTCACGGATGCCACGTATTTATTGTTGGTTGCAGCAATGACATCCCACGGCTGGTGGGCGATATCTGAGCAGAAGGACCCCCCCCCTTGAGAGGGGTCAGGCAACCGTTTCTAATGCTAGCGGAGGGGAGGGGGCAATCCCACAGTATTGCCAGCTCCTGGGCAACCACACACCCTTGCCCAGGCACAGCTGCGACAACGTTAACCGGATCAAAATGCCCCCCCCTTCACCGAGACAGGAACCGTAAGGACGGGGAGGAAGGCTCGGAGGCCCCTTCCCCCACCAAACAACGGGAGAGAGCGGGTGGGGGGGGAGCTTCTTTTGCGACCACCCTACAGATCCCCTTTGGGGGAGGAGGCCTCGAGAGCGGGGTGGGCCCCAGGACGGCAGCAGTCCTCCACAGCAAAGCATGCCCCCCCCCGAGGGCGGGACACCCAGAGAAGCTTCCCCCTGCCTGCCTGCCCGCCCACCCAGCACGGGGAGGGGACGGTTCCTCTGAGGCTCACCGCCCTCCCTTGTGCCCTGTGGGATCCGGATCTCTATGCGGCACATATTGACGAAGCGAGCTCCCAAGACGAGCCACAAGCTCCGGAGCAGCCCAAGTGTGTGGGAGTTGGGGGTCTGCTCCCCGCAACCTCTATCGCTGCTCACGCGTGCCCCCTCCCCCGGCTTTCCCGCAGCCAGCTAGGAGCGGCTGTCCCTTCTCACCCCCCTGCGGAAGTCTGGGACCAGCCCAAAGATGGCCACATCTGTCCCGCTTATCTGGAGAAGCCCGGCAAGGGGAGGGGGAGGGGAGAGGGACATCTGGAGGGGGAGATGAGCAGAAGGGTGCTCAGAGCAGGACAGCAAAGGGTGGGCCGTGCAGCAGGAGGGCAGGGAGGGGCAGGAGGTCAGGGAGGGGCAGGAGGTGGGGCGGGGGCACTTTGCCTTTCCTCCGTTCCCTCCCCCTTCCCTTGTGCAGAAGTCTCTTGGTCCCTCTTCTTCCAATAGTCCCCGCATGGCTCTTCCACCAGATCCCAAGCCGGGGCACCGGTGCTGGCCAGCAGCCTTGATTTCTGTGGCCCACTGGCAGAAGCCCCAGGTTAGGCTGCCCCGGACATCCCCCTCCACCCCAGCATCCCCAGGGAGCCCTCCCTCCCACACACACACACACACAAAGAGAAACTGAGTCGCAGAACAAGGGCTGGCCGGCCAGCCGGGCTGCCTTTGAGGCATTTGGTCCGTGCGGAAGTCCCTCGAGGTCCACAGGGCAGTTGATTCCGCCAGCCGGCCAACCCCGGGGAGGAGGCCCTGCTGGGGAAGGGAGGGGTCACTCACACCGCGCCTTCTGCTGGAAGTAGGCCTCAAAGCGGCACTGCGCATATTCCTGGGGCAGAGACGGAGAGACCAGTCAGGCAGCGGGAGGGACATGCGCCCACATACACACAGAGAGACAGAGACACAGAGAGAGAGACAGAGAGAGAGAGAGAGAGAGAGAGAGAGAGAAGGGATTGGATTTATGCCCCGCCCTCCACTACCCGAAGGAGTCTCAGAGTGGCTTACAAACGCCTTTCCCTTCCCCTCCCCACGACAGACACCCCCTGTGAGGTAGGCAGGGCTGAGAGAGCTCTGACAGAAACTGCTCTTTTTCAAGGACAGTTCTGAGAGAACTTGTGACTGACCCAAGGTCACACCAGCAGCTGCAAGCGGAGGAGTGGGGAATCAAACCCGGTTCTCCCAGATTAGAGTCCGCGCCCTTAACCACGACACACCAAACTGGCACCTGCATCCCCCCAAGTGTGTTCCGTCTTCCCCTGGTTCCAGGTGCCTCCTTCTGCCCCACAGTCATCAGGCAGAGATGCGGGAGTTTGGTTGTCTTCCCAGAACCAGGCAGTCGTGCAAGAACAAGAAGTTATCTCGGATGGGTAAGCAGTTCAGATTCAGCCCAAGTTGCAGGGACTGGCTTCTCAGCTTCTGCATGCCAGCGTGTGAGAGAGTGTGTGGGTGTAGGGGGGGGAGAACCTCGCCCGCGGCCCAGCCCAAGGAAGCAGACCGGCCTGCCTGCTGCCCTCGCCGACTCACCAGGTAGCCAAACTCAATGGTGGAGATCTTGGCTTGCAAGATGGACCACAGGCCCCAGAAGAAGTGGGAGGCCAGCGTGAACCTGGGAGAATTGGGGGGGGGGAAGCACCGTCAGTGTGTGTGCGCACATGGGTTTGGGGTTTTTTTTGAGAAATTCTTCCTGTGTTCTTTTGCCCTACTTCACCCTGCCCCCCGAGAAACCACGCCATTTCCTCTCCAAGGAGCAGGACAAGAAGAGTACCTCCTCTCTTCTCCCCAGAAGATGGAGAGCAAGAAACACCAAAGGTCCACCAGGATCCATCGCAGGGTCCAAAGTGATCTCCCTCCCCGCCCCCCTGCCCCAGAGCATCTCTGCTCTCCCCCCCCAGCCACTGACCGGCTGATCTCCAGCAGCATCTCCGCCTCGAGGCGCTCCTGTTCTTCCGGGGAGGCGGTCGCATTCTTCCCATTTGCCTCGGACAGGTAGCTCCGGATGAAGTGCAGCTGTGGGGAGGAGGAGGAGGAGATTGGATTTCTACCCCTTTGCCCTTCACTCGGAGTCTCAGAGCCGCTTACACTCTCCTTTCCCTTCCCCACCCCACCACAGACACCCTGTGAGGGAGGTGGGGCCGAGAAAGCTCTCTCGAGGACTGCTCCTGAGAGAACAGCTCTGAAAGAACTTGTGACTAACCCAAGGTCACCCAGCTGGCTGCATGCAGAGGAATGGGGAATCAAACCCGGTTCTCCAGATCAGAGCCGCCCAAGAGGTCTGGCTGCAGCAGGCCCTGGCTCTCCCTTCTCTCTGGGGCCATAAACAGATGTTCAGTCCTTCAGGGGGCTTTGAGGGGTTCACTGCGAGTGCCTTTCCGGCCTCCACTGCTTCCCTCCTTCTTGATATTTCACTGCACCGGGAAAGCCCTCGGGCAGCAGACGGCACTTTATCAAGTCGCAGGGGACCACTGTCATAGCCTCGCTCCCCACAGAGAGAGAGGCCGCTTGGAGACGAGCAGGGGCAGGGCGGTGACTGGGCCTAGAAGCCGGTCGTGAGAACCCTGCGGGATCAGACCACCGAGGGTCCGTCTAGCCTGGCATCCCACCTCGCACAGGGGCCAGCCACTTCCTCCCGGGCCGGACCCTCGGCCTCCCAAGGTCATTATGAGCTTTTCGGACTCACAGGGGCTCTCCAGAGCCTTTCACCCCAGTTGCTACCTGAGCCCTTTGGACGGCGCTGTGGGGGACCCAGATGGCTCCTTTGAAGCAGCCGCTTCCACCCCTCCTTCGAGGAGGCCTCCCCCTCCAGACCCACGCCTCGAGCCCACCCTGGCCACCCACTTCGCCAGGCCTCACCGGCAGAAGGTCATCCAAACGGCTGAGCCCTGACCGCATCTTGCCTCAGTGGAGACTGATTTTATGACCGTTTTACACTGGTACTTTTCTACATTTTGGAAACTGCTTTGTAAATGTAGAGAATCAAACAAGCAAATCCTGACTCGTTGTTTTTGACGAGCCCAGGCGGGATTACCTGTTGGGGGCGGCTGGGGTAGTTCTCCCAGCTGGCTTTGTAGAAAGGCCACTGGTCGTGCAAGTAGTTGTACACCCACTCGCAGAAGTGATTGGCGATGTCAAAACCCCTGGGGGGAGAGGAAGAGAAAACCTCCGTTTCTGGGCTCAGCGGCCAGAGCTGCTCCCGGGGACCCGGGCTCCCACGAGGCTGTGCCCGCCGGCGGGGACGGAGGTGGGCTCAGGGTAGCTTATGAATATATCATAAAAATACAATTAAAACCTGTCATAACATATAAACAAATAACATAAAATACCAATCATTTAAAATACAACTAAAACACCGGAACAACTACCAAATGAACAGGAACAAAGGTTAGTTGCTGTGGGTTTTCCGGGTTGTGTGGCCGTGGTCTTGGCATTGTAGGACCCTGACGTTTCGCCAGCAGCTGCAACTGGCATCCTCAGAGGTATAACACAGAAAGATGGAGCGCTCTCTGTGTGTCAAGGTGAGAAGAAGAGAAATGGTAGGCAGCAGGGCCGGCTCGCTCAGTAGGCATTTGCCTAGAGCGCACCAGCCCTTAGGGGCACCAAAAGCCCCCCGCCCCACCAAAAAACCCTGCCCCTTCCCTGGCTTGCAGCTCGCCCTCCCTCCCCTCTCCCCCTTCGGGGGGGGAGAGGAGGCAGGGGCTGCATGGCGGATTTACAGGCCCCACCGGGAGGTTGGCACCTGCGCCCCGCCTAGGGTACAGAAACACCTCCTACTGGCCCTGGAGGCAGGTAATTTATATCTATGGCTATGCTCCTGGCCTGGCCCATGAAAAGAAGTATCAGGTAGTCTGGCCCAAAGAGGGGCTCAATAAAAGAAGAAGAGGAGAGAAGAGATTGGATTGGATTGGATTCACACCCTGCCCTTCACTACCCAAGGAAGCCTCAGAGCAGCTTATAAACACCTTTCCCTCCCCCTCCCCACAACAGACACCCTGTGAGGTAGGTGGGGCTGAGAGAGCTCTCTTGAGGACTGCCCTTGAGAGAACAGCTCTGACAGAACTATGGCTTGCCCAAGGTCATCCAGCAGCTGCGAGTGGAGGAGTGGGGAATCAAACCTGGTTATCCCAGATTAGAGTCCGCACACTTAACCACTACACGAAACAGGATCCCATCATCCTGGCCAAGTAAACTACCAACACCTGTGCTAGATAGACGGCGTATCTTTTTTTTTTTTTTTTTTTTTGGGGGGGGGGGATAAAACCTTGGCTCTTGTAATGACCAGCAGCCATACAGCAGAAACAAACATTTTAACAGGGGGAAAAGCTAACAGGGCTCATCTCTCGGGCACGGCTTTTCCGTCTATTGGAAAAACGGAGGTGGGGGCAGACAACCTGCTTCCTGGCCCCCACCAGAGCCCAGAAGGCTGGGGGAGCCAGGCGGGGCAGGGGGTCCGACGAGGCAGCCGCCCCTCCCTCTCCCGTGTGGCTCACCTGTAGTTGTAGCTGCTGTACTCAAAGTCAATCAGCATGAGGCGGTCGGAGGAGAGGTTCTCGCGCCCGGCTAGGAGCAGAATGTTCCCTGGGGAGGCAGTCAAAGGTGGCCGGTGAGGGCCGCTGCGGGCAGTCCCCGCGCTCGCTCTGGAGGCAGAAAGGGGGAACCGGACCCTGCCCCTCTCTGCTTGGAGGAGTCCTCCCTCTGTGCAGAAACGGGGAACGGGACCCTGTCCCTCTTCCCCAAAGGAGCTGGGAAAAGACCCCTTTCCTCTTCCCAGGTAGTTCCGGAGCACTTCCCCAGGGAGGCTCCCGGGGGGGGGGCTGTGTGTGTGACCTGCCTGCCCCCCTCCCTCCTCACCTTCTTGTACATCGTTGTGGCAGAAAACCACCGGGGACGGCGTGGCCTCCAGGAGAGCCCTGCAGGAGTTGCAAGAGAC
Source organism: Gekko gecko (assembly GCA_029375565.1). Taxonomy (NCBI): domain Eukaryota; kingdom Metazoa; phylum Chordata; class Lepidosauria; order Squamata; family Gekkonidae; genus Gekko; species Gekko gecko. The sequence goes on from JAPDNY010000005.1 coordinate 2,598,841, forward strand.
AGAGAGCGTTGGGAAAGGGGCCAGACTTCCTCCGCATTCCTTCCCCGCCGGGCGTTAAAGGGGCACACAGACCGGAAGGTGGGGGGGGGAAACAGAACTACCACCACCGAGTCAGGCACACAGCAGGTGAACTAACTTAGAGTGGGGTATGTTTAGACTGGGAAAGAGAAGACTTAGAGGGGACAGGATTGCAGTCTTCAGGTATTTGATTAATACATGGAATTCACTGGCACAGGAGGTGGTGGCAGCTACAAGCATGGACAGTTTCAAGAGGGAATGAGATAAACATATGGAGCAGAAGTCCATCAGTGGCTATTAGCCACAGGGTATAGATGGGAACTCCCAGTCTGGGGCAGGTGATGCACTCTATTCTTGGTGCTGGAGGGGGCAGCAGTGGGAGGGCTTCTAGTGTCCTGGCCCCACTGCTGGACCTCCTGATGGCACCTGGTATATTTTGGCTGCTGTGTGACAGAGTGTTGGACTAGATGGGCCATTGGCCTGATTCAACATTGGCTTCTCTTATGTTCTTATGTTCTTATGAATGGCTGTCATGTAAAAGATGGAGCAGATCTATTCTCTCTTACTCCGGATTGCAAGACTAGATCTAGTGGGTGGAAATTACAAGGGGGTCCATGCCGGGTAGATATCAGGAGAAACTTCCCAACTGTAAGAAGGGTGGTTGAGCAGTGGAGCAGACTGCCTCGGGAGGTGGCGGATGCTCCTTCGCTGGACATTTACAAGTGGAGGCTGGACAACCATCTTTTGGGTATGTTGTAGGGCTCTCTTTCGGCTCTGCTCCTGCAGGGGGTTGGACTAGATGACCTGCAAGGTCCCTTCCAACTCTAACATCCTATGATTCTATGATTCTAGAGCCCACTATCCCATGTTGCTGCCTTTTTTAAAAAAAACAGGCAAAATGTGTGAAGAACACATTGGCCACAATCGCCAGTGGCCAGCCCCCCACGGAGAGGCCCTCAGGCCTACAGAGGGCGGAGGGTGCAGGCGCCACCGTCACACCTCGCTTAGGAATTTCCCCGACATCGACCCTGGCAGCCACTCTCAGTCACAAACACACGAAGCCGCCGTCTGCTCCATCAGACCCTGAGTCCGTGGAGGTCGGTGCTGCCTGCTTGCGCTGGCCTCTGCCTTTGCAGGGTCTCCGGCGGAGGCCTTTCGCATCACCTGCCACCTGATCCCTTTGACTGAACCTATCCGGGATCGAACCAGGGACCTTCTGCATGCCCGGCAGAAGCTCTGCCACTAAGCCAGGGCCCCTCCCAGGAGGGAAAACCAAGAGCTTGGACCCAATCCAGCACAGCAGTTTCCAAAGCAACTGGACTGACCTTCCCCGAGAGGTGACTGCTGACAGGTGCCGCCCCAGGAAAACCCAAAGGAAGACTCAGGCAATGTTCCCTCTAAGCTATGGAGTCTTTTGAGCAAAAATTCTACTTTGTGAGCTACTGGCATTAAAGTTGTGAGCAAGTGATCTGGCTACTGCATAAATTAGTTTGCTCTGCAGCCATCCTTTCTGAGCTAAGACAAAAATCTGTGAGCTGGAGGCTAAGAAACAGTGAGCTAGCTCACACAAACTCATTGGACTCAGGTGGACCCCCCCCCCCGCAGGTGTCTGCTCACCTGAGGCTGCGCATCTCGGCCTCCAGGTTATACGCCTTGAGATTGTTGAGCTTCCGCAGCTGAGCTTCCTGGGGGAAGGTGAGATCGGAGATCTGCTTCAAGTACCTGGGAGCAAAGAAGAAGAAAAACAGACTGGATTTATACCCTACCCTTCAGTACCTGAAGGAGCGGCTGACAATATCCTTTCCCTTCCCCTCCCCACAGACAGATACCCTGTGAGGTGGGTGGGGCTGAGAGAGCTCTTTCGAGGACTGCCCTTGAGAGAACAGCCCTGAGAGAACTTGTGACTGACCCAAAGTCACACCAGCAGCTGCATGCAGAGGAGTGGGGAATCAAACCCGGCTCTCCCAGATTAGAGTCCGCGCACTTAACCACAACACCAACCTGGGGGTCACTTGCTAACTCTCCACTGCCCCAGCACCCCATCTCAGATTGGCAGGAGGACAAACCGCCCCCTCCCACCTACCTCCCCCTCTGCACCCATGCCTACACCTTCGGAGGATTTGAGCCCTGCTTAGTCTCTGCCCTACAGGACTGCATTCTCTGGGTCTTCGGCAAGGACAGAACAATCCTAAAGGCTTCCATGGTAGGATTGCAACAGGACATATAGGGAGACAGAATACACAAATGGGCCTATCTATGCTACTTGGGGCCTTGGAGGTCAAACCCAGCCCTTGAACGGTAGTCAGGCGGCCCCTGCGGACACGGCACACCAGTGCCCTGCGTTGTCACTGCCTCACACAAGCCCAAGGGGCAGGTGGTTTTGGCCGCTGTGTGACAAGAGTGTTGGACTAGATGGGCCATTGGCCTGATTCAACATTAGCTTCTCTTATGTTCTTATGTTATGTTCACTGCCAGAAAAGATGTGCTGCGATGCCCACATCACCCACAGAAGCTCAGCGGCTGGCACGCAGCCGAAGGGCGAGAGCAAAAGGGCGAGGCTCTTTGCCTGTGGCTCTTGGCCTAGGGGCTCTGTAAGAAGCCCAGGAAGAGCCAGGAAGCCAGGACCTTGGCTCCTTGGTAAGGTAAGGTAAGTAGACTCCTACAACAGGAGCCATATAAATACAAAGGGTTTTAAAAGGGGGGTTATAGAAAAGTATTTGTTTAAAAACAATTATGAAGCCAGAATGCCAGCAGGGGGTTGGGGGCTATCCAGTGTTTTGCATGGAGTGTCACATGTATGACTATCTGCCCACTGGTCAGAAGTCTTGGGTGTGTGCTCGGTGCAAGGAGCTCCTGGTTCTCAGGGAGCGAGTTTGCTCCCTTGAGGCCAAGGTGGCTGACCTGGAGAAGCAGGGACAGTCAGTTAGGTGCACGGGGAAGACTCTCGGGGACTTGTTAGATATGTCCCACTCTGGATCTGGCAGCCCGGCTGCTGCCAGGGAGCATGAGGGTCAAGGGGAAAAGGGGCACCATGCTGAGGATAAGGGGAATGTGCCCTCAGAAGGGACCTCTTCTTCAGCTGGTGAACGGGTATCCTTTCGTACCAAGGAACCGTCCCTGGGAAGGGTGGGAGGGGGGCTCTTGGTAGTTGGTGATTCGATCCTTAGGCAGGTAGACAGCTGGGTGGCGAACCCGCGTACTGACCGTATGGTGACTTGCCTGCCTGGTGCGAAGGTAGCGGACATTACGCGTGTTTTAGATAGGCTGGTAGATAGTGCTGGGGAGGAGCCAGTGGTCGTGGTGCACGTCGGCACCAACGATGTGGGGAAATGCAGTCGTGAGGTCCTGGAGGAGAAATTTAGGCTGCTGGGCAGGAAACTCAAGGCCAGGACCTCCAAGGTAGCCTTCTCGGAAGTGCTACCTGTTCCACGCGCAGGGCCGGAGAGACAGGCACAGATCAGGAGTCTCAATGCGTGGATGAGACGGTGGTGTAGGGGGAAGGGTTCAAGTTTGTTAGGCACTGGGATGCTTTTTGGGACAAGAGGGAGCTGTACAAAGGGACGGTCTCCACTTGTCCCGAGAAGGAACCAGGCTGCTGGCGCTCAAAATCAAAAAGGTGGCAGAGCAGTTTTTAAACTGAATAATGGGGGAAAGCCGACAGGAGATGAAAAGTCTCTGGTTCGGGATGGCTCATCTCAAAGAGATGAAGGGGTAGCTATTACTTTTGTACAAGGAAATGGATTACAATTGTCCACTGAGACTGTGGCTAATGATAGGAACTGCCTGGCAAGGTCTCGAGGCAGCAAGAGGAAGGCTGTGGGCTTAACAAACGTGGGAAACTATAAGTGTTTATACACAAATGCTAGAAGTCTCCGAGGTAAAATCGGGGAGTTGGAATGCTTGGTGTTGGGGGGGAAATAGACATTGTGGGTATTTCAGAAACTTGGTGGGATGAGGAAAATCAGTGGGATACGGTGATTCCTGGTTATAAATTATATCGGAAGGATAGGGGGAAAGGGTTGGAGGTGGGGTGGCTCTGTATGTCAGAGAGGGTATACCATCCAGTAAGATTGAGAGGGTAAGAGAATTGGATTCCCTTCTGGAAATGCTATGGGTTGAAATAGTGGGTCCAAAAGGAGGCTTAACAGTGGGAGTTTGTTATCGCCCACCAGATCAAAAGATAGAGGAGGATTATAAAATGATGAATGAATTAAAGATAGCGGCTAGACGAAATAACTGTGTTGTAATAGGCGACTTTAACTACCCACACATTGATTGGGTCAATATGAGTTCTAGTCGGGAAAAAGAGATTGCGTTCTTAGACACTCTCAATGACTGTGCTGTGGAACAGATGGTCACAGATCCTACCAGGGGAGAGGCGATCCTGGATTTGGTCCTAAGTAACACCCAAGACCTGGTGAGAGATGTAAAAGTGATTGCACCACTTGGAAACAGTGACCATAATGTCATTGAGTTTAACATTTGTACAGATAGGGAGTTGCCCAAAAAGACTGACGCAACCACTTTTAACTTTAAAAGGGGTAACTTCTCTGGTATGAGGGGACATGTGAGGAAGAAATTGAAAGGAAGAGTGGAGAAGGTCAAAACCATTGGGGAAGCTTGGAGACTATTTAAAAAGACAATCCTAGAAGCTCAGAAAAAATATATACCGCAGGTTAGGAAAGGTACAAATAGGTATAGAAAAAAGCCTGCATGGTTAACAAATAAAGTAATGGAAGCTGTAAAAGGTAAGAAGGATTCCTTTAAGCGGTGGAAAGCTAGTCTTAGTGAGGTTGATAAAAGGGAACACAGACTATGGCAAATAAAATGCAAGTCTGTGATCAGGCAAGCAAAAAGGGAATATGAGGAGCATATCGCAAAAAACATAAAGACCAACAATAAAACTTTCTTCAAATACATTAGAAGTAGGAAGCCAGCCAGGGAGGCAGTGGGGCCCTTGGATGACCAAGGGGTAAAAGGAGTAGTGAAGGATGATAGGGAAATGGCTGAGAAGCTGAATGCATTTTTTGCCTCTGTCTTCACTGTGGAAGAGGAGAAGTGTTTGCCCACTCCAGAAGCACTGATTTCGGGAGGGGGTTTGAAAGACCTGAATCAGATTGCGGTGACAAGAGAGGAAGTCCTCCGACTGATGGACAATTTAAAAACTAATAAATCACCAGGCCCGGATGGCATTCATCCGAGAGTTCTGAAAGAACTCAAATGTGAACTTGTGGATCTCCTGACAAAAATATGTAATCTTTCTTTAAAATCTGCCTCCATTCCTGATGACTGGAAGGTAGCTAATGTCACTCCCATCTTTAAAAAGGGCTCCAGGGGAGATCCAGGAAATTACAGGCCAGTCAGTCTGACATCGATACCGGGTAAGTTGGTGGAAACTGTTATTAAGGAAAGAATTAGTAGGCACATTGATGAACAAAAACTATTGAGGCAGACTCAGCATGGGTTCTGTAAGGGAAGATCTTGTCTCACTAACCTGTTAGTGTTTTTTGAGGGAGTGAACAAACATGTGGACAAGGGGGACCCAATAGATATTATTTACCTTGACTTCCGGAAAGCTTTTGATACAGTTCCTCATCAAAGGCTCCTAAGTAAGCTCAATAGTCATGGGATAAAAGGACAAGTCCTCTTGTGGATCAAAAACTGGCTTATAAATAGGAAACAGAGAGTGAGTATAAATGGGAAACTTTCTCAGTGGAGGGTGGTAAGCAGTGGGGTACCACAGGGATCAGTACTCGGTCCCATGCTTTTTAACTTGTTTATTAACGATTTGGAATTGGGAGTAAGCAGTGATGTGGCTAAATTTGCAGATGACACGAAGTTGTTCAGGGTGGTGAAAACCAGGGAGGATTGTGAGGCACTCCAAAGGGATCTGTTGAGGATGGGTGAGTGGGCGTCAACGTGGCAAATGGGGTTCAATGTGGCCAAGTGCAAAGTGATGCACATTGGAGCCAAAAATCCTAAATATAAATACACGTTGATGGGGTCTGATCTGGCAGAGACTGACCAAGAGAGAGATCTTGGAGTCGTAGTGGATAACTCGCTGAAAATGTCTACACAATGTGTAGCTGCAATAAAGAAGGCCAACGCTATGCTGGGGATTATTAGGAAAGGAATTGATAACAAATCAGCCAGTATCATCATGCCCCTGTATAAATCATTGGTGCGACCTCATTTGGAATACTGTGTACAGTTCTGGTCACCACATCTCAAAAAGGATATTATAGCATTGGAAAAAGTGCAGAGAAGGGCAACTAGAATGATAAAAGGGTTGGAACACCTTCCCTATGAAGAAAGGTTAAAATGCTTGGGGCTCTTTAGCTTGGAGAAACGACGGCTGAGGGGTGACATGATCGAGGTTTATAAGATTATGAATGGGATTGAGCAGGTTGAGAAAGAAGTACTTTTCTCCCTTTCTCACAATACAAGAACTCGTGGGCACTCTATGAAATTGCTGAGCAGTCGGGTTAGAACAGATAAAAGGAAATACTTCTTCACCCAAAGAGTGATTAACATATGGAATTCACTGCCACAGGAGGTCGTGGCAGCTGCAAGCATGGACAGTTTCAAGAGGAAATTAGATAAACATATGGAGCAGAAGTCCACCAGTGGCTATTAGCCACAGGGTATAGAATGAGAACTCTCAGTCTGGGGCAGGTGATGCACTCTATTCTTGGTGCTGGAGGGGGCAGCAGTGGGAGGGCTTCTGGTGCCCTGGCCCCACTGCTGGACCTCCTGATGGCACCTGGTATATTTTGGCCGCTGTGTGACAGAGTGTTGGACTAGATGGGCCATTGGCCTGATTCAACATTGGCTTCTCTTATGTTCTTATGTTCTTATGTTCTTAAGGGCAGCACCATGCACGACCTACGCCAGCAGTCAAGCCAGGAACTCCCCAAAGGCATCAGTTATATTACCTCTCCATGGTCCCAAACATCCACTTCGGCTCCTTGTTGAAGGGCATGACCATAGCGTGGAAACGGGCCATCTTCGTGGCAATCTCCCCGGATATGCTGGGGTCCGACAAGTCCTCGGTGAGTAGGCGGCGGCTCTGGGTTGGGGAGAAAGGTCACGTGGCTGTGTGAGGCAGGGGGTGGGGCACAGTCAACAAGAGCTGTTGCCTCTAAGGGGGCCAACGGCTGCGGGCCCACACCGCCAGCACAAGCCCAAGCAGCAGGTGGCTTGCACATGGGAGGAGCATCTCACGTCAAGCAAAACATTTATAAGATGTTCTACAGATGGCACTGGACACCTGACAGTGTAGCAAAATGTTATAACAAATCATCAGATGTTTGCTGGAGGTGTAAAAATGAGGTGGGAACCTATATACATATGTGGTGGAAGTGTGGGAAAAATTAGAAGTTTTTGGAAAATGATTAAGAAAATAATTGAAGAAGCTATCAAAGTGAAGCTACAACTAAAACCAGAAATATTCTTACTTAATATCTTACCGGGAGGAATTAAAAAAGAAGATCAAAGAATTATTCTGTATATAATCACAACAGCAAGAATAGCAGTAGCCAGATGTTGGAAAAAAGAGTATATCCTCAATATAGAAGAAATATTAGAGAAGATATTGGAAATAGCTGAAGCAGATAAATTAAACTTAATACTCTCAGGGAGAGATGATTTAGAGCAGGGGTCCTCAAACTTTTTAAACAGGGGGCCAGTTCACTGTCCCTCAGACCATTGGAGGGCCAGACTATAGTAAAAACAAAAACTATGAACAAATTCCTAGGCACACTGCATATATTTTATTTTGAAGTGAAGAAACAAAACGGGAACAAATACAATATTTAAAATGAAGTAAAGTTAAATCAACAAACTTACCAGTATTTCTCTTTCTCTTTTTCTCACCGCCTGAAGCTAGATTGCGGCCAGACAACAATTCCCATGATCCAGCGCTTCAGCCGACCAGCCAATCGGCGGTGGCCGCCCCCCCCTCTCCCACCAATGACCTTCCTTCTCATGTAAAAAAAATGACAGACAAGCAGCGGTGGCATAAACACCCGGCGGGCCGTATAAATGTCCTTGGCGGGCCGCATGTGGCCCGCGGGCCGTAGTTTGAGGACCCCTGATTTAGAGCATGCAAATAGATGGAAAAAAGTATATGAATGGATTGAAAGGAAAAGCTGAAAGTCCACCCATAACCACTCCAACCATATTTAGACTTGTTACCAGAAATATATTTTAACAAATGTATACTATTGTAGAATTGTTTACACTATGTATTTTTTTCTTTTTTGTGTATATATTTGAAAAATTTATAAATAAAAATCATAAAAAAGCAACACAACACGAAGACCCTGTCATGTGAGAGAAGGGGGTTCTTGGGCCAAGCAAGGGAACAAAGGCCCGTGTGGTGGACCTGGGGCGGGGGGCAATCCATCTACGGAGACCTGGGTTCTAATCTCCACACAGCCACGTAGCTAACTGGGGAATCTTGAGCTAGCCACCCTCTTTCAACTGGATCGTGAGAAAAAGGTTGACCTGGGTTGTGGGAGGAGGGGAGAAAGGAGTTCTCTGGTGATGGAGGAGGGGCTCCCAAAACCTCTTGAAAGGGGCGTCACAAAGGCCAGTGAGGTTGCTTCTGGGTCAGGCGGCCCCACACAAGGAGGGACGGAAGGCGGAACCCAACAAGAGTCATCCCACGGATGCCCACGGGCATGTACCCTGCTGCAGCCCTGCCTGGAGTACTGGCAGGTTTGCCAGTCAGAGGTGCCCAGCACTGCTAGTAGCAAGAATCACATTTCCCCCTGCAGTTAAGAATGTAAGAGAAGCCCTGAGGATCATAACCAAGCATATCCAGCCTTCCTGCCACAGTTCTGGCCTCACAACAACCCTGGAAGGTAGGTTCAGCTGAGGGACAGAGAGGCTGCCCGGCCCAGTGGTACTCGAGGCCTCCCATGTCCAAGTAGGGGTCTGGTCCCAGGCTTCCTCTGCCCAGCCCAAAACATAGGGTCGGTCACCATCCACTGAGCCATACAGCGGCCTTCACACTTATGATACTTTGCCATGGCCAGGCAGCACTACAGTGTGTGTGTGGGGGGACCCGAGGGGCACCCACTGCCTCCCCGCTCCACCCCTGGCGCTTGACTGCAGGGGGATGCGACACACTGGCCAGTAGGAAGGGCTGCAGCTAGCCCTGTTTGCTCCCATGCAGGGCTTGGTAGCGTGCATTCAAACACCTGGGTACCAATAGGTGTACGTGCAGAGAAGAGAAGGAGAAACAGAAACCGTCACCGCTCTACCGGGATATACTCCTCCAGCCGCCCCTGTGGGAAGATGCCATAGAGACGCGGCCCCAGGGACCGCTCCGCCAGGATGGCAAACATGACGCTCTCGAGAACCAGCGAGTCAACACCCTGGAAGGGAGAGAGAAAGGACAGGGTGAGAGCCAGCCCTCCCCTTGTGCCGTTCAGACACCCCCTCCCCAAAAAGAAGGCCACGAGACAGGCCTGGTCAGATCCAGCTATCAGGAACAGCATGAAGGCACCTGCCAGTCCCCACCAGAAGAACCGAGACCAGCAGGTGTATGAGGCTGGGGGAAGGGACGGGATTGCTCTCTGGAAGTATTTGGAAGGCTGCCAATTAAAGGAGAGAAGGGAGCAGTTCCTGTTGGCAGCAGAGGAGAGGACTGGCAGGAAGGGGTTTAAAGTACAGGTGGAAAGGTACCAGATCGATATTAGGAAAAAACGTTTTGACAGTCAGAGTTGTGCAACTAGATCAGGAGTGTCAAACATGCAACCCAGAGGCCAGATCAGGCGCTCGGAGGGCTGCAATCCGGCCCGCGAGGCCCCTGGCTGTTTCCTGCTTCCTTTCCCAGTTCTGCTGCTGCAGTAACTCAGAGCAAAAGGTGTCAGTTATCAGAGACTGTTAAGCAGACAAAATATTGCAAGAGAGCTAGTGTTTTAAGCATGCTTTATTTAAAGTTTTAAAAAATCTTTAATTGTGTCTATGTCCTTTATAAAGCTTATATCTCCGCTACCTGGCATTGCATTTTATGACACACACGACAAGATCTCATTTATGTCAGATCCAGCCCTTGTAACAAACGAGGTTGACACCCCCGATCTAGATGGTCTGTCTGGCTCCTTCCACTGTTGGGACTCTATGACGGGATATGTACGGGATGGACTCAAGAGATGAAGAAGTGATGAAGGGCAGAAAGTTCACACAGCCCAAGCTGGTGACCTCTCTAATCCCCAAACAAGCCTCCCATCCGCGTATTTCAGGGATATGGGGGGGGGGGAATCAGAGCTCGCATCAATAGAAACAGACTCAACAGCCGCAAGGGGAATTCCTCCCTGGCCCTACAAGGAACAGAGTCATCCACGAGCTGAGCAGGAAGCCGCCCCCATCCCCAGACTCCCCAGAGCAGGGCCAGAGAAGGGGGCGGCAGCCTCTCGGACGGAAGGCCCAGACCGGGCAACCTCCTGCCGCCTTCCCACACAGCCCTCCAGAAAGCCGTGGGGCAGCTAAGCCTTGCGGGGAAGGGGGGCAGCAGTGGCCTCACAAAGGCCTCACCTGGAGGATGGCCCCGTAGACGCGCAGCAGCACCTGCCGCGGCTCGTTCTCCGCCGTCGCGATGTGGTCCGGCAGGGTGCATTTGTACAGGAGGTTACTGAGCCCTCCGCTGCAGAGAAAGCAGAAAGGAGGGGTCAGGGGAGAACTAGACCGTGGGAGGACAAAGCCCTGAGGCAGAACACCAGCACCGCCAGGGGGGGGGAAGGCAAAGGAACAGGGTGGCCTGGACGGGGGAACCTGCACCCGCACTCATGCCCAGGGTGACCCAAGAGGGTGCAGACTTGGAGCTTCTCCTGTTTCTAATGGCCAGCCCACGTTTCTTCTTAGCCACGGTGAGAGGGACATAAAAGGAGCCGTCGAAAAATGACTCGGCTCAATCCGCAGGACCACTTGGGGCCCAGGGTCTGCTCCCAGCTCCTTGGCAGCCCCGGGCAGAGGGCCAACCCACATGGGTCTGCAGGTCACTCGGAGAGCTCTGCTCCGGGCTTCCCTCTGAAGGGGCTCCTGTCCTCTGCTGAAGCCACCAGTGGACCTGAACACAGGAAGCTGCCTTATGCTTCCGTCCATCAAGAGCAGTCTTGTCTGCTCAGACTGGCAGCGGCTCTCCAGGGTCTCAGGCAGAGGCCTTTCCCATCACCTCCTGCCTGGTCCTTTCAACTGGAGATGCCGGGGATGGAACCTGGGAACTTCCACGTGCCAAGCAGAGGCTCTGCTACCGAGCCACAGCCCCTCTTTACAGCTCTCCCCAGGGTCTCAGGCGGAGGTCTTTCCCATCACCTCCTGCCTGGTCCTTTTTGACTGGAGATGCTGCCGGGGATTGAACCTGGGCCCTTCCGCATGCCAAGCGGAGACTCTTCCACTGAGCCACAGCCCCTCCCTATGTCTTCCAGCATATCTGGTGACTGCAAATGACAGAAGCCACATGTGCCTTGCGTGAAGGACTAACGTCTATCTCTCTCTAATCTGCCACCCATCCACTTTAACAGGGTGGCTTTAAAGAGAGAGATAACCATGAGAGGTACCACAAGAGGCTCTGGGCTACTGGCCACCCCGGCTGAAGGCACCTTCCATGGTCAGAGGCAGTGCAGTCCTGAGTGCTAGGCGCTGGGCTGAGACGCTGAGGGGGACAGGCTGCTGCCGCCTTTGTTCTCAACTCACAGCTTGGCCACCCCTGGAAACGGAGCCTGGGACTAGACGGGCCTGCCTCAGCTAGCGAGTTCTTGAAATGCCACTTCTGCGAGGAGAATGCGAAGGGGAACCAGGCAGTGCCAGGAAAGCCAGTCCCTATGACCACCAGGACACAAAGAGACACCAACAAGGCCGTGGCAACTCCACTCTGGTGGAATGAGCTCCCGGAGGAGACCAGGTCCATACGGGACCTTTTGCAGTTCCACAGGGCCTGCAAGATGGAGCTCTTCCACCAGGCTTTTGGAGCTGCTGCCATCACTACTAACAACTGACAGCCTAAGACGAGAGAGCCCCGTTTCCCCTGGGACTTTAACTATAGCCTGAGCTAACTGCCTAAGACAACCCAAGAAGATCACGGAGCCAACTGAGAGATCAGAGAACTTAACAACAACAACCGCTGTGGAATCATCGTTACAGGACTTTATCCTGTTTTATGGTTCTGAATTGTTATCTGTATTAATTGATGCCGGTTAATTTTATATTACTGTAAATTTTATGCTGTTTTTATGTAAGCTGCCCTAAGCCGGGAGGGTGGGGTAGAAGAGAAGAAGAGGAGACTGGATTTGTAACCCGCCCTTCACTACCCGAAGGAGTCTCAGAGAGGCTTATAAACTCCTTTCCCTCCCTGTGAGGTAGGTGGGGCTGAGAGAGCTCTGACAGAAACTGCTCTTTTTCAAGAACAACTGTGCCACAACTATGGCTTGCCCACAGAAATCTAATAAATCAAATCAAATGGAAAGGGGTCCCCTCCTTTGTGGCACTCAGGGGCTGCTTGTGACACTCAGAGGATGAGGGAACCCACTCCCCCTACGACCCACTTCTTTAGCCCCACTGAACACCTGACACCCTGCCATGCAATGAGAGTCCAGGGTCTCTGCCCAGCCACGCAGGCACGATTGGCACATGAATGCTCAGCAAGGACGGCCCGAGAGAAAGGTTCGTGCAGCGGAAAAGCTCCCACAGCAAGCGGAAATGTGACGAACAGCCTCCACACATTGAGTCTACAAGGACAAGAAAGGCCCGGCTCCTTCACTGCTGGGGCTGCAAGGAAAGTGGGAATCGCTCTTGCAAGAACGGAGCAGGGCGAGAAATAGCTGCTCCTCGGCTGATTTTAAAGCTCTGTAAAGGAGAAAGGCAACTCTGCATTCCCCGTGTCTGTGGGCAAGGAGAGAAGGCTGCCCGAGCAAGACGGGGCCAGCGCACATGGAAGGACAAGCCTAGCACCTTAATTGGGCTCCGTCAAGTCGCTTTGCCTGCAGCCGTCACACTGCTCTCCTGAGGGAGAATCCACCTTTCTAAATCCTTCTTGATGTGGGAGAAAGTCCCCTGCATGTGGGAAGCCAGCACAGGAACACAGGCAGCCGACTGACTGACGCTGAATCAGACTGCTGGCCATCGAGGTCGGTATTGCCAACTCAGGCCGGTAGCGGCTCTCCAAGTTCTCAGGCACAGAGGTCTCTCCCATCACCTCCTGCCTGGTCCCTTTCAACTGGAGATGCTGGGAACTGAACCTGGGACCTTCGGCAGGCCATGCAGATGCTCTGCCCCTGAGCCACGGCCCCTCCCATGGCTTCCTGAACTCTTGTGCAAGCTAATGAAACTTCTTCATTTAAGGGGATGTGCTCCTTGCTAGGCTGCAGTTAAAGACACCAACGGAGGAAGGCTGAAACATCCTCTGCTTTGGGTAGAGGAGAGGTGTGGGGGTGGGGGCTCAGAATTCCAACGAGCTCCCCTCCCTCCTTCCAAGACTGGAACGATCCCCTCCTCCGACGGAGGGAAACCTCCCCCAGTTACAGAAGAGCACTCCCCCCCTTCTCTGGCCAACTTCTCCCGCTTCCTGGACCTTCAACGCCCGGGCACACCCCCCAGCCACCCCAAGCGGCCACCCTCTGCTGGACTGGCCAGAGCTCTCCGCAGGCACCTCCTTCCCTGGCCTCACTGGCACCGCCCCCAAGGGGAGCTCCGTCTGACACCAGCTGCAAAAGATGCCACTCCCCAGTTTTGCCTGGACCCGGCTCCGCCATTGCCGCCTGCAGACCTCCCCCCCCCCACTAGCTGAAAGCGCTGTTTCCAGGAGGGGGCCCGCAGGCAGGCACTACTCCTATTCCTCCTTCCCAGGAAGTCCTGCGCCAGGGCGGCTCATGACATAAGGCAAAGTCGGCGCTAAAGTTCCCTCTAAGCTATGGAGTCTTGTGAGCAAAAATGCTACTCTGTGAGCTCTGGACATTAAAGTTGTGAGCGAGCGGTTTGGCTGCTGCATAAATCAGTTTGCTCTGGAGCCCCATCCCTTCCTGAGCTACGGCATAAAATGGGTGAGCCGGAGGCTAAAAAACCGTGAGCTAGCTCACACTAACTCACCTTAGAGGGAACACTAACCTCTCAATGCTCCCTCTCAGCTGCGGAGTCTTGTGAGCAAAAATCCTACCTGGTGAGCTCCTGGGGCATTAAAGTTGTGAGCCAGTTGTGAGCGGTGACGTCACGGGAGGCGATTTGGCTGCTGCATAAATCAGTTCGCTCTGGAGCCCCATCCCTTCCCAAGCCAAGCCAAGCATGTCTGTGTGAGACCCAGAGGCTAAAAACCCGTGAGGCAGCTCACGCTAACTCAGCTTAGAGGGAACCCTGGTCAGCGCACCACCCCAAGGAAACCGGCCCCGAAAGCGTCACGCGATCCCTGACCGCATCCATCCATCCATCCGGCAGACAATTCAGCAAAGGAAGCAGTCCGGAGCAATGTTCCCTCTAAGCTGAGTGAGTGTGAGATAGCTCACGGTTTTTTAGCCTCCGGCTCACACATTTTTCTGCCCAGGAAGGATGTCTCCAGAGCACACTCATGCATGCATGCATGCAGCAGCCACATCGCCTGCTCGCCACTTCAGTGCCCGGAGCTCCCCAAGTGGGACTCTTGCTCACCTTCAGGGCCAGTGGCCGCGAGTCCCGCCGGCGAGGGAGGGAGGGAGGGAGGGGCGGGGCGCGCCCGGGGGGAGGGAGGCGGTGACGTCACGGGGGGCGGGGCTACCTGACGGGGGCGAGGCCGAGGTGCTCGGGGGCGGCGACGCGGCGCCAGGCCCCGCCCAGGAACTCCCGGCACCAGAGGAAGGCGCGCCGGCGGGTGGGGCCGGGCACGGCCGGGGAGCCGCGGGGCGAGCCGGGCATGGCGAAGTCTCCCCCGGAGCCGTCCGCTTCGGCCGCCTCCATCCCTCCGGCCGGGCAGTTCCGCTAATCGCTCCGCCAATCGCCGCGCCCCCGGGGGCAATGTCCAATCATAACCCCGCCTCGCCGGCGCTGGCTCGGCCAATCGCGCTTCTCTTCCGAGGGCGCCGCGACCAATCACGGCGCGCCCCCTTGTCGGCGGAGGGCGGGGTCCTGCGCGGTCTGTGCGGCGCGCCTTGTCCAATCGCGACGGAGAGTTCCCGCGGCGGAAGGACTGATTGGTCCGCGGCGGTGCCAGCTAGGCGGAGAGCACGGGGGGGGGAAGTGGGCGGGCATCGCGGAGGCGCGGGCCAATCGCTGGACTCTCCCGGAAAGTTGCAGGTAGAGGACCAATCGGACAGTGAGGCGCCTGCCCAACGCGGGTAAATAGCACACGTGGGTGCTCGTCTGAAGGCTCTCGCGTGTTGAAGGTGGGAGTCGCTTCGGGGCGGGGGCCCTGGTTTCCCGGGTGCGTTCGGGGCGGGGTGCGCGTGCGGGTGATATGGGTGGCCTGAGTGGGGGCAGGAGGGCGCGCGGTTGCTAATCTCCAGGGGGAGCCGGGAGAACTCCCTGAATTACGGCTCATCTCCAGGCGGCATGTTCCCCTGGAGGAAAGGGCTGCTTCGGGGGGTGGACTCTGCAACACGCACACACCCGCCCTCCTCCCCACCCCCGGCTCCAACCCCACATCTCAACAGCACTCTCATGGCAGTGGCTTGTTTCTTGAGAGATGAAGATGTTTCCAGCTAAGGCGGTCTGTGTCAGAACTGACTCCCCTTCGCGCCAGTTCCGATATTATACATAATTCAAACGAGCCCTCCCCCACCCAAGGATCAGTCCAATCAGATCAATACATGCAGCCAGCCCAAATCTACTGTGCACCCTTAGCCCTCCCCCAGCACCTGCAAGCTTAGTACCTAATAGTGTCTGGTGTCCAAGGTCAAGCATGCATTCTTCCCAGGGAAGGGAGGCCCCACTTTACACAGTTACAAGCCAGTGTGACTCTTAGCAAAGCAGTACCCACATCAGTGTTCCCTCTAAGCTGAGTTAGTGTGAGCTTGCTCAGTTTTTTAGCCTCTGGCTCACAGGTTTTTAGCCTCCGCCTCACACCTTTTTGTTTTAGCTCAGGAAGGAGGGCTCCAAAGCAAACTTATTTATGCAGTAGCCAAATCGCTGGGTCACAACTTTAATGCCAGTAGCTCGCAAAGTGGAATTTTTGCTCACAAGACTCCACAGCTTAGAGGGAGCGTTTACTCCCCTCTCTCACAGGAGACAATAGAATTAAAGAACAGCCAGAACCATGGCAAACGAGACCCAAGTTTGACAAGGCCCTGAGATCAATCCCTGCCGTTTCTGGTTAAAAGGGTCTGGTAGCAAGTGACGGGACAGACCTCCTGGACTCCTGGCAGTCAGAGTTGGCTTCATCTGTTCACATGGCTCTGGGGGCAGAGCAGAAGTTCCCTAGTTCAGTCCTTGGCAGCACCTCCTGTGTAAAGATATCCACAAGCCGGTCTTGGCACAAGACCTTGGTGACCTGCAGAGCCCCTGTCTGTTGGGACTGACGTTCCTGAGCCAGAGAAGGACTGTTGCTTGCAGCTGCTGAGTATGGATTGATATACTGAAGAAGAGAAGAGATTGGATTTATACCCCACCCTTCGCTACCCAAAGGTGTCTCAGAGCGGCTTACAAACTCCTTTCCCTTCCCCTCCCCACAACAGACACCCTATGAAGTAGGCAGGGCTGAGAGAACTCTGACAGAAACTGCTCTTTTTCAAGGACAGCTGTGCCAGAGCTTGTGACTGACCCAAGGTCACATCAGCAGGTGCAAGTGGAGGAGTGGGGAAATCAAATCCAGTTCTCCCGGATTAACATCCGCACACTTAACCTTTACACTAAACTGGCTCTCAAGAGTTGGGTGTATACCCTGCCCTTCATTCGGAATCTTAGAGTAGCTTACGATCTTTTTCCCTTCCTCTCCCCACAGCAGACACCCCGTGTGAGGTAGGTGGGGCTGAGAGAGCTCTTTCGAGAACTGCTCCTGAGAGAACAGCTCCAAGAGAACTGTGACTGACGCAAGGTCACCTGACTGGCTGCATGTGGATGAGGAGTGGGGAATCAAACCCGGTTCTCCTGATTAGAGTCCACTGCTGCTCTTAACCACTACACCAAACCGGGTCTCCACCTTTTATTTTGCCTTTCTGCCCAAACTGAGCCCTCGAGGTGGTGGACACAAAAACATTAACAGATTTCAACATTAAAACAACATTTAATAATAATATGCAGAATAATTCAACAAAAACACATAAGCTGAGTAACATCACCCGTTTGTGTGGGGGATCCGTTCCAGCAGAGAAGGTGTCGCTGCTGCAGGCAACCCGATGTGTGTTCTCAGCTCGAGAGTCCACTTTGGGGTGAGTCCTCCCGAGGCAGAAACAGATGTGCGAGAATATGTACCAAAAATGTTGTAAGTAGTGGGGTCAGATGGCCACGATCCTGAAACTAGAGGGAGAACCTTTCATTCTCCTGGGACAACGCCATGCCTGCTCTAAATCTCACCATTCCCCAGCAAGAGAACCTCCAAGAAGAACGTGAACATAAAGCTGCCAAATCAAAATTCTTCACTAAGTTTGATGTCCTTTTCCAAAAACGTAACAAGGCCCTAGAATATCTCCGCCTTTACGGGTGTTCACCAGTTTAGCAAAAGCTAGTCGCTGGTACTTTTATTTATTACATAGCCAAGTTTCACCATAACTGAGTCCCGTGTTTCTGAAAACGTGTGCATGCCCATGAGAGCGTACCTCCAGAATAAAACTTTGTTGGTCTGAAAGGTGCCCCTGGACTCCAACTTTGCTCTAAGTCTCACCCTGTACCTCTTGGATCTCACTGACTCTGTGGCCCTGCTTTTCACAGAAGTCCCGTCTGTTTACGGTTTAGCCTTCATTCTGAACCTATTCCGTATCTGCCTTGTGAGGAGACACTGAGGGTAACTGACACTTAGTGTACCCCAGTTCCCCAAAGTCTAGGCTAGCACGAAAATTCTTTTCGTCTTTAAGGCTTCAAGAGGGAATTAGATAAGCATATGGAGCAGAGGTCCATCAGTGGCTATTAACCACAAGGTATAGGTAGGAATTCTCGATCTGGGGCATGGGATGCTCTGTCTTCTTGGTGCTTGAGGGGGGCAACAGTGGGAGGGCTTCTAGTGTCCTGGCCCCACTGCTGGACCTCCTGAGGGCACCTGGTATTTTTGGCCACTGTGAGACAGAGAGTATTGGACTGGAGGGGCCACTGGCCTGATCCAACATTGGCTTCTCTTATGTTTTTATATGGAGCAGAGGTCCATCAGTGGCTATTAGCCCCAAGGTCTAGATAAGAACTCTCGGTCTGGGGCCAGTGATGCTCTGTATTCTTGGTGCCTGGGGTCAACAGTGGGAGGGCTTCTGGTGTCCTGGCTCCACTGCTGGACCTCCTGAGGGCACCTGGTATTTTTGGCCACTGTGAGACAGAGAGTGTTGGACTGGAGGGGCCACTGGCCTGATCCAACATTGACTTCTCTTATGTTTTTATATGGAGCAGAGGTCCATCAGTGGCTATTAGCCCCAAGGTCTAGATAAGAACTCTCGGTCTGGGGCCAGTGATGCTCTGTATTCTTGGTGCCTGGGGGCTACAGTCGGAGAGCTTCTGGTGTCCTGGCCCCACTGCTGGACCTCCTGAGGGCACCTGGTATTTTTGGCCACTGTGTGACAGAGTGTTGGACTGCAGGGGCCATTGGCCTGATCCAACATGGGCTTCTCTTATGTTCTTATGTCTGCAGCAAGGGATGCTTTATATTCTTGGTGATTGGGGGGGGCAACAGCGGGAGGGCTTCTAGTGTCTTGGTCCCACTGCTGGACCTCCTGAGGGCACCTGGTATTTTTGGCCGCTGTGTGACACAAGAGTGTTGGGCTGGAGGGGCCATTGGCCTGATCCAACATTGGCTTCTCTTATGTTCTTATATGGAGCAGAGGTCCATCAGTGGCTATTAGCCCCAAGGTATAGAGAGGAACTCCCAGTCTGGGGCAAGGGATGCTCTGTATTCTTGGTGCTTGGGGGGGGGCAGCGGTGGGAGGGCTTCTGGTGTCCTGGCCCCACTGCTGGACCTCCTGATGGCACCTGGTGTTTTTGGCCACTGCGTGACACAGAGTGTTGAACTGGAGGGGCCTTTGGCCTGATCCAACATGGGCTTCTCTTATGTTCTTATATGGAGCAGAGGTCCATCAGTGGCTATTAGCCCCAAGGTATAGAGAGGAACTCCCAGTCTGGGGCAAGGGATGCTCTGTATTCTTGGTGCTTGGGGGGGGGCAGCGGTGGGAGGGCTTCTGGTGTCCTGGCCCCACTGCTGGACCTCCTGATGGCACCTGGTGTTTTTGGCCACTGTGTGACACAGAGTGTTGAACTGGAGGGGCCTTTGGCCTGATCCAACATGGGCTTCTCTTATGTTCTTATATGGAGCAGAGGTCCATCAGTGGCTATTAGCCCCAAGGTATAGAGAGGAACTCCCAGTCTGGGGCAAGGGATGCTCTGTATTCTTGGTGCTTGGGGGGGGCAGCAGTGGGAGGGCTTCTAGTGTCCTGGCCCCACTGCTGGACCTCCTGATGGCACCTGGTGTTTTTGGCCACTGTGTGACACAGAGTGTTGAACTGGATGGGCCTTTGGCCTGATCCAACATGGGCTTCTCTTATGTTCTTATGTTAGGTGCCGTAATATTCTTTTAACCAGTTTGTCATATGTAGTGCTCCCAACACCAAGCCAGTGAGGTCGGCTAGGATGAGACAGAGTGCCTGGCCCAGGGTTACTGATTGAGCTTCATGACTGAATTGGAATCTGAGCCGGGCTCCCAGTAATTCCGGCCTGATGCCCTGGCTGTGGCCCAGTGACGGTGGGTTGAGTGTGCCTCGGGGAATAATACACCCCCTTCATCCCTCCTTGACACTGCAGCGTAGCTACTCCCAATTTGTGAACCTCTGAAATGGCATTATCCTGATCCCGTCCACTGGACCATGGCCGTAGCGCTCCATGGTCTTTTCTGGGTGTCTCACATGAGAATGCTAGCGGGTGCTTCCCTCGTACATTTTCCCCCAAGAAAATTTCTGCCCCCTGCAGGGCAGCTGGGTCTCTGCTTATCTCTGAAAATACGCCGTTGTTGAATGTTAGTGGGGTCAAGCGTTCCTGCATTCCGTGCAAGAAGGCTGGGCAAACTGAGCATACTCCTAGCCGGTGCCTCTGAATCCTCCACAGCATGCAGGGGTTCCTGGGTAGAGGAGTCCACGTGGACGGAATTCCCGGACTCAGGAGGCTTGAAGACTGCTGGGATAGAGAATCGATATTTTTCTGCTGTTCTTCTTGTTCCTTCTCAGATGCCAGCCAACGTGGAGATCAAGGCACGGGTGCGGGATCTGGCTCAACTGATGAGTAACGCCGAGCGGCTGAGCGGGTCACCAGGCTGCGTCATTGTTCAGACAGATACCTTCTTTTCTGTGCCCTGTGGACGGCTGAAGTTGCGGGACTTCCGGGTGAGTGTGTGCACCTGCAAGAGCTAGGGGAAGAGGCACGCCCCCCTTTCCTGTGCAAAACAGGTTCCTTTCCTTTCTATTCTGCTATGGTCAGGCCTCACCTGGAGTTCTGTGTCCAGTTTTGGGCACCACACTTCAGGAAGGATGTTGACAAGCTCGAGCATGTCCAGAGGAGGGCGACCAGGATGGTGAGCGGGTTGGAATCCTTATGAGGAAAGGCTGAAAGAGTTGGGTCTGTTTGAGCCTGGGAAAGAGAAGACTTAGAGGGGACATGATTGCAGTCTTCAAGTATTTGAAAGGCTGTCATGTAACTGTGAGAGTGGTTGGGCAGTGGAACAGACTGCCTCAGGAGGTGGTGGATGCTCCTTCGCTGGACATTTTCAAGTGGAGACTGGACGACCATCTTTCGGATGTGTTGTAGGTATATAGGGTATTTTCAGCTCTAGCTGCAGGCAGGGGTTGGACTAGATGACCTGCAAGGTCCCTTCCAGCTCTAACATTCTATGATTCTGTGAGTTTGTAAGCTGCTCTGAGACTCCAAGTGAAGGGTGGGGTATAAACCCAATCTCTTCTTTTTCATTATTCAATCACGCAGTGTAGGCACAACGGTACTTTATCAAAACATAACAAACAGGAAAGCCCGAAAGAGAAATGCAAATCATTAAGCCAAACTTTTAAAATTAAGGGAAAAAATCAAAATGGTTACAATTAAGAAGAAGAGTTGATTTATACCCCGCCCTTCACTACCTGAAGGAGTCTCGAGCAGCTTACAACTCTTTCCCTTCCCTCCCACAACAGTCACCCTGTGAGGTAGAAGAAGAAGAGATTGGATTTATCCGCCGCCCTTCACTACCCAAAGGAGTCTCAGAGCGCTTACAAACTCCTTTCCCTTCCCCTCCCCACAACAGACACCCTGGGAGGTAGGTGGGGCTGAGAGAACTTCTGACAGAAACTGCAACTGACCCAAGGACTCCCAGCTGGCTGCATGTGGGGAAGGAGAGGGGAAGCAAATCCAGTTCTCCAGATTAGAGTCCGCTGCCCTTAACCACCACAGCAAACTCACACCAAATGGGCTCTCCGTCTCCTTTGTTTTACAGTTTTACTGAAAAGCGTTTGTGGCTTTGTCAACTGCACAGGCACTCCTTATTAAATCATAACCTTTCCGTAAGTTCCTAGTACCAGCTGACGGAGGAAAATCAGTTGAGTGTAAACTGGCAAAAGACATAAATGGATGTTTAAACGTTTTTATGTTTTATTGACACCTGTGCATATTTTTCATGGTCTTGATGTTGTATCTAGACCAGGGTGGGCAAACTTGCTCAACGTAAGAGCCACATAGAATAAATTTCAGATGGTCGAGAGCCGCAAGACACGAGCAGATATCACACACACATTTTTATTTAGAAAATATGCAGATTCGCTTTTTGTTACCATTAAATGAGACGGCCAAGAATAAAAACAAAAGCGGTAGAAACAGATATTGATAATGGTATTTATTTGTCCAATGATATTTATTTGTCTAAGAGAGAGAGAGAAAGAGGGGAGGGAAAGAAAGAATGAAAAGAGGTGGAAAGAAAGAGAGAGAGAGAAACAAAGAAAGCAAATAGATAGGAGGGACGGGGAGGGAGGGAGGGATCAGATGCAGGCCTCCCCCTTGCTTCCCCAGCTGCCCTGCTGGGAGCCACACAATATGTGTGAAAGAGCCGCATGTGGCTCCTGAGCCGCAGTTTGCCCACCCCTGATCTAGACTATTGTATCTTTATATATATATGCCAATAAAAGGCTTTGATTGGGATATTTTTCATGAGAACCTCCAGGGCCCTTCTTCGGGGAAAGGGGAGGACAGAAATCTTGTTCAGAAATAAGTTTAAGTGCTGGGCGGGAGGGGGACGGGACTGTGTGCTCATCCTCTGGCTGCCCTTCCAGAGTGCTGGATGAACTACCGCAGAGGGGGATCAGGGACACCCCCTGAGGTCTGTGCAAACTGCCTGGACTGTGGGCAGAGCCAGGGGAAAATGACCAGGCATCTGAGCTTGTCACAGACACTTTCCAGGGATGCTTTAGCGAGATCCTACCTAGAGCAGGGGATTGGACTAGATGGCCCCTATAGGACCTTCCAGCTCTAGGATTCTAACCTGTCTTCTAGGTTCAGCAGGAACCAGCAGGGCAAGGAACACCCGGCAGTAACAGGGAACTGAAGAGGAGCAGGGGCGGAAGATCTCCTCCACAATCAGCTCCAAACCCTGCCGGAAGAGGCTTGTCTACTGCCTTACGAAAGCTAAAATGGGGTGGGATGAAATGTTCTGCCCCTGCTGGAGCCGTGCTGCGTCTCACTAAGGGCGGTTCTGCTTGAAGGGCATCTGGGCAACTTGTCACCCTTCAGCCTCCTTCTTAGTTAGTTCTTGTGGCTCTTTCATAAGAACATAAGAGAAGCCAGTGTTGGATCAGGCCGGTGGCCATCTAGTCCAACACTCTGTCACACAGATACCAGGTGCCATCAGGAGGTCCAGCAGTGGGGCCAGGACACTAGAAGCCCTCCCACTGCTGCCCCCTCCAGCACCAAGAATAGAGTGCAGCACCTGCCCCAGACTGAGAATTCCCATCTATACCCTGTGGCTAATAGCCACTGATGGACTTCTGCTCCATAGGTTTATCTAACTCCCTCTTGAAACTGTCCATGCTTGTAGCTGCCACCACCTCCTGTGGCAGTGAATTCCACATGTTAATCACTCTTTGGGTGAAGAAGTACTTCCTTTTATCCGTTCTAACCCAACTGCTCAGAAATTTCATTGAGTGCCCACGAGTTCTTGCATTGTCAGAAAGGGCGAAAAGTACTTCTTTCTCAATCTGCTCTATCCCATGCATAATCTTATAAACCTCGATCATGTCACCCCTCAGCCGTCATTTCTCCAAGCTAAAGAGCCCCAAGCGTTTTAACCTTTCTTCATAGGGAAGGTGTTCCAACCCTTTGATCATTCTAGTTGCCCTTCTCTACACTTTTCCCAATGCTATAGTATCCTTTTTGAGGTGTGGTGACCAGAACTGTACACAGTACTCCAAATGAGGTTGCACCATTGATTTATACAGGGGCATTATGATATTGGCTGATTTGTTTTCAGTTCCCTTCCTAATACTCCCCAGCATAGCGTTGGCCTTTTTTTATCGCAGTTACACACTGTCTAGACATTTTCATTGAGTTATCTACTACGACTCCCAGATCTCTCTCTTGGTCCGTCTCTGCCAGTTCAGACCCCATCAACATGTATTTATAGTTGGGATTTTTGTCTCCAATGTGCATCACTTTGCACTTGGCCACACTGAACCCCATTTGCCACGTTGATGCCCACTCGCCCATCCATTTCTTATATGCCCAGGGAAATGCTGATTGCCACTTTGGGGTCAGGAAGCAATTTTTCTTCAGGCCAGTTTGGCTGGCAATCCTGGAGGTTTCTTATCCTCTTCCGGGCGCAGAGTAGGGGTCACTGGGTGTGTGTGTGTGGGGGAGGTATTTGTGAATTTCCTGCATTGTGCAGGTGGTTGGACTAGATGACCCTGAGGTCCCTTCCAATTCTATGATTCTGTGATAAGTACTTGCATTTCTAAACGCAGTTTACAGTTTTAACGTATCTCTTTGCTGGGGCCCCTTAAAAAGCCCGCTAGAAATGTGAATATGCTTTGTTTTATTGATATGGCTTACATTCCTTTTGTTAATAATTAAATTTACGCTCTGCTTCTACAAATGGAAACTTTCCCACAGACTGCTACAGTAGAGACGGTGTTCCTTTGTGGAAAACTTTCCGCCCACGTCTCTGGGCTGCTGAGAATTCCTCCTTGGAGATCTCTGACAGTTTTCTCAAGTGACAGTTTGTGCTGCTGTCAGGGGTGTGGAGGGTGACAATTACATTTGTGTAAGTTGTTGGTGCAGGCAAGCCTGAAGTGTTCCCCTGAGCTGGCAACTTGTTCCAGACTCTGTTCCCTTTGGGAAGCATTGAACGACAACCTTCATTTACAAACAGGGTATTAATTCTGCGTCCCATCTGGAAGACGTGTCTTTTCAACCCAGAGTCCTTCCTGTCCTGATTTCTCAGCCGAGCAGATAGACCAGAGGTGTTGAACTCATTTATTATGAGGGCCCGATCTGACATAAATGTCGCTTTGTTGGGCTGGGCCGTGTGTGCTATAAAATGTAATGCCAGGAAGTGGAGATGTAAACTTTATAAAGGACACAGGCAAACCCAATTAACCTCCTCAGGAAAGCTCCTCCATTAGCATGTTCACAGCCTGGGGAACTCCTAGAAGATAATGACTCAGCCCTACCCCACCTTCCTGAGTAGAGATAAATTACCAGCCTACCATTTCTCTTCTTCTCACCTGGACACAGAGAGTCCTCCATCTTTCTGTGTTATACCTCTGAGGATGCCAGTCACAGCTGCTGGCGAAACGTCAGGTCCTACAGTGCCAAGACCATGGCCACACAACCCGGAAAACCTACGACAGCTAATAAACCTAATTAACAATATGTATATATATTTTAACTCAAAATTGATTCCTAGCAGTGAAAGCAATTGATTTACTGGGGAGCCTGCAAAAGTCTCGATAAATGTATTTAATCATATGCAAGACTAGGCTTTTCCCCTCAAAGGGATGTCAAAAAAGGGGGCGTACCTTATATTTCCATACATACCAGTTGTTTGTGGGCCGAGTAAGAGCCCTGGACGGGCTGGTTCCTGCCCCCGGGCCTTATGTTTGACACCTCTGAGCAGTGTTCCCTCTAAGCTGAGTTAGTGTGAGCTAGCTCACAGTCTTTTAGCCTCCAGCTCACAGATTTTTGTCTTCGCTCAGGAAGGACGGCTCCAGGGCAGACTTAATATATGCAGTGGCCAAATCGCTCGCTCACAACTTTAATGCCAGCAGCTCACAAAGTAGAATTTTTGCTCCCTAGACTCCACAGCTTAGAGGGAGCATTGCCCCCGAGATAGACTGTTGACTGAGAGAGCGGCCATGGCCCAGTGCCTGGCTTGCAGAAGGTCCCCAGTTCTGTCCCCGGCATCTCCAGTTAACCACTCTGGCAGCGGGTGAGGTGAAAGGGTCCTGCTTGGAATGCTGGGGAGCTGCTGCCAGTCTGACTGGAGAGTGCTGACTAATGGTCTGCTTCATCCTAAAGCAGCATTCAGTGGCCAAGAGCACGCGGCCCACTCTCCTCTAACATTTCAGTGTTCTGCCTTGAGCTTTCACAGTTAAAGGGCCCCTTCGCTGACTGCAGGACACGCTGCTGCCCCCTTGCTGTCTTTGCAGGATGGCCGTGGGCAGCTGATCTTCTATGACCGTCCCGACGCAGAAGGCCCAAAGCTCTCCCGTTACGCCGTCTCACCCACAGAAGACCCCGCAGGCCTGGCGGTAAGAGGTGGGGCTTCCCCAGGGGACGGAGTGGGCGTGGCTTCTCGCGGCACCTTCTCAGGAGGGATGTGGGGGCGGCTCTTTGTGGATCAGAGTCTGGGAGCTTGGGCTGCGGTTCCTTTGGAAGTGACACTCTCTCTCCCCCAGTGTCCACAATCATTCAGTGTAGCCTGGACAGTCGCAGTGTTCCCTCTAAGCTGTGGAGTCTTGGGAGCAAAGATTCTACTTGGTGAGCTCCTGGCATTAAAGTTGTGAGCGAGCGATTTGGCTCCTGCATAAATTAGTTTGCTCTGGAGCCACACCCTTCCTGGGCTGAGACAAAAATGTGTGAGCCGGAGGATAACTCAGCTGAGAGGGAACACTGGTCCAGGGTGCCCCAGAATTCATTGCCCAGAGTAAATTATGCAGAAGCTCCTTAGCATGTAACATACAAAGCTATCTTAGATAGGTAGAAACTCTCGAGCCCTGGACTTATCAAAGAAGAGGAGGAGGAGGGATTTATACCCCACCCTTCACTTGGAGTCTTAGAGTGAACTACACACTCCTTCCCTTCCCCTCCCCACAACAGACACCCTGTGTGGTAGGTGGGGCCGAGAGAGCTCTCGAGGACTGCTCTTGAGAGAACAGCTCTGAGAGAACTTGTGCCTGACCCAAGGTCACACCAGCAGCTACGTGTGGAGGAGCAGGGAATCAAACCCGGTTCTCCCAGATCAGAGTCCGTGCTCTTAACCAGTGTTCCCTCCAAGCTGAGTGAGTGTGAACCAGCTCACAGTTTTTTAGCCTCCGGCTCACACATTTTTGTCTCCGCTCAGGAAGGAGGGCTCCAGAGCAAGCTAATTTATGCAGTAACCAAACCGCTCGCTCACCACTTCAATGCCGGTAGCTCACAAAGCAGAATTTTTGCCCACAAGACTCCACAGCTCAGAGGGAGCATTGCTCTTAACCACTACACCAAACTAGCCATTTGGAGAGGTGAGTCAGGCTGGGATCTCAGAAGCCTCAAAAACTGTCCGGTGACTTTCGTCCACCAGAAAAGTGGGGGGAGCATCCATTAACAGGATTGTTCTCCTGCAGAATAATAAGAGGGCAGAAAGTATTGTGTCCTTGACGTGGCAGGCCCTCCAAGGCCATGGCGCTGGCCCACAAGAGCCAGGAGGCCTCCCTCCGAGACAGACACGTCCAAGAAGCTGCCTTTGAGGAAGCTCCCGCCAGACAAGGGCTTTTTATTATAAATGAATATGTAGCAGATTAAGGAACAAGTACAGATAAAAAGGTGCTGCGGTGGCTCAAGTGGTTAAGACGCTGAACTGCAGGCTGTGGAAGGTCAGTAGTTCAGCAGTTCGAGACCCGGGTGCCGCATGACAGGGTGAGCGCCTGTCTCTAGTTCCAGCTCCTGCCAACCTAGCAGTTCAAAAGCAAGAAATTGCAAGTAGATAAATAGGTACCACTTCGGTGGGAAGGGAACAGCGTTCCGTGCGCCTTGGTGTTTAGTCATGCCGGCCACATGACCACGGAAACGTCTTCGGACAGCGCTGGCTCTTCGGCTTGGAAACGGAGATGAGCACCGCAACCCTAGAGTCGGATTCGACTGGCTTTCGAGCAAGGGAACCTTTACCTTTACTTTTCAGATAAAAAAAAGATGTAGCAGTCTTTTTTGGGGAAAGCAGTCTTTCCAGCTCTCCCCCTCTCCGTCTGCAAAGCCGTCTCTTTTCCTAAGTAGGAGCAAAAAACTGTTTTCTTCCGAAGTGGCAAAACACTGTCAAGCCACCAGGCTGGTTTTCCCAGAAGGGCATCCCGACTCTACGCGCTGCACAGAAGAGAGTCTGTTCCTTAGCAATGCAGGCCCAGTTTCCCAGGCTGAATCGGGCCGAAGGCTGCCGTGGGTCTGTCAGAGGGTATCCTGGAAGCCTTCGGAGGCCTCGAGAGGCTGGGTCAGGCTGTGCATCTGCAGCATAAGAACATAAGAGAGAAGCCAATGATGGATCAGGCCAGTGGCCCATCTAGTCCAACATTCTGTCACACAGTGGCCAGAAATACCAGGTGACCTCAGGAGGTCCGGCAGTGGGGCCAGGACACTAGAAGCCCTCCCATTGTTGACCCCACCAAAGCTCCCAAGAATACACGAGGCATCCCTTGCCCCTATGATCAGAAGAACATAAGAGAAGCCAATGTGGGATCAGGCCAGTGGCCCATCTAGTCCAACATTCTGTCACACAGTGGCCAGAAATACCAGGTGACCTCAGGAGGTCCGGCAGTGGGGCCAGGACACAAGAAGCCCTCCCACTGTTGCCCCCCCAGCAACAGGAATATAGAGTATCCCTTGCCCCAGACTGAGAGTTCCTATCTATACCTTGTGGCTAAGAGCCACCGATGGACCTCTGCTCCATATGCTTATCCAGTTCATCAGAATATAAGAGAAGCCATTGTTGGGTCAGGCCAGTGGCCCATCCAGTCCAACACTCTTGTGTCACACTGTGGCCCAAAGTACCAGGGGCCATCAGGAGGTCCAGCAGTGGGGCCAGGACACTAGAAGCCCTCCCACTGTTGCCCCCCCCAAGCACCAAGAACACAGGGCATCACTTGCCCCAGATATAAGAACATAAGAGAAGCCAATGTTGAATCAGGCCAATGGTCCATCTAGTCCAACACTCTGTCACACAGTGGCCAGAAATACCAGGGGCCATCAGGAGGTCCAGCAGTGGGGCCAGGACGCCAGAAGCCCTCCCATTGTTGCCCCCCCCCAAGTACCAAGAATACAGAGCATCCCTTGCCCCAGACCGAGAGTTCCTACCTATAAAGGTAAAGGTTTCCCTTGCTCGAAAGCCAGTCGAATCCAACCCTGGGGGGGGGTGCTCATCTCCATTTATGTAGTAAGCAAACCGCTCCTCCCCCCAAAGGCTTCAGCTTCGAGGAGTCCATTCCCCAAAGCTGGAGCCTGAGGGCCTTGGAGTGGGAGGGGCTGGCCCCGAGGGGGGGGTGCCTTCCACATGCGCAGCTCTGCCTCACAGCCCCCCTCCATGCTGAACAGGATCCGCCCTCGTCCCTCTGCAGGCGGTGCTCTCCCAGGCCCTGGGAGCGAAGGGCGTGGTGAAGAAGGAGCGCCGCCTCTACCTGGTGGGCCAGACGCGTGTCCACGTGGATCGTGTGGAAGGGCTGGGAGACTTCATGGAGCTGGAGGCAAGTGGAGCTGGAAATGGTGGGGCCGGGGTTGGGGTTGCCTTTGTCCTTCTTTGCTGTGTGCCGCCAGGAAGCAGATTGGCCCATTTGCAAGGAGACCTCGGCTGGGGCTTGAGACAAAGGCCAGTGAGGCGGGGTACCAGGGAGAAGGGAGAGCAGGGGGGATTGGGGAAGCCAGGGGAGGAGGCCAGCAGGGGGGTGGAACAGGTGTAGGTTGGGGTCAGCCTCGCAGGGGGAAGCACAGAGGTAGGAACGAGGAGGAGGAGGAGGAGATTGGATTTTTTCCCCTTGTCCTTCATTCGGGAGTCTCAGAGCGGCTTACAAACTCCTTTCCCTTCCCCTCCCCACAACAGACACTCTGGGAGGTAGGCAGGGCCGAGAGAGCTCTTTTGAGGACTGCCCCTGAGAGAACAGCTCCGAGAGAACTTGTGACTGGCCCAAGGTCACACCAGCAGCTGCAAGTGGAGGAGTGGGTCATGGAGACCCGCCTATGCAACACCATCCAGGAGCTGCCTCCCTCCAGCCTCTTCCCCCTTCCTGTGCTGCACACAGTGGGAGGCTGAGTGGCCAAAGCGGTCCCGCTGTGGGGCTGGGAAGGGAGCCCCGGGGGCAGCCTGGGGTGGAACAAGCGCCGAGGAGGGGCCTTCGCATGCGCAGCGCTGGTCCTGAGATTGCCGCTCCGAGAATGTGTGTCCGTCGCAAGGCCGGCTTCTGCCAAAGAGGAGGGATCAAGGGACAGTTCTCTCAGTGGAGGGAAGTCAGCAGTGGCGTCCCACAAGGATCGGGATTGGGACCAGTTCTATTTGATTTGTTCATCAGTGATCTGGACCTAGGAGGGAGTGGTGCAGTAGCCGTGTTTGCAGAGTGGGCAATAGGGGTGTGCATTTGGGTCTACCTGAACCAAAAATATACCCGAAAACACACCAAGTATTTTTCACGTATATTTCGGCTTCCCAAATGTATCTGGATTTTCTCGGAAATCCTGGGGGGGGAAATTCCCCCCCAGAAATCTTGGATATATCTGGTAATGACTGGTAGGTCCAAAAACAGAGGAGAGGCAGAAGGAGGTTGCTTCTGCCTCTCAGCTTTTTGTCCAGCTTCTACTGCAGTCCCTTTAAAGTTTAAAGGGACTGCAGAAGGCAGCCTGAGGACCAGGGCTGGCTGTGACGGGGGGAGCGGGCTGTTCCCGCCGGCTCGGCTTGGGGCTGGCTTCTCGTGCGGCCCGGTTTGCACAGAGAGTGATTAAAATGTGGCCTCTGCTGCCAGCTTTAAAAGGGGATTAGATAAATTCATGGAGGAATAAGTCTGCCAAGTGGCTCCCAGCTGTGGTGGCTGAGGAGGGGGGAGCCTTCCCATTCGGAGGCACCCAGCCTCTGCATCCCAGTGCCTGGAGGCAACCTCAGGGGAAGGCCTCGGCCTCTCTGCCCTGTTGCTGGCCCTCCAGAGGAACTGGCTGGCCCCTGAGTGTGAGACAGGAGGCTGGACTAGGTGGACCCTCACTGGTCTGATCCAGCAGGGCTCTTCTGATGTTCTTATGAAGGCCTCAGCCTCTCTGCCCTGTCGTTGGCCCGCCAGAGCTGGTTGGCCCCTGTGTGAGACGGGAGGCTGGACTAGACGGACCCTCCCTGGTCTCACCCAGCAAGGATCTTTTGCGCTTCTTATCAGGGGAAGTCCTTGGCCTCTCTGCCCTGTAGTTGGCCTTCCAGAGGAACAGGCTGGCCCCTGTATGAGACGGGAGGCTGGACTAGACGCACCCTCCCTGGTCTCACCCAGCAGGGATCTTCTGAGGTTCTTATCAGGGGACGGCCTCGGCCTCTCTGCCTTGTTGTTGGCCCTCCAGAGGAACTGGTTGGCCCTTGTGTGAGACGGGAGGCTGGACTAGGTGGACCCTCACTGGTCTGATCCAGGAGGGCTCTTCTTTGGTTTATGTGCAAGAAAGCATTACACCTTTCGCTGCAGTTTCTGTCAAGAGCTCTCTCAGCCCCACCGACCTCCCAGGGTGTCTGTTGTGGGGAGGGGAAGGGAAAGGAGTCTGGTAAGCCGCTCTGAGACTCTGAAGAAGAAGAGATTGGATTTATACCCCGCCGTCACTCAGTTTGGTGCAGTGGCTAAGTGCGTGGACTCTAATCTGGGAGAACTGGGTTTGATTCCCCACTCCTCCACTTGGACCTGCTGATGTGACCTTGGGTCAGTCACAAGCTCTGGCACAGCTGTTCTTGAAAAAGAGCAGTTTGTGTTAGAGTTCTCTCAGCCCCACCTCCCTCACAGGGTGTCTGTTGTGGGGAGGAGGGAAAGGAGTTTGTAAGCCGCTCTGAGACTCCTTCGGGTAGTGAAGGGCGGGATATAAATCCAATCTCCTCTTCTTCTTCAGAGTCTCATAGCGGCGAAAGGTGTAATGATTTTCTTGCACATAAACCAAAGAAGAGCCCTCCTGGATCAGACCAGTGAAGGGTCCACCTAGTCCAGCATCCCGCAAGTGGAGGAGTGGGGAATCAAACCCGGTTCTCCTAGATTAGAGTCCGTGCACTTGACCACTACACCAAACTGAGTGAAGGGTGGGGTATAAATCCAATCTCCCCCTCCTCCTCCTCCTCCTCCTCCTGTTCTTCTTCTTTGTTGAAATGGCCCTGGGCAGCCTTTGTGCCTCGCATCAACCCCCCCCTCCCCCGGCCCCTGGGATTGCTGGGCAGGGAGCAGTGGGTTCACAGGGCTCAGGTTCCTCCCTCCCCCCCCTCGGCTCCAGGCAGCTTCTGGTTTGTCTTTGTTATTCCCGAAGGCCTGCGAGAGACGTGGGGGGGAGAAGGGCCCCCTGTTATTCCAGGGCTGTGGCTTGCCACCCTCCCGTCACCAGGAGCACAAGTGCGGAATGACAGAGAGGGGATTGTGATGCCAAAGAGGGGAAGGCCTGCAAAGACTTTTCAGGGGAGGGAGCATCCTGCCCCCCACCCCGCTCTGGCTCTGCTCCCTTGCCCCCCCACCCCACATGCCCATTCTTCTCCCCATATAACCTGCCTGCCCCGCTGTCTTCCCATTTACCTGTCCTCTCTTTCCACTCCTCTCCTGGCGGGGGGGGGGGGGATTTGTCTGTGGGTCGCTCTTACAGTTTGCGTGTTTTTAACCTCCCTTCCTTGGTTGTTTGTTTGTCTGTTCTTTAATGAACCGGAGTCCTGTACAACCCCCCCCGCCTTTTCTCCAGGCCTACAGAGCCGTAACCTGATGCCGTGGCTGGTCCAGGCGTGCAGACTCCGTGTTCTGCGCAGGAGCCAGTCTTTGGCAGCGGGTCAGGAGGCTACAGGGGCTGTGGTGGCTCAGTGGTTAAGACGCTGAGCCGCAGACCGGAAGGTCGGTAGCTCGGCAGTTCAAGACCCGAGAGTGCCGCATGACAGAGTGAGCTCCCATCTCTGGCCCCGGCTCCTGCCAACCTAGCAGTTCGAAAGCAAGAAATTGCAAGTAGATAAATAGGTATCCCACTGCGGTGGGAAGGTAACAGCGTTCCGTGTGCCTCGGCGTCTAGTCACGCCGGCCACATGACCATGGAAATGTCTTCGGACAGTGCTGGCTCTTTGGCTTAGAAACCGAGATGAGCACCGCAGCCCTCGAGTCGGATTCGACTGGCTTTCGAGCAAGGGAAACCTTGACCTTTACCGGAGGCTAGATGACAGGGGAAGGAGAGGAGAAGAGCTTTCTGGGCCCTAGGAGGACGCAGGCTGAGGGAGGGAAGAGGTGCTGACCCACAACGCCAACCCTCCTGCCGCCTCCGTGTGAGCGGGAGCCCCTCTGCCCACCTGCTTGGCCAGCCCTGGCTCTCGGCCTCTTGGGAAGCTCTCCAGCTGTGAGCCGTGTGGGTGGGGAGGGGGGATAGCAGGCTCTTGAGCCACCCCCCCCCACCGGATTACCCATCCGGCCCCCGTGTGCAGGGAACGCTCCCTTCTGCCCTCTCTGCAGGTGGTGCTGGAGGAGCAGCAGAGCCCGCAGGAGGGTGAACGCGTGGCCCGGCACCTGATGGCGGAGCTGGGCGTCAAGCAAGAGGACCTGCTCACCGGGGCCTACCTGGACCTGCTGGCTGGAGAGGCGCCTCATCCGTGAGGCCGTGCCCTCCAGGCGCACTTAAGAGGCGACGCTCCCTCTCAGCCAGGGGAGGCCAAACTGCAGCTGGGGAGGCGCACGCGGCTCTTTTACACAGTCTAATACAATGTTAATAAAGAGCACGTTTGCATATTTTTTCAATAAAAACGCTTCTAGTGTCCTGGCCCCACTGCTGGACCTCCTGAGGGCACGTGGTATTTTTGGCTGCTGTGTGGCAGAGTGTTGGACTAGATGGGCCATTGGCCTGATTCAACATTGGCTTCTCTTATGTTCTTATGTGTGTGTGTGTGATGTTTGTTCATGTCTCGTGGCTCTCAAACACCTGATGTTCATTCTGTGTGGCTGCTAACGTTATGCAAGTTTGGCTGCTCCTCCCTCTAAGCTGTGGAGTCTTGTGAGCAAAAATTCTACTTTGTGAGCTCCTGGCGTTAAAATTGCGAATGAGTGAGTTAACGACTGCATCAATTAGCTTGCTCCAGAGCAGTGTTCCCTCTAAGCTGAGTTAGTGTGAGCTAGTTCACAGTTTTTTTAGCCTCTGGCTCATACATTTTCGTTTTAGTTCTGTTAAGTATGGACAACTTAACAACAAAGTGATTTCAGCAAGTGATTCGGCTTTATTGGTAACAGCAACTCCAACTCAGAACACACCAACAGCTCCTTCTTTTAAACTCTCCCAGGCTGTCAAAGCCACACCCAGTGTCAGATAAGAACCAATAACAATGCAGGGATAAAGACCAATCAGGACCGTTCCCTCTCTGATACATTCCCACCTAGTGATTGGGTATTTACAAAGGTTTCGCAGAAACCGACCAATAGCAATGCGACATCTGAAGAGCCACATTCTGACTCAAGCTTAACAGGTGAATAGATAGCAGTGATTGACATTCGATACATAACAAGCTCAATAAGGATGGCTTCGGAGCAAACTAATTTATGCAGCAGCCAAATCACTCGCTCACAACTTTAATTCCAGGAGCTCACAAAGTAGAATTTTTGCTCACAAGACTCCACAGCATAGAGGAGGGAGCATTGCTCTGGAACCATTCTTCCTAAGCTGAGGCAAAAATCTGTGAGCTGGAGGCTAAAAAAATGTGAGCAGGCTCACACTAGGTCAGCTTAGAGGGAACACTGCTTAGAGGCCCTCTCCTTGGGTGGCCCTCTGTTTTGAGCGAGGGACTAAAGCACCAACACAAACGTTGGGGGTGGGGTCTCCAGATTTCCCGGGGGGGGGGCTGAGACTCACACCCAGGCTGAATACGTGGTGGTCTTTGGAGAAGATAACGACGTGGCCCAAGACCGTTTCAGAACACGCTTTCCCTTAACGGGGCAGGCTTTCATTTGCACCCGCTAGGAATGGGTCTGCCTGCTCCCTCCTCAGGGGTGGAGCTTGCCTGGAAGAGCTTCCCTGGGGCTGGTCCCCCTTGCTTCCCGCCGACACTGCTGGGCCCGACCCTCCTTTCTCTTTGAGCCGATGCAGATCAGCAGCCTGGAGTCCCTTGAAGAGGGGAAAAGCTTGGACCAAGATGCCAGTGCATGCAAATAAGCAGTCTGCCAGCCTGGCTGGCTTTTCCAGGGCAGCTGCTCACTGGGCACCAGATCCGGGGTATCTTGTGTTCAGCCCAGACAGACTTGAGGCAGTAAACGTCTGTGCGGGAAGCCTTGCCCTCTGGTCTGTGCAAGCTTCTGCTACGATAAATCTGTGGCTCTTTTAGGGGCCACGAGACCCCTGCTAGTTTTGTCTGCTGTGGTCTGATGTGGCTACCCCCCACCCCTGCCAGATGCTCCAGTGCAACCAAGTGCATTCAAGGACACCGCCCGCTTCCCCCCTGCTTGTGCAGGCTGGACAGTGGTGGTGGTGGGGGGGGCGAGAAGAAGAAGAAGAGATTGGATTTATACCGTGCCCTTCACTTTTGAGTCTCAGAGCGGCTTACAAACTCCCTTTCCCTCCCCACAACAGACAGACACCCTGTGAGGTAGGCAGGGCTGAGAGAACTTCTGACAGAAACTGCTCTTTCAGAAACAGCTGTGCAAGAACTTGTGACTGACCCAAGGTCACATCAGCAGGCGCAAGTGGAGGAGTGGGGAATCAAACCTGGTTCTCCCAGATTAGAGTCCGCACACTTAACCACTGCACCAAACTGGCTCTCTGAGACCTTGGGCAAGCCACAGTTCTGGCACAGCTGTCCTTGAGAAAGAGCAGTTTCTGTCTGTCTAACCTGCATAAGGCAGGTTCATGGGTGTTAGCAGAGCTGGCCACCCAAGTGGCAGGGGGCGGTACAGTCCAGTCTTGGTGTAGTGGTTAAGTGCGTGGACTCTAACCTGGGAGAACTGGGTTTGATTCCCCACTTCTCCACTTGCACCTGCTGATGTGACCTTGGAGGAGGAGGAGAGGAGATTGGATTTATACCTCGCCCTTCACTACCCAAAGGTGTCTCAGAGCGTCTTACAAACTCCTTTCCCTTCCCCTCCCCACAGCAGACCCCCTGTGAGGGAGGTGGGGCTGAGAGAGCTCTTTTGAGAACTGCCCTTGAGAGAACAGCTTTGACAGAACTATGGCTTGCCCAAGGTCATCTAGCAGGTGCAAGTGGAGGAGTGGGGAATCAAACCCGGTTCTCCCAGATTAGAGTCTACGCACTTAACCACTACACCAAACTGGCGCTCTGAGACCTTGGGCAAGCCATAGTTCTGGCACAGCTGTCCTTGAGAAAGAGCAGTTTCTGTCGGAGCCTTCAGCCTCACCTCACCCTCCCAGGGTGTCTGCTGTGGGGAGGAAGGGAAGGGAGTTTGTGAGCCGCTTCAGAGACACCTTCACCTACCTCACCAGGGTGTCTGTTGTGGGGAGGGGAAGGGAAGGAGTTTGTAAGCCGCTCTGAGATGCCTTTGGGTAGTGAAGGGTGGGGTATAAATCCAATCTCCTCCTCCTCCTCCTCCCCCATACTAAGCTGTGCTGAAACAAGGAGGGGCTGTGGCTCAGTAGCAGAGCCTCCACTTTGCGTGTGGAAGGTCCCAGATTCAGTCCCCAGTTTGGGACCAGGCAGGAGGTGATGTGAAAGACCTCCTCTGCCTGAGGCCCTGGAGAGCTGCTGCCAGCCTGAGTGGACAGTGCTGACCTCGATGGACCCTGAGGGTCTGTTTCTGCGTAAGGCAGGTTCGTGGGCGTTCCTGTGCAACTGGGCGTTCCTGTGCAACGGAGCCGGCTGGCGATGCTCCTTCTCTCTACAGAAAGGGGTTGTCTGGAGTCTCCTGCTTGTTCTCTAGACCAGGTGAAAAGAAAAAACAACTTCTTCGGAAGGTCACTTCTGACAGGTTTCCCAGGTCAAGAGATGGAGACCAGTTGCCTTGGCAGGAGCAACCCCCCTCTCTCCCCCTGCCCTACCCAGCACCCTCTTGACAAGGGAGGGGAGAGTCCCCGCCCCAAAGGCACTTTCCCCGAGGTGGTTTTGAGCCAGACTCACTGGGTTAGCGGACCTGCCCACTGCCCTGGATGCAGGAAAGTAGCCCAGGGCCCAGGCGGGTATGAACATAACATAAGAGAAGCCAATGTTGGATCAGGCCAGTGGCCCATCCAGTCCAACCACGGAGGATGAGCTGTTGAAGCAGCTGGGCGATCCCAAAGTAGAACCGTCCTGGCTACGTGTGGCCCAGGCGATTGGAGGAGTAGCTTCTAAACTCTCCAAGATCGGGGTTGTACGCCAATCCATTGCCACAGTGCTGACGGTCGTTAACCAGACCCTAAAGGAAAACCTCGGGAAGTTCTATAAAGGAAAGAAGTCCAGGTCCCTAGGCCGGTGGCCCAAGAAGACACGTGCCACGTGGTGCAGGCTGAATGAGCACGGAGACTGGTGCCACGCGGTGCAGGTTGGAAAAGCAGTGGAAAGATCACCTGTGCCGCCCCCTTGGAAAGATGCCATGGAAGCATGGCCTTCCCGTGTGCAGCTTGCCTGGTGGCTTCCCTTCCCCCATTAAAGGTGTTTGGCCTTTGTGACGGAACAGGCCTGCTTGGGCTTGCAGGCTCTGTTCTGCCCGTCCACTCCTTGGGGTTGCCGACTCCTGGAGGGGTTTACCGCTTCCTTCCACTAAGGTTCTCACTGCCACCACCACTGTCATCCCACTAGGATGAACAGGAATCCCAGTTCCCCTCCCTGGTTCTGAGGCCTGGCCTCGGGGTCTCCCGTGACTCAGCGCTTGGTTACCATGGGGGCCAAGTTCAGCTTTGGGGGTCCCCTGGAGAAATAGCCACATTCTCACTGGCTGCTTTCCTCCCAGCCCAACCAACCCATCTTCACTACTGTGTCAAGAGACGGTGTGGGGCAGGGAGCTCTGTGCTACAGAGATTACAGGCCAGCCCTTCAGTGTCAAAAAAGAATTTATTAAAAGTAAATAAGCTTAAGCATGGCGCCAGTTCAGCAAACGGAACACAAAGAAAATTTGGTTAGAATCACATCCTCTCCCTGTTTCCTACGCGTGCCCTAATTAGATGTCGAGATAGTGTGTGACTGCAATAAAAAAGGCCAACACTATGCTTGGGATTATGAGGAAGGGAACTGATAACAAATCAGCCGGTATCATAATGACCCTGTATAAATCGACGGTGCAACCTCATTTGGAGTACTGTGTACAGTTCTGGTCACCACACCTCAAAAAGGATATGATAGCTGAAGAGGGCAACTAGAGGGTTGGAACACTTTCCCTATGAAGAAAGGTTAAAGCGCTTGGGGCTCTATAGCTTGGAGAAACGATGGCCGAGGGGTGACATGATCGAGGTTTATAAGATTATGCATGGGACAGAGCAGGTAGAGAAAGAGGTACTTTTCTCCCTTTCTCACAAGACAAGAACTCGTGGGCACTCCATGAAATTGCTGAGCAGTCGGGCTAGAACGGATAAAAGGAAGTACTTCTTCACCCAGAGAGTGATTAACACGTGGAATTCACTGCCACAGGAGGTGGTGGCGGCTACAAGCATGGACGGCTTCAAGAAGGAATTGGATAGACATATGGAGCAGAGGTCCAGCAGTGGCTATTAGCCGAAAAGGTACAGATAGGAACTCTCAGTCTGGGGCAAGTGATGCTCTGTATTCTTGGTGCTGGGGGGGTCAAAAGTGGGGGGCTTCTAGTGTCCTGGCCCCACTGCTGGACCTCCTGATGGCACCTGGTATTTTTGGCCACTGTATGACAGAATGTTGGACTGGATGGGCCATCTGGCTTCTCTTATGTTCTTATGTTAAAAATACAGAGCAGGCGCTTGCAAGTCTATTCCCTTGTCCCATTTACCTGAAAGGCCAGATGGTCAGAAGAAAACTGGCCATCCCAGTGATTAGCCCAGCCAAAGGCCTCCCCCTTGTGGAGGGTCCAGCATCCAGAGAGAACTCCTTGGAGCAAGAACCTGTATCAAACCTGTGTCTCCGCCCATTTCACTCACTCCACCCCCTTTTGCCTGGTCCGTCCAGGTCACAGGTGCATCCTGGGATATCCAGGCACATCCTGGGACCCTTCCTGGAAGAGTTTCTGGGAAATCTCCAGGAATTACCTGGAGGCTTCCTAGCATCAGATCCCGCAGGTAGATTTCCTTCTAGATCCCCTTAGTATTTGTGTAGCTGGAATCTGACAGGCAACTGAGCTGGCTTCCTGCCTTCTAGGGAAGAGAAAAGGGGGTGGGGGATTCATTGCTAAACTCAGAGGAGAAAAGGGGGGAGTTTCTGTTGCTTGCCAGCCTCCCAGGAGAAAAGGCATTTCTTCCCTGTTTAAATAGGGAAGGAATTCTAGGGAAAATGGTCATTAACTCAGGCCCAACATTGAAGCGTTTGTGTCTGCGGTCAGAATTCGGTGTCTCTCTGGAGACGAACTGTTATTCAGTAAAAATGGACCCTTTGTGCTCTTATTCTTGCTATGAGACCACACTGGAAAACTAAATGCCCACCTCCAGGAATCCAATGGATTGAAGACCTTACAGCCTTATCAGCATTTGAACACATAGCACATGGACGACCATTGTGCATGGACATAGTTTTAGCTATTTGGAAACCTTTCATAGAGGCTTATCTGTTAGAGTTGCCACCATTGTTACATTTTGGTTTCTTTCTGTATGGAGTTTTGATTTAATAAGAAATTATTTTTAATTGAGTTTGGGGTTTTTTTTTTGCTGTCCCAGTGTTTGACTTGCTTTATTCTGGGAGGGAAATTAATGGAAGCTGGACAACATCTGCATTCTTCTTTTTGGAACAGGCCCCATCAACTAGAGTACAGGATAACTGAAGGCGGCGGCAGCAGCAACACAGAGAAGAGGCGAGAACAGACAAGGGGTTCAGGCTGCAAAGCACAACCTCTGTCGCCCACCAGGGCCACTAAACAAACCCTCTTTGTGCCAGTGGCTCATGCACCAGAGAGGATCGTGGTTGGGTGCCCTTTATCTGGGCTGGGGGATGAAGCCAACGTTGAGAACAGCCAAGAGGAGAAGGCAGCATCCCTTGATGCAGTTCCACAGGGCCTGCAAGATGGAGCTCTTCTGCCAGGCTTTTGAGTAGGAGCCGCCGCCAGCACTGTACCACCATCACACCGCCACCATAAATGGTGTGGGTACTACCCGGGTGCAAGACGGCCCTGAGATGAAGATTGGAGGGCAGTGTTGTTATGGAACTTACGCCATTGTTTTGGGCTTATTTTATTAGAATCCATCTTGGAATTGAGGATTGAAGTGACATCTAGAGGATTGTAGCGACATCTAAAGCACCTGCACTTTATGTATTATTGGATTCTTTGATGTTGTTTTTAATGTTTTAATCATGGCTTTGTGCCCCCTAATTGTTAGCCGTCCTGAGCCCGTTTGGGAAGGGCGGGATATAAATCAAATAGTAAATAAATAAATAAAATAAATAAATGATGTGAGCTAGTTGTCTCTTGATGCCAGTTTAGTGTAGTGGTTAAGTGCACGAACTCTAATCTGGGAGGACCAGGTTTGATTCCCCACTCCTCCACTTGCAGCTGCTGCATGACCTTGGGCAAGCCATAGTACTGTCAGAGCTGTCCTTGAAAAAGAGCAGTTTCTGACAGAGCTCTCTCAGCCCCACTTACCTCACAGGGGAGGGGAAGGGAAAGGAGTTTGTAAGCTGCTCTGACTCCCTTGGGTAGTGAAGGGCGGGGTATAAATCCAATTTCCTCCTCCAACTCCTCCTCTTCCTCCTCCTCCTCTTCCTCCTCCTCCTCTTCCTCCTCCTCCTCCTCCTCCTCCTCCTCTTCTTCTTCTTCTTCTTCTTCTTCTTCTTCTTCTTCTTCTTCTTCTTCTTCTTCTTCTTCTTCTTCTTCTTCTTCTTCTTCTTCTTGTCTATTTCTTGTACTCACAGTGGGGGTGGGGTCTTTGTTGCAATAAAAGTGTGACCCCCCTTTCCCCCTCCCTGCAGGTGAAACATTCCTGCTCATCCTCAGGAACAACAGTTTCCAGCCTGGCTTAAACATGACACCCAAGAGGCATCAGCGCTCAGCCTCTCCTGTGGACTGGCCTGCTCCCTGTGCACGGCTGTTACTTCCTGTTTCTTGTATTTCTTGAAAACATTTATTAAGCCACCTTTCTTCCTT
Organism: Gekko gecko; assembly: GCA_029375565.1. Classification (NCBI taxonomy): domain Eukaryota; kingdom Metazoa; phylum Chordata; class Lepidosauria; order Squamata; family Gekkonidae; genus Gekko; species Gekko gecko. The sequence goes on from JAPDNY010000005.1 coordinate 2,639,559, forward strand.
TCGAGGCAGATTACAATCTAAACAAAAGACATAGTGTCCAGTAGGAAAGAGCCAGAGTCCAGGACCACCTTAAAGGCTAACAAAATATGTGGCAGGGGAAGAGCTTTTGTGAGTCATGGCTCACGTCTTCAGATGCAGAACACTCTGTAGTGGCACATGTGTGTCCCCCTCGCCATTCAAAAGAAAGAAGACATGGGCGGCTGTTTTGTGTCACATGCTTATGTCCTGGCGGGCAGGCATCATGCTGCTGGTGCGGGTCGTTGCGAGAGAATTGTGGCTGTTCGGCACTGCCTCCGGAGCTGGAGGGCTGCCTTGTCAGCGCCCCGTTTATTTTCCACCGGAATGGCTGTTTGGGATGATCCTCTCCATCGAGTGGTGACGAAACATGTACTCGCAGGGAGGGAGGGAGGGAGGGATGCGGAGGGGCCACCCCATGTGACCGCCGTGCCACACAGAGCGGCCTATGAGACGACTGAGCCTCCTCCCCGGGAAGGTGAGCAGCTGGTGTTTTGCCCGGGGCTCGCTGCACATCTGCTCTGCAGGGACCCCAGTTACACCCTGACAACCGCCACACCGCAAGTCCAAAGTGGGCGCAAACACAACCACAGAAACAGGCTTGGGGGGCCACAGGTGTCCTCAGTGGGGTCTGCCTAGGAAGGCTCCGGTGCCCCACCCCACCTTTCCTGCCCGTGGTGGGCGACTCGCTCGGCCTCCTCTCTTCCAGCCATTCATCCACCAGCGGGGGGGGGGGGTAGAGCAGAAAGGGCCGCCACCACCACCACCATTCCCGTCTGCAGCCCCGGGGGGGGGTCTGAGGCACACCTGCCCCCGTCTTCCTCCAGGCTTGAGCCCCCCGCCCACCCCCTCGCGAGGAGGCCCCGGGGAAGAGCCGAGGGGGACGGGCCTGCCCTCCGCTTCAGCACCCGGGGCCGAGGGACAGCTCCCCGCGCGCGGCGCTTCAGCACCAGGGACAGCGCCGGGCCGGCCGGGCTCCTCTGCGCGGGGCTGCGGGCGGCGAGGCTCCCTCGGCCGGCCGGCCCGCCTGCTCTTCTCCCGGGCACCGGGCCAGTGGCGCCCCGTCGGGAGCCTCCCGTCTGGAGCGGGAGGCGGCTTCTCTGGGGCGGCCCTCCGCCCCCCGCCCCGCCACGTTTTGCGCAGCCGCGCCTGCGTCGAGGGCCGGGCCCGGGCGGGGGCGCTGTGGAGCCTGGCTCCTCCCCCCCCCTCCGCCAGCAGCCCAGCGACGACGGGCCGGCCGTGGTGGTGGTGGTGGTGGGCATCATTGGCTGCCGCTCGCTCGCTCGCCCGCCCGCCCGCCTGCCTCCCGCCCGCCCTCCCGCCCGCCCGCCGCCGGACAGAGGCTCGCTCGCTCCCCCCACCTTGGCCCGGCTCGGCCGGCGAGCGATGGCCGGAGGCGCCCAAGGAGAGCCCGGAGCGCAGCCGCCGCAGTGAGGCCTCCCTGCCGCCCCCCTCGCTCCCCGGCCCGCCTCGCCCCGTCGCCCTGCGCTCGCTCCGGCTCGGCGGCGCCCCGGCGCGCTCCTCGGGCCCCGGGAAGATGGCGGATCGGGCGGAGATGTTCTCGCTCTCCACCTTCCACTCGCTCTCCCCGCCCGGCTGCAGGTAAGGCGGGCCGACTGGGGGGGGGGGGCGCGGCCCGGACGGGGAGCGGGGAGGGCGGGGGGGGGCCTTGGCGCAGGAGGCGCGCGCGGCGGGGCTGGGCTGGGCTGGGCTGGAGGCCGAGGCGTGGAACAACCGCTCTCTCTCCCCCCACCCCCCGTTGCAGACCCGGGCGGAGGAGGCGAGGCGGCGGCTGGGCTGCGCTTCCCTGCCTGCAAACGGAGGGGGGGCCCCCACGCCAACGTCCGCGCATCGTCGGGAGGGGAGAGGCCGCGGATGTCTCCCTGCCTCGGGGGCTGCGGCAGGCCGGAGACCTGGCGGAGCATCTCACGCCATGCCTGCCACCCCCCCCCCGGAGACGGGGCGGCTTTTCTCTCCTCCGGGGCCGGCCGGGCCGGGGCCATCTCGGACAGTCCGAACCCCCCTGGGGAAGAGAGGCGCTCCTCCCCGGCCCTCCCCGCAGCCGCCCCGCCTTCTTCTCCCGGGAGACAGGGTGGGGACGAGTTCCCCCGCCCCGGCCCTCCCCGCTGCCTCCAGCCTCCTCCTCCTCGGAGCATCCCGCAGCCCCGTCCCGGGGGCCTCTCCCAGCCCTTTGCAGGCTCCCCCCCCCCCGCAAAGGAGCCGGCCCCATTTTGCTTTCCCTTGTTTGTGTCTATGTGGGGGGAAATCATCCCCTTAACCACGGATTTTTTCTGGGCAGCAGGGCACACACCCCCTTGCCTCGGACACCATCGGCTGCAATCAGGGCCCCTCTCCTGGTGGTGCCTGCCCAGGGCCCCCGGAGGCTGGTCCTCGGCCCTCCATCACGGGGCAGCCCCCCCCCCAGGCCCGCTGCCCCCTCTGGCACAGAAAAGGGGCCAGATTCAGCCCTGGAGATTCCCCACCTGCTTCACTTGCCACCTTCTCCTCCTCCCTCTTGGACCTGCCCTTGGGATGGCACCCCCCCCCCGCTGCCTCTGCCCCGTTCTGTCCAGGCCTTTCGTGTGTGTGTGTGTGTGCAGCCGAACCGAGCAGATTTTTCTAGATTAATCTCCCGCTCTTGCAGCTAGAGAAGTCGATCCCGGCCCAGCCTGGCCAGCCGGATGCCCTCTCCGGCTCTAGTGGAGCCCCTCCCCTCCCAAGCACTTCCCTACTGGGGCCAAGGCACCCATTAGAAGGATGGACGGATGCCCCGCATGCATCGAGGGCTCTTTCCGCTTTCCCTCGCCGTACTTTGGGAGGGCATCTGGCCAAAGAAGCCCGGGATGCCCAGGAGTCGCCAGGCCTCCATTAGAACTGGAGCCCAACCTGATTTCAGAGCCGGGGGGGGGGGCAACCTGGGGTGACCCTGAGGCTGCATCAGCTCAGCACAGCCACTGAAGGGGTCAGAACCATTCTAACCCACCCCCCTTAGGGACACAGCCTGGGAGATGCTGGTTGAGCTCTTAGCAGAACGGATCTGTCCAGGTGAGAGGCACTTGGCGGGCAGCTGAACCTCCTACCTTCCTCTGTGGGGGCGCCCTGGGGCCTGGGCAGGTCCCTCCGGGGACCACCGGGATGTTGCTCTTGCTGTAGCCCCTGGCAACGACCGCTGAACTGGGGCAAGGATCGGAGAGACTTGTGACGCGGTTCTGCTCTCTCCACGCCAGGCAGCCAGCCGTGTGGGGAAAGACACTGTCAGGGTGGTGGGGAAGGGGAGGGGAAACTACTGGAAGAACAAGGAGGGCAGTGAGATTTGCGTACATTTGTGGGTCAGTGCAAGGGAAGATCTGTGGGAGTGTGCTTTATATTGGGAAGGGGCTGTGGCTCAGTGGCAGAGGCTCTGCTTGGCATGCAGAAGGTCCCAGGTTCAGTCTCCAGCATCTCCAGTTAAAAAGGACCAGGCAGGAGGGGATGGGAAAGACCTCTGCCTGAGACCCTGGACAGCTGTAAAGAGGGGCAGTGGCTCAGCAGCAGAGCATCTGCTTGGTGTGCAGAAGGTCCCAGGTTCAGTCCCCGGCATCTCCAGTTAAAAAGGACCAGGCAGGAGGTGATGGGAAAGACCTCTGCCGGAGACCCCGGAGAGCCACTGTCAGTCTTAGCAGACAATACTGACCTTGACAGACTGACTGATATTCAGTATAAGGCAGCATTGTGTGTACATGTAAGGCACGCAGAAGGTCCCAGGTTCCATCCCCAGCATCCCCAAAGAAAAGGACCAAGCAGCAGGTGATGTCAAAGACCTCCGCCTGAGACCCTGGAGAACCACTTCCTGGCCTGAGTAGATATTACTGATCTTGATGGCCCAAGGGGGGGGGGGCTGATTCCATAGAAGGCAGCTTTATGTGTTCACGCACTGCTTCTTTAGAGACCCAGAGAGATGGAGCATGTGGCACATGAAACTTCTGGAATGGAAGACACCCACCGAGGCTGTTAAGTCGTAGGTTCAGGAGGGGCGCACAGTGCTGCCTGGTAGCCTTCCTATATGGCTATGGGGGGGAGGTGGGAAAGGAAACGTGGTGAAATCGGGGGGCGGTTGTCAGAGTCAGACAGGGGTGTGTCTCCCCCCACCCACCCACCAGGCCCGCTCTGATAAGAGGGACCAGAACGGCCCTTGTGAGAAAGGAGTCTTTGGGGACAATTTGTTGACTGAGTGACCACGGAGTTTCCTTTCAGACTGAGGCCCAAGCCAGATCTGCACTGGGCGTTGTTCGCCTGCAACTCCCGTGGATTTTTTCAGACTAATTTCTCAGACGCATCCCGTGCAGAGGAGAATGTTAAAAGTCACGGGACGCTCCAGGCATTGAACTCCCTGCACCCATCCTGTCTGGTCCTGAGCTTACAGGAGAGAGAAGTGCTTCTGATGGATCTCCCTGCGGAAAAGAGCAGGGGCCGCCCTCGGCTTTGTGTTCAGCACTCCCACCCACCCCCGACTCCTCCTGCATTTACAACCACAGGGAAGGCCCCCTCCTCTCCAGACCGAGTCGGTGGGGACCTGACCTCTGACAAAAACAGACACCCCCTCCCCCCAGTTTGGATTCACTTTCCCTCCGTGTGTAATGCTCTCTCCCTGGGGCTGCCCTTGTTGCAAATTCAGAAGCTGCAGCTAGTGCAGAATGCCACAGCCAGGCTTCTGATGGGTCTCCCCAGGTGGGAGCAAATCCAGCCTGCACTAAAGGCACTGCCCTGGCTGCCAATAGCATACCAAATTTGCTTCAAGGTGCGGGTTCTCACCTTTAAAGCCCTATATGGCCAGGCTCCGACAAACCTGAGGGACCGCCTTTCCCCATATATACCCCAGAGAGCACTACGGCTGGGGTCACAACATCGACTGACCCTCCCAGGCCCCGAGGATGCCAGGCTTGCTACCACCAGGGCCAGGGCCTTTTCAGTGGCCGCCCCATCCTGGTGGAACAAGCTCCCGGAGGAGATCAGGGGCCTGTGGGATCTTTTACAGTTCCACAGGGCCTGCAAGACAGAGCTCTTCCACCAGGCCTTCAGCTAAGGAGCTACCACTATACCAACAACTTGAATTACAGAGCCCTGGCCCTTGGCCTCGACACCTGGCCTGCACCGCCCTTGTATGAGGAAGATGATGAGCAGAATGATTGTGAGACCTCTGTGTGGGCTCTTAAGCAAGCCATCTTAAATAATTAATCAACTATTGCCAGCACTTTATGAGTCATGATTTATTTATAATTGAACTGTTTTTAGTGGATTTTATGTGATTTTAATTGTTGTTTGCATTGACCAGCGTAAGCCGCCCTGAGCCTACTTGCAGGGAGGGCAGGGCATCAATCGAGTGAATAAAATAAATAATAAAATAAATACAAAAGACCGCAGGCAGCCCAGTTGGTCCAAATACGGACCTAAAGAGCCAAAGGCACAGTCTTTTCATAGAATCATAGAATGTCAGAGTTGGAAGGGACCTTGCAGGTCATCTAGTCCAACTCCTTGCACTCTGCAGGAGCAGAGCCGAAAGGTAGCCCTGCTTACCTACATACCTACAACAGACCCGAAAGATGGTCGTCCAGCCTCTGCTTGAAAACGTCCAGCAAAGGAGCATCCACCACCTCCCGAAGCAGTCTGTTCCACTGCTCAACCACTCTGACAGTTAGGAAGTTTCTCCTGATATCTGGCCGGTAACGACTCCCTTGTAATTTCCACTCATTAGATCTAGTCTTGCAATCCGGAGCAAGAGAGAATAGATCTGCTCCGTCTTCTACATGGCAGCCCTTCAAATACTTGAAGACTGCCATCATGTCCCCTCTAAGTCTTCTCTCTTTCCCAGGCTAAACATACCCAACTCTTTCAGCCTTTCCTCGTAAGACTTGGATTCCAACCCTCTCACCATCCTGGTTGCCCTCTTCTGGGCACACTCGAGCTTGTCAACATCCTTCCTAAACTGTGGTGCCCAAAACTGGACATGGTACTCCAGGGGAGGCCTGACCATAGCAGAATAGAGCGGAACGACCACCTCCCGTGATCTGGACACAGTGCTTCTGTTGATGCAGCGTCCTAAGATCGCATTAGCTTTCTTCACAGCCACATCGCACTGCAGGCTCATGTTGAGCTGTGTTTATTTATACTTCTTATTTATTCACATCATTTATACCGTGCCTTTCTCTCCAGTGGGGACCCAAAGCAGCTCACACCATTCCCCTCTCTTCCATTTTATCCTTGTAACAACAACCCTGTGAGGTGGGTTAGGCTGAGAGCACGTTGACTGGCCCAAGGTCACCCAGCAAGCTTCCACAGCAGAAAGAGGATTCGAACCCAGGTCTCCCTGGTCTTAGTCTAACACTCTACCCACTATGCCACACTGCTGCAGTTCTTTTGTCAGGACCAATGCTCTCCCTCTAAGCTGTGGAGTCCTCTTGTGAGCAAAAATTCCAGTTTGAGAGCTCCTGGCAGTAAATTTGTGAGCGAGCGATTCGGTTGCGGCATAAATTAGTTTCCCCTGGAGCCAGTGTTCCCTCTAAGCTGAGTTAGTGTGAGCTAGCTCACAGTTTTTTAGCCTCCGGCTCAGACATTTTTTTGTCTTAGCTCAGGAAGGGATGGCTGCAGAGCAGACTAGCACTTTGTGATTACTTGAATGTTTTAAAATGTTTTAAATGTCTTTATGTGGATTTTATGGTACCTTGTTCTGATTACTGTAAGTCGCCCTGAGCCTGTTTGTGGGGAGGGTGGGAGACACATGGAATAAATAAACAAATAATTTATGCAGCAGCCAAATCCCTCACTCACAACTTTAATGCCAGGAGCTCGCAAAGTAGAATTTTTGCTCACAAGACTCCGCAGCTTAGAAGGAGCACTGCTCTGGAGCCATCTTTAAGAACATAAGAACATAAGAGAAGCCAATGTTGGGTCAGGCCAATGGCCCATCCAGCCCAACACTCTGTGTCACACAGCGGCCAAAATATACCAGGTGCCATCAGGAGGTCCAGCAGTGGGGCCAGGAGACCAGAAGCCCTCCCACTGCTGCCCCCTCCAGCACCGAGAATAGAGTGCATCACCTGCCCCAGACTGAGAGTTCCCATCTATACCCTGTGGCTAAGAGCCACTGATGGACTTCTGCTCCATATGTTTATCTAATTCCCTCTTGAAACTGTCCAGGCTTGTAGCCGCCACCACCTCCTGTGGCAGTGAATTCCACGTGTTCATCACTCTTTGAGTGATTACTCTTTCTGGAGCTAAGACAAAATGTGTGAGCTGGAGGCTACAAAACTGCGAGCTGGCTCACACTGACTCAGCTTAGAGGGAACACTGGCCATGACCAAAATAAGTTGCAGGCAACAGTGTGCAGGTTGCCTGAGCCAGTCATGCTAAGACACAAGCACAAGAGAAGGGTGGGGGTGGGGGGAAGGGGTGCCTTTTCTGCATCTGGTGTCGAAGGACTGGCCAGCCTCCTGGAGCTGATGTCGTGTCACATTCCAGGAGGAGGAGGAGGCGGAGGCTGGCCAGTCCTTCGAGGGCAGTCTGTGGGTAGAACCAGAGAAAGAGCCGAGGAGGTGTAGCCAACAAGGGAGAGACATGGAGCCAACAAGTAAGATGGGATCTCCCCAGCGCCTGGATTGAGCCGTGCCCTCCCTGTGCGGGCACACCAGCAGAACCAGCGTGCCCCTGGGGAATGCTCCAGCTGCTCCTGACTGTGCTGCCAATGGGGCATATGCTGTGGGCGGCACCTCCACTGGCTCAGGAGGAGGGGAGGAGGAGGAGGAGGAGACTCATGCTTGCGTGTTCCCAGATTGTGCCAGGAGTGCTGCTTCATGTCACGGCTGGCCATGAGGATAGCCATGGGCACAAGGGGAGTTGTGAGGGGAGCCAGAGATGGCCGCTGCCTGCATCTTCTGGGAGGCTCTGCAGCACGACCAACCTGACCAGAAGCAAACGCGCTGAGCAGAAGCGAGGTGCCAACCCTGGGGTGCAGACACCCAGGGAAACGCCTGGGCCGGGTATCGGCGGCGGGGGTGGCGGTGAGTGGCCCAGGAGGACTGGCAGCCGGAGTGGAGAGACGCGCAGCCCAGCCTGCCCCAAGAGCTGCCCCTCTCCGCAGGCTGAGATGTGGACGGCAGAGCAGAAGCCCCCGGAGGACGGCACTTGCGGGCCATGCCCCCTCTAAGCGGTGGAGTCTTGTGAGCAAAAATCCTACTTTGTGAGCTCCTGGCATTAAAGTCGTGAGCCAGCGATTTGGCTGCTGCATGACTGAGTTTGCTCTGGAGCCCACCCTTCCTGAGCTGAGACAAAAAATCTGTGAGCTGGAGGCTAAAAAACTGTGATCGAGCTCACATTAACTCATCTTAGAGGGAACACTACCTGCTGGTGAAGATGGGTTCCTGGCTCTGCCCAGACGAGTGAGGCAGGCAGGCAGGCAGGCACCCGGAGAACGGTAGCTGGGCCAGGTCCGTGGCCCCTCCCCAGGCATTTGGGGCCTCGGGTGGACTTCCCCTCCTGGGCCCCTCCTCCTCCTCCTCCTCCTCTGGACTGCTGGTGGCTTCCTTCAACTGGAGCTTGTGGGGATAGATTCAGGAGGGGTCGCCGTGCTGGTCTGAAGCAGCAGAAGGAAGTTGGAGTCCAGTTGGGCACCTTGAAGACCAACAAAGTTGAATCCTGGGTATCAGAGAGCCAGTTTGGTGTAGCGGTTAAGTCCGTGGACTCTAATCTGGGAGAACCAGGTTGGATTCCCCACTCCTTCACTCTTGCACCTGCTGGATGACCTTGGGCAAGCCATAGTTCTGACAAGAGCTGTCCTTGAAAAAGAGTCGCTTCTGTCAGAGCTCTCTCGGCCCAACCCACCTCACAGGGTGTCTGTTGTGGGGAGGGGAAGGGAAAGGCGTTTGTAAGCCGCTCTGAGACTCCGAGTGAAGGGCGGGGGGGTATAAATCCAATCTCCTCCTCCTCCTCCTCCTCCTCCTCCTCCTCCTCCTCCTCCTCCTCCTCCTCTTCTTCTTCTTCTTCTTCTTCTTCTTCTTCTTCTTCTTCTTCTTCTTCTCCTTCTCCTTCTCCTTCTCCTTCTCCTCCTCCTCCTCCTCCTCCTCCTCCTCCTCCTCCTCCTCCTCCTCCTCCTCCTTCTCCTTCTCCTTCTCCTTCTCCTTCTTCTTCTTGTGTGCTTGCACGGAGTGTGCTTGCACACGAAAGCTTATGCCGTGAATAAAGCTTTGTTGGTCTTCAAGGTGCTGCTGCTGGACTCAAGCTCTGCAGAGCTCATGGAGTGTTTTGAGGAGAGTGGAGCAGGTACCGGGGGCTGCTCAGCCTCCATACCAGCCTGTGTGTTTGTCAGCCTGGTTTCCATCCAGGGAGCCCCCTTGGGAAAGGTCGGAAGGGAGCCCCCTCGGGAAAGGCCCCGGAGCTCGGAAAGGAGCCCAGTAATCCCTTGTGGGGCCGCGGCTCCCTCCCTGAGGGCTCCCTCCCCCATTAAAGTTTCCATGTGAGGGCTTGACCCTGGTGAGCAGCCATGAGGAGGAGGGGGAGGAGGAGGGGGAGGGAGAAAATGGGTGGCCGGGGAGGGGGTAGTCGGTGCCCATGGAGAGCTCCTCTGTGCCCTGGGAAGTAAGTGCTGGCGCTGAGACGGGGCTGGCCTGCAGGTGCCTCGGAACCTCTCTTGTGGTGCCACTTTACGAACGGGGGGGGTTCTGCCATGGGGCTCCAGGGGAGGGGCCCTCCGAGATCGGCTGCTGTCCCCCTCCTCCCTGATCTCCTGTCTCCGCCGCCTGCTTTTCTTGTGTTTACCCGGGTGCCACTCCCCCCTTTCCATTTTTTCCTGACCTTTTTGAATATCAGCCCCTGACTGGAGGAGGTTGAGAGGAGGTTGAGAAAGAAGTACTTTTCTCCCTTTCTCACAAGACAAGAACTCGTGGGCTACAGAAGGAAATGAACTTCTCTCCCTCCTGCTCAGTCGGCCCCCTGAAGTGGCTGACCATTGCTCACCCTCCCCCTTGGAGGCACCATTCGCCATCTTGTAGTGGAATGTGGGCAGTGGTGGGCCGGCAGACCAGACCCCCCCCCCATGGTTTAGCAGCCTCCAAAGGATTTCCTTTCCTCTCTTCGTCTCCATCAGCAGGGGGGTGGGGGGGGGTCTTACGTAGGGTTACCAGGTCCAGATTGGGAAATACCTGTAGATTCTGGGGGCAGCGCCTGCGGAGGGAGGGCCTTGAATGGGGGGAGCGGAGGAACTTGAATGGGGTATGATGGCATAGAGTCCACCTTCTAGAGAGGCCATTTTCTCCAGTGGGACTGATCTCTGTCACCTGGACAACAGCTGTAATAGTGAGAGATATCCAGCCACCACCTGGAGGATGGGAACCTTGCTCTTATGGCACACGGCAGCCAGGGGGCATGGGGTGGGGGGGCTTGTACTAGCAGTAGAGGCCAAGCTGGGACTCTGGGGCAAAGAGCTTGCCATGACCCCGGCAGGTTGCCACCTTCAGCTGCCACCACTCTGAACTTAGGGTCCCCTTGAGAAGGCCCAGAGTACCTTCCCAAGGCCAACCAAAATGCCCTTTTTAAGCTGAGAAACATAGACGTGATGACCAGGCTACTTATTTCTTCCTAACTGGTTACGATTTCAAGGCCCACAGCCTTCTTCTGCCAGACTTGTACTCACTCTGTCCCAAATGAGGGATCTTTCTCTCAGACCAGTCCCCTCGGTTTAGCTCTGTGAGAGGGATGACCACAGAAGAGAAAAGAACACAGTTTCATGGTCCACAAAGTTTAAATTCACATCTCCTCACACAATCTCTGGACACTGATTGGCTACAACTGTCACTAAGCATTATGGGGATTGTAGGCTGTGTCGGCTTTCCACTCCCACACAGGTCTCTCCTTGGCCTAGGCCTCTAGACCTTGTCCCGCACAGATCATGACAGAGCTCCATTCTGTTCAGCACTTGCCTGGTATCCGGTGCCCGGCCTCTGGAAGACTCATGAATTGCTCTTTGATTCTGACTCTTTTGGGATTCAGGGGAGGTCACTGCAGGTCCTTCACATCACCACCTTCCCCTTGCTTGGAAGCAGCAGTTGCAGAAGAACGGGCAGTTGAGCAGGGGCATAGCTCCAAAATGAAGCCAGGCGTCACGGTTGGGCCCAGCTCAGTTCTGAGAGAGGCAGAGAGGAACCTGGACTAACTCTTGCCCTCTCACCAGAAAGCTGTGGCCCCTCGCCCCAGTGGTGGGAGTGAAGCGCTCTCCACAGGCTGAGTCCTTCATTCCCAGTTGGGACCACGGCATTGCCAAGGGATTGCAGCCCAGATCCTGGCTCAGACAGTGCCCTGGGGGGTGCCCATGAGATAGAATCACAGAATCACAGAGACTTGGAAGGGGCCATACAGACCATCAAGTCCAACCCCCTGCCCAATGCAGGTTCAACCTAAAGCATCTCTGACAAATATTCGTCCAGCCCCTTCTTGAAAGCCATCAGTGAAGGGGAGCTAACCGCCTCTCTAGGCAGCTGATTCCACCTTTGAACCACTCTGACCGTGAAAAGGTTTTTCCTAATATCCAGCCGATATCTTTCTGCCTGTAATTTAAACCTGTTGCTTTGGGTCCTCTCCTCTGCTGCCAACTGGAACGGCTCCTTGCCCTCCTCCAAATGACAGCTTTTCAGATATTTAAAGAGAGCCATCATGTCCCCCCTCAGTCTCTTCTCCAAACTAAACATTCCCAGGGCCCTCAGCCTTTCCTCGTAGGGCTCAGCCTCCAGGCCCCTGATCATCCCAGTCGCTCTCTTCTGCACCCTCTCGAGTTTGCCCACAGCCTTTTTGAAGGGAGGCCTCCAGAACTGCGCACGGGACTCCAGGTGCGGCCTGACCAAGGCAGGATACAGAGGGGCTACAACCTCCTGTGATTTCGATGCTATGGCCCTTTTAATGCAACCCAAGACTGAATTTGCCTTTTTTGCCACTGCATCACACTGACTGCTCATATTTAGTTTACAGTCCGCCCTTACCCCCGAGGTCTCTTTCGCATACAAAAGAAAAAGAAGGAGATTGGATTTATACCCCACCCTTCACTACCCAAAGGTGTCTCAGAACAGCTTACAAACTCCCTTCCCTTCCCTTCCCCTCCCCACAACAGACACCCTGTGAGGTCAGCAGGGCTGAGAGACCTCTTGACAGAAACTGCTCTTTTTTCAAGAACAGCTCTGACAGAACTATGGCTTGCCCAAGGTCATCCAGCCAGGTGCAAGTGGAGGAGGAGTGGGGGAATCAAACCCGGTTCTCCCAGATTAGAGTTCGCGCACTTAACCACAACACCAAACTGGCTCCCCAGAAATGTATCCCCCATCCAGTATCGGTGCTTGACATTTTCGTGCCCCAGATGTAATACTGTGCATTTATCTTTGTTGAATTGCAACCCGTTTGCAACTGCCCACTTCTCCAGAGTGTTCAGGTCTTGTTGAATTTTAACTCTATCTTCTTGGGTGTCTGCTACTCCTCCCAATTTGGCATCATCTGCAGATTTAATGAGTAGCCCTTCTTCTACCCCTTCATCCAGATCACTGATAAAAATATTGAAAAGTTCCAGGCCCAAAACCGAGCCCTGCAGCACCCCAGTGGACACCTCCCTCCAATCTGATGGAACGCCACTGACCACCACTCTTTGGGTGAGGTCCTCTAACCAGTTCCCCATCCACCAAACTGTCCTATAGTCCAGCCCACAGTCTTCCAGTTTGCCCATCAGAATGTCATGGGGAACCTCATCAAAAGCTTTACTGGAATCCAGGTAAACCACATCCACAGAGTTCCCTTCCCACGATCCAGTAAGCTCATCACACGATCAAAGAAGGAAACCGGGTTGGTCTGACAAGATCTGTTGGGGACAGAACCACGCTGACTTCCCCGGATCACGAAGTGGTCCTTCAGATGCTTACAGATCGATCCCTTGAAAATCTGCTCCAATATCTTCCCAGCAACAGGAGTCATGAGAATCATCCCAGGGACGCGGCATTGCTTGTCGAAAGCCTGGGAAGAGCCACCCTTTGGGGAGACAGGATGAGGCCATGAGAGAGCCTGCCCAGCCCTGTCCCCACGGCTCCTGCTTGTGACCTCGAGGTGCCCGGATTGGGGCTTGACCATTGTGCAGGGGGTGGGAAACTGACCCCTTGAGACGCCCCTGTCAAAAGCGTGACAGACACTTGTCCGGATTCTGAAATTCACACTCAGTTTAGGAGTTTTCAGAAGGAGGCGAAAGAGGAGGGGGAGGGGGGCTGGCCGTTCCTGCGTGTTTTATGGAAGAGGGAGGAGGGGAAGCGATGGTTGTTTCCTGGGGCCAGACACAGCGGTGGGCTTCAGCTGCACAAAAGTAGACTCGGGCCTGACTTCAGTGTGATGCTGCCAGGGCACATGAGCTCCCGTGAAGCGGTAGAGGTCCGTCTCGTCTACTCAGACTGGCAGCGACTCTCTGGGATTTCAAGCAGAGGAGGTCTTTCCCATCCCCTCCTGCCTGGTCCTTTTAAACTGGAGATGCCGGGGATTGAACCTGGGACCTTCTGCATGCCAAGCAAACATTCTACCACTGAGCCATGGCCCCTCTTGACAGCTCTCCAGGATCTCAGGCAGAGGTCTTTCCCACCACCTCCTGCCTGGTCCTTTTTGACTGGAGATGCCAAGGATTGAACCTGGGACCTTCTGCATGCCAAGCAAGTGATCTACCACTGAGCCACATCCCCTCTTTGCAGCTCTCCAGGGTCTCAGGCGGAGGTCTTTCCCACCACCTCCTGCCTGGTCCTTTTAAACTGGAGATGCTGCTGGGGATTGAACATGGGGCCTCCTGCTTGCCACGCAGATTCTCTGCCACTGAGCCATGGGAGAAATGTCCCCCCTGGCGTTTTGCACATCTGCTGTGTCTCGTTGAAACTGGGCTGGGACCTGTCCAGAGCAGCTGCGCACGACTGTCAACCCAGTTTCAGTCTGAGTTTGTGCAAGCGCAGCGCCTCCCCCTAGGGTACGCTTCCCCCCTGCCAGCGTCAGGCTGAAATTGAGCCTGAGATTAATCCTTTGGCGGGGAGCCAAGGGCCGGGCTGGGGCGGGAGAAGCCCTGCTGCCTCCGGAAACCTTCCAGAAGTGAGCCGGGGCCAGTTGCCCTCTTCACTGCATCCCATCCTGTGCCTTCAGGATGCCTTCATGCAGCCATTCCTGAAGAGAGATGGGGGAATGCCCTCCACTTGGGGAAGGAAGGGCTGGCACGCCCTGCAGGGTCCTTTTGAGTGCAGAGGCTCTGAGGTCCTCGGGAGGGAACGGCCAGGCATGTGTTTTTCTCTGACTGCTCTGTGTTCCCTCCCTGAGTACCTGATTTGCGCGCCTTTATTCCTATAAGAGGCTGCGGTGGCTCAGAGGTTAAGACACTGGGCTGCAGACCGGAAGGTCTGTAGTTCAGCAGTTCGAGTAGATAAATAGGTACTACTTCGGTGGGACGGTAACAGCATCCAGTGCGCCTGGGCATCTAGTCATGCTGGCCACATGACCACGGAAACATCTTTGGACAGCACTGGCTCTTCAGCTTGGAAACGGAGATGAGCACCATGCCCCTAGAGTTGGATTCGACTGGCTTTCGAGGAAGGGAAACCTTTACCTTTATTCCTTCAGAGCAATAGTCCCCTTTGGCCACTGGAAGCCACTGGGTCAGTTTGCAAGACCCGAGTGAGGCTGTGAACGACAGGCCGTTTTGGAGGCCAGTAATTCATGGGATTGCCATAAACTGGAAGTAGTTTGATGGCACTTACCACACACACACACACACACACACACAAGCCACTGGGTGGAAGGGTTTCCAGGGGTGTTATGGCCCAGGGGATCCCCTTCTTAGCTCCAGGAATTGTATCGACAGGGTCGCTGAAGGGACTCCTAGAGCAGTCTCAAAGCCTGGCCTGCTGCTGTGTGCGTGTGTGTGGGAGGGTTCCTCTCTGTCTAGCTGTAGTTGGGCATGACCTTTCCATTTGGGGGGGGAGCTGCCAAAAGGTCTCTGAGAGCAGAGAGGCCCCAGACTGCCCATTGGGAGTGCCCCCTCCCGCCTGGCTCCACCTGATTAGCAACCCCCCCCATGCTCTGCTGCTTTGAAGAGGGGGAGTTGCTGTGGAAGGGGGAGTCCAGCCCTTCCTTCCCAGGACTCACTTGCCCCCCTCCCCCCCCAGCCCTTTGCAAGCCCAGCGCTCCCTTGTCTCTGGCCCGGAGGGCAGGACCTCACAGCCCAGGGCTGGAGAGGAGAGCCGTCCCCCTCATGGTGGGCATCCTCCTGGGGTCCCCCTGGCTGGGCACCCCCCACCCCTCCCCGGCAGCCTCCCCCTCTGAATTGTGGCTGGGACAAACAGAGAGGAAGCTTTACCCTCAGCCAGCTTCCTGTGGTGGTGAGGAGCGCGGACTCTAATCTGGGAGAAGTGAGTTTGATCCACCACTCCTCCTTCACGTGCAGCTGCTGGTGTGACCTTGGGGCAGCCACAAGTTCTCCCAGAGCTGTTCTCTCAGGAGTAGCTCCCTCAGCCCCGCCTCCCTCCCAGGGTGTGTCTGTCGTGGGGAGGAGAAGGGAAAGGAGTTGGTCAGCCGCTCTGAGACTCCCGTGGGTAGTGAAGGGCAAAGGGGTATAAAATCAATCTCTCCTCCTCCTCCTCCCCTCCCCCAGGTCCACCTTCCCAAACTCCACCCCCAAGACTCCCCAGAGCTGGCCGCCCTCTGGAGCTGGGGTGGTTGGAAGCCCAGAAGCAGAATCTGGAAGTGGGCCAGGGAAGTGGGCAGGGGAGGAGACGGGGATGGCGCTGGGCTGGCATGCCTGGAGTGATGCGGGGAAGGGTGAGATCATAGCAAGAGGTGGGGTGGGGTGGGGGGCGTTGCACGTTGTGTGGAGAGCGGCCAGCTGAGGGGCACGGACAGGGTCCACTTGAAGCTCTGTGGGGCAGGGCATCGCCCTTCTGCTGCTGTCGCTCCGTCCTCCCCCTCGTCCTCCTCTTAAAAGCCAGGAGACAGATGGCGCATGCATGGGCAAGAAAGCGGCATGTGCTGCCCCCTTCCCTTGCTTCGGGGGTGGGGGGAGGACGGTCGGCCTTCCTTGGGCTTCCACGTCTTTCCCAGGGCTCGGCAGAGGAAGTGGCCGTGTGGGGGGCCCGCCTGTCTGCCCGGAGGGGTTTAGAGCAGCCGGGACGGCGTGTGGAGTCACTGCCCTTGGGTCCCGCCTGGCTGTTGGCCCCTCTCGGCCAGCCCCTTCGTCCTGGCAGGAACTGTCCCCCAGGGCGTTTCACAGAATCACAGAGTTGGAAGGGGCCCTACAGACCATCTAGTCCAACCAATGCAGGGCCAGCCTAGAGCGTCTTTCGGCTCTGCTCCTGCAGAGTGCAGGGGTGGGTTGGACTAGATGACCTGCAAGGTCCCTTCCAACTCTAACATTCTATGGTTGTGTTCTATGATCCCTGACAAATATTCCCCGGATTCTGCTCCCCCCCCCCTTCAACCGCAGATGCTGGGGGCCAGGGTGGGACCCTCTGCAGGCCGGCCTGGAACTCTGCTGGGGGGGGACACGGCACTCATTTCGGGGGAAGATCATCCCTTGGGAAAGAAAAGGGCATCCCTCTCTGTTGCCTTTGAAGTGGTAATTGGGCCGTGATGGTAGCCATGGGGGGGGGGTGTTTACGCGTTTGTGTGCATCTGTGTGCGTTTGTGTGTGTGAGGGAGGGAACCGTCCCTGGCTCTCCATCTCTGGGGCATGATTTGAATGTATCTACGGATTAGCCTGGGATTTCTTCCTTTCCGACAGGCCGGTTTCCATAACAACAATGCTCCCTTGTCAAACCTTTTAACTTCTGAGTTGCTGGACCCGGGCTCTGTGGGCGGCTGGGATTCGGGGCGCCCCACCACCCACATTGCAGGATTGTCTTCGGGAGTCACCGATGTCTTTAAATATTTGTGTGTGCCCCCCTTGCCTTTTCTCTGGGCTCAGGAGGGGGTTGCCGAGGGCTTCAGAAGCTCCCCGGGAGGGGCTCAGGTTGGCAGCTGCTCCCAATCCCAAAGCCGCCCGGCAAAGAGCGGAGAAAACGCCCCTGCCCAAATTCTCCCTTCTAGCTGCGGGCACACAAGATGGACTGCAAGCGGGAGGGGAGGGAGCCACTAATGGAACTCCTGGCATGGTAGATTTATTAAAATATTTATAGCCTCCCGTTCCATCGTGGCTCAAGGCAGCTTACCAGTCCAGAGCGAAAGGCACGCCAAGGGCAATAAAACGCCAGCCGAGTGGCTGTGCCCCACCCCACCCCCGTGGAAATGCCCGCAAGGCAACCGACAGGCCAGCGGGAGCCCTGGCAAAGAAACGGTCCCAGCAAGGCCTCCTCAAGAGCTCTGAAGACAGCCCCCCTCCCAGGGAACCCCTTCTGCAGGGCGAGCGCTGCTACAGAAAAGGCTTGGGCCTCGGTGGATGCCAGGCAGGCAGCCTTAAGTGTGTGGGGTGGGGTGGGACAGCCAGTAGGTGGCAGACTGAGGAGCAGGAATGGCACACAGCGGCACCAGGGAGGAGGTGGTCCTTCGTGTGCATCGGCCCAGGGTCTTAGGCCAGGTGGCTCAGTGGCAGAGCCTCTGCCTGGCATGCAGAAGGGCCCAGGTTCAATCCCCAGCATTGCCAGGTAAGAAGAACCAGGCAGGACGCGATGGGAAAGTCCTCTAACCTGAGACCCTGGAGAGCTGTAAAGAGGGGCTGTGGCTCAGTGGTAGAGCATCTGCTTGGCATACAGAAGGTCCCAGGATTAGTCCCCAGCATCGCCAGATAAGAAGAACCAGGCAGGAGGCGACTGGAAAGACTCCATGGGCTCAGTGGCAAAGCCTCTGCTTGGCATGCAGAAGGTCCCAAGTTCAAACCCAGCATCTCCATTCAAAAGGACCAGGCAGTTAGGTGATGGGAAAGACCTCCGCCTGAGACCTGGAGAGCTATAAAGAGGGATTGTGGCTCAGTGGCACAGCATCTGCTTGGCATGCAGAAGGTCCCAGGATTAGTCCCCAGCATCGCCAGATAAGAAGAACCAGGCAGGAGGTGACTGGAAAGACCTCCATGTGGCTCAGTGGCAAAGCCTTTGCTTGGCATGCAGAAGGTCCCAAGTTCAAACCCCAGCATCTCCATTCAAAAAGGACCAGGCAGTTAGGTGATGGGAAAGACCTCCGCCTGAGACCCTATAGAGCTGTAAAGAGGGGCCGTGGCTCAGTGGCAGAGCCTCTGCTTGGCAGGCAGAAGGTCCCAGGTTCAATCCCCGGCATCTTCTGTTGAAAGGATCAGGCGGTAGGTGATGGGAAAGACCTCTGCCAGAGACCCTGGAGAACCACTGCCAGGTAGAGTGGACAATACTGACCGTGACGGATCAAAAGTCTGTCTCAGTATCAGATGGGCTGTGGGTCAGTGGCAGAGCCTCTCCTTGGCATGCAGGAAGTGCCCGGTTCAGTCCCTGGCATCTCCAGTTAAAAAGGACCAGGCAGGAGCTGACGGAAAGACCTTCCTCTGCCTCCTGAGACCCCCCTGAGAGCCGCTCCCAGTCTGAGCAGAGGAGGGCCTGATCCAGCACAAGGCCGCTTCATGCGTGGCCACAGCGATCCGGAAAAGGGCTTTACGTGTCCCAAGTGGCTCCCTGAATTAGGCTCTGAAACAAACTGCTGTGCCGCTGTTTTAAGACGGCTGCTCTGTTCCTGCTGGCTGGCCGCTGACCACAACCCGGCTGCTGTCCTCGAGACCAGCCGCAGTTTCCGGGTTGTCTTCAAGGGCAGGGCAATGTAGAAACGCAGCACGGCAGTCCATGAGGCTATAAAAGCTTCCATCCACGGTGGCCAGAGCGGCTGAGTCTAAGAAAGAGGGAAGTGGATGTGCCAGAGGCAGCGGAGAGAAGGTGCTCATCTTGGCCACAGGGCCAGCCGGCTTTCCCAAGAGCCCGACAGGGACCACAAGCCGCCCCCCCCCCTCACCAGCTCTTTGCCTGCCCTGCAAATGGCGACTCTCCTCTATCCCTGCGGAGGGGCTCCAGTCAGCCTCCTGACCAGCCGCAGGCCTCTGGTCGGGCGCAGGGGGAGGGGTGTGTTTGTGTGTTTCTTTTCTTCAACAAATAACTTTTATTTATACAATATAGCAAGGATTCACAGTAGCACACACTATTAGGAAACCACTACAATAAAACCATAATTAAAAACACAAAAAACACAAGAGCAATAAAACCAAACAGCTCTTCAACATCTAGCGACAACCTTCAGATTATCCAGAAGTGCCTTTTTCAGCTTACTGTGTCTTTCCATATATCCAAGAAAGGGAAATCAGTGTTCCAGAAAATCTGAATGGAACTCTGGATTAATATGTTGTCGAAGGCTTTCACACCCGGAGTTCATTAGTTGTTGTAGATTTCCCGGGCTATATGGCCGTGGCCTTGGCATTGTACCAGCCAATGTACCAGCACTTTAGGATAGTGGATTTATGGATTTTAGGATAACCAACTTGTTTTTGGTATGATGAATTTTATGATGGATTTTAACTGTACTTTTATGTATTTGTGCAGGCCGCTCTGAGCCTGCCTTGGTAGGAAGGGCGGAGTATACATTGAATAAAATAAAATAAATAAATTGTAGGACCTGACATTTTGCCAGCGACTGTGACTGGCACCGTCAGAGATATAACACAGAAAGATGGAGGACTCCCTGTGTCCAGGTGAGAAGAAGAGAAATGGTAGGCAGGTAATTTCTATCTACTCAGGAAGGTGGGGAAGGGCTGAGTCATTATCTTGTAGGAGTTCCCCAGGCTACAGTGCTAAGACTATGGCCATACAGCCCGTAAAATTTACAACAACTAATAAACTCTGGATTCTCTGCCCAGGCTATAACTTCTGATATTTTGTCCATGACCAGCTATTCCCATAACTTATTAAACCATGTAATCAATGAGGGTTGTTTACTATTTTTCCAATGCCCATCCACTAAAGTCTTGGCTGCCACCAACATATAAGAAATGAGATCTTTCCTGACAGTGGGAACATCTATCCCCTCCCATAAATTAAGCAAGACAAGTTCTGGCCTCATAGGGATAATTGTGCCCAGTAATGTCATAAATCAGTTTGTGGCAGCTGGTGACTCAAGCGTGTCCAGAAGAGGGCAACCAGGAGGGTGAGAGGGTTGGAATCCAAAGTCTTATGAGGAAAGGCTGAAAGAGTTGGGTCTGTTTAGCCTGGGAAAGAGAAGGCTTAGAGGGGACAGATGGCCGTCTTCAAGTATTTGAAGGGCTGTCATGTAAAAAATGGAGCAGATCTATTCTCTCTTGCTCCGGATTGTAAGACCAGATCGAATGGGTAGAAATGACAAGGGAGTCATTACCGGCTAGATATCAGGAGAAACTTCCTAACTGTAAGAAGAGTGGTTGAGCAGTGGAACAGTCTGCCTCGGGAGATGATGGATGCTCCTTCCCTGGAAGTTTTCAAGCGGAGGCTGGGCAACCATCTTTTGGGTATGTTGTAGGGCTGTCTTTCAGCTATGCTCCTGCAGAGTGCAGGGGGTTGGACTAGATGACCTGCAAGGTCCCTTCCAACTCTAACATTCTATGATTCTAAGAATCACGGTCCAACATTGTACCATAACAGGGCACATCCACCAGCGGTGAATGTAAGAACCAGGCTGCCCATATTCTCTCCAACAATGGGGGCTATATGAGGGTGAAATGTGGTGTAAATGTGTGTTTCCAATTCCCAGAGTTCCTGGACACATGTGAATGGGGGGGGGCAACACTCCACACCACAGCGGTGTTCTCAGGCAACTCTCCTGTCTCTCAGCTGTCTGTGCATCCCCACTCCTCCCCTTGCAGCTGCTGGAAGACCTTGGGCAAGCCATAGTTCTGATAAGAGCTGTTCTTGAAAAAGAGCAGTCTCTGTCAGAGCTCTCTCAGCCCTGCCTACCTCACAGGGTGTCTGTTGTGGGGAGGGGAAGGGAGAGGAGTTTGTAAGCTGCTCTGAGACTCCCTTGGGTAGTGAAGGGTGGGGTATAAATCCAATCCCTTCCTCTTCTTCTTCTTCTATTGAACCCCACCTCCAAAATTCTGCTAAAGAGGGAAGGCAGCCCTTCCCCTTTTGGTGCAAATAGATTTGGGGGGGCTCAACTCATGCACACACACCCTCCACACCCCCGCTCTTCTCATTCATTCCACTCTGTCTCCTCAGGGCACCCCAGGACATCAGTCTGGAGGAGTTTGATGACGAGGATCTGTCCGAAATCACCGACGACTGCGGCATCGGCCTCAACTATGACTCAGACCATTACGAGAAGGTGAGAGGGCGTCGGGGAAGCTCTGCCTTAGCTCAGGAAGGGATGGCTCCAGTGCAAACTGATTTATGCAGTAGCCAAATCGCTCGCTCACAGCTTTAATGCCAGGAGCTCACAAAGCAGAATTTTTGCTCACAAGACCCCAGAGCTTGGAGGGAGCATTGGTCCCTGTCACTCAAGATGCCTGCCGCGGGGGGCGGTCCCCCTCTGGGTCCCAAAACCTCTGCCTTTCCAGTGAGGCTACATTTTTGTCTTTTGGGACTGCTCAGGCACCTCTGGGGCTCCGGACGGGGAGTCTGGCGGGCAGCAGTGTGAAAGCCGGTACGAGACATGTCCCATTTGGAATGGAGCCGTGTGTCTCTTTGGCAAAACCCCAGGCAAGCTGGGTTTGGGCTGGAAGAATATAAGCCCCACCTTGCAGATGGAAAGACAAATGCCGGAGGGGGAAATGTGTCCTGGCAGAGGGAGGCTGGGCAGCCAGGTCTTCCAGGCTCGAGTCCCCTCTGGCTACAGTCATGTGCTACAGAACGTACAGAATACAGTGCAAGCAGAGTTCCCTCTAAGCTGAGTTAGCGTGAGCTAGTTCACAGTTTTTTAGCCTACGGCTCATGCATTTTTGTCTTCGCTCAGGAAGGAGGGCTCCGGAGCAAACTAATTCATGCAGCAGCCCAATCGCTCGCGCACAACTTTAATGCCAGCAGCTCACAAAGTAGAATTTTTGTTCACAAGTCCCCACAGCTTAGAGGGAGCACTGAATGCAAGTATTTTGTGCCAGGGTTTCTTCTCTCCAGCCTATGAACGGTGCCCTCCCTGTGCTGGGCTGTCATCTCTGTTCCTGGCCGTGCGCTTCCAGAGGCAGTCACCCCCTAAATCCCAGGGCCCGGAGGCAACATCACGGGAAGGCCTTGGCTTCTCAGGTCTGTTTGCCGGCCCTGCAGAGAAACTGGTTGGCCGCTCTTTGAGGCAGGATGCTGGACTAGATGGGCCCTCCTCAGTGGCCTGATCCAGCAGGGCTCTTCTGATGCTGTGTGTGTGTGACGGGGAACTCTCTGAATGTCTTATCCACCCCCGTGTGTTCTTTTCGGGCTTGGGGACATATGAGCCACATTTGTGGTACATTATGATTAAGGAATTGGAGCACCTTTCCTGTGAGGAAAGGCTGAAGAACCTGATGTTCTTCAGACCATGTCAAGACAAAGACCACGGCCACACAACCCGGAAAATCTACAGCCACTAATGAACTCCGGCCGTGAAAGCCTCCGACAACATAAAGGCTGAAGAGTCTGGGACTTTGCAGTTTAGAAAAGAGATGACTAAGGGGGGTTGTAGCGGGGAGAGGAGAGCCTTCATCCAGTCAGTGAAACCACACCAAGTCAATCAGAGGAGGATTTTATTAGCGCTAGGCCAGCCGGCTTTAATAAGCAACAGGGCTGACCCTTTTACAGATGCATTTAGTTCCCTAATATACCTTACAATGTGCGCGTCAGAAGCTGGACAATGGAAACTTTCCTTTACACCATTTCTTTCTTCCTGTTGAAGAGAACATTTCATTCCGGAAGCACCATCTCTTATTTTGCATTACAAGCTAGCTTTAAGATCTAAGCATCTTTTGCACCTGGGCACCTTTGAAGCTTAACCACAAGCTCCCTTCCAACCACATTCAATAACAGTTTTTTGCTAAACAGAAATGTCATATCTTTTTCTATGAAACTTGTGGGAGGGGGAAATTCAGGGTGGTAATGGAAAGTTTGAGGCCTGAGATGAATTTAGGCCAATTTGTCCTTTTAATTTCTTTAATTCAATTTTATTGCTATAATTCCCTCCTCTTCGACCACCTCGATTATTTACTGAGAGGTTGGTCGACCAAGGCTACTATATATTGAGGGATCTCTGCCTTTCATGGTCATATAGGGGTTATAGTCACTTTCAGCCGGCCTGTATAAGGTACTACGTGAAAAGGTCCGAGCATGAGACAACCGTCTTTCTCTGTGATTAGCAGCCAGATGCAGAAGCTTGGGAGTGTCACGAATCATTACAGAGTTAACAGTTAGTAAGATTAAACTTTCCACAGACGCCTCCTTCTGATGCTAGGAGAAAATCTAAAGCCAAGCGATTCTGATAGATAGCGGTGCGTATTTGAGTATTTGTTTTGGCAAGCAAGGACAACGCTTGGGAAGTTTCATTAGTTATGATTTCTAGAACCGCTTGCAGCCTGATAAGACGGTTCAGCATATATATAGGGGTCCTATAGCCATACATGCCATCTGCAGCCCATGTAGCAGGCCCATACACTTGAATAATACGCTCTGGGGGCCACTCATTATTTTGCCATGTATGAATTCGCAGAGAGCGCTTTGCACAGCCTAGTTCATCGTACACTGGGACCCCTAGATGTTCACCAGTTTCCAAGGGCAAAAGGAAGAAACTGGGTCTTATAGTCCCCAAAACACAAGCTCCACTCCACCCTGGGGGTAGTGTAGCATAGGCCGCTGTGCCACAGATCCAATATAGTGAATCAGGGGCTACCCACTTCCGTGAGGCATTGCATGGATCATCCCAGAGGACCTGCAAGTGTCCCATGTTCACATATTGTGGAATCTGTGTGTTATCTGGGTTAGTAAAATCAACAAAAGTTTTGGGTTTAGTTCCATTACAGATCCACCCTCCTTCACATTCTAACATCCCCACTGGTTCTGAAAAGAAAAGGATGGCCTTGTCGTATAAAGCAGGTAAAGCCGACTAGCTTATTTCTCAGGATCCATTTGTCAGGGCGTTCGGCCTCCCTCCAAGATATATTGTAAACCTTAGTGAGGTTGTTATATTAGAAGCCACAAGAAATAGGGCGGGAGGATTCCTGCCTTTTTGTAATTGGCATAAACATTAACATGGGCATGAACAGCATGGGATTGGGGCCGAAAACATGTACTGTGTCCCTTCTCATTACAGACACTATATGTGGTGGACTGATGCTGACACTGAGTGATTGTGGATGATGCACAGTCATAGCTAGTTTGATAAATCAAGGTTTGGGAGGTTTGACCCTGGCGATAGGTGGTAGTAATGCATGGGGTACAAGCAGGGAGAGGGGGTGGGGAAGCCTGACTATGGACCCAATAGAACAGAAAAACACATTGCAACAGAAGGAAACACATCCTTTGGCCCGTATGTTGGTTAGTTAACGTCTGGAATTACTAAATGCAAGACCTGAGGTTCCAACGGAGATCAATTCTTCACCTGTGCGTAGAAAAAGCCGTTCCGGTAGGCTTTTAGCAGAGGTTCACGAGCAGGCTTATTCGGCTGTGTCCCTCAGGGGTACGGACCCAGAGGGAGCAGAGCTAGCCGGCGCTGTCCCAGGAGGCAGACGAGAGATTTTAACACAGGTAGGCGTAGACCCAGGCTGGGAGGTCCACCTAGGGTGAGCTACCTTGAGATGGGACCAGTGGATCCATGGTTTATTGCCTTGACCATGGCTGCGGTTCCTGCATGTGTGTTTTCATGGAGTTGTCGCATTATAGCTAGTCCCAGGGCAGCTGGGATAAATATTTTCCCTGTAGGCATTCACCACCACCCCTCCTTATTCTTTTCTGCTCCCTGTAAGTCACACCAGGCTTCTTCTTCTGGTGAATACCTGGGGGTCCAGGCTGCAACAGGGGTTGGAAACACAGGACAGAGTGTTGCGCTGGGGGGCCTGATGCTTCAAGGGCTATTTCTTTTGCTGCCTTATCAGCCCGAGCATTTCCTCGAGATACAGAGTCTACAATCTTCTGGTGGCCCCTGCAGTGAATGATGGCTACTTTTTCTGGGAGATTTACAGCTTCCATTAATAACCGTAGGTTAGGGCCATACTTAATGTCTTTGCCTGCAGCTGTGATGAAGCCTCTGTTTTGCCAGAGGATACCATAAGCATGAGCAGACTTAAAGGCAAACATTGAGTCAGTCTATATGTTGACACTTCGGCCTCTTGCCAATGTTAGCGCAGCAGTGAGAGCGATGATTTCTGCAAGCTGGGCTGAAGTCCCTGCCCATAAGGGCTCTGCTTGCACCACCTTTTCATCATCAACAACAGCATAGCCAGCCCTGCGTTGCCCTGTATCATCTAGGAAACTGCTGCCATCGCAGTAAAGGGTCATCTCTGGGCTGGGTAAGGGCTGGTCTTGGAGATCCAGTCTCGAAGCAAACACCTGATCCACTGTAACTAGGCAGTCGTGGTCTGGTGCCTCTTCAGGTACTGGAAGCAGGGTGGCAGGGTTAACAGTCACTGCTGGTGCTAAGGCTACTCCAGGATTTTCAAGGAGGATGGCCTGATAACGAGCCATCCGAGAAACAGTGAGATATTTATGGCCCCTTGCCTCTAAAATAGTCCTGACCCCGTGAGATACATACACAGTGAGCGTGGCACCCCAGGTGAATTTGTTGGCTGATTCAATGAGGCGACAACAGGCAGCTACTGCTCGAAGGCAGGGGGCAGACCTTGTTCTACAGTGTCGAGGCCCTGGCTGAGATAAGCAACAGGTCTTTTGTAGGGGCCAAGCTTCTGCATAAGGACGCCCTGAGCCACTCCCTCCTTTTCATCAACGCAGAGAAAGAAAGGCTTTTCTGGGTTGGGCAGTCCTAAGGCTGGTGCCTCGATGAGGCGCTGCTTCAAGGTTTGAAATGCTATCTCCTGTTCAGGACCCCACAGGAAGGGATCGTTGGGCCCTCCTCTTGTAGCTTCATATAGGGGTTTGGCTATGAGGGCAAAACCTGGAATCCACAGCCGACAGTAGCCTGCTGCCCCTAAAAATCCGCGAAGTTCCTTGCGGGTGTAAGGCTCAGGGATCTGGCACACAGCTTCCTTTCTTTCTGGGCCTAAAGAACGCTGGCCTTGTGATCAAAGCCCAAAAAGCGGACAGTTTGCTGACACAGCTGAGCTTTCTTCCAGGAGGCTTTATACCCACACTCATCTAATAGCATAAGGAGTTCAACTGTCCCCTTCTCACAATAGGGTCTGCTTCGGGAAACCTCTCTCCCACCCAAGTTGCTTCTACTTGGCCCGCAGGTACCCTGGCCACAAGGGATTGTTTGGTGGCTGCCAGTACCTGCCGTTTTTCTTCTGATGTTAGCAAGGCAGACAGCAGCTGCGAGCAATCCCTCCAGGTTGGTGCATGAGTGGTCATTATGGTGGTAAACAGATCAGTCATAGGCTTTGGGTCTTCACTATAAGGCACAGTCTGAGTCTTCCAATTACAAAGGTCTACTGTGCTGAAGGGACTATAAACATAGACCATATTGCCTGCTGCCCCTGCAGGGGTTTGCCTCAAGGGACACACCATAGGAGTTGGGGATGTCCTGTCAGATGGTTTCAGAGCTGTGGATTGCTCAACCTGTCCAGAACTGCCTTGTGTCCAGTGGCCTGTACAGGTATCATGTTTCAGATGGACTGAGGGGGTTAAGGGTGGGGCTGAAGGTTCCTCACTCTCTCTTCCTAGAAACAATTCCCTTAAGTCGGGGTATATCTGTTCGGGGTCTACTGGAGGGTCGCAGGACTTTTTTTCAGCTCTGTCCTTCTTTTTCCAGGCTCCCCCTGAGCCCTGTTCATTGGAGGGGATGTCTACCAGATTCTCATCAGAACGTAGAAGGTTCACCTCTCTCAACCTATTTTCTTCCCTCCTCTTCCTTCCCTCTTCCTCACGGGCACGGGCCATGGCTCGGGTCTCAGGTGGGCTGGGTGGAGGGGTTCTGTCAGGGGTTCTGGCTGGTCCTGCAGAGTAGGGGGTGGCCAGTCTTCTTCCTGATCTGTTTGAACTCGAACTTGAGGGGCCCCAACAGGAGACCTAGCTGGCTGGCTTGTGGTGGTAGCAAGACAAACCCGTGGAATACGGGAGCGAAGCCGCCGGGTCGCAGGGAATTTCTTTTCTAAGAATGGATGGAACCTGACCCACTCATCCCATAAGTCAATGTAGGGGGATTGATCTGGATGGTCACAGCTTGGGTCTGTAACTGCTGCAAAAACTCTTTTAATTAATTCCTGATTCATGGACCCCTCTGGGGGCCATCCGACATCAAAGGCTGGCCAGTCTATTGTGCAGAAAGTTTGTAAGCGGCCAGGGCTGAGGGGCACATCTCCTCCATAATCTCCAGTAAAAATATCTTTGAAATTTCGCAGCATGTATTCTAAGGGCGTGATGGGCTTTGCCTGACTCCCCCCATGAAGACAAACAAAGACAGACAGCTGGGTGTACAAAGGGTTAGGAAACGGAGAGTGCAGTGAGGGGTCTGCCACTCTTAAGACACAAAAGGGATTCCTTGACCACAGATGCTTCCTTCTTTAAGTGGCCGATTCGAGCTCGCGCTGATCGGAAACGCACGTATCAGAAGACAACTCTCAGTTTGGTTTTGTCCCGTAGGACTCTGCCTTTCACAAGCACACATCAATCATACACTTCAACACGTATCCCACCCTGATCACAGAGAAGTCACTGCTTCCCTGACCTGCCTGTCAGAAAGCTAACCCAGATTCCACTGATAAGAGAGGTGATCAAGCTCCCTTTTCCCCCTTCTCAACTGGAAGGGGATACCTCAGATACCTCAGACTGACTATACTGACCTGTCCGTCGACTCGAGTCGTCCCTGGGCTCGTCCTCTCAGACCTGGGTTCTTCAAAGCGAGCGGCACCGGCAGAGAGTCACAACAGAACGGAGAGAAGACCGACCTTCCAAAGAGGGAAGTGGCGCCTGTCGGAAATCAGTCACGGGCTGCCTGGCTCTCCGACGGCCCGTGGCTCAAGAGGGCAATAACCCGGTCTCGTTGCCAGAGTCAGCTCTCCATTTTCCCGGCCCAATGCACCAGGAAATGTAGCGGGGAGAGGAGAGCCTTCATCCAGTCAGTGAAACCACACCAGATCAATTAGAGGAGGATTTTATTAGCGCTAGGCCAGCCGGCTTTAATAAGCAACAGGGCTGACCCTTTTACAGATGCATTTAGTTCCCTAATATACCTTACAATGTGCGCGTCAGAAGCTGGACAATGGAAACTTTCCTTTACACCATTTCTTTCTTCCTGTTGAAGAGAACATTTCATTCCGGAAGCACCATCTCTTATTTTGCATTACAAGCTAGCTTTAAGATCTAAGCATCTTTTGCACCTGGGCACCTTTGAAGCTTAACCACAAGCTCCCTTCCAACCACATTCAATAACAGTTTTTTTGCTAAACAGAAATGTCATATCTTTTTCTATGAAACTTGTGGGAGGGGGAAATTCAGGGTGGTAATGGAAAGTTTGAGGCCTGAGATGAATTTAGGCCAATTTGTCCTTTTAATTTCTTTAATTCAATTTTATTGCTATAGGGGGGGTTATAAAATTATGCTGGGTGTGGAGAGAGTGGTATCCACTGAAGCTGATGGGCAGTAGGTTCAGGACGGAGAAAAGAAGTACTTCTTTATACAAGGAGTGATTAAAATGTGGAATTCGCTGTCAGAGGATACAGTGATGACCACAGGACTAGACAGCTGTAAAAGGAGATTAGGGAGACTCCTGGATGTGAGGTCCATCAGCGGCTCCTGGCCACGGGGACTGAGGGGAGCCTCCACATTCAGAGGCACTAATCTTCTGACTCCCAGAGCCAGGAGGCAGCATTAGGGGAAGGCCTTGGCCTCTCTGCCCTGTTGTTGGTCCTCCAGAGGAACTGGCTGGCTGGCCCCTGCGTGAGACGGGATGCTGGACTAGACGGAGCCTCCCTGGTCTGACCCAGCTGCGCTCTTCTGAGAGTCTTATAAGGAGAAGGCCTTGGCCTCTCTGCCCTGTTGTTGGCCTCCAGAGGGACTGCCTGGCCCCTGTGTGAGGCAGGATGCTGGACTAGATGGACCCTCCCTGGTCTGACCCAGCAGGGCTCTTCTGGTGTTCTTATCAGGGGAAGGCCTTGGCCTCTCTGCCCTGTTGCTGGCCCTCCAGAGGAACTGGCTGGCCCCTGTGTGAGACTGGATGCTGGACTAGATGGACCCTCCCTGGTCTGACCCAGCAGGGCTCTTCTGGTGTTCTTATCAGGGGAAGGCCTTGGCCTCTCTGCCCTGTTGCTGGCCCTCCAGAGGAACTGGCTGGCCCCTGTGTGAGGTGGGACGCTGGACTAGATGGACTCTCCCTGGTCTGACCCAGCAGGGCTCTTCTGGTGTTCTTATCAGGGGAAGGCCTTGGCCTCTCTGCCCTGTTGCTGGCCCTCCAGAGGAACTGGCTGGCCCCTGTGTGAGACTGGATGCTGGACTAGATGGACCCTCCCTGGTCTGACCCAGCAGGGCTCTTCTGGTGTTCTTATCAGGGGAAGGCCTTGGCCTCTCTGCCCTGTTGTTGGCCTCCAGAGGGACTGCCTGGCCCCTGTGTGAGGCAGGATGCTGGACTAGATGGACCCTCCCTGGTCTGACCCAGCAGGGCTCTTCTGGTGTTCTTATCAGGGGAAGGCCTTGGCCTCTCTGCCCTGTTGCTGGCCCTCCAGAGGAACTGGCTGGCCCCTGTGTGAGACTGGATGCTGGACTAGATGGACCCTCCCTGGTCTGACCCAGCAGGGCTCTTCTGGTGTTCTTATCAGGGGAAGGCCTTGGCCTCTCTGCCCTGTTGCTGGCCCTCCAGAGGAACTGGCTGGCCCCTGTGTGAGGCAGGATGCTGGACTAGATGGACCCTCCCTGGTCTGACCCAGCAGGGCTCTTCTGGTGTTCTTATCAGGGGAAGGCCTTGGCCTCTCTGCCCTGTTGCTGGCCCTCCAGAGGAACTGGCTGGCCCCTGTGTGAGACTGGATGCTGGACTAGACGGACCCTCCCTGGTCTGACCCAGCAGGGCTCTTCTGGTGTTCTTATCAGGGGAAGGCCTTGGCCTCTCTGCCCTGTTGCTGGCCCTCCAGAGGAACTGGCTGGCCCCTGTGTGAGACTGGATGCTGGACTAGATGGACCCTCCCTGGTCTGACCCAGCAGGGCTCTTCTGGTGTTCTTATCAGGGGAAGGCCTTGGCCTCTCTGCCCTGTTGCTGGCCCTCCAGAGGAACTGGCTGGCCCCTGTGTGAGACTGGATGCTGGACTAGATGGACCCTCCCTGGTCTGACCCAGCAGGGCTCTTCTGGTGTTCTTATCAGGGGAAGGCCTTGGCCTCTCTGCCCTGTTGTTGGCCTCCAGAGGGACTGCCTGGCCCCTGTGTGAGGCAGGATGCTGGACTAGATGGACCCTCCCTGGTCTGACCCAGCAGGGCTCTTCTGGTGTTCTTATCAGGGGAAGGCCTCGGCCTCTCTGCCCTGTTGCTGGCCCTCCAGAGGAACTGGCTGGCTGGCCCCTGTATGAGACTGGATGCTGGACTAGACGGACCCTCCCTGGTCTGACCCAGCAGGGCTCTTCTGGTGTTCTTATCAGGGGAAGGCCTTGGCCTCTCTGCCCTGTTGTTGGCCTCCAGAGGGACTGCCTGGCCCCTGTGTGAGGCAGGATGCTGGACTAGATGGACCCTCCCTGGTCTGACCCAGCAGGGCTCTTCTGGTGTTCTTATCAGGGGAAGGCCTCGGCCTCTCTGCCCTGTTGCTGGCCCTCCAGAGGAACTGGCTGGCTGGCCCCTGTGTGAGACTGGATGCTGGACTAGACGGACCCTCCCTGGTCTGACCCAGCAGGGCTCTTCTGGTGTTCTTATCAGGGGAAGGCCTTGGCCTCTCTGCCCTGTTGCTGGCCCTCCAGAGGAACTGGCTGGCCCCTGTGTGAGACTGGATGCTGGACTAGATGGACCCTCCCTGGTCTGACCCAGCAGGGCTCTTCTGGTGTTCTTATCAGGGGAAGGCCTTGGCCTCTCTGCCCTGTTGCTGGCCCTCCAGAGGAACTGGCTGGCCCCTGTGTGAGACTGGATGCTGGACTAGACGGACCCTCCCTGGTCTGACCCAGCAGGGCTCTTCTGGTGTTCTTATCAGGGGAAGGCCTTGGCCTCTCTGCCCTGTTGTTGGCCTCCAGAGGGACTGCCTGGCCCCTGTGTGAGACGGGAGGCTGGACTAGATGGACCCTCCCTGGTCTGACCCAGCAGGGCTCTTCTGGTGTTCTTATCAGGGGAAGGCCTTGGCCTCTCTGCCCTGTTGCTGGCCCTCCAGAGGAACTGGCTGGCCCCTGTGTGAGACTGGATGCTGGACTAGATGGACCCTCCCTGGTCTGACCCAGCAGGGCTCTTCTGGTGTTCTTATCAGGGGAAGGCCTTGGCCTCTCTGCCCTGTTGTTGGCCTCCAGAGGGACTGCCTGGCCCCTGTGTGAGGCAGGATGCTGGACTAGATGGACCCTCCCTGGTCTGACCCAGCAGGGCTCTTCTGGTGTTCTTATCAGGGGAAGGCCTTGGCCTCTCTGCCCTGTTGCTGGCCCTCCAGAGGAACTGGCTGGCCCCTGTGTGAGACTGGATGCTGGACTAGATGGACCCTCCCTGGTCTGACCCAGCAGGGCTCTTCTGGTGTTCTTATCAGGGGAAGGCCTTGGCCTCTCTGCCCTGTTGCTGGCCCTCCAGAGGAACTGGCTGGCCCCTGTGTGAGGTGGGACGCTGGACTAGATAGACTCTCCCTGGTCTGACCCAGCAGGGCTCTTCTGGTGTTCTTATCAGGGGAAGGCCTTGGCCTCTCTGCCCTGTTGCTGGCCCTCCAGAGGAACTGGCTGGCCCCTGTGTGAGACTGGATGCTGGACTAGATGGACCCTCCCTGGTCTGACCCAGCAGGGCTCTTCTGGTGTTCTTATCAGGGGAAGGCCTTGGCCTCTCTGCCCTGTTGTTGGCCTCCAGAGGGACTGCCTGGCCCCTGTGTGAGGCAGGATGCTGGACTAGATGGACCCTCCCTGGTCTGACCCAGCAGGGCTCTTCTGGTGTTCTTATCAGGGGAAGGCCTTGGCCTCTCTGCCCTGTTGCTGGCCCTCCAGAGGGACTGCCTGGCCCCTGTGTGAGGCAGGATGCTGGACTAGATGGACCCTCCCTGGTCTGACCCAGCAGGGCTCTTCTGGTGTTCTTATCAGGGGAAGGCCTCGGCCTCTCTGCCCTGTTGCTGGCCCTCCAGAGGAACTGGCTGGCTGGCCCCTGTATGAGACTGGATGCTGGACTAGACGGACCCTCCCTGGTCTGACCCAGCAGGGCTCTTCTGGTGTTCTTATCAGGGGAAGGCCTTGGCCTCTCTGCCCTGTTGTTGGCCTCCAGAGGGACTGCCTGGCCCCTGTGTGAGGCAGGATGCTGGACTAGATGGACCCTCCCTGGTCTGACCCAGCAGGGCTCTTCTGGTGTTCTTATCAGGGGAAGGCCTCGGCCTCTCTGCCCTGTTGCTGGCCCTCCAGAGGAACTGGCTGGCTGGCCCCTGTGTGAGACTGGATGCTGGACTAGACGGACCCTCCCTGGTCTGACCCAGCAGGGCTCTTCTGGTGTTCTTATCAGGGGAAGGCCTTGGCCTCTCTGCCCTGTTGCTGGCCCTCCAGAGGAACTGGCTGGCCCCTGTGTGAGACGGGAGGCTGGACTAGATGGACCCTCCCTGGTCTGACCCAGCAGGGCTCTTCTGGTGTTCTTATCAGGGGAAGGCCTTGGCCTCTCTGCCCTGTTGCTGGCCCTCCAGAGGAACTGGCTGGCCCCTGTGTGAGGTGGGACGCTGGACTAGATAGACTCTCCCTGGTCTGACCCAGCAGGGCTCTTCTGGTGATCTTATCAGGGGAAGGCCTTGGCCTCTCTGCCCTGTTGCTGGCCCTCCAGAGGAACTGGCTGGCCCCTGTGTGAGACTGGATGCTGGACTAGATGGACCCTCCCTGGTCTGACCCAGCAGGGCTCTTCTGGTGTTCTTATCAGGGGAAGGCCTTGGCCTCTCTGCCCTGTTGTTGGCCTCCAGAGGGACTGCCTGGCCCCTGTGTGAGGCAGGATGCTGGACTAGATGGACCCTCCCTGGTCTGACCCAGCAGGGCTCTTCTGGTGTTCTTATCAGGGGAAGGCCTCGGCCTCTCTGCCCTGTTGCTGGCCCTCCAGAGGAACTGGCTGGCTGGCCCCTGTATGAGACAGGAGGCTGGACTAGGTGGACCTTCACTGGTCTGATCCAGCAGGGCTCTCCTGAGGTTCTTATCAGGGGAAGGCCTCGGCCTCTTTGCCCTGTTGCTGGCTCTCCAGAGGGACTGGCTGGCTGGCCCCTGTGTGAGGCAGGATGCTGGACTACATGGACCCTCCCTGGTGTGTCTCTTCAGCAGGGGTCTTCTGAGGTTCTTATGAAGGCCTCGGCCTCTGTGCCCTGTTGCTGGTCCTCCAGAGAAACTGGTTGGCCCCTGTGTGAGATGGGATGATGGACTAGATGGACTTTCACTGGTTTGATCCAGCAGGGCTCTTCTGAGGTTCTTGTACTGGACATGCAGAAACATATTTGGTGCAACGTTTCCTGGCATACAGATTGGAATGGGGAAATCTTCACCGTGCGTCGTGTTCTCCTCGGAGGGAGCCAGGGCTCTCCATACACACGGCAGGCTGGCCCTGCTTGGCGTCTGAGCTCTGGCGAGGTTGGGCTAGCCAGGGGGGTCCAGGTCAGGGCCGCTGGGACCAGGCGGAAAGTGCAGGAAGGAAACTGCCTCCGGGCTGGAACTCTGGGCACCTTCCCACAGAGCCTACAAGGAGCCACGGGCCGAGGGACTTTCCCTCCGGCTGGTCCCCAAAGTGACTTGTGCCAGCGCTGCTTGGCCGTCCTCAGCTGACCCAGCAGGTGCCAGTCACCTGGGGAACGCGGCTGAGTCAGCCTCTGCTCCCTGCTAAGTCAGCACTGGGAGGCTCCGAGCACGGCTGAGCGGGAGGACCCGGGGGCGGGAGAGTTACGCGAAACTGATGCCAGGCCTTTCGGGAAGCATGGATTCTTAATGCGCAGCGCCCGGTCTTGTGGGAGAGCGTGGTGACCAAAATGCACACTTAAAAAGAGCCCAAATGCCTGGCAGCTTTCTTCATGTGGGGCTCCTTCTGCGCATGGGAGCAGAGTGGAGGGAGAGGGTCTCGCCCCAGCGGGCAGGCAGGGGGGCAGGGGTCACGCACCAAGCAGGGCTCCTTGGCAGGCCTATTCGAGAGGGAGGCAGAAGCTCCCCGGGCACCACAGGGAGAAGAGGACTGTGAGCTGCCTGTGGGGATGGAGGGGCCGTGGGACTGGGATCTCTCTTCCCAGGGGTGCAGCCACGGGGGCTGTTGAGTTCTTGCCTCCCTGGCCAGATCTGGACTGACTCGCCAAAGCCAGGAACCCACCAAAGGAAGACGCTCCCTCCTGGCTGGCCTGTCCTGCTGATGGTCAGGGGGGCCCACGGGGGCAGTTTGCCCACACCTGGAGGGCGAGAGAGTGGGTGGGCTGCAGGAGGTCCTGGGCTTCCTCGGGTAGGAGCTGGGCTGTCCCCTTCCTGGCTTTGCATTGCTACCTGGGGGGCGTGCAACGGGACAGAAAATGGGATTTGCTCTGAATCTAACATCCTGAAGAATGCTGCCACACAAGCAAGCTCGGTTATTCGAAGACTTCTGCTTGTCGCCAGAGCCCTTCTGCCACTTCAGGTAGCTGCGCCAAAGGTCTAATTCAGGATCAGGTGTTTCATACGTGCTTCAGGCATCTGTCTCTTTTTCATTTCCCTGGGATAGAACCATTTGAATGTTCCTGTGCCCCTGTTCTCACGGACAATGGGACGGATGTTACAGAACCAACGGGCTGGAATTATAAATCCAAAGAGTTTTCGGCTAAACTTTAAGGAAGAACTTCCTGACAGAGCGGTTCCTCAGTGGAACAGGCTTCCTCGGGAGGTGGCGGGCTCTCCTTCTTGGGAGGTTTTCAAGCAGAGGCTAGGTGGCCATCAGACAGCCATGCTGATTGTGTGAACTTAGGCAGATCACGAGAAGGGAAAGGCAGGGAGGGTTGCCTCAGTGCTTGGTTCTCGTGGCCCTTTCTTACACGCCTGGGGAAATGCTGGTCTCCACTTTGGGGTCAGGAAGCCATTTTTCTCCAGGCCGGTTTGGCTGGAGATCCTGGGGGATTTTTTGGTCATCTTCTGGGCGTGGAGCAAATCATGGCGGCATGACGCAGGAAGGGGCTGCTTCAGGGGGGGAGGGGGGGCTGGCCTCCCAGTGGCTGGAGGGAGAGGGGCGACCCCCCCACATGCCACACACGCTTCTTGTCTTCCCTTCCAGGACTGCCTGGTGCTGGAGCGGTGCGAACAGCCCCAAACCATCTGCTCCTTCCAGGACGACTTCCAGGAGTTTGAGATGATTGATGACAATGAGGAAGAGGAGGAGGAGGAGGAAGGTCCCGGGCTGGAGGAGGCGCCCCCCTCCCCGTCTGTCTCTCCCATCCCTTCGCCCACCCCGGGGAGACCCAGAAGCACCGGCCCACCACTCTCCTCCTGACAGCTACGGGCACACAGGTGAGGGGGGGGCTCTGCCTGGCCGGCCTTGGGAGGGGGGGCACCACAGTGGAGGGGGCTCTGAGGCCCTTTGGAGTCTCAGGGAGTTCCTGGGGAGGGGGGTGCGAGAGGATTCCTTGCCTGGCTCTCCTCTTTGGATACGAAGAAGAAGAGGAGATTGGATTTATACCCCCCCCTTCACTCAAAGTCTCAGAGCGGCTTACAAGCTCCTTTCCCTTCCCCTCCCCACAACAGGCACGTCATGTGAGGTAGGTGGGGCCAAGAGAGCTCTTTCCATAATTGCCCTGGAGAGAACAGCTCTGAGAGAACTTGTGACTGACCCAAGGTCACGCCAGCAGCTGCAAGTGGAGGAGGAGTGGGGAATCAAACCCGGTTCTCCCAGATTAGAGTCTGCACTTCTCACCACAACACCAAACTGGCTCTCAAACAATTTCCGTGCTGAGGAATGGCTGTCCACAGGCATGAGGCCGGCCAGTGAGCTTCGTGGCCAGGTGGGGATTGGGGCCCGGGCTGCCCCCATCCATGCCCAATGCCTGACCCACTGCTTGATGTTGGGGGCACCCTCCAGAGTAGGGTTGCCAGCTCTGGTTTTGAAAATTCCTGGAGATTTGGGGGGTGGAGCCTGGGAAGAAGAGGAGGAGGAGGAGGAAGAGGAAGAAGAAGAAGAAAAGAAGAGGAGGAGGAGATTGGATGTATATCCTGCCCTTCACTACCCAAAGGAGTCTCAGAGCGGCTTACAAACTCCTTCCCCTTCCCCTCCCCACAACAGACACCCTGTGAGGCAGGCGGGGCTGAGAGAGCTCTGACAGAAACTGTTCAAGAACAGCTGTGCCAGAAATATGGCTTGCCCAAGGTCATCCAGCAGGTGCAAGTGGAGGAGGAATGGGGAATCAAACCTGGTTCTCCCAGATTAGAGTCTGCGCACTTAACCACGATACCCAAACTGAAGAGGTTGCATCTGTCTAGAGCAGCCGTTTTCTCCAGGGAAACTGACCTCTGTCTTCCGGAGATCAGTGGTAATTCTGGAGATCTCCAGGCCCCGCCTGGAGGTTGGCAACTCCCCTTTGGGGGTGTGGGCTGCCTGGGAGGTGGCTGGAAGCAGGAAGAGGCCGGCATCCCCAAGTGCTTGCTTGGCTCCGATACCACTTGGCCGGGAAAGCTCGGAAGCTTTTCTCAGCATCGGGAGCCCTGGATGAGGGAGGCCCGGCTGGTCTGCATCGAAAGCCGCCCAGAGAGCAGTGTCAGCGGGCCAAATGCTTCCTGCCATTTGCCAAGGGGGGGGGGAGCGGAGCGGAGCGGCTGGTTCCCTCTCCAGCTGCTGCATTGGCAGAGCGGCTTGATGGGTTTTGCTGCTTCGTATAGCGGGTGGAGACGCACCACACGGTGTTGTTTGGAATGCCCGGGGCAGAGCCAGAGGAGGGCCTGAAGCCCAGCGCCTGGCAAGAGTCAAGCCTCAACGTTTCATCCGGGTGGGGGTCCATCAGCCATGGCGGCCCCGAGAAGCTGCCGAAGAATCCCAGCAGAGAGAGGCCCCTGGACACCCCAGGCAGACAGGCGGGCAGGCAGGCAGTCGGGGCGTGGCCCCTGGTGGGCAGGCGAGCACAGAAGCGGGCGCCACAGAGACCAGGGTGGGCAAGGGAAGTCCTCCAAGAGCAGGGATGTGGGAAAACACGTCATACCCAGGGAAGGCAGGAGCAGCCCCCACCAGCTGGGTGTAGTGCTAAAGAGCGCGGACTCTGATCTGGGAGAACCGGGTTTGATTCCCCACGCCTCCACTCGTACCTGCTGGATGACCTTGGGCAAGCCATAGCTCTGACAAGAGCTGTTCTTGAAAAAGAGCAGTCTCTGTCAGAGCTCTCTCAGCCCCACCCACCTCACAGGGGATGTCTATTGTGGGGAGGGGAAGGGAAAGGAGTTTGTCAGCCGCTCTGAGACTCCGAGGGAAAGGCGGGGGGTATAAATCCAACCTCCTCCTCCTCCTCGTTCTTCTTCTCCTTCATCACTTCCCCTTGCTCACAGTTCCCCACAAGTCCCCCAGTTGGTCTTGGTGAGTTCCACCCCCACCACCCCAGATCCCAAGGACAGGCCACGGGTGGGCTGTTTCCCTCAGTGCCGTGTGCCTGCCCCCCCCCGCCCCAGATGCTGCCCAGAGGCGCCCCCCGCCCCCTCGTGCT
Organism: Gekko gecko; assembly: GCA_029375565.1. Classification (NCBI taxonomy): domain Eukaryota; kingdom Metazoa; phylum Chordata; class Lepidosauria; order Squamata; family Gekkonidae; genus Gekko; species Gekko gecko. The sequence goes on from JAPDNY010000005.1 coordinate 2,677,404, forward strand.
CTCACATGTGCTGCTGGGCATTAATCCCCTCTCTGGGCTCCGGGCTTCCCGCATAATCTGCTGCAGGCAGCATTAGCTCTCCGGGGGGGGGGGATCAGTTGGCAGGCCTTGATCTGGAGGAGGAGGAGGAGGAGGGGCCCTCCCTTTGAAGCCAGACCAGCTGCTCCCAGAAGGCACTGCTGCCCCCACCCCGGGGGGTGTGTGTGTGTGCCCAAGGCTGGGGTCTGGGCTTGGGCAGCTTTCCAAACGGAGTTGTGGGGGGGGGCTGTGCCCTCTTGCAGCTCAATCAGAGGCCGGGAAGAGAGTGGCGGAGAGTGGGGTAGGAGCCAGAGTTCCCTCTAAGCTGAGTTAGTGTGAGCTAGCTCACAGTTTTTTAGTCTCCGGCTCACCCATTTTTGTCTCAGCTCAGGAAGGGATGGCTCCAGAGCAAACTAAATTCATGCAGGAGCCAAATCGCCCGCTCACAACTTTCATGCCAGCAGCTCACAAAGTAGGATTTTCGCTCACAGGACTCTCCACAGCTTAGAGGGAGCACTAGTGGGAGCAATTGTGGGAGAAGGGCCTGGGGCATTTGGGGACCGGGAGGAGGAGGAGGAGGAGGAGGAGGAGAAGAAGAAGAAGAAGAAGAATAAGAAGTTGTTTTTATGCCCCACTCACCATTCCCTCCCCGCCATCTCCCCACAAGAGGCCCCCTTGAAAGGCGGGTGGGGCTGAGAGAGGTCTGAGAGAACTGGGACTGGCCCAAGGTCACCCAGCAGACTGCAGACGGAGGAGAAGTGGGGAATCAAATCCTGCTCTCAGGAGTAGAATCCGCTTCTCTCAACCTGAACACTACACCGTGCGGGCCTTGTGTACCCAAGGGCTCAAATGCAGCCAGTTGGCGCTCCCCGAAAGCACCTGGATCCGTGGTCTTTGCTCCCTCGACCCTCCCAGGTGGGCAGCTGTACTCGTCTGTAGCAGGAGAAGGAGACCGGAGTCCAGGAGCCCCGTGAGGGCCAAGACAGGTTCCGGGGAAGAAGCTTCCGAGGGTCAGAACTTTGTTCTTCCTCAGATACAAGCACAGGCCTTGGCTATAACGAGCCTTTTCCCTGGGAACTGTCTTGCTCTTCAAGGGGCGGCGGGGCCTGAGTCTTGCACCTCCACGCCATCTTCTGTAGGCCCCAGACGAGATGGGGGAGCCTCCTCTTTGGTGGCAGGGTCACAGAATCGCCCTCAGTCCCCTGACCTGCCGTTCCTCCTCTTTCTGTGCCACCAGGACTCCCTGAACAACAACAGCAGCTGCAACCCGGCGCCTGCCCAGCAGCGGGCCACCTGGCAGGAGACACTGCGCCTGGCCTCCCCCCCTCTGTCCTCAGCTGCAGCCCATGCTGGTGAGTGCCCAGCCATGCCCCACTTCCGGGGGAGGGGGAAAGGGAGAGGGGCGGTCCTAGCACAGGAAGGGGCCTCGGGGACCCAGAGGGTCTTGCAGTGGGGCAGCTGGGCCCGGGGTGGGGGTGGGATGGAGGGGAGTGCCTGCTCGGGTTTCTGGACGTCTGGGGTGAAACAGTCACTTTTTAGGGTTGTCTCAGATAACTGGCCCTTTGCGGGGTCTTCAGTCTGCAAGGAAATCACCCAGAGACTGATCAGCACATGGCGTTCACTGCCACAGCAGGGGGTGGCGGCTACAAGCATGGACGGCTTCAAGAGGGGATTAGATAAACATATGGAGCAGAGGTCCATAAGGTATCGATAGGGACTCTCGGTCTGGGGCAAGGGATGCTCTGTCTTCCTGGTGCTTGGGAGGGGGGCAACAGTGGGAGGGCTTCTGGTGTCCTGGCCCTACTGGTGGACCTCCAGATGGCCCCTGGTACTTTTGGCCGCTGTGTGACCCAGAGTATTGGACTGGAGGGGCCATTGGCCTGATCCAACATGGGCTTCTCTTATGTTCTTATGTCTGGGGCAAGGGATGCTCTGTATTCCTGGTGCTGGGGGGGTCGACAGTGGAAGGGCTTCGAGTGTCCTGGCCCCACTGCTGGACCTCCTGATGGCACCTGGTGTTTTTGGCCACTGTGTGACTCAGAGTGTTGGACTGGATGGGCCATTGGCCTGATCCCACATTGGACTCTCTTATGTTCTTATGAAAGAAACTAGGGAAATCAGCACTGCAAAGCCTCGTAGCTAGAAAGCCTCCTCTCGTACCTGGCAGCAGTCCTCCAGAGGAGCAACATGGGCTGGCCAGAGAGGCGGGACCCTGGGTTCCCCTGCTTCTCAAGGTCCCCAGACAACCTCTTTTCTCAACGCCACACTCAAAGACCGCCTTTGCAGTCCGTTTCTCTTTCCCTGCACCGGTTTTCTTGCTGCAATTCCAGAGTGCAGCGTTAGCATATCAGCAATCTGTTTACTGATTAAAGACAATGGACAGGAACTTGTGCAATCAGAGACACAGGAGAATCAAAAGACACTTTTGGAACAATAATACGGGGGCGGGAAATTGCCCGTGCTTACCCACAAACCCATTCTGGTCTGGCCCGCATCAATGATCTCTAGGTATTAAAAAGGTTTTATTCCGCTTTTCGTGCTTTACGAGAGTGGCTCACGAGCGGCAGTCGAGACGGGAATAGCCGTGCTCGGCTGTCTGCGGTGGCGGAAAAGAGGCAGTGAGCCGAGACAAATTGAAATGTACTGGGTTCGAGACGCGTTAGTGATTAGCTCATCGTTTGTTAGTGATTTCAGCTTGACTCTAAGGCAAGTCTAGCAGGGCTGGAGCCCTGTTTAAATGCGTGCAAAACGCCCCACTTCACACACACACTCACTCCCCGTGATAGGCTATTTACATTGCAGCTCCTGCTCAATAGGTTCCTTCTGGGATCCTGGCTATCTATTGTTCTGGTGAAACAAGCTCAGTCAGTTTCCAAGTACTGTTCAGGCTCAGTCCATAACACCCACGGAAGCTCCTCCCCTGCCGCAAATGTCGTTAAGTCTTTAAGGTACTCCTGGACTCTGGTGCTTTCCTGAAACATCAGTCAAGCCTGTGACAAAGCTTCTGGCCGCACCTTCAGAAACCTCAGTCAGATGGTCCTACGTCATCAGCACCCCAAAATGCTTGCCGCCCCTGGTCCTGCAAGAGGCACGCTCCCCCCACCCCCGTGACGAGAGACCCTCCTCCCACATCCAGTTGAGAATCGGGACCAAACCGTTTGACAGCAGAGTCCTGCAGGATTGACCCATTAAGGGGCGATCATCAGCCGTTAAATCCGATAATACGAGAGAGTAAAGGGTGTATGTGTGAGTTCGGTTCTTTGAACCGTTAACCGGCAAACCAGACTGAAAATCTGTAGAAACTTATCTTCTGTTGAGACAAGAAATTGTTCTCTTTATGAAACAAGACAGAAGAAAATACAAGCCAAGAAAAATTAACCCCACGATTACTGTGAAGATAAAGGCTAAAACTATCAAAGGAAGGAAAGAAAGGTTAAAATGCTTGGGGCTCTTTAGCTTGGAGAAATGACAGCTGAGGGGTGACATGATCGAGGTTTATAAGATTATGCATGGGATAGAGCAGGTTGAGAAAGAAGTACTCTTCTCCCTTTCTCACAATACAAGAACTCGTGGGCACTCCATGAAATTGCTGAGCAGTCGGGTTAGAACAGATAAAAGGAAATACTTCTTCACCCAAAGAGTGATTAACATATGGAATTCACGGCCACAGGAGGTGGTGGCAGCTACAAGCATGGTCAGTTTCAAGAGGGAATTAGATAAACATCTGGAGCAGAAGTCCACCAGTGGCTATTAGCCACAGGGTATAGATGGGAACTCTCAGTCTGGGGCAGGTGATGCACTCCATTCTTGGTGCTGGAGGGGGCAGCAGTGGGAGGGCTTCTAGTGTCCTGGCCCCACTGCTGGACCTCCTGATGGCCCCTGGTATATTTTGGCCGCTGTGTGACAGAGTGTTGGACTAGATGGGCCATTGGCCTGATTCAACATTGGCTTCTCTCATGTTCTTATGTTCTTAGGGGGGACACTTAACCCTAAGTAATTGAATCAAGAACCAAAAAGGTTAGTTACGAACCAATATTGGGCCAAGGTTTTGTGTGTGCGGGGCTTTCTGAAGGAATGTGCCTGCACACAAATGCTTAGGCCCAGAATTAAGTTTAGTTGGTCCTGATGGTGCCCCTGGACTCAACCTAAATATTATCAAAAATACATGTATTTATTTTTCAAACGGTTAAAAACATGTATGGACCCACCTGTAGCTTCATTACAGCATAAAAATGCAACATATATGAAAGGGAACTACGATGGTACATTGGCTCTGATCAGTAGTCGGCACCTGGACTTTCTGGACCAAAATTGGAAGGCGTATAATATTTAGGTTATAAGTAGAGTTTTTAGTAATTGGCGCTGTATTGGTCTGTAACTAACCACCTTGGTTCTTGATAGAATTATCAAAGTGCCTAGCTTTGTTGGATCGTGGCATAGCAATAGAACAACCTTTGAGTCCCGGGGCATCATCCACTCCAACTAAATTTAATTCTGGGTACAAGCTTTTGGGTGCATGCCGACTCCTTCCGATATCTGCGCACAGACAAATGCTGATACCCAGAATAAAACTTTGTTGGTCTTAAAGGTGCTGCTGGGCTCCGACTTTGTTTGATTGCCTTGGACCAATATGGCGACCCTGCCTGGATCCATCTTCTTGGTATAGTTTTAAAAGGAAACCAGGTTTCAGCTTTTCGACTCACTGCTTTTAGGGATTATCCAAAAGCCCAAGTTACACACCCGGAAATCTCACCTAGACTTCTTCTGAGACTTCCTCCCAGAGAAATCTGATTTGCTCGTCACAGCGTGGTGCATATTTATAGGGGAAAAAATGTCAGTCTTATCGTTTCCCTACATCTGTTCTGTCACAATCATGTGATTTTTATCTAGACAAGTGATTGGTTCTTAACCAAATATGAGATAATCCACCCAAGCGCAAGCCATCCAGTCCAACGTGTGCCTGTGAGTGACGTGGCAAGATAAGAAGGCCAATCCCAACTCTTGACCTCCATTAAAAAGCAGTTAATCTCACTTTTCTGTAACTGTTTCAATTAACTGCTGGAGATGAAAGCATCTTTGAGCAAAGAGAGTTCACTGACAGCTGAGAAGTGCTTGAACTCCTGGTTGACTTGCATGTTCAGGGAGAAAAAGTTATTGATATGTTAGCGACCGCCACGCCCCTCATGCCATGTCCATCAAAAGCCAGCATCGATGCACACGAAATAGAAGCTGCCTTAGTCTGAGTCAGGAAATCCCCCCCCCGGGTCTATCACAGTCAGGATGGTCTACTCCGACTGGCAGCAGCTCTCCAGGGTCTCAGATGGAGGTCTTTCCCATCCCCTCCTGCCTGGTCCTTTTTAACTGGAGATGCTGCCGGGGATTGAACTTGGGACCTTCTGCATGCCAAGCAGAGGCTCTGCCACTGAGCCACGGCCCCTCCTTGCAGCTCTCCAGGGTCTCAGATGGAGGTCTTTCCCATCCCCTCCTGCCTGGTCCCTTTTTAACTGGAGATGCTCCTGGGGACTGAACCTGGGACCTTCTGTATGCCAAGCAGAGGCTCTGCCACTGAGCCACAGCCCCTCTTTACAGCTCTCCAGGGTCTCAGGCTGAGGTTTTTCTCATCACCTACTGCCTGGCCCTTTTTAACTGGAGAAACTGGGGATTGAACCTGGGATCTCCTGCATGCCAAGCAAAGGCTCTGCCACTGAGCCACAGCCCCTCTTTACAGCTCTCCAGGGCCTCAGGAGGAGGTCTCTCCCATGACCTCCTGCCTGGTCCTTTTTAACTGGAGATGCTTCCAGGGATTGAACCTGGGACCTTCTGCATGCCAAGCAGAGACTCATCCACTGAGCCACAGCCCCTCTTTACAGCTCTCCAGGGTCTCAGGCGGAGGTCTCTCCCATGACCTCCTGCCTGGTCCTTTTTAACTGGAGATGCTTCCAGGGATTGAACCTGGGACCTTCTGCATGCCAAGCAGGTGCTCTGCCACTGAGCCACAGCCCCTACTTACAGCTCTCCAGGGTCTCAGGCGGAGGTCTCTCCCATCACCTCCTGCCTGATCCCTTTTAAACTGGAGATGCTTCCAGGGATTGAACCTGAGACCTTCTGGATGCCAAGCAGAGGCTCTGCCACTGAGCCACAGCCCCTCTGGACCAACAGCTCTCCAGGGTCTCAGACAAAGGTCTTTCCCATCACCTCCTGCCTGGTCCTTTTAACTGGAGATGCCAGGGATTGAACCTGGGACCTTCCACATGCCAAGCAGAGGCTCTGCCACTGAGCCACAGCCCCTCTTTACAGTTCTCCAGGGTCTCAGGTGGAGGTCTTTCCCATCACCTCCTGCCTGGTCCTTTCAACTGGAGGTGCTGGGGATTGAACCTGGGACCTTCTGCATGCCAAGCAGAGGCTCTGCCACTGAGCCACAGCCTATCTCAGTTGGGCAGACCTCTTCTGCCTGCAGAATTGAGCCAACTTCTTCGAGCTGACTGTGTCTGTCGGTGGGGAGGACGCTGCTGACACCAAAGAGTGAGCTTGTGTGGTGGCCCAACAAGGAGTTTTCAAAGATGGCTGAGCTAGAAGGACCTTGGGTGGGCGCCCTGGTTCCTCACAGGAGAGCGGGTCCCTCATTTCACCTGGGTAGCTGTTAAATAGTGGGGGGTTCCATGGATGAACAGACCACAAGCCTGGTGACCAGTTCTACTTTATTCGTGATTCCAGCAAGTGCAAGACAAGACTCCAGAGCCTCAGCTCCTGTTAAATAGCATGCCCATGCCACACCCAAACACGCCCCACTCCCAGTGAGAGGCTATTTACAGAACATCCCTACAGACTGGCTACTTCCAGAGTCCTGGCTGGCTATTGTCCTTGTGCTCCAAGCTCAGCCAGTCTCTGGGGTGATTCGATCAGGGACGATTCAGTTCCAGGACATGACAGTAGTGATGCCAGTCTGTGTGGGAAGACCTGGATGGGAGTCCAGGGTAGCCCCTTGAAGACAAGTGAGATTTCCAGGGCTGGAGCTTTCCTGGGTCCAAGTTCCCTTCCTCGGATGCGAGTGGGAGTGGCGATCCCCGGGTCCTTACATCTCCGTCCCTCCGGTAGGCATGTGAATGTCTGAGGGTTTATCTGGAGGGACACCAAGTGGGCAGCCGGGGCTTTCCTGCCAGTGACTGGGGTGGGTGGGAGTCAACCTCTGTGGGCCGCATCAGGAGTGCTCTTCCGACCGAGGGGGGAGTGCAGTGCTGTCCGAGTTCTAAAGGGGTGTGTGTGTCTGTCTGCTTTTCCCTACAGAACGCTCCTCTCCCTCGCACCCGTGTCTCCAGGATGGGCCCTGCTTGGACGCCCAGAGCAGCAAAGGCCCGGATCCCGCCCAGCCGCCTTGCAAGCCCAGTCTTTACGATGCAGAAGGCAACAGCCGCAACGTGCAGGGGGGCCCGCCTGCTGCCCGGCCCGGAGAAGACTACAACAAGAACATCGTGTCCTCTGTGTTGTCCCACACCCGGCCTCCTTCAGGCCCCCCTAGCCAAGCCTCCGCTGAGCCCCAAGAAGCAGCGAAAGTCCCGGAGACCCACCCCCCGAGCATCAGCCCCCACCGCTCTCCCGCCACAGACAGCTATTGTGCCCGGTTTCAGAGAGATGCGGTGGGCTGCAGGGAGCCGGAGGCAAAAGTGGGCAGCCCTGCCGGCTGCACTGGTGGCAGCACTGGCCACAGCGGGCCCCCCTCCCTGACCTGCCGGGGCAGCCCCTCGCCCCCCGAGGAGGATCCAGCAAGGGGCCACAGAGATGCTGGGCCTGGGGGGCACCGTGCGTTGGGGGCTCCCGCCAGCCCCGCCAGGGAGACCGCAGAGCCGCTCAGTTCTGAGGGAGAGGGAGCGCGGGGGAGCCGGGCCACGAGCGTGCGAGGGCTGCCCTCCGCCTCATCGGACACCACGTCCCCTTCCTCGGACCCGGGCATCGAGGCCGACCTCACCAGCCGGAACTCCAAGGCCTACCTGCCTGGCGGCCGGCACAGCGAGGACCTCAGCTCGCCGGGCTCCGACTCGGACGTGGAGGGGGAGATCGAGGCCGCCTTTGCCTGCAGCGGGAGCCGCCTGGCCAGCAACATGATCTCCAGCATCTCGGAGACCGAGCTGGATCTGAGCAGCGACACCAGCAGCGGGAGGTCCTCCCACCTCACCAACTCCATCGAGGAGGCCAGCTCCCCGGGGTCGGAGGCGGACCTGGAGGCGGACCTGGAGGCGACCCAGGGGGTGCTCGGCCTGAAGGGCGCCCTGCTCCTCGGCACCACGGGCAAGGAGACCGAGACCACGGACCTGCCGCCGGGCGAGAGTCTGTTCGGGAGAGGGGTCTGGCCCCGCTCAGGATCGAAGAATTCGACGAGGACCCGTCTGCCCCCATTGACCAGACGGACGTGCCCCTCTCGGCCCCCCTGGAGCTGGAAATCAACCCGGACCACAGCCTGGAGAGCCTGCGCCGCTCCTTCTACCTGCCGGTCGGGCCCAAGCTCATGCCCGAGGGGGGGGATGATGAGGACGAGGACGAGGAAGGGAACAGCGAGTACGACTCGGAGTCCGACTCAGAGTCCGAGCCCGACCTGAGCGAGGACTCGGACTCCCCCTGGCTCCTCAGCAACCTGGTGAACAAGATGATCTCAGAGGGCTCCTACCCCATCAAGTGCGCCGAGGAGTGCTTCCCGGCAGCCCACTCCCTCTCGGACACCATCTCCCCGGCCTCGGACCTGGAGCCGGAGATCCCCAGCGAGGCCCTGAGCGAGGCCCCGCTCCGTCCCCGGCAGAGCATCGAGCTGGTCGACATGGAGACCCTCCGCTGCTCCCTGCAGAGTGCCGCGGGGGAGAAGACTGCCGAGGCCCGGCCTGCTGCTGAGCGGGACCCTCCGCCGAGCGACTCGGGGCCCTACCTCCTGATGAGCAATCCGACCGAGGACACCATCACCCCCGTCTTCCCCGGCCGGCTGCTCTCCGGCTGCTGCCAGGCGCCGGCCAAAGGCTTGCCCCCCAGAGAGGCCCCCTGTAAGGACTGGGCAGTGGAGGGTGACCGGGACTCAGGCCTCCTGGGCGACAAGGACATGATCGACGACATCCGGTTAGAGCCCCCCGACGGCCTGGACGTCTCCACCGCCAAGACCAACCGCTGCTTCCACTTGGCATATTCCCCCGAGGAGGAGGAGGACGAGGCCCCCCGCCTGGGCAGCCGGCAGGGCTCCCCATCGGCAGACGAGCTGCCCTTGCCCCCACCCACCGTGGCGCTGGACGACTCCCTGGCCTACGACGCCATCAAGTACACCCTGGTGGTGGACGAGAACACGCAGCTGGAGCTGGTGAGCCTCAAGCGCTGCACCTCCCTGCTGAGCGACGACAGCGAGGAGCTGCGGGCCTGCGAGGGGGCCGACCTGGAGGACGAGGGGGCCAGCGACCTGGAGGACGGGCTGGCGGCCCCCGACGGGCGCAGCTGCTCCTCCTCCTCGGAGGACTCCTCGCCCGAGGCTGACCTGCACTTCTCCAAGAAGTTCCTCAACGTTTTTGTCAACAGCACGTCCCGCTCCTCCAGTAAGCACCCCCGCTGGGTTCTGGGCCTGTTCACCGCTCCCTCGCCTCACCGTTCTCCTTGCCCCCCCTGCTCACCTGCTGCCGCCCCCTCCTGCACCCCCTTCCCTATCCTGCCCCCCGGCTCCCCACTGGCTCCTCTCGGCCTTCCTGGGGCCGGGCTTGGTGGTCGCTGGGGGCCCTGCCTCCTCCGTGCCTCTCTGGCCTGCCGTCATCCTGTCTCTGTCCCCCAACAGGTACCGAATCCTTCGGTCTGTTTTCTTGCATGGTGAATGGGGAGGAGAGGGAACAGACCCACCGAGCCGTCTTCAGGTGAGGAAGCAGATGGGGGGCGGGGAGCCAGCACTTTGGGGAGGGGGGAGCGAGATGTTGCCAGGGCAGGGGACCCTTCTGGGATGCCGCCTCTGGAGCTTTTCTGGGACGGGGACCAAGACCCTTCAGAGGGAGTTTTGTGCCCCCCTTCTCCCCCAACCCCCATGGTTAAGTGCGCGGACTCTAATCTGGGAGAACCGGGTTTGGTTCCCCACTCCTCCACTTGCAGCTGCTGAATGACCGTGGGCAAGCCGTAGTTCTGATAAGAGCTGTTCTTGAAAAAGGGCAGTTTCTGTCAAGAGCTCTCTCAGCCCCACCTCCCTCCCAGGGTGTCTGTTGTGGGGAGAGGAAGGGAAAGGACTTTGTAAGCCGCTCTGAGACTCCCTTGGGTAGTGAAGGGCAGGGGGTATCAATCCAATCTCTTCCTCTTCTTCTACCTCACAGGCTGTCTGTTGTGGGGAGGGGAAGGGAAAGGAGTTTGCAAGCCGCTCTGAGACTCCCTTGGGTAGTGAAGGGCAGGGGGTATCAATCCAATCTCTTCCCCTTCTTCTACCTCCCAGGGTGCCTGTTGTGGGGAGGGAAAGGGAAAGGAGTTTGCAAGCCGCTCTGAGACTCCTTTTGGTAGTGAAGGGCAGGGTATAAATCCAATCTCTTCTTCTTCTTCTACCTCACAGGGTGTCTGTGTTGGGGAGGGGAAGGGAAAGGAGATTTGTCAGCCGCTCTGAGACTCCTTTGGGTAGTGAAGGGCGGGGTATAAATCCAATCTCTTCTTCTTCTTCTACCTCACAGGGTGTCTGTTGTGGGGAGGGGAAGGGAAGGGAAAGGAGTTTGCAAGCCGCTCTGAGACTCCTTTGGGTAGTGAAGGGCGGGGTATAAACCCAATCTCTTCCTCTTCTTCTACCTCCCAGGGTGTCTGTTGTGGGGAGGGGAAGGGAAAGGAGTTTGTGAGCCGCTCTGAGACTCCTTTGGGTAGTGAAGGGCAGGGTATAAATCCAATCTCTTCTTCTTCTTCTACCTCACAGGGTGTCTGTGTGTGGGGAGGGGAAGGGAAAGGAGATTTGTAAGCCGCTCTGAGACTCCTTTGGGTAGTGAAGGGCGGGGTATAAACCCAATCTCTTCCTCTTCTTCTACCTCACAGGGTGTCTGTTGTAGGGAGGGGAAGGGAAGGGAAAGGAGTTTGTAAGCCGCTCTGAGACTCCTTTGGGTAGTGAAGGGCGGGGTATAAACCCAATCTCTTCCTCTTCTTCTACCTCCCAGGGTGTCTGTTGTGGGGAGGGGAAGGGAGAGGAGTTTGTGAGCCGCTCTGAGACTCCTTTGGGTAGTGAAGGGCAGGGTATAAATCCAATCTCTTCTTCTTCTTCTACCTCCCAGGGTGTCTGTGTTGGGGAGGGAAAGGGAAAGGAGATTTGTCAGCCGCTCTGAGACTCCTCTGGGTAGTGAAGGGCGGGGTATAAATCCAATCTCTTCTTCTTCTTCTACCTCACAGGGTGTCTGTTGTGGGGAGGGGAAGGGAAGGGAAAGGAGTTTGCAAGCCGCTCTGAGACT